>JARJIL010000005.1:17440000-18690000 GCA_038502395.1 Dittrichia graveolens
CTTGCTGCAATTTTGTTGCTGCTTTACCAATTAATGTGTAAAAATGGATGGCCGGAGAACCATGACGATGAACTGGGACGGATTAGGGGACCTCGACGATGACGATGACCTTTTCTTCGACGCCCAACGTCTCTCCGCCGTCGTCCCGCAGGATCTCGCTTCCTCCTCATCAGATGAGGAATTTGACGACAGCCGGATGTCCTTCTCCTCCACCGCCGCCGATTACTCCAACTTCTCCGAATTCCAGACCAGCGAATACGACATGTGGATGGCCGCGCCGGAATCCATCACCGACAGACGACGGCGGCTTCTTCAGGATATGGGATTAGGGAGCAACAAAGATCTGTCAGGGTTTGGGACCTCCAACGGAGCTCAATCCACTCAAATACTATCGAGGAAAACCGACATTCCGCCGCCGGCTAACGTCCGTAATATGGGAGAGAAAGAGTTATCCCCTGTTTCTGTAAAACCTGAACACGATGAAAAATTGCACCACCAGGAGCCTTTTTCAGGGAAATCCCCATTAATATTGCGTTCAAGATCAGACGGAGGAATCGATACATCTTCCGATGATACGAAACGGAGGAAAGATGAAATGATTGGCTCCGTAATGAAACAGAGCCTAACCCGAACATCATCCGGGTTCTCTACGCCGTTCGTCGGTTTATCATCTCCGTGCAAAGGCCAGCAGAGAAGGATATTTGTAGCGAAAGATCAAACTAGCAATAACGACGACAGCGATGACACGAAGCCAATTGGTCAAAAGGAATCAATCCTCTTAATCAAGAATTTGGATAAAGGGAAGGAATTCATGGTTAAAGAATGTCATAAAGAAGGAAATTGGAATAAACTGAGCGATGTTCAAACAGGGAAGCAGATTACAATGGAGGAATTCGAGAAAAACGCAGGGCATTCGCCGAAAGTGAAGGAGTTAATGAGGAAAGCGGTTAACGAAGGAAGACATGCTTCCGGTGATCGGAAATTGACAACAGGTAATAATAATACTTCCTTCAAAAAAAGCTTCAAAAAGAGCAAGAAAAGAGGGGCTGCACTGTTTAAGAACATAAAATTAGGATCAATGGGCGTATCTAAGACGGATAAAGAAAGGGTTTCCACGGTTACCGGTTCTCCTTCGATCAAAAGTAACAATCCCGCATCGATAAACGAGCAATCATCTTCACAATGGGTAAAAGCTCGGGTTCATGGAAAACCATACAAGGAATTCACAGCATTGCATCAGAGTCAAGAGATTCAGGGTCACGACGGATCTGTATGGTCGATGAAATTTACATACGACGGTCATTATCTGGCGACCGCCGGTGAGGACAAAGTGATTCATATATGGGAAGTGCAAGAATTCGATGTAATGGCTTTGCGGAGTGGAGATGATTCGAGTTCAGCTGGTGGCACACCGGTTCACCCAATGGCGGCGGTGGCTAGTCCTGATGGTAGGCCACCGTTGCCGGATTCTACGCCGGAGAAGAAGAAGAAAGGGAAGAAAAAGAAAGGGATTCCGGACTATGTCCATGTGCCAGAAACTGTTTTTGGGTTGTCGGAAACACCATTCTGCACCTTGAAAGGTCATCTCGATGATGTCTTGGACCTAGGCTGGTCAAGATCTCAGGTCGGTTTTAAGCTCAAATTATTTTCTTATTGCAGATCATAATAAGCCCGGGAGTCGGAAACAAGCTTATATAATAAGTCGAAAAATAAACTAAGCCAAACACCCCCTTAGTTCTCATATTTTGGCCACCAAAAGAGAAAAGTTTTAACTTTCAATTCAAGTACAAAAATTTCCAATTTTTTTTTGTTTTGACCGCTAACACTTTGTTTATGGCAGCTCTTGCTTTCATCTTCCATGGACAAGACAGTAAGGCTATGGGATATCGAGACCAATAACTGTTTAAAGTTATTTTCTCATAGTGATTACGGTATGCACATTCATTAGCAGTTGGATTTTTCGTGGTTAATGGAAACAACAATCTTTTGTAACGATGTAACTTGATATCTATAACAGTGACTTGTATTCAGTTCAATCCAGCAAACGATGACTATTTTATAAGTGGTTCACTAGACGCTAAGGTTAGAATATGGAACATACCAGATCGACATGTCGTGGACTGGATCGATCTTCATGAAATGGTAACTGCGGTTGGCTATTCTAACGATGGCAAGGTAAAACTGAATCAAAATCTCGAAAGTGTGTTTCTATTTGTCGATCGAAAATGAGTCATTCGATGATTTGTGTTTGGGCAAATGCAGGTTGCAGTTGTTGGGTCGCACAAGGGGATTTGTCGGCTTTACAACACTGCTGGTATACGGTTTTTCTAAAACTAATGCATGACCCATGTATATTGGCTAATAAATTGTCATAATTAGTTTAACATTAATCTTAGATTGCAAGCTTGAGTTTAAGGATCAAGTTGAATTGAAGACTAAGAAAAAACCACAACCTAAAAAGATAACTGGTTTTCAGGTATGGAGGTTTTTTACTTCTTATGTGGACTAGTAATATATACACAAGACTAGTTCTTTACATTAACCTAACTGATCATGGCGATTTTCAGTTTTCTACATGGAATCCATCCGAAGTACTCGTGACATCTGCAGATTCACGGGTTAGGATCTTAGATGGAACAAAAATCGTCCAAAAATTCAAAGGTAGTCCCTTTAGACTTTCAGGTCACAATGAGATGATACTCAACATAAAAAGTCAACTTAAGATCCTTTAGTTTAGTGAAGTTTTTTTTTATTAACTAGTTGAACTGTTGACAAAAATATGAATTAGAGAAATGGAATTAACAAATTTGTGGGAAGATCATTTGAACATTGAACCGGAAGAAAATGAATTTGACTTTTGAATTGCTACAGGTTACAAGAACAATAACAGCCAATTTTCAGCTGATTATAGTCCAGATGGGAAGTACATAATCAGCGCTAGCGAAGATTCACAGGTATACATTTGGAGGCACGAAGAAACCAAAGGAAAACACAAACGCCCAATCAATAAATCTTACGAACACTTCCCTTGTAAAGAAGTTTCTGCTACAGCACCATGGCCTGGAAGCAGCAGACTCGAACAACCACTAGTGGCAATGCATTCCAAAAAACACTCGAAAAGGTCCACCACTACCCTGCCGCTACCGTCCCCCAGCTTTTCTCCTACACACGATGATTCTTGCCATAATAGACCATCTTCATCACCGCTACCACCACTTCCTAAAAGGGGTCATCCCTCAATGGACAGCATTGAGGACATAGACCACCAAGCTCACTCAGACTCAACCATCGGGCCATGTGAGTCGTTTGGTTCATCGGGTAGGTTTGAGGATATGACATCCCCTTCACCCAACAACTCTAGGTCGTCTCCCTCATGGGGTGGTAGCCATGGTCACAAGACCATCCAAGCCACAGCATGGGGGTTCGTGATTGTGACTGGAGGGTTGGGTGGTGAGATAAAAGTATTTCAAAATGTGGGTCTGCCATTTAAGGTTGGCCGCTTGTAAATTGTAATCAATTTTAAGCATGCTTCTGGATACGATGATTGTTTAAGGTTAGCAGTCTAGCTAGCTAGTAATTAGATGATTAAAAGACTCATATATAGCTATGACTTTCACGATTGGGAGTACCGTCCCTGAACAGAACATTGTACATTAGAATATACTGTTACCATTTTCTTTCGTAGTTTTACTTTGTAAAATTAAATGAAAAGTTATAAACGTACCATGGGTTTTAATCTTTAAAAAAATTAAATAATAATAATACAGATATAGCATAATCATGATTCATGAAAATATCTGTTAGACAAGAGGACTCGAGTCAAGTTCCTTTCCTTTATATATTTCACGATCTCGTTCTAGCAAAACGAACTCCCGCCGAGGATCTTTTTGTTGCTTGATTACATCAATGCAACAACATATATCTATACTACTATATAAAACATTTAACATTTTCTCTCCTATTAAATTTTAATACTTCTTAAAATTCAATCAATTTAAAATTTTGACTCTTCATTTAATCTAAATTAATCTCATCCACTCAATATTTAACTATTTTATTCTCTCCTAATTTACTTTAACTTTTTAATCAAAATATATTCTCTCATACTAACGCAATTATTCACACACATCAACATAATTTCTAAAATCTTATTAACTCCTCTTTATATCATCAATATAAATCTTTTTTCTTATTTTTATTGTCTTTTAAAATTTATTTTTAAAATTAATAAAATAGTTAAATGTAAATAAAAGAAAATTTGAAAAAAATGACATGTTGTTGTAGAAAACTTTTTCATTACATTGAATCGCGCGAACAACATATCATTACATTCTTAAAAGCCACATATTGTAAACCGGAAACATTTACCGTCGCAGCATTGCGCGGGTATTATGCTAGTATTTGATAATATAACGACGGTGGTTTGGATGTTCAACATAATGCAGCCAACACTGTGTTGTTTCTCATATTTAAGAGTAAATTACACCAATCGTCCATGTGGTATGTCACTTTTTACACCTATCGTCCCTGAGCTTCATTAATTACATCAATGGTCCTTACTTTTTGGATTTTGTTACACCGATAGTCCCTTGTCCAGATAAAAAGACTAAAATGCCCTCTTCTTTTCCCTTAAAAATACTATTATACCCTTATTCCATTTTTTTTATTTTCTTAATTAATAAATGATTATTGTTATTATTAGTATTATTATTATAGTATATAAAAAAACATATACTCCTCCCTCACAATTCTCTCTCGGTCTCTCTCTATCTGCTCCCCATCACCACCGGCGACCTCATCGGCAACCCTCATCTTCGATCCTCACCGCCTCTTTGCCGGAGAAGACCATGACCATCGCCGTGAGCTAGTCTCTCCCTCGCCAAAGGAGACCGCCACCATCGCCAGCTCTAAGCCGCCCATGGGCATCACATAATCATCACCATCGTCGGCCATGGCTTCATCAACGCCACTGTGTATAGATCTCTGGTTTGTTTAGGTCAGATTTTGTTCGAAATCGATTTCTTGTTATTAATTAGGGTTTGTTCATGTTATTTTTAGATCTGTTTAGAAATCGATTTCTTGTTCCTGATTAAGGTTTTTTAGGTCAAATCTGTGTAGAAATCGATTTTGTGTTCTTGATTACAGTTTGTTTATGTCAGATCAGTGTAGAAATCGATTTTGTGTTCTTGATTACAGTTTGTTTAGGTCTAGAAACCGACTTCTTGTTCTTGATTAGGGATTGTTCAAGTGTTTTTGAGATTAACAGCAATTAGGGTTTGTTCTTGTCTTGATTGGGGTTCAATTGCTTCTTCATATGGTGTGTGTGTGTGTTACAGCGATGTGCCACATGATGGTGGCGATGGTGGTGACCTTACGGTGGTAGTGCCATATCTTGGTGGCGAAGAGGATCGACGGGATCGACAGGGAGGGGGGCTGGATATTATTTTATTTTATTTTTTTATTATCTAATTAATGAATAAGGAATTAAAATATAAAAGATAGGTGTAAATTAATAAAAAAGGGTATTATGGTCTTTTTATCTGGACAAGGGACTATTAGTGTAACAAAATCCAAATAGTAAGGATCATTGGTGTAATTAATGAAGCTCAGGGACGATAGGTGCAAAAAGTAACATACCACAGGGACGATTGGTGTAATTTACTCCATATTTAATTTGTGGTATGGAAAAACACTAGTTACTGTATACGCAAAGAAGAAACACTATATATATATACACACACATTCTCACAATAATTCTCTAGGATGAAAAAGGGTTCAAACGAGAATTTTTTTCCGTATGATAATTGCGATAACCAAACTTAGCCCTTGATTAAAATTAATCGATTGCTAAAATTTTTTGGCGGCTTATTAATAATGCATTAATGAGAGCTATTTTGAAAATTCAAGTCTCGCAAATTAATAACGTCTCACCGGACGCAATTCATGGTTGTGGCATTTATATATTTATCTAAACGTGAATTGCGTTCGCATGAGCCGTCATTAATTTGAGAGGCTTGATTTTCCTAAAATAATGCGTTATTAATGAGCCATTAATTAACTACCAAAAACTCTTAGCCACTGATAAATTTTAATCAAGAGCTAAGATTGGTTCTCGTGGTTCTCATACGAAAAACAGTTCTCATTTGAACCCTTCCATATATATATAATTGAATCCACATAGTTTCTAGTCTTATCCATAGAATTTAAAGATCAATTTTGGATCATTAGATCATCTTAATTAAAGGTCTACATATGGTATGGTATTTTTTAAATTTATAAGATAATTATAAGATATAATTATATATGAAAGGGTATTATAGGAATTGAAAAATTAAACCCCCCTCTTATCAAAACTCACGATCCTTCCCCTCTCTCACCTAGCTTTCTCATTTCTCTCCCTACCACCTCTCTCTCATTGGTCGGTACCTTCCTACCGTCAAAACCATCTCCGGCGAACCACACGACGGTGGAGGTGAAGTGGACAACCGGTCGAGAATTGAAAATGAATAGATTTGAACCTCAGGCGAAACATCTTCCTACAGCTACTCGTCGCCGACTTTTTCCTACAACCGTTCATCGCCGGCCTAAGCACATGTGGCGAAGAGGCGGCCAACTACGACTGCACCTAGCGCTTTCTCCTTCAAGGACAACTACGACAAGTTGGTTTTCGATTTTTGTTCATTTCATCTGAAGTAGAGATCCAAGATGTTGTTTTTCTTTCGGATCTAGTTCGATTCTTTTCCATGGTTCGTTCTTGATATGCTGGTTGTTTTTTTATGTTTAATTTTGAAAATACAAATATATTTTGATGTAAAAATGCAACTGATGCTCGAGTTCCTTTGTATATAAATCATATTGCATTTCTATTTGTCAATAGTAATATATTGTTTTTCGTGTTTGCATTATGAGTTACATAGTTCTGCATTTGTTAATTCTAGTTGGTATTTTGATGTGCATTTTAATTATCATATTCATCTAGGTTGCATTTTGTTTATCATATTAATGTGGTTGCACTTTGGTTATTTATCATCTTCGTCTATGTTGCATTTTGGTTATTATCTTCATTTGGGTTGCATTTTCGTTGTCATTTTTATCTGGGTTGCATTTTGGTTATCATCTTCATTTGAGTTCCATTTTGGTTATCATTTTTATCTGGGTTGTATTTTGGTTAAAATCTTCATCTGGGTTGTATTTTGGTTATAATCTTCATCTGGGTTGTATTTTGGCTATCATCTTATTTTTTTTCTTGTATCAATTCTGTATTTTTCATTTTTAAAATATCTGCGTTTTCAAATGCTGTAGCATTTTTAGAACTACATATCTACAATTGCTTGTTCAGATTTGAGACATGCATTTTTGTAATTACATTTTCAAAATAAATTTTTTAAAAATATGGAAAGAGTGACATTGATTTAAACAAGATTTAGAAACTAGTATATTAGTATAATTTTTTTGTTTAAATTCTCAAAATTTAATTAGTTATGGTAAATTAAAAATCTAAGGGTAATGTTTTTTTTAATGTTCAAGGGTTTGTGATTTTGGTGGATGGCGGGTGAGTTCCTGATGTCATATTTTAATGGGTTTACTATCCGAAAGTGTACTGAAGTTGTCACTTTTTGCTATTGTGTATACCCAACTTCAAAAACTACCATTTAATGTATCTAACTTTCTAAAACTACCATTTAGTGTATCTAACCTTGTATAGCAGGTCACATGCTGACATGGCGTCGGTTTTGCTGAGGTGGCATGTGATTTGGATGCTGACATGTATAATCCTTGTTTAAAAATAATTTGAAAATAAAATAAAATAAAAAAATATAATAAATATAATATACTAATAATAAGAATCTGGAAACATGGGTTTTGTTAGAACCCTACACCGATACATGCGATTCATGGTTCCGATTCATGCGATTCATGGTTCCGATTCATGCGATACAACAGTTGATTAATGGTATCATATTTCATCGATTTCAATGTTTGATTTTAAGGTGCGATTTTCCAAATCTGGTTTTGTTAGGTGCGATTTTCAAAGGTGCGATTTTCCGGATCGATCAATGAAATTCAAAGGTCGATTGTATCCAATACCCAAATTGAGCGATCCAGAGGATAGAGGTTCGATTGATTTAAACATCTGTTCTTGATTCGTGAGTTCGATTACCCAGATTTAAACATCTTCATCTTCAAGAACTTATCATCTTCATCTTCAAGAACACCAAATCATGTATCGATTTCAACTTGTTCGAGGGTTTCAAGTTGAGGGTTTCTAAGTCGAGGGTTTTCAAGTAAGTTAGTGTTTCGATTTTGCCTTTTAAATCTGTATGATTCCAGATTTGTATGTTTGCGTTTCAAATATGTATGATCCCAGATCTTCAAGAGCCTATCATCTTCATCTTCTTATGATTCCAGATTTGCATGTTTGCATTTCGATTTTGCTTCTCGGTTCAATTTGGGGTTTCCAACTAAGTTTCAACCTGTTTCGATTTTAGGGTTTTTGTTTTTAGGTTTCCATTCGGTTTTGGTTCACAGATTCCGTTTTTAGGTTTCGATTATTTTCAGTTCGATTTTAAGTACACGGATTTTTGATTTCACAGATTTTGAGTTCACATATGGGTTCACAGATTTAGTGTTCTTCCTGGGTTTAGTGTTCATGCTTTGTTTAGTGTTATACATGGTGTTCTTCATCTTCATCTTGGATTAACTGAAAATATGATGTGGCAAAAATTATTGACATGGCAATACATGTGGTATTTGATGGACTTTAAAATAAATAAAAAATGGTAGAATTATTGGTTACCTGCTTAGCAGGTAACCCAATATACTAATACACTAAATGGTAGTTTTAAAAGTTGAGTATACACAATAGCAAAAAGTGACAACTTCAGTACACTTTCGGATAGTAAATCTTATTTTAATTCCTTTTTTGTTTTTTAAATGATTGACAGAGATTTAGTCTTTAAGTTTAATTTTTAATGGTTGTTTTATATAGACCTAACCCTATATATATGTATATATATAGGGAAAGATTCATGCGAAAAATGTTTATTTGCGAGAAGCAATCCTAATATATT
The DNA here is from genome assembly GCA_038502395.1 of Dittrichia graveolens. Taxonomy (NCBI): domain Eukaryota; kingdom Viridiplantae; phylum Streptophyta; class Magnoliopsida; order Asterales; family Asteraceae; genus Dittrichia; species Dittrichia graveolens. The sequence continues at coordinate 17,449,072 of JARJIL010000005.1, forward strand.
ATTTGTATTTGATCGAATAGCTTATATTAATCTTATTTTTTGTTTGTTTTTTTAATTTAAAATGGTACAATAGTAAACATCAATTTTTTTTCTCTCCGACATTTTTTAAACAAAATAAATTAAAACAATTCAATAGAAGATTAATAAATCTACCGTGTTTAACGATGAATACAACCAAAATATACGAGTTTTTACTTGTTAAAAATGTTACGTTCATTACATGATGAATGAAAAATTTGAAAACAAAACTAACAATAAACTAATGAAGCACGTTATGCGAATCTATTTTTTTGAAAACCAAATGGGGGCCATTCTTTGAATTTGATGCAATCGTCTGTGAATCGAAGGTAAACAAGGATCTTTTTCATTGGCTTTTCATCATCCACATCACTTCATCAATGGGATTGTGAGGAAGGACTAACCTCACTGGCCCTTCATAATCAACATTACGTCATTGGCGGGCATCTACTGTGTGCGACGGCGGTTACAAGGTGGGGCGACATTGGTTTGTAGCAAAGGTGGCTTTAAAATAAAATTGACGCATGTCATCACCATATTACTATTATCACTTTTTATCCATCTTACACTAATTACTCTCTTATTTGAACCCATTCTTACACACACACACTCAAAAATGACTGTATGAAGCAAGTGAAAGTTGGGTGCCGAAGTTAATTGTTAGGAAAGGTTTAATTTTTTTCCCCACCAAGGGTGTCACTTTGACGACGAACACGGGAGGTGAAGAAGGAGCACGGACATATGATGAGGCCACCCGAGTACTACAACGAGCATGAAGGTCTCGTGGTTTCGGATAATGAACTCGTCATGGATACTTTGTTTATACCTAAAATTATTTATATTACTGAAATTATGTCAATCTTATAACCTATTTAAAAGAAAAGGATGATGACATCATCATCCTTTTCAAAAAACCATCTTTATAAAAGTGATGATGTCATGCAAGGCTACACGTAAAAAAATTTAAACAAATTGGAGAGGGCTGAATGAAAATTATGAGGGGTTTTTATAAAACATGTGAGGGGCTTTTAAGAAAATGTGAGAGGGTTTTATAAAAATTGTATATTAATGTAATTAATTATAGGTTATTTATAAATTATGTTTAGTAACTTGTGATATATTTGTTTAGAGAAAAAATAATTATATATTTGCGACCGTTTTATTTTTATCTACGTGTTGGTGTAAATTTTATTATAATACGACACTTTTTTAAAATTAGTATATTCTTAATTTTTTGTTATCCATTAATAGTAGTGGTTAAGTAATTTTTTGTTTAGATGAGGGTTTTTTTGGGATTATGGTGATGAGCCGAGTGATCAATTTGAATACGCTATTCAAAGTGTTTAGTTATTGATTTTAAAATATCTTATCTTATAACCTTATTAAAAGAAAAGGATGACAAAACTAAACTTTCATCAATCACAACATCCCATTTAAAAAAAATCGTGTTTAACAATACAGTGACGTCATCATAAAAAAACCAATTTTTGAATTTTAGATTAGTTACAACTAAATCTATTCAAATTAACACTTCAATTTATGACCAAATGATCAAAGTTATTGAACGTATTAATATTTATGACCAAATTAAAATTTATTTTAATTTCTTTAACTAATTAACCAAATTTTAGGATGATATTTAATTAATTTATTAGTTAAAACTTTAATTGCAATTCGGAAACCTCAATTGTATAAAAAAACAAATTTTGAATTTTAGATTAGTTACAAATAATCTATTCAAATTAAATAAATATGAGAAATTTTAGATAAGTTACAACTAATCTATTCAAATTAACTAATTATAAGGAATTTTATATGAGTTGCAACTAATCTATTTAAATTAAATAATATTATTATTTTAGATGAGTTACAACTTTCGAATTTTGCTAAATAAGTGGATATATGAGAAATTTTAGATGAGTTAGAACTAATCTATTCAAATTAAATAATACTATTATTTAAAGTATCCAATTATACATGAAAAATTAATTTGAAATCAGAAATGTTTCAATATATACTATTATTTAAAGTACCTGATTATATATATACATACATATATATATATATACACACTTGTGTAAATATATACACATATGATTGAGTAAATGATTCCATCGTCATTTTATAGTCATTAATCGTTTTAATCTGCGGATTATTTTAAATATGTATATATTAAAGTTGATGAAATTTTTAAGTAAAATTAAATATATGAATTACAATAAACTAATGAACTTGAACTTACTGCCATGATCAACATTGTTTCTCGAATCTGCAGACTATAATTGTTTGTTTATCGAAATTGCTTTAGTTTATTTCTAATTATTTTTACTATACGTGTTAGTACTTCTTAAAGCTATATAAGTTTAAATTTGACTTATATCATCTCCGTATTAACACACGGATCGCTTAGCTAGTATCTATAGAAGAGACATCACGTAATGCATATATGTAAAATTATGATTTTAGAAAATTCAGGTGCTATATATATTTTAGGGGAATGATTAATAATAGTAACATTTTTAATTTAGGTGGTGTTTAAAAAAAATAAAATTATACTATTTTTACTTTTTTCCACCAACTTTTAAGAGTGTATCCTAATTCCTAAATATATAATTAATTACATTTTTGACTCTCTGGTTTACACGAAATTGTTTGTGCTTTAAAAATTATGACATTGATCCGTATTGTTTATCTTTTGATTCAATGTTGGTCCCTAGTACACTTAAAATGACACAAATGCCCTCCTAACTTTAATTTATTCTTTCAATTTAAGTTTTATATATTTAAAATCTTATAATAAATACTTAAATAAATATAAATATTATTAATAAATTGATTATTATTAAAAAGGTTAATAAATTAAAAAAAATCAAAGTATAACCCCCCAACCCACACCCTTTCCCTTTCACCGTCTCTCTCATAAGTTCTTTTCTCTACATGTCGCCAACTGCCACATCCGGCCACCAACGTTGCTCACAGAACCGGCGACCTCTCAATCACCACATCCGGCCACCAACTCCAATAATCAACAACTTCGAAAAACAATAGTAGGTTTGAGTTTAAAATCCGGGTTTGAACTATTGTTGTCCGTTCACACTCTTCGTCACCAATCTCTCAACCATTAATGACCTCCACCCCTGATTTTCCTTCTCCTCTTTTATTTGTAGGGTTTAATTTTTTGTTTTTGTGTCCTTGATTCTTTAAAACCTCTCACCACCGTTGTAATAGATCTAGGTTACGATGAGGATTGAAGGGTTATACGTCTAGGCTAAGAATTGGGGGTTACAGTGATGGCTTAGGTGGGCGGAGATGGTGGCCGATGTTTTGGGGTTAAGGTGGAGTGGTGGTTTTGTTTGAGAGAGAGGGTATAAGACGGTGAGAAAATGGCTTAGGTGGGCGGAGATGGTGGTCGATGTTTTGGGGTTAAGGTGGAGTGGTGGTTTTGTTTGAGAGAGAGGGTGTAAGACGGTGAGAAAATAGGGTTAGGAGGGAGATAGAGAGATGGTGGTGGGTGGTGGAGTGTTGGTAAACGATGGTGGGGGGAGATGGTCTGATTTGGCCTGTGTTTGTTTGGTGGTGGCGGGTGACGGTATACGCTGGAGGTAGCCTTCTTTGACGATAGTGACGGAAAGATTGCCGAAAAAAGTAACTAGTAGTGGCCGGCCGAAGATGGTGATGGCGGTGGTAGGAGAGAGGATGGGGAGAGAGAAATGACAGATGGGGAATCAATAATAATCAATTTATTAATAATATTTAAGTATCTATTATAATATTTAAATATATAAAACTTAAATTAAAAGAATAAATTAAAGTCAGCAGGGCATTTATGTTATTTTATGTGACGAACATTAAAACGAAAGATAAATTATAAGAATCGATGACGTAATTTTTAAAACATAAAGACTAAGAGGCTGTTTGTTAAAACAGAATGATTAAGCACTGAATCATTATGTGGTATGAATAATTCAAAGGCTCTGAATGAATCTGCCTCTGAATGTGACATGCTGTTTGATAAAAGTTCTGAATGAACAATCTGAATGATACAAATTAACATTTAAACCTTAATAGTGATATTTTATATTATAAGATATGATATGATTGTTTAACAATATAACATGCAAAAGAATGAGTATTAGGGTAAAATACTTGGTGCTTAATGATTCAGAATAAACTTTAAGGTAGAATAATTCAGCAGCATTATGCTGAATCATTCAGCATAGTATTCATTCAGAGGTAGCAACCAAACACGCTGATTGTTAAATGATTCAGCATTCAATGCTGAATGGTTTTATTAAGCAGCAAACAAACAGCCCTTAAATCTGTAATTTCATCTTTAAGAACGAAAAATGTAATTACAAACATTTTAAGCATTCCAACCCCGGTTCCCATTCCGGCATTCTCTTTGGTTCGAAGTTCGAAGTTTCGAACAACCATGGACCATATGATCATAGTCCATAGGTGAAACGACATCGTACACTCTACAATTTTGAATCATCATCATCAGGCGGGCTTTGGCTTTTCTGCAGAGGTTCTCTGTTCCGTTTCCGAGAGATGATCTCACCGATGAGCCAATCCCTAGATGACAAGGACCTCGACGATGAAGCTCTGTGGGCCATGATTGACTCTGCCGCCGCTGCCGCCGTTGCGTCGCCGTCATCTCTTCATTCTGCCACCAGATCTCCCAGACCTCAAAACTCTACTAATCGCTTCCATTCCCCCAAAATTAAGTTCCCAATCATCTCAAAACTCGCCTCTTCTTCCCCGTCACCCAGCAACACAACTGCTAGAAAACATTCAATGGCCGACGGCGAGGTTTTGCAGGAGGAGAGCTTCACCGACCAACGCGCGAAGAAGATCGCCAGGTTTTCTCTCTCTGAAGCTACTTCTCCTACTGCTCCTCTTGCTATTGTCAAGCACGTGCAGCGCACGCCGACGGCGCCACCATCCTCGTATTGTCCGGACTATCAGATCCAGAGTCCTGTGAACTGTTCCTCTGATTACTCAGTGATGACACATAGCTTGTCTGGCCGCTTTCCCACTGTTGCTCTTTTCAAAGAATATCAGAATGCTGCTATGGCGGTCGGTACATCTAGGAGTCATGTTCCTCCTTTTTTTCATTTATGCAAATTAATTGCTTCAAATATGTCTTAATGACTAGTTCATCCATATAGGATGAACACGTTTTTCTTTTAGAAACTTCATATAATATCTATAAATATATCCGAAAAGTTAGTAATTTACATAAAAACGTGACAAGTAAATATTAGGATTAGAATTTCTTTGGCTTAACATTCTGAGAAATCTATCAAATTGAGTGAAAAAAGGTCAACGTTGAATCTCAAATGTGAAGTGTACCTATTACTGACTTTGTCCCACACTCCCACAAGAATTGCAAATATTGATCATATATTAATAAAAAGTAGTCAGCCATAGGTAATAATGAATATTGCAGATATCATGTACATTTGAATCACGGTAAATATTATGGAACAAAACTGATAACTACTGATGTATGATATGTTGTATGACTACAAAATTGTAATTGTGCCTGAGATAGTTTTCATAAAGGAAAGCTTGCACATTAGGCCACTGGTAACAGATGTCTATCTACGTGTGATGGCCCCCCTTTCACATGTCCTCGCTAATTCACGCCACCCTTTCACGTGTCATTCTTTGACTCCAGGTGAAGCCATTCACTCCCCATGGTTGATCTTTTCTTTTTCTTTCTATATTGGCACGTGTGTGGGGTGTGTGTGTATAAATCAAAAGTAGGTGTTGAAGTGGAACGATTGGTTGCAATCTTGGAGTGATTTGGGAGTGAAAGTGATGTGGTATTGACGAGGCAGAAAAAGTGGGAGTCAAAGAGTGAACAGTTGCCGGTGGCCTTATAAGGAACACCCACAAAGAAAAGCATCAATTATTATTGATGCAGGGACTATACATCTTTTCACTTATTGGGACGTAAAATCAGTCTCCATGTCATCCTTTTGGAGGGTGAGATTGTTCCAAAAAATCAGATATCACATAAACCTCTGACCTAGAAGGCAAATTGTGAATAGATTATCAATGGTCTTTGATTCAAACTTCTTGAAGTTTATCTAAAGTGGACAGTGGTTGCACAAATCAAAGACAAGTATTTAAAGATAAAGCATATATATAATAAAAACTTGTATTGTGGTTCAGGGCTTGGATATCTGTGATCTTCCTTAGGGCTTGGTAGCAATTAAATGCGTGCTTGCTGGTGATATTCGTTGAGTGAGTTCAAAAGAAGAGATAGAAGAGGTGTGAGACTAGTAATACATGCAATAGTTTTGGTCGAAAAGCCATTTGTATGCTTTTTATCCGATTACATCTAACACCTGCGAAAGAAAAAAACAACAAGACCATTTCTTCATCATGAAAATATTGCCTTCTTGTTTGTTCATATCAGCAGGTCAAGCATGCTAATTAAACAATATGATATTTTGTAAAGTAGTGTAAGAAAAACACATCAATAACAGTCGGATATAACACCTAGCTAGGCTAAATGGTACTTGATACTACTGCCTCACTTCAGATTTTGTTACTTCATACAAAGACTCCAAGAGTAACACAAATTGATATCTGTTTGCAGATTCTGGAGAAGGGTGACTATACTATGATATCTGGGAATCCTTTCATCAAAAAGTCAGGTAAAAATGTTTCACCTCCTAGTTTTTTTTTATCCTCGTAAATGTTGCTGATGTATTCAGATTGCAAAAACAGGCTGGAGAAAGATATCATTTTATTTCAACATCTCCTACGAAATTAAAGATAAGAGTATAGAATTTGATGACAATCGTAATGTCCAGCGTGCTGAATTCATAGTTCGGGCACATATGCAGTATGCTTCTTTACTTGAATATAATAGGACAAAGAGTTTGTTTCGGTTGTCCATATCTGTTACAATTTCTTTTTATTTGTTTCTAGAGGGGGTAGGTTCTCCGATGGATGGGGATCATGCGAAAGACGTGAAAAGAGATTTTTGAAACCAAATCATGATATTCCTAGTACGGCTGAAACCAGAGCAAAGAATAAAGCATGCCAGGTAAGTTTATCTCTCTGCAAATGTGCACCAAGTTTAGCATTTGTCAGTGTTTAGCACCAAGTTTATCTCTCTGCAAAAGTGAAGCAGAAATTAGTTAACATCTCTCAGCTTTGTATTGCTTAGGAATACTTCCTAGTAGATATTACAGATTTTAAGTTACTATCATGACTGGTTTTTGAGCTTCTTGTTTTCTGCCTGAAAACTAACCCAGTTTTGAACAGTCCCTTTGTTTACTCGTCTTACATGACTGGATATTCATGTTAAATCCTATTATTAGGGGACTGTATAAGCTTTGCAACCTAATTTGGTGGATGCAAATTTCATGGTTCAGATTATAAATCTCATGATCAGTGACCTCTTGTGAAGGAACCAATTATACATCTATGTGAACCAGTATTATGGAGTTTTGCTTGACTTACTCCTATGGTTTCGTTAATGTTGAATTTCATCCATGCCCATTTTTGCTTCTTTCAGACTCATTAGGGAACTTCTATTCCACAATGATTGACATTCAACATAACACCGCAAATTACTAATGCACGAACATTGGCTGAATGTCCAAAAAGACCGAATCTCGGTCACTTCTGCGATCACCAACAAAAACAGTAACCAATCATACTCGAGACGGGCTTGTTTAGGATTTTTTAAGCTCGAGCTTTATATCAACTCCTCTCTAAGTTATATGAAGTTTGGGTTCAGTTCATTTAAGCTTGGCTCGTTTTGGCTCGGTATTGTTTTGAAATTTTTAGTGTAAGGATAAATGTAAATATAAATATTGAAATGTAAAATACAAATTTTATTATATTGAGCGCAAGCCTAAATGAGCCCACTCTTCGAGGCTCGAGCTCGGGCTTGTTTACCAAATGAGTTTCAGTCTAGGCTCGAGCTAGTTTGGGCTCAGCTCCTTTCAAGTTTTTAATGATCCGAGCTCAGGTAGCTCACGAGTAGTTCGACTCGTTTACAACCCTAGTCATACACTCATACCTCTATCCAGTCACTTTTGTGATTATTGACAAATTAATTAGAGCACTTTAATGGGGGTAAATAGATACTTTTACTCAATGTTGTAAAACTCGCTAGGCGGTACTCGAGCGGCCAAGTGGCGGTGTAGCGAGTAATCGGCTTAGGCGGGAGTACTCGGAGAGTATTCGGATTGGAACTTCTACAAATAAATTTCAAAATTATAGGGCATAACACGTTCATGGGACTATAGAATTAGAAAATAAATAGTCAAATAAGCCGTTAACTCATGACACGAGGAAACTGGGTATGAATAAATGGCTTTAATTATGAGAACCAAGGAGACTAAGTATTCATAAATAAATTAAGGACCAAATCATCCAGAGTTTGACCGAGTTGGGGTCGAGTTCTGCAGCACTCGGGTTCACCTCACCTTGGCAAGTTCACCCACCTTGTCGCTAGTACTCGCCGAGTACTCGGCCTTGTAATAGGAGTTTTACAACACCGCTTTTACTTGAAATGCTTTATTCTACCATACCTCTATCAAGAACATTGTAGGTTTTGGGGTCCTTGCACATTTTGAAATATGACATTGAAAGATCATATCGTCAGTTTTTTCTTTTCCTTTTTTTTAGTTTATGTTTTTGTTTCCATTTGGAATCACTCTTCTTTGTTCTGGCTAGATTCAAGATTAATTATTTACAAGTAAAACTTGTTTTTTAGCAGGACCTGGTAGGTATTGGAGAGTATCGTCCTGGTATCAATGCTCAGAAATGAAAAAAGGCGACCAACTGGTGCTTAAACTTTAAAGTTGTGGTTATATATGTCAATAACCCGACTCCAAATTTGGGAATTCGGATAAATGTTTACAGCTCTGATGGTGGCCATTGCCAATGTTTTCTCAGAGTTATCTGGTAAGATTTTACACTTCTTACCATAGAATGTGCTTGTAAACTCCCGTTGACAACCACAACTGTGTTTGATTCACCTGTAAGGTAAAATCTAGGACACATACTGAATTGGGATACTGTAACTTCGGGTTATCTTTTTTAGGATATATATATAATGCAAACTAACCTGAATACACTGTGTGCACGCATACACTGATGTCACATACGACATGCTACACGGCATGTTTTAGGCAAATGCAAAGCTACATAGTTAAATAAGAGACTGCATATTCATCTTGTTTCCGTTTCAAGCCAAAATTACAAAGCCTTTCTTCTTGGAGTTATCTAGTGATTTCACTCTAAAGTAGAAACATAGTGAAACTATAGTATCCTATTTGTGTATTTTGAATGTTGCTGGTTTAAACAAAAACTTACATAAAATATGTCGCAACTTTCTTTCCTGAATATATGTAAGTCAACCCATTATGAAAGTGATTAGCTATTTAAAACGTAACATTCTCGCAGTAAAACTAATCTTGACCCTTGATTAAATTAAATCAATTAATGAGCTCTCATTAATGTTCATTATTGACTCGTTAACATAGGTATCAAGTTTCATTCTATAATGATTCGTCCACCCGCAATTGACAGTTTAATAAATATATAAATGATTAAAATACCCATATTAATGAGCATTAATGGTGGTTACAAATGGTTCTCGGTTCTCAAACGAACTTTTTCCTCAAACTAACATCACTAGTTTTAGCAAAGTGTGGTGAAATATAAAAGCACAGTCTAAGTTATTATTGTATGTAATTGACTATGATACACTTATCGTTTAATGTAAAAAACTTGCTTTATATATAAAGTCGTACGATAGCATCACAGACCTTACAACCGTCTTTTTGTTTTTTCTTCTTATCTTCAGCTGGCTAAATTAATTGATGTTTAGAAGTATATCATACTTAATAATTATTTTAACTTTATTAATAACAAAAATTAACACACATTAACCGAAAATATTTAAATAATTGTGTATACATATTTGTGTAATCAGCACCTCTTCCTCTTTATTACACGTCGTTGCCACCTCTAGTTGTGCCATCATTGCCTCTTATCAGGCCCTTCTACTCCACCTCCTTCTCTTCCCTTGCTCTAATAGACATGAACATCTTATGATAGGGTTTTTGTTGGCTCCAGTCCTAGTATTATACATATGTATTAACTAAAGAAAGTAATGATGACAATCCCAAGCTTATAGAATATATAGAAACCATCTGAAAACATTGCTATCGAGGAGAGGAGCTGAAGGATAGCTTTGGGAGGGTCAACGCTTGCAACGTTAGATGTTGAAGGATTGGTTCATGCTAGTTGGCGGTGATCAAAAGAAGAAGACAAGGGAATCCCGTTGAGTATCTGAGCCGGTCAAAAGTGTCTATGTGTTGAATGCTTCCTCCCTGCAGGTGTAAAGCTGTGCTAAGCAAAGCACTGAAGCATAAAATAAAAAAGGAAGCTAAAGCAAATATCAAAATTGAGTGTGCAATCGAAGTTGGGGCATATGATGATGGGAATCATAAGAGACACTTGACATATAGTCAATGAGATGAAGTTTTCTGCCCTTTTTTTATATAATTTTGACAGGTGAGACTCTTTTAAAAAAAGGGGTGGAGAGTACATGAGAAACTTCTAGAGCTGTAAGCGATGAAGCGGTAGAAGTTTGAGAAAGCATTGGTGTTACATGTCATTCTCCAATATTCTAAGACGAATGGATGATTTCGGAGAAATTCATTAAATACAAGGTTGAATTAAGACTCTATGGCAAATATATTGCATTTCAACACAAGACTCAACTTTTCAGAAACTTGTATAGAATATATTTATGTTTGTTCTAATCCGCTTCAAGTCTGTAATTGTCTACAACAATAAAATAATTGATCCTTGAATAATAATGTAAGAGTCTATTCACTCCTCTCTAGACTTGCATGTCTTTGTCTTTGTTAAGATTCAAAACCAACTGTATTGAATACAATATTCCTTTGAGAGGTTTTATATCCTCCTACTCATTAGATCAATACAAGTGTCAACATCAAGTGAAGAGATTAAGAAAGAGAATAAGTGGATTTCACGTGTCATTATTTAGTGAGTAGGAGGAAAAAGTATGATGTTATAAAAATTTTCTATTCGTTTTCATTAACCACCTTGATCATCCTACTTGGCTTCCTTGATTGTGGGTTTTGATATGTGTGTCAAATTGGGTATCTGATTTTTATTAGTTCATATGTGTATTTGTGTCAAATTGGGTTTTTGGAGATGCAAAAAAGATGATGTAAGATGTGGTGTTGGGTTACTATAGGTGTGAAATTTGGGTTTTTGCGGGATTATTGGTGGTGGTGCAGAGGTGCTAGAAGGAACGGTGGTTGTGTAAGAATGTCAAGAGGGGGTGGCAAAGGTACATGGGAGCATACATAGTTTCTAAGATTCCGCTCTTAATCTTAAGATCTTATGATCTCATTTAGCTAAAATGTTCTGATTCATAGTAGGATCTTTGTAGACATATAATCTTACATAAGATCCTGATCTGTACCATAGGATCAATGAAGTTAGTAAAATAAAGCTTACTAATAAGCTAATTTTTTAAAAGTAACATAAAAAAACAAATATGAAATAAATGACATAAAAGTAGATTTCAAACAAGAACTGTTTTTCGTACGAGAACTGTGAGAATTATTTGTAACATCATTTATACAAACCATTTATGCATTGACAAATGTAAACCGACTTCCGCTAAAAGTCAAACAAGTATAACTAATGATGCATCAAAATGGATGTGCTTTGGGCGATGCAAGGGTTGTACCTTCATGGTTGTAAGAAGAAAACCATGAAACATGGGTACTCAAAAGGACATCTTATCAGAAAGGGCTGCTTTGTATCAACATGTTTTTGTATGCATACATATGCCCTGTTAACATATTTCATTCAAATCAACCAACCATAAACACTAGGTTCAACATAACTTCACATTTTGATGCACCTTTGTTTTACAAGAACACATTTCAAAACCTTATCATCTTTACCAGAAAGTGGCATAGGCAGCTGATCTTACCAGGACTACCGGTGAGTCATCAAAACCTGATTAAAAAACCTACCTAAATTCCATTATGTCCATAAAGAAAGAAAGAAAGGAAAAAAAAACAGAGAGAAAAGGATCATTAAATCTAATTTTTCTATGTTGAAGCATTTAATTTTAAGAATCTTTCCTGAGATCTGTAATCGCTTTGTTCATCAAACGAAATGTGTATTCAAGTAGCATCCTCCTTTAGGTACAAGTCCAAGCAATCTCCCTTAAGTACAACGTCCAACTGGTTCCTAAAATAGAACAAAATTAACATAATCAGAAACCCAGTTGCGAGTTTGTTACAAACTTCGTGGACGTATGCATGAATGTATGTATGATGATTTTTATTCGAATAGGATTGATCTTAAGAAGCTCAGAACAATTGGATCAGAAGACACTAGCATTATCAGTAAAACACTGTACTTGCTAAAATGAACAAAGGACACCAAAGTATGCCAGAGCAGAAACTTTAGTCATGGTACTTAAAACTCTTTTTGCAAAGTAACCAGATGATAGGTCCAGTTTAAGGTTCAGAATTTGAGAAGATGGCTTGGCTTGTTTATTTAGACAAAAATCCGAGTGATTAGCAACTTAAAAAGAGACTTACAGTTTCTTGAAGAATCAACAGCCAGTTATGATGCATTTGAACACGCTTTAGTTACAGACTTGTCTTTTTTAACATTCAAATCTGCAGTTTGAGATTCAGTCTTAACAAGCTCCTCCGCAGATCTGAACTCAAGCTGCTTTTCCACCGACTTAACACTGGATTTCCGTGTATACCTTAACCGATAAGGAGGAGACGCATTATATGTATTATTAAAAGTAGCCACCACCACATTTCTGCCAAGGCTATCACCACTACCACAAGAACCTCTACCACACGATTCAGATTCCTCCAAATCATTGTTAAGTTTTTTTACTTCACCGGCCTTCAGAATCTTATCAACTGAAAGAGGGGACTGATCTTTTCTCTTTCTTATTAATATAGATGGCGTATGAGGAAAGCTCCTAGCAGCAATCTTTAATCTCGACTCAGGGGATTGGGCATGTAAACTGCCACAATTGTCGGCATAAAGCGGCAGAGTTGGGGAACACTGGGGTGACATAACTGTATTCAAGTTATACTCACCGGATTTCCAGGGCATATAAAGAGCACCCATTTCACTTGGCAAAAAACTCCCGATTTGTGGAGGCTCGTAATACAAAGAACCGTATGTTGGAAAATTGGATTGTAACGGGGATGCATTCAACGTCTCCTGATTAATTCCATCACTTGTACTGCAACTGTCGAATTTTGGAACCAAATTTCTACTAAGGTGAAACTTTGAAGAAGGCTGCTGTGATTTGCTTCGAATGGGTTCAGAATCGGTAGATCCACTTCGAAGAAAACTTGATGAAGCATCTACATCTTGAGAAGGGGTTGAGCATTCTATATCATCTGTGGTATCTGTTTCTACCTTATGGTGTTCTGCAGTTGCAGATGATTCCTGGGCAGTTATAACTGCTGAAGCAATTGGTTTTCCAGTTGAAGGTGTTTTGCTTATGTCTACACCTCCATTGGTATCGTTCTTTGAGACAGTTGGAAGGTTTCCGGTTGCTAAATAGAAATCTAACTTCTTCTTTAAGGAACTATTCCAATGATTTTTTATTGCATTATCAGTCCTGTGATAAAAAATCCCAGCATGTAATCGTGTAACAATGAGTAAAAAAGTAGCAGGCAATCTCCCCTCAAAGACGAACATTAGCAAAGATGGCCATTTTAATTCATTTATATACAAACTGGTCGATTTGGGCTATGTTTGACCTCTTACAGGTCAAATGGGTTATGTTAAGATATTTAACTTTAACGGAAACTGGTTGAAAGCCATCTGAAATGTATTAATAATGCATAAAAATATACAACCATACACATATTGATTTATTAAAAGAAAGTTATGAATTGTTATTGTAATAATACAGTTTTTAAGCATATTTAATACATTAATTAATTAATTATAAAATTGAGGAGAAAAAATTGTTTGACTCTAAAAAATTACGCATATTGACCCTATTACCCAACTCACCCATTTTGCCAACACTATATTTTAGTCAACTCTTTTGGTAAAATTATAGAACTATAAGAAATGGAGTGCAACTTTAATACCTTCCAGGCAATGCCTTTGCAATTTCAGCCCATTTGTTTCCATGAACACGATGTGCATTCATGAGAGCCAACTCCTCTTGCAAGTTCCACGCATCCTTCCTAATACCTGGATTCAAATGGTTGTGCCACCTGAAATAATTTGTAGTCGTCTTCAGTGTCACAAAAGAAGCATGTACATTATTCTCTCACCAATATGGACCAAACAAAGAAATAAAACCCTGAGAACTTAAAAAATTGACAATCTAAACAAGCACGAATAAAAGATAAAAAATACGTGCGAGTCCCAATAACAACCAAAGGACCAAAAAAAGTTACAAACATAAGCAGTGAATCAATGTACCTTTCACGACACTGTTTCCCAATACGACCAGGCAGAGACTTTGCTATGAGAGACCATTTTGTAGGCCCATATCGTTTCACCAGTTCCACAATTTTGTCATCCTCCTACAGCAAAAAATAAATAAATAAGAAAACAAAGACCAATATAGGAATTAAATAAACTGAAAAGAGTATACTATATAGCAAAAATAATTCTGACTCAAAGTAGGAAGGAATGAGCTCAAACCTCTTGAGTCCATGGACCTTTCACAAGTTCTGGATTAAGAACCTTTTGCCAGCGATGCAGACATTGGACTTCTGATCTATCAGGAAAATACTCAGCTGCAAAAGAAAAACATTCGTAAGGAACTGAGGATAGGGTACCCACCCTCATTAAGCATTTTTCACCCCTTCTTCATGATTTTCCATGCCCATCAGGTCAAGTATTTAAAACATCATTGCTCACAGACGAGGCCACAAAAATGAGCAAAGCAAGACTAGAAACCAATTTTCACTCAAATCGAATCAACGCTTTAATCAATCTGCACTTTGAGGTTTTTTTGTTTCAACTAGTAGTAGAAGGCCACATCTTTAATGATCCCAAAAAACTGGGACTTTTGGAGACAGGTAAATACTTCCTTTCTAATTTCTATCAGCGCAAATTACCATTTTCACAGTAGCAGGAAAATAACTGCCTTTTACTTTTTATTTTACTTTTTTTGTTTTGGTTTCCTTGTGTGTGTGTGTGTGTGGGGGGGGGGGGGGGGGGGGACGGTCCTCTCACCTCTGCTGACCAACATACAACAAATTTGACCAACAGTTTCCTTTGAAAGTGATACTCAATACAGGCCCCACCATACCACACAATATAAGAGACTGTTCTAAAATATAAGCATAACTTCTAAAGAAAAGCTTCATGCAGTTTCCTACAAGAACAATTTGCTTTGATAAATAAAGAAGATTCAGAAACTCGGAATCCACTGACCTCTTCAAAGGTTTAGCCAGTAAAACCTAATAAATAGACTAGAAACAATAACAAGCCTAATAGATATGAACCAAGAACTTGCCAATGGTTTCACATCTAATTAAGATCAAAGAAATGGCTAACAAACATGTCACGAGTATACATGGGTTGAAAGTGGTTCTCGGTGTTGGTAGACTGACCATGCAGCAGGATCTTAACGCAAAGGTTTTATGAAAATAAAAGCAATTATCAAACAAGGATGAAGCATACTAAAGGACTATTACAGTGTTTCAACCAACAAATACCAACCGCATATCCATTTATGTTATCAGGAGGCTTAAATAATATGCTTAACATACTTAGGGTGCCTAGTCAATAAAATCAGATGCTACAGGCAAAGCAATGAGAAGAGTTTCACCTATTTTTTTCCAGCATTTTCCCTTGAAAAGCCCAACAGCCTTTTTTAGGGTCTCGTCCTGTGGAAAACCAAATGAACATTATAAAACAAAGACTCCCATGCAAAATTCCCCCAGAGAGAGAGTAAAATCAATATCACATTAAAGACAAGCATAGTCCAAAGTCCAAACAAATTGCATACCTCCTCTGGGGTCCAACCCCCCTTTGCTCGTCTAATAGGTCCCGTCATCCTCCTATAATTCCAAAAGTGCATTATCAGTTCAAGGAACTCAAGGGTTGTATCACTTGAAGGAAGAATATAAGTTGGACAGAGAATACTGAAGACTTAAACACAACCATTAGATTATGCAGTTAAGGAGATGTAAGTTTCCAAGCCTGTTATGTTATGATGTTATGTCTTGGTTATAGATGTTCATGATTAACCGTTTTAAATCCTGTTAGTAACTATACTACCTGACTAGACATGAATAGTAAGTTGCACCTCATATATTACTAAAAGTATCTTAACAAACGAAATGTCCAAAAATGTCATAACTAATAGATCTGATATTCAAAGGATATACAAGAATGCAAGCACATAAGTCATGCACCATCACATCGATAATTATTGTAAGCTGATCAGTTCCTTTTTAAAACAACCAAGCCCTAATTCTCCAATAAGTTTGAGCATCCGGCATCACTTACACAACCCATCAAAATTCAAAAGTTCATGTCACAAGATACAGTACAAGTTATTTATCATGATTTTTCAACATCAAATGCAGTTCAGTTAACAAATCAAAATTCAATTCACAAAATGAGTACCAGAATATGACATATGCAAGTGAATAGACAGAAGAATACCGATTAGGCGGTGATGTCGCGGTAGGGCTAGAAACCCGTGGAGACTTGGGTAAGACAATGCCACTACTACCTTCTGAGATGGAAGAGGTTGATGCAGCCGCAGATTGCTTGTTCTCAATGCAAAGTTCCTCCAACTCAACCTTGCCCATATCTAATTCTTCCAAATATAACCCCCTAAAAGTACAGAAACCATTAATTCTTCATAATACAATAAAACCCTCGCAACGGATATATCAGAATCCCTAATTACAATAAAAGCTTCTTCAGTTTTCAACAATAAATACTAACCAAGTAAACCCAGATCTACGAACTAAAAACAATCAGATCAGAGTAAAACTAAGTGGCTAAACCCAATCCAATTCCACTTTCTATAAAACGATTCAAGCAATCATAATTCAACCACACAAAAACCCTATAAAAATAGAAATCCAAAGAATCCCAACTACTTCAAATAAAGAAAAACGAACTGATTGATTAAACAAAAGGAGAGAAAACCAGTAAGCGAATTGATAAACATAAAAACGTCTTGAAATTCAAATGGGGTTTGACTAATAATTGATTGACATAAAGTAAATTAAACATACCGCTGATAGTAGAGAAGTGAAGCTAACGAAGAACCCTCCTCAAAACCCAATCGAAACCATGAGTTGGAGAGATGTTTTTCGTTTCGAAAGAAAGAAACCTTTGCCCGTTGAAAGATCGAGATATTGAGAAAGAGAGAGAGAGAGAGAAGGAGAGAAAGAGAGGAAGAGAAAACGTATAAATTTTGGTTTGTATTCTAACGAATATAATGGGTGAGCAACGTCGCCGTTTAGCCACGTTAGTGGGTACATGGGATTTAAAACTGAAAGCCTGGGTATAGTTAACGGTCAGTGACGGTTTCTGTTAACGTTAAAGTGGTGTACAAAGTTTGAACCTCAAGAAAAAAACGGCTCACACAACTTATTGATAGCCGTCCGTTAAACGTCAAACATGTTGTATTAAAACATTAATTACAAAACTCTATGCTTTATGTACAACAAGTGAAAATTAAATTAAATTATATTACTACTAATACCAATTTCATCTATCTTATATTTATCTAAAAATAAACATTTAAAAAAACATTTTGGTAAACGTACCTCGTTATCTTTACTACTCTATAAAGCATTTAGCTCTTTTTAAGACAATTTTTTAAGTTAAGTAGTACAAGTAATATAGCATGCTTTACAATAACTTACAACAACAATCTTAATACTTTTAAAATAGTACAACTCAAATATCATTAAATATATAATTAATAGTTTACAATAACTTTCAGCATTTAAGACAATATAAATACATAATTAATACTTTACAATAAATTCCAGCATTTAAAACTGTCAGAAATTAATTACATTTAACTCTTTTTTTAAGACAATTTTTAAAATTAAGTATTACAAGTAATATAGCATGATTTATAATAAATTTCAACAACAATCTTAACACTTTTAAAATAGTATAACTCAAATAGCATTATTTTACAATATGTTCCAGCGTTTAAAATAGTATAACTCAATCTTAAACACTTTAAGCCTGTCAATAAATTAATTACAAAAAACTGTCCTGAGTTTAATAATAGAAATTAAACCAAAGTACTTTGCCTATATATACCTTATAACTGTCTACAAAAAAGTGTTGCGTGAAGTACATATGTATTTAGAATGATCTAAATAATTGTCACATTTACTTACTGTTTTCAAAAAGTTTTATATTCTACCATGTAATATGATCGTAAAAGATAGTATGAATTCGTTCATACAATAATAGAATGTTGTCATTTAAACGTAAGTGCTGCGTTAACTTGATATTTGTACAAAGATCACAACCACCATATTCTCCGGCAACATCACAAATAACATGTTAAATTGACAAGTCCACAAATGAAACTATTTTACCCCGCTGCATCGCGCGGGTAAAATACTAGTTACTAATAAAAACATTTATCATGAAATGAAAGTTTTTAATAAGAGTAAATTATGATTTGTTATTTATTACCCACATTGCCCTTAAAGTTTATTTATTACGTTGAAAGTCCCTACCGTTTGAAGTTCGTAACATTGATGATCCCTAATACAACTAAAAACACTAAAATACTCTTATTTTTTCATCAAAAATAACCAATGCATCCTTGTTCCCTTTTTTATTATTTTTATTATTTCTAAATAATAGGCAAAAGTTTAAACGAGAACTGTTTTTTATACGAGAACTGTTTTTAATGCCATTAATGACTCATTAATAGCGTATTTTAGTAATTTATATATTTACCCAACCGTGAATTGTGTCTGAATAAGCGGTCATTAATTTGCGAAACTTGATTTTCCCAAAATAACCCTCATTAATGCGTCATTAGTGATTCATTAATGAGTTATTAATGAAGCATTAATGTGCCGCCAAAAAATCTTAGCCATTGATTAAGTTTAATCAAGGGCTAAGATTAGTTATCGCAGTTCTTATATGAAAAACAATTCTCGTTTGAACCCTCCCCTATATCTACTATACACCCCCACCCTCTTCTTTATTCCAACCGGCCACCCCCACCCCTTTTCTTTCTCTAACCCACCGCCGCCATACCCTCTCCGGAAAAACACCACCGTCGCTCGTCTCCTCTCTCTCGCCAGAAGACAACCATCTCCCCTCGCCCCCTCACTCTCCTCACCCAAAGTCCACTACTATCACCCACTAAACTAACTCCTCTCGTTGCACCATCGTCTCCAACGATTAGGGTTTTTCTGTCACCCACAAACCCACCGGAGAAAACAACACATCACAGAGGTGTGTGTGTGTGTGTTACGCCAGAGAATACAAGTGGACAACATATCGCCTTGCCGTCGCCGCCACGACCACCATCGTTGGAGATAATCATCACTGCCACATATCTTGGTCTCCTTCGCCGTTCTTTCTTTCTTTCTTTCTTTCTTTCTTTCTTTCTCTCTCTCTTTCTCACACAACTCCCTCTCCTTTCAAATTAGGGGTTCTTCATGCTATTTTTCATATTTACGTAGCATTTCAGATTTTCTTGATTTGCGATTTTTGGATCTTGATATTGATTTGTGTAATATCAGAAATTTTAAAAATATAAAATATAAGTTTGTATGGGTTTTAAGTGATAAATTATTACTATTATTATTACATCTATATTTATGTGTATTACAAATTAAATCTTGTGGCCAAAATGCAAATAAATGAACTAGAGGACTAGAAGTGAAAATATGAGATATAAAGTATCTCTTCCAACTTATTTGACCCATTTGGGAGTCAAAAGTCCCATTTTGTGGCTGGAAGAATCGAGAATGAGAGAGGAGAGTACCAAGTTTGGGGATTTTTGGGGCTACATCAAGAAATTGCAAGATTTTGTGGACTTTGAAGGCAAAGTAGGGTTGTTTTAGTTGTTCTATCACTCTTGGAGCTTGGTTTTGGGCAAGAAAGGGCTAAACAAGTTGGATTGGTGATCACAAGTAGGGTGTTACAATTTATGATTTTCCGATCTTGTTATTGATTTGTGATTTTAAAATCTCGTTCTTGATCTTGCTTTCATTTGGGGGTGGCAGAAGGTGATGGTTCTTGATGGGGGGGATTGGAGGAGGACGATGGTGAATGTTAGGGATAGGCGCTCTTCGGAGTGGTGGTGATAGTCTGGTAGACAATCGTCATAGTGTTCATGGATGAGTGGGTGGTGCTAAACGGTGGTATGTAATGGTTGTTTAAGTTTTGGTGGTGGTGGAGTTTAAAATCATTTTATTTATTCATTATTAATTAATTGTAAATAAAAGTTATAAAAATAACAAATTAATAATAGAAGGGTATTATCGTCTTTTTAAGTGCACAGGTAGTACAAAGGGACCACCAATGTTACGAACTCCAAACATTAGGGACTCTTAGCGTAATAAATGAAGTTAAATGA
Source organism: Dittrichia graveolens (assembly GCA_038502395.1). Classification (NCBI taxonomy): domain Eukaryota; kingdom Viridiplantae; phylum Streptophyta; class Magnoliopsida; order Asterales; family Asteraceae; genus Dittrichia; species Dittrichia graveolens. The sequence continues at coordinate 17,469,728 of JARJIL010000005.1, forward strand.
CTGTGAGTGTAATAAGTGACAAACCACATGAACCATCCGTGTAATTTACTCTATTAATAAAGCTAACTTTGATATAATATGCTATACATTTTGATGTGGGAGTTAAGTCTGGTAAAATAGATGGGGCATGGTGGATCAGGTCAAGCTGGTTCGTTATAAAAATGGGTTCGGTTTAAATTAGAATATTAAATAGAAAATATATTTGAATTCGATTTATTTGTATTATTATTGTTATTGTCATTATTTACAATTATCTGATGATCTACCGTGTAGGACATTTGTCTTCTATAACACCACTAACAACAACTTGGCGCCACTCACCAATACCCAAATCAACTCCTAATGCAATTGGTGGTGGCAACAAGAGGCAACAATGGAGGCAGATGTGTTGATGGGTGGCAGTGGTGGTCGTAACGAGGAATGTCGATGGCAATGGCAATGACTGTGTTGGTGGTGAGGGGCAGGGGTGGTGGGTGCGAGTGTGAGGTGTTCATGGTGGCGGTGGCGGGGCAACGGTGGTAGTGTCTGGCTGTTGTGACACTAGTCGGTGGTGGGGCAACAACAATGTTCATTATGGTGACAGTCGGTGGTGGCAATGGTAGTTGGTGGTAGGAGATGGTAGTGGTAGCGGCGACACCAGTGGCAACGGCGGATCGTAGTTGGTGGCGATGTGACGTCGTGTAAAGGTAGCAGCGGCCGGCAGACAGCATTGGGAGGTAGTGGCGGTCAATGGTTACGTTTTGGCGGTGGCGGTCAGTGGCGTCGATCAGCGGCGGCAAGCAACTGTCAGCAACGCTCGGTTAGTCAGCAACAGTCGATGGGTGGTTGGTGGTGGCGACGACAGTCGGTGATGGCAGTGTGACGATGATGGTGACGGTAACGACAGCGGGAAGTGATGAGTGTGGTAGTAGCGACGATGGTTGATGGCGTATAAATTGTATGCCTTCACTAAGTTGACGCTATGCCTTTAACCAATTTCAGATATTTTGGGTTGAGTTTGGTGTCTCTTGTATAAGGTGGAACAAAATAAATTTTATGCATTTACTAAGTTTGGCTTTTATTCAATTTATTAAATAAATAAATTATTGATAGTTTAAATACTTTCGTGGTTGTCATTGCTTTTCTACGTAATTGCTTCGGATGTTGGCATGTATTTTATTTCTTCTTTTTAATATTTTTTATAGAATAATCTAAAGCTTTGTTTGTTACGTAGAATTCGAATAATAAAATAGAATTAAAATCAAATTTCGTGCTACATTGCGTTTAATAAACTTGTTTTTGAATGAAATCTCATTTTTTAAGATGTTTACCTTCCCTCAAGTAATGAAAAATCTACTCCATTATTAATCTGGATGGAGTTGAAATAAATTACAATAATTCGAATTTTACAAAACAAACTGGACTTAACAGTTACATTCTTTATATTTTATAAACTATTTTTTGGGCTCAAACATCAGCATGTCAATATTAGAGTAGGTTGTCTTACAATGAATCTATTTTTTTATTTGTAAAAAATGTTTCATTTTGTTGAACGTTGAAAGTTTGTATATTGTAAAGTGCAAAGAATTTATACTACTTTCTATGCACAAGTTACTACTTACAACAATAAATATGTAACATGGTTTATAGTACTATTCACTATGCACAAGTTACAACAATATAATTGAGAGTGGAATATAATATAAAAATTTATCATATATTGATATTGATGGAGGTCGTCGGTTTTCCGTCTACTTAATGTTTAATTACGATTAAAGTACATTTCGTCGGCGAGATATCGGTTGTTTTATTTTATGTTTCGTAATAAATAATGTGTCGATTTAAAAGTAAGTTTAGAAAGTATACATCTGACGTAAACAAATATTAATTACAAAGTTACAAGTTTGCAAAATTTTAACCGGAAGTTAGGGATGTTTTAAGTTAAAATATCAACCAAAAAAAGACATTTAAAATTTCAATTGTAATAAAAACTTCACAAGTTACAAATTTAATACGAATATCTTAGTGAGTCATCTGAAAGAATTGTCAGCCAACCATAATATTATTATTAAATCGTTTTACCCAAATAAGAACCTGAAACCCAATTAACTCTGCCTAATAAACGAGAACTTAAATCTATTCGGCCGGGTTATTGCCTTCTTTTTTCCAACACTCGTAGTTTTGGGGTTTATCGATTTTGGTTATATCAATTTCAAAGTAATAATGGTTTAGGTTTTGATTTATAAACCATTTCACTTCTACTCAGCCCAACTATATACCCCATTTGCTTGAACAAAAAAATGGCAGAATGAGCAATTTCCACCACTTATACAAATTTCCGGCAAGCAATTTAAGTTTTCAACACTTTAAACAATTTCTAGCACGTAAGCAATTTATGTTTTCAACGTATTACACAAATTAATCTCCAATCCTTATTTTGCATCAACTAGTTTTAAGTTGTTAAGTAATCCCTTCCCCTAGGCCTAGGGGAGGAGGTTAGTTGGGGTCGAATGTATGGACCAGATTACATGCTCGGACCTCATTTGGCTCTGTAACTCATCAAGCTACGTACTTAAATGAATTGAAGAAATAGATATTGTTGGTTGTCGGAATCTTGTATGTGTCTAGCCTGTCGATAAATCTGGATGATGTCATGGTTGTGTTTCTTTCGAATTTCTCCAAATTTTCTATGACATGATTACATAAATCGATAGGGTATACATTCAATAAATCATGCTTCAAAAATTAAATATGTATACATTCAACAAACCTCTAAGAATTTCTATTTGTTGCATTTAACCGCCACCATATATCCTTTTTGTTAAGTTATTATTGTACTAGTTATATATGTAACCAGTCTACTATATGTATGATGAAAAACATTTGATATAAAATAGTAATGAATTAAATAAAAAGATTTGTACTTTATAATTGTTGAAATCAAATATTCCGTAGGACCTTTTGCGTAACCGAGAGGTTCAAATGAAGGGAAAAAAGAGAATAAACATTGACTAAATATAAGATTTATATACTATAATTATAGTATATAATCTTTAACTTCGTAATAGATCAATAGAAGAAAAATGAATATTATTAAATTATTTCTATATAGATGCATGTATGATACATTTAGTTTAAATGAATTGAAGGTTACTTCGTATATAAAACGTTTAAAAAAATATAAATAACTATCTAAGTTGCTTCCATGACAATAATAAAAAACTGATAACAGAAAATTATAGTGTATATAAAATGAATAATATTTATAGTTATATATTTAAACTTATATACGAAGTAACTGTATATTTATTTATAACAAATTTTTATTTAAATATACATGATCGTCAATATATAGTTATTTATTATATAGTTATATTACTAGGTAATAAATAAATTTTAGCAATATAGTAAATAGTTATTTATAAATATATGTATTAAATAGCTATTTAAATGAATAAGATTTGTTATACATAAGAAAGATAATTTGTACACAACATTCTTTTATCATACATAAACTAAACATTATGTAATATATAAATATTTATAAGTAAAAAACTAAAAATTTATGTAATATATTTGAATTTGAATAATCTCTATTCTCTTAATTTAATTGAGTTTCAGTTTTGATCATTTAATTTCAATTAAATTTCAATTTTTAATTTTAATTAAATGAATAATTTGAATTTAATTTTAAATAAATAAAAGTTATGATTCTCTAATGATTGTTAGACTTTTATTTATATAAAATTACATATTTATTGTACTTATATAATAAATATAAATATCTCCTAATATAGTACCGTTATGAGCGTAAAAACTAAGATGTTACAAGCAATCAAACCAAACATATTATATATAAAACAATATAAAGATGCAACTCCCCAATTTTTTTAAAACCAAAGTGTTATATATATTCATCTTTCCGGAACATTTTATAAGATACGTACGTATCACAACACAGAAGATTAGATAATGTTTGTATGGCAGCTTGATTATATTATCACACCCGAGACTTTTAGTTGAGATCGATCTGCACTTCCCCAAGTCACTGAGAATTCCTCATAAACAAACTGCGCGCTTGACCGGCCAGTTGATGAAGAGGTACGTTGCTCCGTACGTACGCCACCTCGATCTGTCGAAGATAAGGAAATTGTTGTTGCTTGCTTCTTCGCCGAAACATTTTAAAATTTCATAACTTGTGGTTCCTACTAAGTAACGTAATTAAACCTCTCTTTGCTACTCCAAAATAATGCATTGTTGGACAATATATTCATAAATGAAAATAAGACAACACTGTACGTAGGTATCAGGTCAAGATCGAATTTGTAACCAGCTTATATATATATGGATAGTGTTGCTTTGTTAACCAATGTCATCTATAGCCTATTTGACGTTCATCGGCGTTTTAATAATAATCGTACATCCTTGCATAGTAAGGTGTTTCTACATACTTTTTTGTAACCAGCTTATACATATTTTGATCATTATATTGTTAGTGATTTTAAGTTAAAACTTAATGATTTCGATACTGACTTGATTACGAGTTTGGTGATGCGGAGTGCACACTCTTTAAGTTTTAGTTGAACTCCTACACCTAAAACATCATGGGTCGAGGGGGTTGTACCCCTCATGGGGTTGTAAGATATATATGTATATGATTTCCTCTAATTTGTTGTGAAGCCTAATCACATGCTTAGCGGACTTAGTGTTGAGCTAAGTGCTCATTGGTTGGCTAAGTGACTTAGCCAGTGCTTGGCCGAGTGTTCATTGTTCAGTGACTGAGCTAAACATTGAGTTGACCATTTCATAAATGTCTCTAAATACAGTTTACAGGTGTATAACTAATTTTGACAGTTATGTGTTTGTCAATAGAGTAACAAACACGAAATCACATACGTGATTATCTAGGAAAGAAGTCTTTCGATTATACTTGTTGATTTCTAATAATCATAATTGGGTAAGGTAAGGTTCATTACATAACCAGCCTTACATGCAAATCGAACCAATTTTAGCCTTTAGATTTGGATATCAGTGGTTGAAATTGCGATTGAATATCCATTTAACGTAAATCGAATATGCAGCTTCTAACAGTTTATGCAGATTACCTACATCGAATATGCATTCGTAATCTCAACCATTGATCATTTCAATCTAAAGGCTGAAATTGGTTTTGTATTGATCTTTGTTCTAATTGAGTAAACATTCTATTTGATAACAATGTCCATAAACACAATCAAATAATTATCCAACTAACATATACACCTTGTAATGAAGGATATCTTCATCAAAAGTCCATGTTTTTACATAGTTGTAATCAAATTGAAAGTTAGTTGACCTAAATTTAAGTTTTTTTCATCTTTAATGTCATCTGTCTAATCCCAACATAAAAAACAGAGTAATTTGTGTTCGGAAGCTCATGATGAATTGAGATACAAAATGATCCAGAATGAAGAGACGCCACAAAGAAGAAATGATCGACCGAAGCCAAAGCCATAGGCATAGGAACATGGTCACAAGATCCCCAAATGAGGCGTGGCATTCGACAACATACACACACCACCTGTTTTCCACATATATATAAGATTTAATTACATAAATGGTCCCTATGGTTCTTATATAATTTCACTTTTAGTCCTTTAACTTTAAAAATTACAAAAATAGTCATTGTAGTTGTTACTTTGTTTCACTGTTTTCCGTTACATTAAGTGTTGTTAACTTCGAGGGTGTCTTAATTTTTTTCTCACTTTATCCTTGTTACCAAACAACCGCCACCTCTTTCCCCCCTTTTTATTTTTATTTATCTTATAATAACATTTACCTATATTAAATGACTTAACTTTTTTAAGTTTTATATTCATGTGTTCTTATGGTATCTTGATCGGTATCATCTTCGAGAACTAAAAAACAACAAATTTATAAATATTTCATAACATCAAACACTCTACATACGTGGAAATTATGTGTTCTTATGGTATCTTGATCAGTATCATCTTCGAGAACTAAACAACAACAAATTTATAAATATTTCATAACATCAAACACTCTACATACGTGGAAATTAAACAACTCAACAAGCTGAAATTGAGCAATCAACATACTTATTCCGCCACACACTACAAGTTACTAGAAACAACTAAACAAATCCAACTTCCTTTTGCTTAATTTTGGGATGAATTCTTGATAGCAATTGAAGCCATCTTTGAATTTACAAGAATGAGAAATTGGTTTCTTGTTTGAAACTAATAAAGAAACTAAAAAATAAACCCCCAAACACCCCAAACCTTTTGCCCTATGAAATTTATAAATTTCTTAAGCCCCTTAAATTTTCTTACCCGTAAAAAACAGAATTGGCTTTCTTCTTTCTTTCTTGTTCTTCCCATCATTTTTTGTCAATTTGTCGAAGCATCCCAACAAACCCAGTAACTCGTGTAGCAACGGAGGTGGTCACGCGGCTATAAATCTAGTGGCTGGTATTATGGTCGGTGAAACGATGGTGACATATGGTAGAAGTGTGCGTTGACGGTGATAGATTCTTGTGGCAGACGTGGCGGACAAGTGGCAAGATTTATGGCGGAGGGGAGGGGAGAGTGGTGGTGGCGTCCGGCTGAGGGGAGGGTGGTGGGTGGCATCCGGCTGAGAAAGAGTTAAGGGATAGAACTTGAGAGAGTACAAGAGATAGGGGGAGTGGTGAGAGAGACATTAAAAAGGGAAATTGGAAAATGGTGTTTAGTAACAAATTTAAATAGAAAGGGTATTAAGAAACCTTTATAATGTATGTTTGGTAACAAAGATAAATAGAAAATTGACCAAAATACTGTTTGACAAATAGTCAAACTTAATTGAAGTTAGTGTAAAGAACCAAAAATGAAACAAAACGACTATTACGGTGACTATTTTTGTAATTTTTAAGCTTAAAGGACTAAAAGTAAAATTTTATGACAACCGCAAGGACCATTTATGTAATTAAATCTTTATATAAATAATAATAATTTCCATTCTCTTCAACCAACGGACTGTCGTCCACATCGCCCGATTTTCATTCCATCAATCCTTTTCTTTTACTCCATTTACCCACCAAACTATCACATGTTTTTAAACCAACCCGCTTCCATTCTTTCTTTCTATCTGCTCATCTTAGAGGATCAATCAATTTCTTGGATTTCAATTTCAATTCCAAAGGTTAGTGTTCTTCAACCCCCAATTCAACACATTCCCATCTTTTGTTTTTGATTTCTCATGTGGGTTTTCAGTTTTGTGATACATCTATGTGAATTGTCCCTCGATCTTCTTGTTTAAAGATAACTATTCGTATTAATGTTTCTAATTAGTTTAATTTATGACAATTTCTTATATGTTGTACGTTTTTTTCTTTTTTGATGTGATAATATATATGTAAGCGCTTGTTACAATGTTATCTGTTTCAATTATTTTGACTGGTGTGACCTTGTAATGATCTTGTTATAGCGGTCTATGATCGAATTCCTTTTTGATGAATGAGAATGCATAATTTTAATCATCTTGCAACTTTTGTCCGATTAGCTAGTTTTGAAGAAACCAATCTGCATTTGTATTAGGATATAAAATCTAATCCTCAAAACTAGAAAAGAAATCTGCCATGATTTTTTGTATATGATGAAATTTGGCTCCAATCTATCCGTTATCTTTCCTTTCGTATCATTTATCTTGATTTGATCCAATTTATTGGGCACTCTCTATACATTGTCGATACCCGAAATTGAATAGTCTGTTAAAAAAAAGATTTTCTTATGGCCATTTTGAATGCAATCTTGATGATATTAAAGTATTTATAAGCATATAAGAAAGCAGATTTACTAAAGTTGTTTGAACTTTAAACGGCTTAATACACAGCCTATTACAAGCTAGCTTCGAACCCATAATCGCGAGATCAAAAGGCCTAATTATAATGCCAGTGGTGATTCTTGGTTTACTTGTACTTTTGAATATTGTTATGTCCCTACAGATACTAAAGAATGGCCGAATCAGAGGATATCCAGCCCCTTGTTTGCGATAATGGAACTGGAATGGTCAAGGTATTGAACTAGTTTTTAATTAAAAACATCTTGATATTCTTCTTTTTTTCCCTTATTGATCATTTCTTTATATTGTCTCCAAGGCTGGATTTGCTGGAGACGATGCCCCACGAGCTGTTTTCCCGAGCATTGTCGGGCGTCCACGTCATACTGGAGTTATGGTAGGCATGGGTCAGAAAGATGCATATGTTGGGGATGAGGCTCAATCCAAAAGAGGTATTCTTACTTTGAAATACCCAATTGAGCATGGTATTGTGAGTAATTGGGACGATATGGAAAAGATTTGGCATCACACGTTCTACAATGAGCTTCGTGTGGCTCCAGAAGAACACCCAGTTCTTCTTACTGAAGCGCCACTTAACCCAAAAGCAAATAGGGAGAAGATGACGCAAATCATGTTCGAAACCTTTAATGCTCCCGCTATGTATGTTGCAATTCAAGCTGTTCTTTCACTATATGCTAGTGGTCGTACGACTGGTAAGCTACCCCTTCACTAAAATGTCCTAATTCATTTATAAATACTAAAAAAATGGTCGAATACTCTTTGTTGGTTGAACCCTACCTGGCCCAACCCATTTAACGCATACTTGATGTAAAAATGTTTCAACTTGAACCCGTCTTGACCATTGCCCTCTACTAAAAAGTGGGTTTGTTGACTTATTTTTGCTTATTTTTGTAGGTATTGTGCTAGATTCAGGAGATGGTGTGAGCCATACGGTTCCCATTTATGAAGGGTATGCACTCCCACATGCCATTTTGCGTTTGGACCTTGCAGGTCGTGACTTGACCGATGCATTGATGAAAATACTTACCGAACGAGGTTATTCGTTCACCACGTCAGCTGAACGGGAAATTGTGAGAGATATGAAAGAGAAATTGGCGTATATTGCACTTGATTATGAACAGGAACTAGAAACCGCTAAGACTAGCTCTGCAGTGGAAAAGAGCTATGAATTACCCGATGGTCAGGTGATTACGATTGGTGCTGAACGGTTTAGATGTCCTGAAGTTCTTTTCCAGCCATCCATGATTGGTATGGAAGCTGCGGGTATTCATGAGACCACATACAATTCTATAATGAAATGTGACGTGGATATTAGGAAGGATTTGTATGGAAACATTGTGCTTAGTGGCGGAACGACTATGTTCGCTGGTATTGCTGATAGAATGAGTAAGGAAATTACTGCATTAGCCCCGAGCAGCATGAAGATTAAGGTCGTGGCTCCACCCGAAAGGAAATATAGTGTCTGGATTGGAGGGTCGATTTTGGCTTCACTTAGCACTTTCCAGCAGGTAGGTTTCTTTTGGCTTTCTTGATTTCAATATCAATAGATATATGCAAATCTAATGTTTCTTTTATTATGATTATTGCAGATGTGGATCGCGAAGGCTGAATATGATGAGTCTGGACCTTCAATAGTGCACAGGAAATGTTTCTAATTCACGGGAAAAGAAATGAAAATGAAGAAACGGCGCTATTAAGGAGAGGTTGCTTTCTCGTTATCCCCATTCTCCCGTTTTACACTTATAGATTTTGATTTGGAGAATGAGGTTGAGCAAGGCAGGTTGTTTCCCAAAATAATTCCACAAAATTTTCAAGTAGTTAACTAGTTCTTTGCTAAGCAAAACGTTTCATTCAAGATATCGTTGTGTTTTTTTGTTCCAATAATGTACGAACGCTGTAAGGGATTTGTTTCTATGAATGAATCACTTGTAGCAATATTTGTTTACCATAATTCAAACCTAATCTTGTGCTTCAACAACATACTTTCATCATCGTAAAAGTGCCACACCTGGAACCGAATAGAAAACTATACACCATTTTAGTTCTATCACTCTAGTTCGGTTTTAAGATTGGACTTACGAGTTCTACTCGCTCATCTTTGACTTATGAGTTATGGCCATCTCATGCCGATCGTGGAACACAAACGCTTTCATCTTTGTTAAAATTAGACCTGAAAGATCAGCAGAAAAAGATGAAATTAAGCAAATTTATTCAACAAGATGTTTAAGTTAGATATACTGTTTAAGAGAGAGATAAAATAGAAACACCCCAAAAGAAGATATTCTTGATTTTGTGATTATTTTGATTGAAGTGACATTTACCGAATGGACAATAATTAGTTAATTAAAACTAGGAAAAGAATGATGAGGAATAAAAGATGTTAAAAAGGAAACAATAAGTAAATCCACCTCGAACCCCCCCTTACTTCTCCAACCCCACCTTCATCCCATTCTTGTTTTTCTCTCTCTCGAATCTTTTTAGAGAGAGAGACAGAGAGAGAGTAAAGGAGCTTGATCAACCTCAAAAGCAGATGCTGATGAAAAATCTTTTCATTAGTTTCTTGATTTGATAACCAGAAATGAGAGAAGATGAATCTAATTGGTTTTCGAAGTGGGAAGAACAACTCCCGAAGCCAGAGGAGCTTATACCCTTATCTCAAACCCTAATTACACCTGATCTTGCCATCGCTTTCGATATCGGGAGTTCCAACAACCCACATAACCACCACCATCAACAACCGCCGGCGACGTCGCAACCCAATTCGGGGGAATTTGAATCGTCGGAGCTCGGTGGCGATGAGCCGGCTCGGACCCTGAAACGCCCTAGGTTGGTCTGGACTCCGCAACTACACAAGCGATTCGTGGACGCTGTTGCTCATTTGGGGATAAAAAACGCAGTCCCAAAAACCATAATGCAGCTAATGAGTGTTGACGGGTTGACTCGTGAAAACGTCGCCAGTCATCTCCAGAAATACCGGCTTTACTTGAAACGTATGCAGGGTTTGTCTTCCGGTGGTGGCGGTGCTAACGGTACCGGTGGATTTGTGTCCGGCGGAGACCCTGCGACAGATCATCTGTTCGCGAGTTCTCCGGTGCCACCCCATTTTCTCCATCAACCTCATCATCCCAATTCCGACAATTTCCTGCCGTATATGCCGGTGGCTGCACTTCAACAGCAGCACCACCAGCAGCAGATGGCCGCCGCCGCCGGACATCACCTCCATCGACACTTTGGGTTGCCTCTTCTGGGTAGACAATCATCCAATCAGTCTGTTCACATGGTAGGGACTCCAGTTCGTAGTTCTTATGTGGATGATCTGGAATCTGCAAAAGAGAAAAAGGCGCTCACTTTATTCCCATCAATTGGGGATGATTGAATTTGGGTAATAATTTCTTCATCTTTCATATCTATACATACATATATATATTATATTAGTATTGGGTCTTCGTTACAAGAGCAAATTAATCATCAAATATTTCATACTTTCATATATGAATTATAATGATAATGAGAAGTTTGCTGCTCTGCTATGAGGGTTTGATGAGTTCTTGTTGTGACTGAGATAACATTGTTGAATGTTGATGTTCAGGGTGATTGCAGAGGCAAATGCTGTTACATAACGTCTTCGGATAAAGACTGCATTACATATATAGTTGATGAAATCTCTAAAGATCTGAGCTTGTATCCATGTTGGTAAACTTCATCTGTAGGCATTTTACTTCTCTTCTTACTTACCTTAAATGTGAAAATATGAATTTCAGTTTATGCTAGACTCTGGAACCGATCTTCTTCAACCATAATAGTATAAGACATGTTTTACTAAATTTCTAGCATTTTTGCTATATTACGACGTGTTCCTTCTTAGCTTTCTATTGTAGCATGTGAATCATATCGATAATGCGACTCGTATTAATATGTATGGAATGTACCAAGTATGGCCGGTCTACTATGGGTCGTTAACTTATCTCGTCATCAAATGTTTCCAAAGGAACATAGTTACAAAGATGAATTGCTAACATATGAGTGAATTAATGATCTCAACCTCAAGTCATAAGTATTGTTAAATTAACGACAAGATGGTGTGTGTTTGAAGAGAGATCTATAATAAAATAGATATAAAAACAATAAAGTGATTACATTGTTGTACATATGTTCGCGATAATTATAACATCGTTACATAACCAGGTTCCTATATTACATGGTTAGACTTGAAATGAACTCCATTCCCGTGGACATCTAGCCGAGTGATCGACAACAAATGCGTTCCATGGCATTTACAATGAATGAAAGAATAGATCTGGCTCATGGTATACAAAAACTAATAGTGCCTTGTAAAAGAGAAACAAATAACTTAAATAATCTGGACCTGTTAATCAAATGTTTATATCACCATTAAACGATTGCCCAGAACTTCTTTTGCCCTATTAAAACCAGTTCTGATTCCCCTTGTTGATTTTCTAGTACATGTGAAGTAACCTCCCAAAGAAACTTCGGCGCAAGATCCCTTATCATCGATATAGTGGATTTATCGTCTCTAATAATGACAAACCCCTGTGTAAACAAAGATTCAAAGTGTTGCATCAATGTGCTTGTAACAATGATAATAGGATATACACGTAACCTTACCATGAAACAAAAGCCCGAAAGAAAAGGTTACCTGAGGTCGTAAAAGGCGGTCCATCTCTAGCATGATATCTTCCAATAAGCAACCACTATTGTTGATGGTGGTGTAGTGACTAAAGAGATAACTCGCATGCAGCAAGTCATATGTTCTCGGATAAGACGAGAACGGCTCACACCTACACATGGCAGTGTACACTTATCACTATATACAAAATGGTAAATCAATCATTCAGCTCACAAAACAAACAACCATTCATTTGATTTTTTTTATGAACAAAGGTCTTTAGTCCCTTCCTATTTTGACTCACCAGTCATGGAAAGCACCAATCAGTCCCCGGGCATAAATAGCAGATAAAGTGTTGTTCATTGTTGCAGGGACAACATTCATCACCCAAACAGGCCATGTATTAAAGGCGACTGCAAATCCACCATAGAGGGCATTTGTGTCCATAATGTTGCGAATTGATGTCTCATCCACATTCATCAACCTCCAATAATGACGAACTTGATCTTGCCAGTAAAGTGTATCCGCGAGAAACATTTCTTGAGTGACACCTGCAGCCAAGATAATATGATTTGTGAAATAGCCATCATTCGTGGGTGTTTGGATCTATTGTTCGATGTGTCTCTGATGTTGTAACGACTACATGGTTGTGTTTGAAACCAATTAATTGAAAAGAGAGCAATAGTTCATCAGATTACGATAACCGAAAGGGTAACAAGGTTGTTTTAATTACCCTTAGATTAATTAAGCAGATTATAAACCGTTAATGGAAAGAAAAATGGAGTTGAGGACAAACCTATATCGTTGAGACTTTGTAAATATACTGAAAGACGTTGTGGGATAGGAGGTAGTTTTTGAGACTCTGGACCTATGTTGCTGAGCGTAACACAGTTTCTCAATGGTGTTTTCCACGAGGGTTTATGATCGTCTACAGAATCACAGATCTTTACAAGCATCTGCTCTGCGTTTTGTTCAAGACAAGATTGACTAGCATCTTTTATCCATATTGCAGTTTGAATTTTCCTAGCAATAAGCTTCCAGCACATTCCAGAAGTTATATTCACCAATTTATCCCAAATCAATGGAAAATCTTTGTCCTTTCTATAAGCAGGAGGAGCTGAGTATACAAAATAACCATTTGGCCGAAGAAGTCGGTTTACTTCTTTTAAAAGAATGCCATCTGCATATATAGTTTAACATCCAAATTGATCAAAACAAAAGCTCGTTGCTTGCTCAATACTTAATTTAGAAAATCAAAAATTACCATTTTCATGCCAATCAACACGACATCTTGAACAGTGAACCATTTCAAATGATTGACTGGGGTATGGTAGCTGTTTTGTAGCTAAAGCAGATATCATAGCACCAATCCCGCGCTCTAAAGCAAACTGGATTTGATTTTCATGACCATCTTTTGGAGCAAATGACATAGTTTTTATGTTTAAGGGAAGAAGATATGCAGAGAAACTCGCAACCCCACAACCAACATCAAGAACTTGATAGACCCCAGATGAACGAAGATCGCCTGTCTCGTTGGTGGTCATATTCCCTAATCTGCAAAAGTTAAAAGCTGATAAATTCAAATTCTGCAGAGTGAACAAATGTGACTTCCATTTTCTTGCCAAAATATATCATTTTTAAAGAAAGCTCAAACTAAGATGCAAAATAATGTTGTAGTGTTAATAGATACGTTCCTAGTTTGTGTTTAATATGTTTGTGTTATTTCCAAAATGAATCATGACTTCAAGTTTCAATGATCAGTCTCGAATGTATTGGAGTACAAAAGAAGTGAGAATTATTCTGATTAACTAATTATTTAGGGTCAAAATAAGCAGATTTAGAGAATCAGACAAGAAGTTCATTTTAAGTAAACACATTAAAATAGATACCTCTCAATGTATTCAGTAGCTCCATGTTTAAAATGGGTACCACCCCCTGGAAACCACCATAATTGACCTTTATCATGCACCCAATTTTGGCCTCCTTTAACTTCAGAAAGACGTGTATGATTCACATTGGTCCTCCATACATAGTCTCGACTCGTAGGCCATCTCACTGGTATCTTATAATCCAAAGGTGGAGGTATCAAGCAAAATAGACGTCTTTGTAACGGGGGGCAATGCCTTTCTAAATCTTCTCTCTTGGAGACATCTAAATTCGGAAGTAATTCGTTGATATATGATGGATCATGGCAAGGAATATGCTCATTGAATTCTATTGGGCATATGTTCATCCCAGTTTCTGGAATTATTACAGCTGACCGTCTATAAGTAAGCTTAACTCTGTTACTAAATGTAGGATTACCTGCAAGCATATAAGATCGATCAATTTAAACAAAATTTGAATATTTTGAAGACAAATCAAAGTTGGATCTCAACTCTACTGTGTCCAAAAACCTCAGATTCTTCGTTTTAGAGTGATTCAAGCATCTTTTTGACTAGTTTGAGTCCAAATCAGATCTGCATAAGTAAACTTACCAGACCAACACAATCACTCTGTTCAAGAGACCTCTATGTTTGAAATAAAGCATAGGATTAAAGTATAACAGCTTACCAATAACTAAAACCCTGAAGTAATTAGTAAAGAATATTGGCAAACAAGAAAAGGGTACCTGGCGATGAAGAATTGAAGGCCGATTGATTAAGGTAAAGAGAAGAATTGTGGCCAAAAAAGGTGCCGGTGTAGAAAGAAGCAATCATGAGTAGAAGAAGCAAGAGTATGGTTTGCCCAGACTTCAAATCGAAGGCTGATACGAAGCCACCCATTTCAACTCGGAATGAGAGAATAATGCGTTAGGAATGGGTACAATGAAATGCAACCTATTTGATGTCAGAAAGAAAGAGAATCAACAGAGTTTGAATTGGGATCTCAACAAGTCGCGTAAAAAAATCACTCATCGGGATTCATGTCGGAATCGGATAAACGGAGCTGTCGGCGGAGGAGATCTTATAGCCAGTCACTTAAAAATATTTGATAGAGAGGGAGGAAACTCTATAGATCTGGTAAAACTTTAAAAAGGATACCATCTCGTTACTTACTGGTAAGTGGTAAGCAAAATGCCAAAATCTGAGAAAAAGGCCAAATTGTGTAAGACCGCAATGTATTCATGTTTTTACTATGGTTAATCGATATCGATCTTAAAATCTTACGATTTTGTTTAGTTAAAACGTGTCGATCGCTTGATCCTTCATAATATCTTTACGCTATAGGATGTTATGAAAGATCTTATTTTTTATCGTAGGATTATAAGATCTGGATTCGATCTTACTTAACTTAAGTTAGTGAAATAAAATTTTATAGATGACTTATTTTTGTAAATATAAAATTCAAATGTAAATAGAATAATTAATCAAGTAACATACAACATTATTCTATATAAGCTTTTTGTTGAAAGATTTAAAATCTAAGTTGATAATAAGCAAAAAAATTTTAACGACGTGATGCGTGCCGTCTAGACAGACGTACCCTCAGCCAAGTGGATTGATAATAAGCTAATTACCAATATAAATCATTATGTGTTGCATTGTGATATACAATTTTTATCTTATAAAAACTAAAACAATTCATTAAAAATATCTCAATCTTAACAATTACGGTTTATGCTAATTATTGTAATATTTTTATATTATAGTTTAAAAAAAGGTTAATCTAATAAATTTTAGACTTTATTATTATTTCTATTGATAATTCAAAATGAAGTTATTATATATTGTTTGATAATAATAATTTCAGAGTTTTAGAGCATGATCCATAGGGTTAAGATGTTTGAGAGTAGGAATATAGACTCTCGAATATTTGAGCTCCGAACGTTAAAAGCGCGAAACAAGTTGAGTTGAATTATGCTCACGAGCCTAAGCGAGCTCTATTTGTGATATAATTCATGTTTTATATTTTTATATTATATTTACAGGGGACGGTTCAAACGAGAACTGTTTTTCGTGCGAGAACTAATTATACTCATTGATCAAAAAGATGGATGATCAAGATTAAAGAGTTGTTAATGGATAATCTTAAACTAATCATACTTATCCTTAATTAATTAAGGGTAATTTGGACATTTTCACATTACTCCCACTTTTTTCAAACTAATACATCTCTCAAATAGAAAGGTGTTAAATTATGAAAATTATACCAAATTATTGAGAAAATTATGCTCTTTAATTTGAGACCAATCTAGCTATATTTTTTAAAAATTCTTTTTTAACACTTGCTGGGGTTTTTTTCTAGTACAGTCGACATTTGCACATGTGCAAATTTGCATATGTGCAAATATATGCACTTGTGCAAATGCACAGATTCAATTAGTTTTTTCAGCACAGATGTAGATATGCACATGCGCAAATTTTGCACAAGTGCATATATCGAGAGCTGTGTAAAAAAACCTAGCAAACGTGATTTTTTTTTTCCAAAAAAATATAGCAAGGTCGGTCTCAAATTAAAGAGCACAATTTTCTCATTAATATGGTATAATTTTTATAATTTAACACCTTTCCATTTGAAAGATATATTAGTTTTATAAAATAGGGGGTAATGTAAAAATGTCCATACTACCCTTCCCACTTAAAATAAATAAAAAAGACAAAAAATTAAATAAATGATCAGAAATGACTCTCGCAGTTCTCGTACGAAAAACAGTTTTCGTTTGAACCGCTCCCAATATATTTATATATATCTTTTCAATGAAAATTTCAAAATACTATTGCTTCAAATGATGTAAGCAACAACCCAACCGTAACAAAAAGTATCTACATAAATTTATCATGTGACTAGCAGTCTCATTATAGTATCATACATTTATCAGGAAAAAAAACTCCTTCTAAATATATGTTAAATAACAGCGATGTTAACAAAACATGGATTTAGCGGGTTGGTAAATGGTTTGTTTCTTTATGTGAGTGGCCGGGGTTCGAATCTTGTTGTTGTCAAAATTTGAATTTCTAGTTTCCTATTTTGTTTTTATTAAACCTTTTTATTCTTTTAAATCTTTTTGTCTTTTTTAACTTCTAATTTTTTTAAAACATGGATTTCAAAATTTTAACTCTTTTTAAATTTTTTTTAATCTTTGTATTCTTTTTAACTCTTTTAACTTCTATTTTCTTAAACATCCTTTTTTTTTAATTTTCTTTTGCTTAACGTAAATTTTATATATACGTTTTTATAATTTTATGTAAACAACATTTAATATATTTATTTAATTTAGAGTTTTGATAGGTTAAAAATAATTTAAACTCTATTTTCATTAAACTCTTAAGCTTATGTTTATTTTGGTATAACTGTTAACCTTTATTCTTAAATTGTTTAAGCATTAAAGTAAGTTTATTTTGATTTAACCATTAAACTTTATTTTTAGAATGGATTTTATATAGGTATGTATCATATTATAGCTTGATCGTTAGGTCAACATGTAAATACGTGGTTATAGAACAAACAAAATTTTTGACGCTACAACTTCTGCCTTTTTTGGTAAGTCTTTTTTAACTTCTAATTTTTTTAAAACATGGATTTCAAAATTTTAACTCTTTTTAAATTTTTTTTTAATCTTTGTATTCTTTTTAACCCTTTTAACTTCTATTTTCTTAAACATCCTTTTTTTTAATTTTCTTTTGCTTAACGTAAATTTTATATATACGTTTTTATAATTTTATGTAAACAACATTTAATATATTTATTTAATTTAGAGTTTTGATTAAGGTTAAAAATAATTTAAACTCTATTTTTATTAAACTCTTAAGCTTATGTTTATTTTGGTATAACTGTTAACCTTTATTCTTGAATTGTTTAAGCATTAAAGTAAGTTTATTTTGATTAAACCATTAACTTTATTTTTAGAATGGATTTTATATAGGTATGTATCATATTATAGCTTGATCGTTAGGTCAACATGTAAATACGTGGTTATAGAACAAACAAAATTTTTGACGCTACAACTTCTGCCGTTTTTGGTAAAAAAAATATCCTTAAAGATATGTTATAATTTATAATTTACATACTAGCAAATAAGTTTTTAAAAAGAAAACATCACTTACAAATATATTTCAAAAAAAAACTTTGCACTAAGTCAATAATAATATGTTTTCTTAATCAAACAAAAGATTACATGAATTTTATACATTAGTAATATGTACATTTATTTAAGGTAAAAGCATTTGAAAAAAATTGGAAGTTTATATTAGTAAAGCTTAGTTACGTTTTACTTCCCCCACAAACTTTTTATTAATTATTTACTATTATTATTAAGTTAATATGGTCTTAGTGTATTATAATACTTAAAGTGGTTTTTTCAAAAAATAAATAAATAAATTTGACTGGTAAATATAAGTTTTTTTAAGATGAAAAAGTCAATCTTTTATTTATGAGATTTGAGATCTCTTTTAACTCTTTTTTGATTTGTTATTCTTACACCATATCAGAACCCTAATTATTTAATTATGATTTTTTATCAAGAGTTTTATTATTTTTTGATGTGTATTTATAATATTATTAATATATTATATCACCTAATCCTATGATTTATTGGGGTAATAGAATTTTAGATTTATAAAACCCGACGCAACACGTGAGCTATAAAATCCTAGTTTTGTCACATTATTTAGGTCGGAGGCCATTATATTTAAGAATATAAATATATCACTTCTTGGTTTTGATATTGGGTCTTGTTGGTAAAACAGTTAATTTGGGTCGGGTTCGTGTCAGTTTTGTGTTGACTCGATTTCGATCCATTTATTTTCGTGTCCGTTTTTTCATGTCGACCCATTTAGGCAAAATGTCATCGCCGAGAATTTTTTCGGTTTTCGAGTATGATTTTCGAATACGGCTTTCGAGTACGATTTTCGAATACGGTTTTTCGTTTCAACTATGATTTTCTTTATCAATATTTCAAATTCCATGTTTGTTTCCAACGTTCGGCACAAATTTCGAAAACGGTTTTCATTTATATTCTAACTTTAATAATCAATATTCGTTTCCGTTGTATTCGAACTTCAAATTCAGTATTTATTTCAGTTTGATTGAAATTTGGATTTCACTTTTTTATTCACTTATTTAAATGAATATAATAAAAGCTATGATGTATTACTATTCTATACTAATGTAACACCCTGATTTTCAGCCCAAATTTAAAACCATATTTATTCCAAACCCTTAAAATTTATTGCGGAAGCATCATGTCATTCTGGACGTATTTCAACAAAATACAGTGTAATTTATCAATAACTTTTCTATACGGAAATCCCAAAACCTCCGGGTGTCACAGCAGTCAATCTCACGACCATAATCAGAAAGGGTAGGAAATCCAAGTTACCGGAATGCAGTCAATCCAAAACTAAGCCCCAAGGCATTTACCCGCCTCACCAGGGCCTCGGTACAATCCTGCGGATACAAAACATTTTTATACACAAAATTAGCTATATACATAGCTAGTGAGTACATCCAAAAACATTTGTTTGTCAAAACCAAGTCATCCTTTTACTCTTTTGAAAACATAAGTTTCGCAATCAACTACGCTTTTGAAAGCGTACACATAATAGCACATAAGGATGCGGGTCTGTCCATTGGGCCACCATGTATCCACGTGGTAGCTAGTCACGGTCAACACGTGCCCACATGGGGGATAACCACATCACCCCGTCAAGGTGGGGGATGCACGAAGCAGTCCACCATACAACGGTTATCTGGAGTGTAAGCCCTGTTCACCAAATCCACTCGTGTTGCCACGGGTTCGGTGGCTCGTCAGCCCAGTGAACCCACACGGTCATGATGGCTATTGACATACCCCTCCACTCTCTGCACCGATCCCTCAGCCACCCGTACCTCGGGGTCCCCCCAATTGCCGAAGCCACAGGAACCGCTGTGTACGTCCCAATGACTAGGAACCCTATGGTACAGAGTTATATCACACAGTGGTCCGGACCGAAGCACATATACCCCGAAGGGTCACAGAAGCACATACCCCGAAGGGTCACATAATCACATACCCCGAAGGGTCATAAAACCACTTACCCCGAAGGGTCATAAGATCTCTTACCCCGAAGGGTCATAAAACCATTTACCCCGAAGGGTCATAAAAACAGTTGCCATGAAGGCCACAATTATCTTTCCATAAACGCCAATTAATCCAAGCATAACAGTTCTTCAATAAAACGAGCAAGTTTCACAATTTATAACACTTGAGCATAAATGCTCAACAATCAATACTATATTTGGCACCTCAATGCCGAAAAACAACTTTTGTATGAACATATCTTTATTTCTCAAAAACATGTTACAGTTGGCATTTCAATGCCCAAGATATCATAAGTAAAAACATGAATTTCATTAATCTCAAAATCATGTCTTTTGTTTCAAAATCAAAGCTTACTCCATCATTGAGTGTCATGTTTCAAAACCGTTCATTAAATCACAATTTAAACCTAGACCACCTCCAATATGGAGCAATGGTCTTATTTTGAAACCCACAATTTAAAACACACCTTAAATTGAATTCCCCAATTCCATATTTTTTGAAACCCAATAATTCCATAAAGCATGGTAATTCATATAAATCATCATATAAAACAATACATGTTTTCCAAAAGCCTCATATACATTTTCAAATCATATAACCCGCATTTATAATCAACATCCTTTGATTCATCAAGAATCATCAAAAATTGCCAAACAATCAAAACACATAGATGACTTGAAAACTTTAACAATTTTGGATATACGCAGGGTGTACTCACCTGAAGGTGTGATGTGGATCACAACCCCATCCAAACCATAGCTCAAACTCTTGATCACAAGCCTATGATCATAAAGCACAAGGTTAACTAACATAAGTCAACCCAAAACAAAGCTTCTAGACTCAAATCTAGACTTAGACACCCTTTCGGGTCTTAAAAGACTCCAATTAAACCTCTTATAACCACAGGAATCAATCCCCAAACATATATGAGGTTAAAACAGGTCAAAATAACATTTTTGGAGGCTTCAGGGAAGCTCGCGTCGCGAAGATTTCTCTGAAAAACTCATCGCGCAGGCCCAGCTGCGTCGCGCCGCGACGACCTGCAACCAGCAACCAGCAACCTACCCTGTTTTTCTTTGCTGCAAATCCGATCAAAACCCAATATTTTCCAAATCAAAAATTTTTGCAACATAATAAGACTCAAATAACACTTCATAACACTATAACAAGAACACTTCTCATGTCTTTAATTAATCAAACCCCAAGCTCACCATTTCTTCCAATTTTGACCCATTTACCATCTTTTCACAAATTTCACCATAAAATCAACAAGGAAACACCAACTATAACAACTAAAACTCAAAATCAAACACCAAAGGAGGTTTAGAACTTACTTGATCCTAAACCCAACTTGATTGCTAATCTTCTTTGCTTAAATCAACCTCAAGGATGAAGGAAACAAGGAACAAACACCCCAAATTCTTGGATTTAACCATAAAACCACCATCTTCCTTGTTCTCCCACCCCTCTTCTTGCTAGGGTCTTCTAGACTCTTCTTTCTTCTCCTTCCATAATTCTTTTAAACACAATTGAGAGTTTGTCTCTCAATTTGTCAATTTAATACATATATATGTACATATTACATTTCTAGCCCTTGAACTTATTTCCTTTTTACAACTTTCACCCTTATACATATATATATATATATATATATACAAGACATAAATAACATCTTAACATATATTTTACTAATTTCAAGTGAACTTGCCAATATATATATATATATATTTATAATTTACAAAATTTCGGGTTTTACAACTAACAAATAATGTCACTGAACAATCGAATAATTTAAGATTATTCATCATTAAATAGAATTATGAATCGATCTAAAATATTAAAATATAACCTATCAAATGTGAAAGTATGAGAATCATATAGTGAAAATAACAAATTCTAAAATAACGTACTATTTTTTTAACTGTAAATCTTTTATTGTTTATTTTGAGTTTTTAACGTTTAAGGGTTTTGTATTTTTATTTGACGGGTTTTATTGTCCTAAAATGTCACTCTTTTATTTGAATTCATAATCTTATTTTTAAAATTTAAATTTCAAGTATTAGAGAAAATTTTAAAATGTTATAGTTTTACCTATAAACGGGTCATTTTCGGGTTGTCGGGTTGACCCTAACCCGACCCATTTATTTTCGTGTCAACCCGATTTTGACCTGTTTCGGGTTCGTGTCGCTTTTTCATGTCGGGTTTCGGGTCGACCCAGAAATTGTCAGCCTTACTTGTTGGGTTCGTGTTACGTTTAAATTTAGGTCATAGATTTTTTTTAAAATGGCTTCTAAATCTTCCATATTTTTGTTTATTACGGGACTTAAAACCATGACCTTAGACCATAAACAACACCAGGCACTAATATCGCTAGGCTAGAACACATTGGTAAGCCATAGACTCATAAATAGTTAATGTTAAATTTTATATGTCTTGAGTTAAAATCAAGAAAACGTGTAGTTAAAATTCAATAATAACTTGTTATAATAAATCGTGCATTATTAGTTTTCATCGGTTATCATTTTTTATTTTTTATTTCAATGACAACGATCAAATTGGTTTCTTGTTTGATGATCTTAGACCGACCGCATCGGTCCTCCAATCAACGCTAGTTAGGGGGAACCCGTCTGAAACACCATCGCCCCAAGCGGGGTGTGCTCGGATTGGATAGCTGGCTAGTTGGTGAACCCGTTGATTCTCCTTCCCTATATATATATATATATGGTATGGTTATATATAGAACCGTCTTTATTCATAGAATCTGTAGAACTATTATAATATTGACACGTGTCATCAATAAAAAGGGCAAAAAAAAGATTTTTGATTTTTCCATAAAAGTCACACGCCTCTCATAAAAGCCATCAGTTTTTTATTAAAAAAAATATATTAATTCTTCTAATGATTATAATTATGTCATGTTTAAGATTTTTAACAAAAAAATTATACTATTGGGTTCAGTTTTTCTTGCTCTTTAATTCAAGACCACTCTTCCCATATTTTCTAAATTTTTTTAATCTTGAAAATGCAAGTTGCGAAAATGCAAATTTCAAATCTGAACATGCAAACTGTGTATAAAGATGACAATCAAAATGCAATCTACATGAAGGCGATGACCAAAATGCAACCTAGATGAAAATGAAAACTGAAAGTCGTTATTTAAGATCTGTAAATTGTAGATATGAAAAGAAATCGTTGTGTTATTTGCTAGTTAAAGACTTAATGTAATTTGCATTTTCGGTTATTTGCATTTTGGTTATCTTCTTCATTTGGGTTGCATTTTGGTTATCACTTTCATTTTGGTTGCATTTTGATTATCATCTTCATCTTGGTTGCATTTTGGTTATCATCTTTATCTCGATTGCATTTTGGTTATCACATTTATTTGAGTTGCATACACAACACTACAAAAAATGCAAATTTCATACACAAACACTACAATGCAAATTTCATACACAACACTATATCAGTTAACTCCTTCTGTTATCTTCTTCCAAAATGCAAATTCAAAAAAATACAAATTTCATACACAACACTATATCAGTTAAGTGCTTCTGTTATCTTCTTTCAAAATGCAAAATCTACAAAAAAATGCAAATTTCATACACAAACACTACAATGCAAAATTC
Source organism: Dittrichia graveolens (assembly GCA_038502395.1). Lineage (NCBI taxonomy): Eukaryota > Viridiplantae > Streptophyta > Magnoliopsida > Asterales > Asteraceae > Dittrichia > Dittrichia graveolens. Next base: position 17,493,798 of record JARJIL010000005.1, read on the forward strand.
ATACACAACACTATATCAGTTAACTTCTTCTATTATCTTTTTTAAAAATGCAAATTTCATACACAACACTATATCAACGGCAACATCTAGAATGCAAACAGCAGCATCTGAAATGCAAGTAACAACAGTCTAAAATGCAAACAGCAACATATGAAACGCAAGTAACATAAATGTAAACAGCAGCACTTTCACATCAAAAATGCATGTTTATATATTTGCATTTTCATATATATGCATGTTTGTATATTTGCTACTGAAAATGAAAAAAAAAGAACATATAACAAAAATGCAAATTGTTTGACGAAAATGCAAATGCAAAATGCAACCCACATAAAAGAAGATAACAAAAATGCAAACTCACGACTCTCATCTGCATTTCACAAATCTGATTCAATAAAAATGCACGTCACAAACCCATTAAATGAAAATGCAGATTAGCAAATAAAAAAATAGTCTAAAATGCAAACAGCAGCATGTGAAATGCAAGTAACAAGGGCTGATATTACATGTTCAAACCTAAAATGCAAATGCAAAAAACAAACAGTAGCACTTTCAAATGTGAAATGCAAACAACAGCATGTAATTACAAATACAAACAGCAGCATGTAATTGCAAATACAAATAGCAGCATGTAATTGTAAATGCAAACAGCAGACATATACAAACCTAAAATGTGAAATGCAAACAGCAGCATGTAATTGCAAATGCAAAATGCAAACAGCAACACTTTCAATGGCTGATATTACATATTCAAACCTAAAATGCAAATTCCATATACAACACTACAATGCAAAATTCATACACAAAACACTACATCAGTTAAAAAAATCATTGAATTATCAACCAATTTTTTGGAGTATGAAGAATTGCATTTTGATTATCATCTTCATCCACATATGCATGTTCATATATGAAATCTGCATTTTCAAAATAAAATTTTTGGAAATATGGGAAGAGTGGTCTTGAATTAAAGAGCAAGAAAAACTGAACCTAATAGTATAATTTTTTTGTTAAAAATCTTAAACATGAGATAGTTATGATCATTAGAATGATTAATAGGTTTTTTTAAATAAATGTGATAGTGAGGCGTGAGGAGCTGATGATGTTTTTTCAATTCCTTTTTTGCCCTTCTTTTTAATTATAGCATCATAATTATGTATGATAATTACAATTTTGCCACAATTTAATATTAGCCCTTGATCAAGTTAATCTAAAGACCCAAAATAGTTCTTTAGGTTCTATGTTTAAGAGTGGTTCTATATTGATGCTATTTCTATATATATATATATATATATATATATTTATTTATTTTCTTTTTCTTACCTCCTTCCCCAACGGTAACACACACACACACACACACACACACATATATATATATATATATATATATATATATATTCCCTTTCCCCGTACATTACTCACTTCATTTTACACATTTTCATTCTTCTACCTCTGTTCTTCTTATCTCAAACTCATATATTTATTTTTTAGATACACAACCTTCGATCGGATTTAATCGAGCACATTAATCGGTTTTCAAGACACAACGACAACGATAACTAATAGTGTTTTAAATTTATGTACTTCTATTTTTATTTTTTTTAATGTAAGGTGAAATATTAGTTTGATTTATAAATTATAATATTATATATATATATATATTGTCTAGTTTGCAATTTATTTATAATAATTAAATTATGTTAATTAATAATAGTTGGAAAAAATTAAAAAAAAAGAAAAGATAGAGGGTTGAAGAGATTTTGATGTGAGGGTTTGTGGGTTAGAGAAGGTTAGAGGTGGGAGATGATGTGGATGCTGATGTGATAGTGGGTTAGAGAGGGTAAGTAGGGTTGGATGCTAATAGTCTTATCTCCTTGTTATATGGTACTTAGGGGGTGTTTGGTTGGTGTCATTTGGAGGGATTTCATGGGATTTGGATTTCAAATCCCTCCAAATGTGGTATTTGGTTTGGCAAAATGGGATGATATTTCAAATCTAGGATTTTATAAAATCCCACAGATGAAGGATTTCTAAATCCTTCTACCCCCTGGTATTTTGAAATCCCTCAGATGAGGTATTCTCTCTGGCGACTCTCACGCTAATATTTCGGTGAACCATCACCGATTTCGCCGTCACCGTTGTCGCAAGACCGTCGCCATCACCCATCTGTTGTTGCCATTCGCCTTGCCGTCACCCGTCGCCATTCGCCGTCGCCGTCACCGTCACCCGTTCACCATCGTCATTCGCCGTCGCCGTCACCCGTCAACCGTCGTCGTCGTCGTCCTTCCTCTTCTATATATGGTGGCAACATGTGTGGTGGTTGGCTGTTGATGGAGTTTAGTAGTGGTGGAAATCCCACCTAAGAAATATGAACCAAACACAAGATGAGATTTTAAATCCCACCAAATGCTAATCCCGTTATAAATGCAAATCCCTTCAAAAACAATACTTGAACCAAACACCCCCTTAGTATATAATCAAAAGAGAGTTGATCCGTATATAACAAAAGTGATCATACACAATAAATTATGCATTATCAACATATATTATGTATACTAACTGGTTGTACCTTGTTAAATATAACTAAAAACTATTAGGTACGGATCATCTCCCTAATCAAAAGAAAGGAAAAAGGAAATTGAGTTGTACACTAAGACATTTTCTAGAAATCTTGGGTGCTTAATTATTGGTGATCGAGTTGTGGTCTTTTTATTTGTTTCATTTTACAAGGTCAGTTTGTGTTGAGATTTTTGTCTTAGATGCTTTAAAGTTTGTAGGAAAATGTTTGTGTAAGATAGGTTTTGCATCAACTTTGGATACATAAATATATAGCTAGACTTAATAATTTATGGGGTTGTGTTGTCCTTGATGAGAGGTTCTCAATAAGCTAAAAATGTCTCCAAATTTAAAGAAATGTAAGTAAGATATCAATTCTGAAATTTGTTTAAAGAAAGTGTATTAAGCACAAACATTAAACACAACTTTAGTTCATATGCAACCTGTTTATGGTTTCTATTGTTTTAATGTCATCTTCTCATTTTAAAAGGTGTTATCCACAAAGTTTTAGGTTTATAGAGGAGAGTTCAAACGAGAATTGTTTTTCATACGAGAACTGCGAGAACCAATCTAGGTCGTTCATTTTGGATAATGGAACTCATGGATGAAAAGCATGGGGGGATTGAGTGTGGCAGGGTGAATGTAAGGAATTCATGGGTAGGCAATCCAATTGAAGGAGGGAAAATTGGACGGCAAAGATTGGTTCTCGCGGTTCTCGTACAAAAAACAGTTCTCGTTTAAACTTTTGCCTAGGTTTATATATCAAGATTTATAGCTAAAAACCATGAGCTTTGTGAAACTCGCCAAAGTTGGTGGCTTTGAGAGATCAGGGGATCACCTCTCTTTTACACGTCTAAACTACCCTTTCCTTGTTTTACCTTGATATTTTTTTTATAGTGTGTATCTTAAATATATGACCTTTGAACCAAGGGATAACATTTATATTGATAGCAGCATACATCTTAAATTGTTTCATATTTACAGACATTTTAATTAGAAGTATTGTAGTTATTTAATCACGTACCCATTTAAATGTTTGTGAATGTAGAAGCACATGTCATTTTCCCTTGAATCAAATGAGGGGTATTTGTTTAGATGAAAAGTTAAAAGATTTTATTTTTTTACAAAATGATTTTTGAAACAGTTTTTAAAACTAGTTAAAAGCTTTTTATATATAAAATGACCTAAATATCATCTTTAATTCTATTCCTCCTTTCTATATGATTTGTCCTTTTTTATTATTTTACACTATTCAACTTAGCTACCGGCTATTTTATCAAACACATATATACCAATAAATGATACAACTCTATTTTCACCAAACACATCCTATACAGGTGAAATTAGCTTTTAATACTTTTTAGTTTATTGTCTTTTCTTAGTTTAATGACAATCTTGATATATTTTCATAGATGCGAAGTACAAACTAGACACATCTATGCTAGATGCAAGTACTTTGGATCAACCAAGAATACAAATACGGAAAAAACAAAGCAGTTGTGAGTTGTGACTTCCAAGATGCACCCAAAACTCGAGAAGCACTTCGCAAAAATACAAAAAAGAAGAGGAAAAAAAAGAAAGATGCATACGGACGTTTTTATTAAAAGCGACGTACATACATACAGACTCACACACACAGATACACACACACACATACATACATACATACATACACACATACATTTGTTGATACTGCCTCATGAAATTGAAATTTTCCATTATTTAGGTCTCGTTCGTTTCGCAGGAATTCAACGGAATGGAATGAAATTTAAATCAAATTCCATTGTATATCGTGTTCGGTAACATTTTTCTGAGTTGAATCAAATTCTTTGGAATATTTATATTCCTTTAGTTAATGGAAAGTCATTACATCATTAACATGGATGGAATTTAAATCATTTCCTAAAGGAAACTTGACAAAAGACTATTATGCTCTTACTTTAACCCTATAGCGCCTCACCACCGCCACCCGCCGCCGCCACCGCCACCGTCGCCGCTATCACCACCCGCCCCCGCCACCCTTATCGCCACCGCCGCCACCACCGCCACCCTTATCGCCGTCGCCACCACCCGCCACCGCCACCACCGTCCCGTTCGTTTCACGTGATGTAGTCCCATATATTTCTTTTTCTTATACTACACATTAATGTGGATGTAGTAGATGCAACACTTTCAAGTGTTGATGTATGAGGCAACAACTCAACTCAAGCTTGATGCAACATAGTTCAAGACATGTTTTAAAGAAAAAGAAACGCATCTAATACAAATACGATACCAAAATCAATCTTTCAAAAGAGAGCTTAATTCTATACATCATACTAAATTAGTGACGACTATATTACAAACGACGAAGTGACATGATTTGACAAAAGGAAGGGTTTCTTATTAGAAACGACCATGGTAACAACTAGGCCGAATAACTTCTCTAACACAAAATTCAAGATATCAGCCATGAAAAACTCACCCTCCAAGCTGCGGAAGCCATGAAAGCCGATCGAAGAACAAAATTCAACAGAACGGATTTCAAATTATCAACAGATAGCAATTAGCAAATTAGCAATATATATATCGTATCAAAGTAACGAAATTACATAACGGTTATCGCCCAAAACTCCTCAGATTACAAAGAAACAAATAAACCACTGTACAAAAGCAAAACAAAAACAAGATGTTGTTCTGTAGTTGGTAAACCATCACATGCATAATTAGATGATTTATTGATCGAGTTTTGGTTTCCGTTTGCGGATCGGAACCACCTTTCTTGGCAAAGAATCACTAGAAATCTTGAGATTCTTGAAATTATGATTGAGGTTCTTGACAGAATCTCGTAACGCCACGAAGGTTTCACTCTGTTTGCCGTCGTCTTCAACTGTACGATCCTTAAGATCAGGAAGAGGAATAGACGGGTGGTCTTTAATGGTGTCAAGGAAATCTGTAGGGAAGAAGTAGAACTGTTGAAGGCCAGCCATCGATTGTTGATCGACTTTTGAATTGAAATTGGTGAGAGAATTAATCGGTAATTAGGTTTCTAGAGGTTTAATAATGAAGATATATGATGCAGATGGGGGGGGGCATAAATAGAGAAGGGAAATCTTTAGTTTAGGGTTAATTTGTGCCTTGTGCTTCACGAATAAGTCAAAGGCTTCGAAATTCGAATCTTGATGTTGTGGGTCATCACATGTATTCCCTTTGTTTCGGCCGCCTCTTGTTTTACCTTTTTACCATGTTACGGACTATTGGTACGTGTGACAATTATTCACACAACACAAATCAAAGGTTATTTTCAATTTCAACCGTTAACTAGTACAATTAAATAGATTATGGGTGTATTTGACGTAAATACCTGATAATTGAAAGCTAAAAATAGATAGTTAAATTAAAAGCTAGATTTTTTATTTATATATGTGTTTGGTAAAGTAATGATAGCTAAAGCGGAATAGTATAAAATAATAAAACAAATTATAAAAATAAAATGATTTGTAAAACAAATGAAAATATATCTAGATAATTTGTATATAAAAAGTTTTAAAAGCTATTTTAAGAAGCATTTTATTTAAGATCATTTTCTTAAAAAAAACTTTCAGCTTTTTCATCCGATCAAGACTTGTAGCTTTTTTTTCAAAACAAAAGGATATCAGCTCCAAAAGACTGCGTACCCGACACACCCAGTGTTTAGGTTTGTTAATTTGTAAATTTTTTTTCAATTTTTCTATTTACTCATTCGTCTTTTTGACGTTTCCTATTTGATTATTGGGTCTTTCACTTATTTCTTTCTCGTAACTTTATTAAAAAAAACAATTTCACTGTTTCCCTTCTATTTCTGACTTTCTTCGTCTTTTTTAGACCATATAAAGTAGACGCATTTTCGACGGTGTTGCAACACTTGTTGCAAAATCGTTTTCCAGAAACATCAACTTTTTGTATATGAATTTAATTATGTAAGTAGAGTTGAATTTTATTTGATATTTTGCATTTAGATTATATATTTTTAACAAGCAAGTGACAAAATTAGTAAAAACTAAACATACTAACCCGTCAGCTCAATTATGACCTGACAGTTTATGAATATCCCGACAACGAACCCATATATTTATACAGGTTACGTAGGTCATATCATATTTTCACGTATACAAGTTCGTATTACATATCCTAACACAAATAATTAAACGGATCGTGTTCATGTCCTAACCTGCCAACTCGAATATTCCATCCTTATGCGGCTATGTTGTCCACACCTCACGTCCTGACCCATATTCCATGGGGTTCTAAAATAACAAAAAGCTATTAATATCTACCTATACTATATATAATTATATATTTATACCACTATATTAATCATACAACACTTTATTTTCTTTAAAAATTAAGAGTACTTAATTTTTCAATCAAAGTTGAATCTCCACCCTTAATTTTATTTACATTAAACTCATCTATTAATTCATTAAACATTTCATCTATTTCTCTCTTTTAACAAGTAAATGTCTTGAGTGCAACAAATTATAATTTAATTTTTTCTAAAAACATGCATATCAATTTTGTAGTGTCTACACTAATAGTCTATTCTTAACTAACATAAAAGCGGTATAAGTTTTAAATAGTACTTATGATATTTAAGTTTAACATATAATATTAGTATTATTTGTATCATCTTATATTGCTTTTAAGTAAAATTGTATAAACGATATTACCTCACTATTAAATAAAAAACTTTCATATAACATAAATTTGATGAATAATACTACTTAAGTTATTTCGAATTTATTGTAACATTCAGGCTTTATTCGCAAGCATTATTGCCTCCTCCGTCCTCAACTCCTCATCACTACAAGTATTTACCATCATCTTTCTTTAATCGTTGTCGTTGCATTACACGGATACCTTACTAGTTACCTAAAATAAGTAATAACATTCGCTGCCATCTTAAAATATTTTAAATTTAAAATAATTATATAATTTTAGTCATAATCTCATCTATAATTGATCGATCTTAATCAATTAAATTAAAATATAACTATTTTACGTATTTATATTTTTAATTATTGGGTTTAGCATTTGTTTATGTAGAACAAGTCTTTATTTGTTTGCATATTTAACTTACTTTGACTTTAAAAAACTAATTTTCTTATTTAATGAATTAGTAGGTGGTTGTCAAAAAAACATGTGTAAAATAACATAAAAGGATATAACTAAAAAACTTAAATTAAAATACAATTCGGTAAGGGTATAAATTTGAATTTTACAAACTAAAAACTTTAAAAGTTCACTTCAACCTAGTTTTTGTTTTGGAGCTGGTTTTTAAATAACTTTAAGTGATAAAGAAGTTAATTACAATCATTATAAAATAAATATCTCTCCTCCAATGACATTTGCATAAAATTTATAATGTTAAGAATAAAAAATATATGATATCAGTAATTTAACCGATTGTAAAGGGGTTGTAGTCTAGCGATATCAATGTGTTGAAAGGTGTTTTTCATAGCCTATAAACATGAGTTCAAATTCCGCTATAAATAAAAGATGTAGATTAACACGTTTCCCGAGACAAAAGCTTCATTTTGCAGTTTATTAGAGAAGTGGACACGGGCCCACAAATACAATTAGATGTGACCTTGTTAAAAAAATCTATAAATTTTACACTAAGAGGGTGTTTAGGATTGTGTTTAGAAATTGATTATTTGATTAATGTGATTTGAAATCGCAGATAATTAGTTTAAAATTTTTGGCGTTGTGTTTTTAAAAATCAATTATTTGCGTTTTTTAGACTACAAAACGCAGTTTTGATAATCTACTTTTGAGTTGCTTTTAAACTGATTATTTGATTATTGTGATTTACCCTTTAAAAATCAATTAATCTACTTTGCTAAGCATTTAAAAAATTGATTATCTGATTATTGCGATACGAAACAACATAATCAAATCCAAATGCTATTATTCAGTAACACGTTCTCTTACAGCTGATTATCTGATTCTGATTATTAGAAACACATAATTTACTTTCAAATCACAATTCCAAACTCCCCCTAAATATGCCATTGGGGGACAAACCCCACCCCTAATAAATAAGTCTAATCATAAATATACTTTATTTATTAATCGACACATTACTTAATTATTTTCTTTCTTTAATGCGTATCGTTATCTACTTATTTGACGTAAATTTAGCCATTTACACATATAAATCATTTTCCCTTTTAAATTAAAATAAGCACGCCACTATATAATACATTAATTCTTTTATATCATTTTATTTCTTAATTTTAACATTTATTTTATTCTAACATATGAATAATTAAATATCCGGTACCATTATAGTCGAGGAAGACCAGGAATAAAAAAAATATACTTTCTCTCGCCGCTTTTTTTAATTATGGAATTGAATATAGAGTCAGGAAGACCAAGGAAATCGGTTGTCAATGATTTCTAGAATAGAATTTGCATTTTCGGTTTCGTCAAATTTGGTGCTTGTGATTTCTAGAACCTTTATATTTCCATTACGTCAAAGTCGATTAATTTGTCATTTGTTGGGCTTCTTGACGCACATGATATAAAGTCATGCAGTTTTTATCATTCATACTTATTGTCATACCTGTTTTTTATAAGAGACGTGATAATTAAATAATAAAAATTATCATTTATAACAACTTTATGTATCTTAGTTTGTATTATATGCATTAATTATTTGTATCTATGGTTAAAAACGGTAGTATACAGATCAACTCCCCTTCTTCTAAAAACACTCGTGACGTGTATGAGCTAGATTTTTAAATTTAAGAGTAAATTACAAATTAGCCAAATTACAAGTTTTTTAAGTCTAATAATTACGTGGAAAATTACTGTAGTTTTAATTTTGTAAAATTTGTGTTCTTAGAAATAACTTAATTGTTGGCATCTGATTTTAATCTTTCAAAGATTAACTTAATTTCTTATAAGATAACGATTCCTTAATTACCAATCTTATCTTATCTTATAACCTATTTAAAAGAAAACAATGATGACATCTAAGAAATTTTATAAATAGGTTATAAGATTGGAGGGGCTAGATGAAAATTATAAGGGGTTTTTATAAAATATATGAGAGGCTTTTAAGAAAATGTGAGGGAGTTTTATAAAAATTGTGATATATTTTGTTTAGAGAAAAAATAATTATATATTTACGACTGTCTCAATTTTATCTACGTTTTGGTGTAATTTTTTTTGTAATATAACATTTTTTTTAAAATTAGTATATTCTTAATTTTTTGTTATAGATTAATAGTAATGGGTAAGTAATTTTTTGTTTAGCTGAGGTTTTTTTTTTGGATTATGGTGATGAGTTGAGTGATCAACTTAAATATGCTATTCAGAGTGTTTAGTTATTAATTTTAAAATATCTTATGTTATAACCTTATTAAAAGAAAAGAATGACAAAACTAAATTTCCACCAATCACAGCATCCCATCTAAAAAAAATTAAAAAAACGTATTTTAGAATATAGTGAAGTAAAAAAAAATCTGTTTTTGAATTTTAGATTAGTTACAACTAGGAAACTGTTGTTAAGGGCTATGTTTGTCGAAGAGGTAAGCATCGAAAGGAAGTCGGGCCGTGTAACGCAGAAGGAGTCTCCTTTTGTTTCCAGAAACCCTAAGAGTAAACTGTTTCAAATCCCGGTTACTCGTGACCCGCGTTTTTTCTTAAGCTGCTGAAATGGGATGTATGACGTCATTGTATATTTAACCACGATTTTTTGTTTTTTTTAATGTGAGGTTTTGATCGGTGGAAATTTAGTTTTGAGAAGGATGATGACATCAACATTTTTTTTAATAAGGTTATAAGATAAGATACTCAATTTTTCAAACACAAAATTCTTCGCAACTCCTTAAAAAGATTGCACTAGTTCTTTATTGTTCTTCAGGTAAATAAGTTTTGTTTATATTTTATGATAATGATTGATATATGTTAATGTAATATATTGTTCTTTTTATTATAGTCATTAATTATAAACAATAAACAACCTCCTTCATTTGCTCCAAAGCGACCTTCATTGAAAAAACATTTAAAAGAAAGGAAGAAATAAAGGGTGATTCATTATATACATGACAACTCTGTTCATAACAGTTCAATAACGATTGAAAATGATAGAACAAGTTCACGGATTACTTTAAATGATATATCTAACGGTGCATTTAATTTCAAATTACAAATTAGTTCAAAATTTACATAAAGTCCAGTAGATTTATATTCATTTTATATGCTTTATGATGAAAGTATATATATATATATATATATACTCACACACACACTCATGTAAATATATACACATATGATTGAGTAAATGATTTTATCGTCATTTTATAGTCGTTTTAATCTTCGGATGATTTTCAATAGGTATACATTAAAGTTAATGAAATTTTTAAGTAAAATTAAAGATATGAATTACAATAAACTAATAAATTTGAACTTACTGTCATGATCAACATTTTTTCTCGAATCTGCCAACTATAATTGTCTGTTAATCGGAATTGCTTTAATTTATTTCTAATTATTTTTGCTATACGTGCTAGTACTCCTTAAAGCTATATAAGTTTAAATTTGACTTATATCATTCCCGTGTTGACACACGGGTCGCTTAGCTAGTTATATGTAATTAGATTATCGCTAATTTGCCGTTGCCAACTAACTCGCTTCATTCCATTGGTCTGATTTCAATGGGTTAGTGGTGGTTGTACGTGTTCATGGTTGAAATCGATCAACATAATTGGAATTCAGTTTTGGTCTTTGGGTATGTTCGGTATAGAGCTTTTTGGAGGTGGTAGTTTTTGTTTCAAAAGAAAAGGCTACAAGTCATGTTCGGATGAAAAGGCTGAAAAAAAATTTAACAAAAAAACTCTGAAATAAAAAGATTCTTAAAGTAGCTTTTAAAACTAGTTTGAAGTTTTTTATATACCAAATTACCTAAATACCCTATTTAATTGTTTTATATTTTGATCTTTTTTTTGTCATTTTACACCATTAAGCTCCAGCTATCAGCTAATTTGCCGAACACACATATATAATTAAAATAAACAACTTTCAGCTCCAGCTTCCAGTTATTTCTGTCAAACATACCTTTATAGAAATACTATATGTGTGTATATATATATATATACACAGGGGAGGGTTCATTTGAGAACCATTATTAATGTGAAATCCGCGAGAACTAATCTTAGCTGTTCAATTGGTAAGTGAAATTTAACGGTTAAGATTGATTCTCACAATAATAATGGTTTTCAAATGAACCCTCCCCTATATATTATATATAGGCAAAAGTTCAAACGATAACCGTTTTTCGTACGAGAACTATTTTTAATGCCATTAATGACTCATTAATAGGGGTATTCTGGTAATTTATATATTTACCCGACCGTGAATTGCGTCCGGGTTAGCCGTCATTAATTTGCGAGACTTGATTTTTTCGAAATAACCCTTATTAATGCGTCATTAATAAGCCACAAAAAATCTTAGCTAAAAACTTTTGGTTCTCGCAGTTCTCATTTGAACCTTCCCCCATATCAATGGCTAAAAATTTTTGGCGGTTCATTGAAGACGCATTAATGAAGGGTATTTTGGAAAATCAAGCATCGCAAAATAATGACGGCTTACCCGGACGCAATTCATGGTTACGTATATATATAAATGACCAAAATACCCCTATTAATGGGTCGTTAATAGTATTACAAACAGTTCTCGCCGTTTACACACGATTTAAACGATTATTATCCAAGTTGATTCTATCAATTCGTCAAAATTTCTTTACAAAGTAAGAAAATTCTTATTATTGTTTATTTGGATTCGTCAATGAGTCAAACACTCACAAAAACTCTGGAAAAGGAACAATATTTAATTAAGCAAAAAAAGTTCAACAAAGATAAAAATGTCTTAAATAATCATACTAGTCGTATGTAACTGATAAACAAATCTAAACCCATAAAATGGTCATTAAGTAGGGAGTTCAAAGAAAGAACAAAAGCAAATGTTGCGAGCATACGTAGTTCAACCGAGATGTTTAAGCCTCAACGATGGTGAAAGCCATGCACAAAGTCACCGAGATATGTATTGTAATAATATTAACTTATGATGTTTATTAGTGTGATTTTCATAATTTATTGATATGAATGCTTAATCAATAAAATAAAATTTTAATATTTTTATAATATGTTTTTATATAAAACTTATAAAACAAACTAAAAATAAGTAAAAGAACAAGAAAACCAATTTTATTATTTTACATTACTGAAACTAAATTTAAATTTCATTTTCTACTAACCAAACAGATCATATATTCAAATTTTAATTTATATACAAATTCCAATTCCCTCTAATGCGAACCAAACAACCGCTACCAATAATCCCAACCCTTTTTCCAAATCCGTTGGTGAAGCGAAGCGAAAAACCCTAATTTCAATCTCCACAACCACATATACTCCAGTCAGTCTCTCCTTATCTGATACTACAGTTATCCTGATGATGTATACCTTCCTCTTATCCGTAATTGCAATCTCTTTCTCTTTCTCTCTCCATCTATTTGCGATCATCATGTCATCTTGCTAATATACAATTGCATAATATGAATACAAAAATTGAACCAACGTATGCCACGTTTCAACTCATCGTAGCCGCCACGGTAATCTTATCTTGATCATACTATCATCTCTTTGCACATACACTTCATTATATATCCCCATATCATTCTAGTTTAATTTGTTCTATCACCATTGTTGCCTTACCTTTCAAATGCTTTTTCAATTTTGAAATTTGGGCCTTTTTTCGTGTAGGATATTAAGAGCTGATTCCACAGTTCGTGTTGATCCCACGAGCTTTTATTAATCCGCTCGTTTTTACCTTCTTACAGTTGTCTCATTTTTCTGATGATTTGGGGAAACCGTTTTTATCCCCGAGCTGAAATTCCCGTGGTGGGTCTAGGTCAGCTATTCTTTATACATTGATATTCATTTGATGTCACTTTATCAATTGTAAGCAGTTCGACTTTAGAAAAATTCAGAATCTGGGCTTATCGGGTTCCTCATAAAACTCGTATTAGGATTAAAATCTTGTGCTTACCGCATGGATATAAGCAGCGAGGCCAATGTTGATGCGTTCTCGATCGGACCCTCAACGATCTTTGGCCGGACTATAGCTTTCAAAGTTCTGTTTTCTAAGTCGATGTCCCACTTGAGGCGTAATCTCACTCATCTGTTGCTTTATTACCTCCATATCATTAGGGCATACTTATCCGGTACTGTTTTGCCTGTGATCTCATGGTTACATCCACGCAACCCACAAGGGATACTAGTGTTAGTCACACTAATCGCATTGTTACTTAAACGGTGCACTAATGTGAAAATGAAAGCTGAGATGGCATACAAGAGGAAGTTCTGGAGGAATATGATGAGGGCTGCGGTAACCTACGAGGAATGGGCTCATGCTGCCAAGATGTTAGATAAAGAAACCCCTAGAACGAATGAGTGCAATCTTTATGATGAAGAACTTGTAAGGAACAAACTTCAAGAGCTGAGGCACCGTCGTGAAGAGGGTTGTTTGAGGGATGTTATATTTTATATGCGAGCTGATCTTGTTAGAAATCTTGGTAATATGTGCAACCCTGAGCTTCATAAGGGTAGACACCAGGTCCCAAGACTCATAAAAGAATACATTGATGAGGTTTCAACACAACTGAGAATGGTTTGTAATTCTGATTGTGAGGAACTTCTTTTGGAGGAAAAGCTTGCGTTTATGCATGAGACTCGACATGCTTTTGGAAGGACGGCTTTGCTTCTAAGTGGAGGCGCGTCCCTTGGAGCATTCCATGTTGGTGTGGTGAAAACATTAGTAGAACATAAGCTTTTGCCCCGAATTATTGCGGGGTCTAGTGTTGGATCTGTTATGTGTGCCGTTGTTGCCACTAAGTCTTGGCCAGAGCTGCAGAGCTTTTTTGAGGAATCATATCAGTCTTTGCAGTTTTTTGACCAAATGGGTGGAATCTTTAATATTTTTAAGAGGGTTATGAGACTAGGAGCGGTTCACGACATCAGACGCTTGCAGATGATATTAAGGAACTTGACAAATAATCTTACCTTCCAAGAAGCCTATGACATGACAGGTCGTGTTCTTGGCATAACAGTATGCTCCCCAAGAAAACATGAACCTCCAAGGTGTCTGAATTACTTGACTTCACCTCATGTAGTTATATGGAGTGCGGTTACTGCTTCTTGCGCTTTCCCTGGACTTTTTGAAGCTCAGGAGCTTATGGCAAAGGATAGAAGTGGAGACATTGTTCCATATCATCCACCGTTCCATTGGGTCCCAGAAGAGGCCAATGGCACTTCAGCACGACGTTGGAGGGATGGTAGTTTAGAGATAGACTTACCCATGATGCAGTTGAAAGAGCTCTTCAATGTCAATCACTTTATTGTCAGTCAAGCAAATCCTCATATTTCCCCCCTACTCAGGCTTAAAGAAGTTGTCAGAGCTTATGGAGGCAACTTTGCAGCAAAGGTGTGTTTTCCTTTTCGTTTTTCTTGTGATTTAAGTCATTATTTTACTATATAACAATTGATGAATCAAGTCTACTGACAGGGAAAAGCATTATATGAATCAATGGATAGCTTTTGACATTTTAACCATCTCTCTCTGCAGCTTGCTCATCTAGTCGAGATGGAGGTGAAATACCGATGCAACCAGGTCTTGGAACTTGGTTTCCCGTTAGGAGGACTGGCAAAGTTATTTGCTCAAGATTGGGAGGGTGACGTCACCATTGTGATGCCTGCGACCTTAGCTCAGGTGTCTGTTATATAATCTTTAATGAAAATTTCCTCGCTGTTAGTAACTACTGATCTAGGAATCACCCATCTCTAGAAACTTACCTTCTGTTTGAAATCTAGTGTTGATTAGAAGAAGGTTATTTCCTTATAAAATGTGCAAACTCTAGGGGTTTTTGCTTTTATGCTTCCTATAATTACTCTGTTTTCTTTTTTATATGCATATATGTGTCCTTTTGGCAAGATAAAGTATACTTTGAAATAGTCAAATACTAAGAGTTATTAGCCCACAAAAAAACTTTGCTGACTCTAGTGGGCTGAATTAATTTTAATTTCTGTGATCCAGTACTCAAAAATCATACAGAACCCGTCCCACTTAGAGATTCAAAAAGCTGCAAACCAAGGCAGGAAATGCACCTGGGAGAAGCTTTCAGCCATCAAAGCAAATTGTGGGATCGAGCTTGTTCTTGATGAGTGTGTTGCAATTCTCAATCACATGCGTAGACTTAAAAGGAGTGCAGAAAGAGCAGCCTCAGCTGTAGCTGCTCATGGGTTAGCCAACACTGTCCGGATGAATGCATCCAAAAGGATCCCTTCTTGGAATTGCATGGCCCGAGAGAACTCAACTGGGTCCCTAGAAGATCTTGCTGACGTGGCTTCCCCTCTCCATCAGGGACTTGGCAGGCGGAACTGGCTGCTCAATCACAACCCACATGACGGAAGTGATAGTGAATCCGAGACTGCAGAGTTAAATTCTTGGACAAGATCTGGCGGGCCATTGATGAGGACAACTTCAGCTGACCAATTTGTCGATTTTGTGCAAAGCTTGGATTTTGATTCCAAAACGAACAAGAACAACAATATAGCACATCAGCAGAACACAAGAGGAGCAGTATTACCACCAGATAGGGGCTCAGATTTAGAAACCGATCAAAGGGATATTAACAATAGGGTTAACACAAGCATTATGGTTGCTGATGGCGATCTTCTTCAGCCAGAAATGATCCATAACGGAATCGTGTTTAATGTTGTGAAGAAGGGAGATGTGACCCTGTCAAACAGGAGCCATGATTCAGAACATAACTCGCCTTGTGATTCAGTTGCCGAGTGTGTGCAACTCGATTGTCCTGAGAAAGAGTCAGCTTCTGAAGATGGTGACGCAGATATCTACAATGATAACCTTGTCAACAGACCTGATTCGGTTAAGGATCTTGTTGATGATGATGGTATTTCCAAATGTACAGGAGATCATTAACTGATGTAATTTAATAGTGGTTATGCTTTTCAGGTTTTGAAGATTTTGCTTGTTAGCTGATTGCCTGATACTGTACATTCTAAACCAATCATTTGCATTAAAAACTTATCTAGAAATTAGACATGTTGGATTGAACTATGTTGGATAAGAAGTAGTGAAATTGTTTACTGGTGTAAATGTGTACTTGATTTAACATCTATTAATTTTTTTAAATAAAATGCATACTTTATGAATTACAATTACTTGAACAAATTAATGTCGCTGCATTCCTCAATTAGAAGTTAGAAAAATGGACCAAGCCACTAACAATAGCAAAACAAACTGAAGTGCAACAAATAAGTAATTCGACATGAGCATACCATTTGCTTATGTAGATTGATTTTGGGTATGATTGACAGAAATAGCGGGTAGCTGTAGCTGAAAGTTAGTAGTTGAAGCTGGAAGCTGTATATTTTAGTTATATATGTATTTGGCAAATTAGCTAGTAGTTGAGGCTTAATAATGTAAAATGACAAAAAAGGATAAACTATAAAAATAAGAGGAATTATAAAACAATAATAGAGAGTATTTAAGTAATTTGGTATATAAAATGCTTCCAGCTAGTTTTAAAAGCTACTTCAAGAAGCTTTTTTTAAAGCTTTTTTATTTAAAAAGAAACTTTCAGGTTTTTCATTTGGACATGACTTTAGCTTTTTCTTTTAAAACAAAACGCTAACAGCTTCAAAAGCTTTATACCGGACATACCCTCTAGCTACAAAATATATAAAGATCTCTATTAGTATCGTTAATAGGTTTGTGATTACATAGGATTTTCTACTATTTTACTTTATACTTTAGTTATTATTTTGTGTAACAAGTAACTGTAAACTTGAGAGGAGAGTTATGGAAAATTTATTAGAGGAAACTTGGTGATGTTTTCTTTTTTTTTTTTTTTTTTTCAACAACAGCAGTAAAAGATTTTAGCGAAAAACAAAATACTAGCAAGAGGCTAACATAGAAAATACATAGAAACTTGGTGAGTTAGCTGAGCAAGAGACAGAGTACGGTTTCTATAAGTACAATTAAAGTATAGTTTGAAATTTTGAAAATGGAATATAATTTATTTTTTCTTTGTTAATATTCTATATAGCTAACTTTAAATTATTAAAAACAATATAATCAACTTTCATAATCCTTTTATTGTATGTAAATAATTTTTTTGTGTATGATATTTAGTTATCATTGTATACAATAAACTTTGTAATTATCTTCTAATGTAAATAAAAGACTAATATGAATCTAATCTATTAGACAATCTTAACCATTAATTTAAATAAAAATTAAATATAAACCATTCATTTTAATTAAAACTAAAATCTAATTTTGACTTTCTTTAAAAATTAGATTTAATTTTGACTTTAATTTTTAATCAAAGTTATTATAGTGTATTTCATATACGACCTCCTTAAATCTTAAAATATCGTTTTTATCCACACTAATTTATGAATATTATTTTTATCCTTTATAACATTTTAAAATATCAAATTTATTCAAATTCTTAGTTTATCTGTTTAAAATATTTTATAATCTGTAATGCCCCAATTTTTAAAACTGATGTACTACCACAAGATACAATTTCTTTCACACACACCTCTGTTAACTGCTCTGAATAATAAGTTTTCTCTAATAGAAACAAGTTATATATCTTTAATGATATTTCCCACTTGTCTGACTATATCTCATTTCACCTCCAGCTATCAATAATTCACTCTTAGGTATTTATACCCTTAGTAACTTCTAGCTACATCACCACCATAAACTTATGAATTTCATATAGGTGTGTCTTACACGCACCCCCATAACCTGATACTCATATACGACCATATCCAATTAACATATCATGATTGTTTTTAAACTGATTGACTACTTGTCCCCTTTTATCCTTTCGTTGTAATACTTTCCACCTTTGATCACTTATCACTGAACTGTTCTTATCACCTCTGAATAAGAGTGTCATAACTGACATTTAGATAATTATTTCATATAAGTACTATTTCTAATTTCCTGTTCAAACTATCGGCTATACCATTAGCCTTACTCTGAATAACATAATATTCTATTCACAATCCTCCACTGATTCTGACCACTGTTTCTGTCACCTTTACAAGTCTTTCTCATTCAAAAATTATTTCCAACTGTTATAACTTAGTGTAAACAACACTTCACACATAAAAACACATAATCCATTCATATCACACTGAATGCTACTGTAGCGTACTAACGGTAGTCTTACATATACTCATCTCTAAATGCTATCGCAGCACACTAACGATAGTCTTACATCACCTATGAATGCTATTGCGGCACACCAACAATAGTCTTACATCCACATATCCACCCACTATCGGGGTATAACCATCACGTATCATATACATAACATGTCACATATACTACTATCAAGTGCAAGTCGGTGTATTCATCCTCATCCTATTTTAACTGTCTAAAAGTGTAAGCAATAATTCTGCCCCTCTGCATTAAAACACAATCCCTGCCACTGTACAAAGCATACTCAAACTACTGTCATTTCTTCAATCAATTCAGGTAGCGCAAAAACTGTCGTTTCACAAGATTTCTGTTAACAATTCCATAATGATACTGACCACAATCTGCCTGTCTGATGGTAACCCTGGGTACTTCCTCGGTTTACACGTCAAATATTCGTATACTACTTTCGCATCTTTAAAACTCACTTGTTTTCTTCTCTAACTATTACTCGTAACACAATATAAAGAAATAGTATATCCATACCGAGGATACTTCCTATTTTTATAAACTAACCACACATATAACTTTTTGGTTTTTGGTTCTAACACATATATATAGTTCTTCCCCACTTGGGATATGAACTCATATCACTTTCTGTTCACATAATACTGTAACCTGGTTACTATCAAACCAGTCTATTCCAATTACTGTTTGGAATTCTCTCATAATCATGGCTATAGTTTCAACAAGGAATTTAACTGTATCTAGTTCTAGCACACTTGACTGAAATCTTTACAGAATAGCTAAATACTAACAATTTACTTGTAGCAGAATCAAATAACATACGAACATACAAACTGTTGACAAGATATATACCTGAACTACACCTGCCTTTGTTTATACTCTTCCCACTTCATCTCAGAATATGCGTGGACGGTAAAGTTGAAGCAGACTTGAAATCGGTAAGCGCAGTTATTGCGGTTGGATTGGGACATTCAGACCTCTGATGACCTGACTGATAACAATTATAACACACTTTGATCGGATTCTTGCAATCTCTGCTCCAGTGATCAGGTTTCCCACATTTATAACATGCCAAAGAACCAACCCTGCATTCTCCCAAATCACGTTTCTTGCATAACGAACAAACTGGATATGTCTTCTGCATCACCATCTTTTATGGAGTTTCAACTCTTGGTTTCTTATACACTGGCGTCACCTTCTCTACTGGCTCTCTTTCTGTTTCCTGTCTAACCAATTCTAACTCTCTAGCCCTTGCAGCATCCATCATGGATTTCACTGTTTGATGCTTACTAGCATCAATAAACTCTCGAATGCTAGGCTTGAGCACCATCATGTACTGTACATCTTCATCTTTTCATTTGCCACATAGTCTGGGCAAAAACGAGCCTTCTCCATAAACTTCGCATTAATCTCTGGTACAGTCTTCTTTGTCTGTTTCAATTTGTGGAATTCATCCACAATCTTATCAACTTCTGCCTGTGGTACAAATTGTTCGAAAACAATTTCTTTAAACTCTTCCCATGTCATAACTTCTATCTGAACATAACCTCTTTGTTTTACCTCCATATCCCACCAATCCTTAGCTGCACTTCTCAGTTAATTGGTTGCATATCTCACCTTATTCTCAGGTGCACACGAACAGGTGTGAAATGCACCTTCAATTTCGGAGATCCATCTGTGACTGGCGACTGGATCAGTTGCCCCATGAAACAGTGATGGCTGACAAGCTGCAAAGTCTCTGAACGTACAACTTTTCGGTGCTTCACGTATAATAACTTGAGGTTGAAGATTAACCCCAACACCCGCAGCAGTTAATCTAGCTGCAACTTCCTGCCTAATCACTTCCTTATTCTTATCATTTACCTGATCTACAACCTGTTTTATGATATATGGAATATTTCGCTCCAACGCTTTACTAATTTCTCTCGCTACAATTTCTCTAATTGCAGCTTCTGGTACTTCCTGATTTATCTCTGGGGCTCCTCCCTCCCCATCATACTGTGTTCCTAAAAGAACATGCTCATCTGTCACACTGGTCTCTACCCCTTCGGGTCTACGACTGGGACCACCTTAACATTATTAACTGCTCTTGAACCTCTTGTATTAACCATCCTGGTAGTATAGATAAAGCATTAAGGAAAAGGTAGCTCTATCACACAATCCTCTATAACAAACAATTACTAGTACATCCAACATATCAGTACACCTATCATCTGATCCAAAGTATTTCTGCATATACTAAGGCATTCTATACATCTATACTCTCTGGTGTACTACTCCTACATGTACCCCTCACCCGATTCACAAGATTCCTCATGATTTCATTAAGTTCCAACACGTATCATATGTCTGTAATAATATGAGCTCTTATATTATTATAAACACATTACACACGTTCGATCTTAACTTTACCACAAAAAGTCCCGATTCACAGGCTTAGGCCATGTATCTCTAATAAAGTATATCACATACTCATGTCACAATTAATCTCATACTGACTGCACATGTAAAACCAACTCTTAACAGTTGTAAGCATACATATCATATCTGTCCTGAACACATCATGCACTGACACATAATGCTCACATAACACATATCAATATAATTACTAGTATACTCACCAAGCTGCAAGCCTCCAGTTTGACCAAATCCGCAGAACCATGGTTTAAATCCAGACGATGCATAACACACCTCCAGATCCCTCAAACCTTGGCTTTGATACCAAGTTGTAACGCCCCAATTTTTAAAACATACATAAAACCATATCTCAAGTTCCTTTAGAAATAAATGAGTTATTTTACAAATAAACGGAAGCTACAAAAACTGTTTTGAACCCTCGGGTTCATACAAAAGCCTGAAAGTTACATATTTACATCAAAAGATGCTTTCTCACTAAACAACCGGGCGTTAAGTTTCAAAACACCGTTTTACTTAAATACTTAACAACCGTCAAACTGAAGCTTTGCCCTTATCTTTGATAAAACCTGCAAAACATTTTAAAAAATAATATCTGATAAGCTGCGAGAGCTTAGTGAATAAACTAGACTGCCAATCATATAAACACATGAATATAATCATATGATAAACACTAACAATAACTGATAATAAATCTCTGAGTAATTAACTGAGCCACTACTGCCCAAGGCAGTATGCTTATTGATTCACATGATTAATTAACTGAGCTACTACTGTACAAGGCAGTATGCTTTCTGATATCTGATTAATTAACTGGGCCCCAGTACTGTGCTAATTCTGAGCCACTACTGCACAAAGCAGCATGCTTATTATTACTGAGCCTTACTGTACATAGCAGTAAGCTTAACACACATATTATATATATACTGTAACAATAACTGTAACACTACTGAACCTTACTGAACATAGCACTCATATCTGAGTGACCTAACATATCAATAACCTGATATAATAACTGTTGGGAAAAATAGGCTTACAAATATATCCTCTTTTGTTGACACAAAAATATATAACTTGTTTATATAATTGTATGTACTAACATTAACATATGTGCACATATACATATATATATATATATATTCAATCAAATATATTCTCATCTATGATCTACAAAATAAGCTTTATCAAATGGCCAAGCTCCAATCGTCAAGATCCGAGTTCAAGTAGAAGCCGATGTCGAAGATTCCTACAAACAAATGTTTGAAGCTTATGAGCTTACAAAATAAATAATCAAATGAGTTTAAGTTTTTATAAAATAATTTTTATAAAAACTTTTATAAAAATTGAGACAATTTTTATAAAAATCACAAGCTTGGAAGTCAAAGCAAATAAATTCCCATTTTGGCAAATACTAAACACAATCTTACATTGAAACAAGCCAAAACCATATTTAGCAAAATGAATTTCTCAAAGTGGTAAACTTCCAACATACTTTGTGCATATGGTTTCCAAACTATCATTTTCATGATTAAATTCAAACTTAAGAAGTATGACACTTACCCAACTTTTCTAAAGCTCCTTTTCAGTGCATTTTTATAGTAAAAATGGGTTGTGTGTGGTTTTGGTAAAAGCCCAACGTCTATATGCACAAGGCTCAAAAATCTCCAGCAGTGCGACGGTCGATTCCACGGTCGACCGTGGATCGTCTGGACACTTTCTGAGCATCAAACTTTTTCCTTATTTAAAGCAACTCAAGTCTTGTGTTTTCACCAACCTCTTGCAATCTGAAAAACACAGAACATATACAAAAACTTGTGAGCTCATATTCTTGATAAAAATTCAACATCTCAAGATCAAGAATGAAGCAAGAGTGAAAGCCTTCAAAGTTCAAACACTACATTACTTTCTTATATATTTGTAATTGTGTCAGGATCATCTCTAGCCTTAGAATTAGAGAGAAGTGAGGATCATCTCTAGCCTTAGAATTAGAGAGAAGTTGTAAAAGGTTTATCTCTACCTTCAAAGAGAGAAGTTAGTGGAGCAACTCTTGGTGGGTGAGGCCAAGGAGTGGATGTAGAGCAAGGTTGTTAACCCTTGCTTGAACCACTATAAATCATTGTGTCCAAACTACTTCATTGGTGATATCTTTCTTCCTTAAACTCTTTAATTACTTGCAAATATTGTTAAAAACTTCAAAAAGTGGGCATATAACCTATTCACCCCCTCTAGGTTCTAACAATAACATACATGCCGTAAATATGAATAATAGTCTAGAAGACTCACCTTATAGTCTGTGATGCTATAACCGTCCACAATCAATAATAATCTAGCGAATGCGCCTCTGATAAATCTCTACATGAAATAATACTGAATATACATCAACACACGCATCTGCTGAACTGAACAACTGAACAAAACACTAGGCACGTCCGTGCCTCGCCAGGCACGCCCGTGCGTTACACAAGGTATTCCCGTGCCTTACACCCAGACCACCCCGTGGTCTCTAGGCACCCTCTGGGCCTTTCTAGAACAGGGCACGCCCCCGTACCCTAAAGGTCACGCCCGTACCTCCTTAGGTACGGCCAGGGGCACAGTTGGATCTTGAAGGTCACGCCCGTGCCCTTCAACTGGTAGCAGCAGTTTGGCCGACTTACTTGCTGTCTCCGGCCAAAACACCCCAAAAACCCAACTTTAATACATAAAAACGCTTCTGGGATGTTTTCCTACATCCCAAACAACTTCTAATCCATAAATAACAACAATAACAATCTGAAATCTGTGATTCACCATTGAATCACTTAAAAACCCATAAAACTTCAAAAACTTGATTAAGAACTCTTACCTCTAACTTGTATGATTACTTGCTTCAGTTGTTACACCTTGCTTCCACTGATCTTGATCAAAACCTCTAGAGAATATTGATGTTTAGAGCATACGGGAGTTTAGTTCTTGCAAAAATGAATACTTTGACCACAAATAGTCAAAGATGACTATTTATATAAATATCTATGGACTAATTACATAATTAGTCCCTCAACCTTTCCAAGTTCCGTTTTGACGGTTTTAGCCCCTCTAGTTTATAACCACATACTATCACATATATCCTCTCATAACTCATATATCACTTTGTACATTTCTCGCGTTAACTTAATAATAGAATTTTTGGGTGTTACATAATCACTTTAAATAGACAATTATAATTAAAAAATATGTGACCTGTAACTGTAATAATAATAATCGATGATTTGTACAAGAAATACAATTAATTGTCTTCGTATCATGATACCACATTTTTATTGTCACGTCTTCCCTTCCCTTCGCGTCGACGCTTTTACGGTTGGTCTGGATTTCGATATCTATGTCGCCACTTTTTAAAATTCTTATTTTTTCATGTTTTATAATTATTTTATATCTTTTTATTAATTTTTAATTATTATCTTTTTTAACTTATCCGTATATCATGCAAGCATTTAGCCTAGTTTACATAATATACAACTTGCATACAATATAAAGATTATGAATTTAATTTTATTATTTTTTTAAAATAAAGTTGATTATATAAAATAATAATTAAGACAATATTTATTATATTTTGGTGTAATTTATCAAAAGAGTTAGAAGATACTTAACACTTCACCCATGAAATTCAGGTGCTCACATCCTAGTTCTTATTTATTTATTGTATTTTAGCTTTCCAAGATATAACAAACCATATGGAGGTTGTTACGACTGTATTTAGTAGGCGAAAGTTTTTCGGTTTTTTGTTTTTTATTTTTTAATAAAAAATGATAAACTTGTCATTTTCTAAGAATTGGAGTTTTTATTTTTTAGGAAAAATAAAAAACGTATTTGGCTGACTTGTTTTTTTTTAAAAAAAAAAAAAAAACTGTTTAGACAAGTATGGGAGCTTGAAAAAGTTTGGAAAATAGGGGAGTTTGAATAAATATGAAAAAATATGATACTTTTCAAAAAATATGTAAGTAAATAGATTTACGTTTGGTTAATGAAAAGTCCACCTCTTTTCCAAAAAATTTCCTAAGAAAAGTGAAAACTTGAAAACTTGTTTGATTATGTTATTTTTCTAAAAATTTTCTAAGAAAAGAGAAATTTCACTTTTCCAAATTCTATAAAAAACAGAAAACTACTAATCCAATTTTTGAAACTTTTCCAAATCGTTCCTATCGCATTTTGTAAGTAAAATGATTTATGTAATTAAACATATCATTTATAAGTATTTAATTATTAATTATACTCTTCTCTAATATATAGGGACAGATTTATTTATTTTTGAAGTCATCATGGGCTTTTATGTTTATGAGTATTTTATATAAAACAACATATTTTGTATTTGTATAAAAGCTTTTTTGAATTTCTATTCTTGTATTTTCATTGTTTTTTCCAAGAAGTTTTCGTGTTTTATGTAAGTTTTTTTTAAAAACAAGATATATTCTAATGTATACGATCTAACAATTTTCATGTCCGTTTTCACTACTTCCCGATTATTCAAGATGTTTACACAACGATGATTAAATGCAAGTCTCTTGGGAGACTATTCTAAAGTACATTATATGTTTCGTCAAAGATTTTTGCAATCTTGATATCTTTAAAATAGTGAAATAGTCTTACTCGGGAATTTTTGTTGTTGAATCTCCTATTAACTTTTTGTTTAATTTTATTGTCAAATATGTTAAATGTTGTATTATTCGAAAAACAAAAAAGTGAAAATTAAAAGTGATAGAAAACACACATTCATACATATTTTCTGATTTTCTAAAACAGAAAATGAAAATTCCAACATTTTTAATCAAATGCATTTTCAGAAATTTCTACTGAAAAATGAAAACTCTATCTTTTTATATAAATTTTGAAAAAAAATAAAAATAATTTTACACAACCAAACGCTATTTTTAGTTTTTTTTTAGTTCTGAAAAAATAACTTAAACAAAATTAAACACAAACATTTCATTAAAGAAATTGATGAAACATAATTGATATGCTCTCACATCCCATCCATTCAAACTATGGAGAAAATTGTACATAAACTTTCTAAAGAATTTAGGTTGCTCCATAATTGATAGGCAAGCTAGCAAGAGAATACCGAAAGCATTCACAAGCCAAGCCTCAGAGGAATGTTGAGAATATCAAAATGATTTATTTGGTTCTTAGTTTAATATTATTATATTAGATTAAATGTTCGTGTGATACACGAGTTGGTTTAAAAATTATTTTATATTAAATATTAATAAAAAGATCGTATATAATTATAAAACGCAAATGAAATGAGAATTTACAAAAATGACGACAAATAATGTTAACACTCAGATCATGATGGAAACATCGATGTGAGAGGGAAAGCAGATGTGATAGCAGAAACGTGGTATCATGATAAGAAAATACATAATTGTATTTCATGCACAAGCCATCGGTCATTATAAGGTTAAACGTTTATTGATTATTTTTAATCAAAACGATTATAAAATATCTTAGAATGAAAAACTAAGAATTTGGTTACATGTGATATTTTAAAATTAAGGTGGACAAATACAATATTTTAGGGTTTAAGAAGAACATATATGAAGTTATCTTTAATAATTTTAATTAAATTTAAAGTCAAATTTGGATTTTAATTTTTATCAAAATAAATTGTTGAGATTTGATAATTAAAATTTTCATCTAAATTTAACGGCTAAATTTTTTTAATAGATTTTATTAAAATTAGTCTTTTTTTTTACATTAAAATCTATGTTTATGAGTTAGTTCACGAGATTTGGTTTGTAGGTAAATAAGCCATAAGCTTAAAATGACGAGCTTGTAAATCTAAAAAAAAATTAGCTTATAAGCTTATCAAATTGTACTAAGCTTATAAACCATAAAAAAAAGTTTTTCAAAGACAACTTATAAGTCGAGCGGAATACTATTAGCTTATAAAAAAAGTTTCTTTTGCTCAGATATATTATTATCTTATAAGTCGAGCGGAATATTCATTGCCCCTGCAGTAACGCCCATGTGACCCATACGGTGTCGGCAATAACACTTATAGCTTATTTACACCTCAACCGGTGTCGCCATCTTGAAGATAGAGTGGAGTGGGGTGAATAAGGCACAATATATGAACATGTTACCTTATTTACTCCACTCTTTCATTTCTTTTTTTGTCTTTTCAAATAATAACAATAACAACAACAACAACAACAACAATAATAATAATAATAATAATAATAATAATATAGTGTATTGGGTTTTGTTGTTAGAGAGATGAAGTGGGATAGGAGAGTGAAAATAAGATTGTAAAAGAGTAGGTAAACTTGGGGGTTTTCATCGGATCAATTTTCGAATTACTCAGTTTCTTCAATCCTGTTTGATCAGGTTTACATGTTTTTCTGCTAAATTTGAAAACCGACTCTAATTTGAATTCATGCTCGTAAACCTAACTTTAATTCGAAACTTCGGATTCAGTTTGATTTCGATTTGAATTCCAGTACACCTAATGTATACAAACCTATATAATCTGATCCAAATCACTGAATAACCTTAGGAAAAAAACTACTTCAACGTTTCTTAATTAAAAAAAATCAAACGTTTACCATTTAAAAGTAGACAAATAATTAACATATTAACACAAATAGAAATAAGAAGATAACCATAACTTATATATAGGTTTAAAAGACAACAATATAGAAGGTAAATTTGAAACCAAGGGTTATTAAGTCATGTAGGGTAGAAACTGGACTATTTTATTCAAGATTAGTGTGAGAAGACATTGGAGGATCTTGTTGAATCTAGGAAGGACATTGAGTCAGATCATAATGGTGTTGCGTTGTTTATAAAGAATGACGCTACATAGATTGTCGATGTGTAGAGCCTTTTATCTCTTTGTGTATAGATTTCTATGACCCTGTTTTGTATTCTTTTATTATTTATTAATAAAATTTGTCAGGTATCATCTCTTTACTTAAAAAAAGTTGAATTTCGAGCTCTTAAGGACCGACTTTCAATTAAAATTTTCAAATTAATAGGAAAGAATCAACATCACATAACTTAATTTTTTATATATGTGTGTGTATATATATATATTCATATTTATATAATTAAATACAGTTACTTAGTAGTTATGATATTTATATATTTACACACGTATTCAGGCTTCAAGTCGGATGAGAATAAAATTTGAGGATTTGAAAGTCGATTTGAAAACCTATTTTAAAAATCGAATCTAATTCAAAACCAATTTAAAAATCAAAAAATAATTTCATATCAAATTATTCAAATTCGGTTCGATTTTCTCAACAATGTTTTAAATCCACTTATTAAATTGATTTCATCCACATAATTATATAATATTTCTTAAAGCTATATTACAAGTTAATAAAACATATAATTTTTTTAAATGAATTAATTTTATAAGTAAAACTAATATCGTTCGAAAACCGAACACCTTTGATAAACTTGGTGGAAAGTTATCTTAATCATGACACTCGTACGTAGGATACTCGATCTCTCCTTGGGCATTATAAAACTATAATGTGTAAATAAATTTAAATTATACATAATAATTCTCAATTAAAAACAAAAGGCCCATGTGCGAACGCGGATTATGAGAGAGGCCACATCGAGCGCCAAACTTTGGTCCCACTATCCACCTCACATCCCATCATTTAACGAATCTCTACCGTTGGATTAAAAACAAGTCCCCTCATCTCATCCGTCCGTTTTCGCATAATCATTTATCAGTCTCGGTTGGCACCGCGCACCATTGCATCACTTGCGTCCCCACTCATAGACCCAATTCACGCTGCTTAAGACGCGTTGCCTGCTGACCCTTTGACTATTGCCTCCTTCGGTTCCGAACCTATCTGGTTCGGGATCCGAATACCTTCCCTATAAATATCACCTTGCTTCGCACCAGACGGCCATGAAACATTCCGGATCCTGGTGATTCGTTTACAGATTTTTTCTTGAAGCGTTCTCAAAGGTACAACTGCTGCTGTTTTGCTTCAACTTGAATCGAAATTTTCATTTATTATCGACGGTTTGATTTGGATTCGATTATTTCTGACCTAATTTGGAGATTTTTCCAAGTTCCATTTTTACGTTTTTGTGATTTGGACTATGTGTTTGACTGATTGAGTTGGAGAATCATCGGACTTTTATCTTCGATCATCAAGTTTTCTTTAATTTCATATGTTTGATTTCAAGTTGAGTTAATCTTTGTAGTTGTCAATGAATTAGCGCCTGAGACTTTGATTTGACTTAACAATTGGTATCGATGTTGATTATTAAATGATTTAAGCTATTTGGTTGACTGATCGACTTAAAAAGATTACCGGACTTTGGTCATCGATCATCAAGTTTTTCCGGAGTTCCCCGATTGTTTGATTTTAACCAGTGTTGATCAAATCTCAGTTACTTTAGTGAATGCGAGATCTAGTTTGACCACACAATTTCGGGGATTAAATTGGTTATGAAATGATTTATATTTTGTTGACTCTTTGACTTGGAAAATCATCGAACATTGGTCTCCAATGGTTGAATTGTTTTAACTCTAATAGTCTAATGATTATCTATTTGATTTCAACCTTAAAATCCCCTGACTTAACTGTTGTAATTGTCAATGGAACGACATTTTCAGATTTTTATTAATAAATTTACCATATAAGAGACGGTTCTAATTTCACTTTACAGTTTTGTATTCGAAATCGATTATGAAATAATTAAGACAATCTGATGACTGATTGACTTAGAAAGTCGATGGACTACAGCTACGATAAAGCTGTTCTTCTGTTGATCCCAAAACCCCAATTTTCTGCTTGGAGCTTGATATAATGTTTTGATCATCCGTTAACAGCCCTAATCAAGGATACTGAGATCTAGATACTAGTTGCAGCTTGTTGGTAATCTATATGTGTAAAGAGATTGTATATTAGTTTATAGTTACAAAGTCGTTTTCGGTATCCCTCCTAAGCTGTGACCCCCTCTTATTACATCTTTGAGAGTATAGTTTTTAGCAGTTTTGAAATAGCATGAAACTGTGTAGATATAACAAATAGTGTACGAATTAGTTATGTTGATTTTATAACTAATGACCTTTCTTGATTGCCAGGTAGCTTTGTATTACTTAAATTGTTTTGGGAGACGAAGTTTTGTTGGGAAGTTGGAATGGCGTTGGTTTCACGAGGAAGGTCTACTCTCAATCCAAATGCCCCATTGTTTGTCCCTGCTGCTGTTCGCCAAGTTGAGGATTTCTCCCCAGAATGGTGGCAGCTGGTGACAACCTCAACTTGGTTTCATGACTACTGGCTCAGCCAGCAGCATGGGGATGATGGTTTCTTTGGAAATGCAGTAGATGGTCTCTATAACTATGACATTGTTGATATGCTGCCTGATTCTATCGACACAGACGAAGATCTTTTATCTATGGAAGCACAATATGAGCAGTTCCTCCTTTCTGCTGAAATGGAAACAGCCAACACATTTGCCCCACCTGCTTACAATCAGATGCCCACAAATGGTAAGTTGTTACACAGACCCATAAATAACTATCTATATCTATACTACTATATAAAGCATTTAACATTCTCTCCTTTTAAATTTTAAGACTTCTTAAAATTCAATCAATATATAATCTTGATCCTTTATTTAATCTAAATTAATCTCATCCACTCAATCTTTAACTATTTTATTCTCTCCTAATTTACTTTAACTTTTTATTCAAAATATATTCTCTCATACTAACACAATTATCCACCCACATCAACATAATTTTTAAAATCTTATTAACTCTTCTCTTTATTTCATCGATATAAATCTTTTATTTTATTTTATTGTCTTTTAGAATTTATTTCTAAAATTAATAAAATAGTTAAATATAAATAAAAGAAAATTTGAAAAAAACCGGATATGTTGCTGTATAAAACTTTTCCGTGACATTGAATCGCGCGAATAACATATCATTACATTTTTTAAAGCAACATATTGTAAACCAAAATCTATTTACCGCCGCAGCATTACGCATTACGCGGGTATGATGCTAGTCCTGACTCATACATATAATGTCACTGTGCTGGTATTGATTTGGGAATATTATGGTCATATTTCTAGGTTCCAAAGGAGATGCTGAAACACTAATTAGGAGTTTGAGCTTGTCAAAATCAACCCCCAGGACACAAGTGGAGTTGGCTAAGTATCCAGAGAAGCCAGTGAAATCTATTGGCCCAAAGGTCCACGCACAGCGCATTCAACAACCACGCTGAATGTAATTTAGTTCAGTTTTCTCTGGCCTTGCATAGCTTTGAGTTCTGTATGTATACATGTTTGCAAAAGAAAATGTAGTAGTGTCGTTTGTATGTTGTAATTTTCTGTATAGAGCAAGGTCTTAAACTTTCTCATTATCCTACCATCTAGCTGTATTCGTGCCCTCACACCTGCTATTTCGACTAGCCAGGGAAACTAAATGAAGAAGTAATTCAGGAAACATTGTTGTCTTATTTGAAGTAGTATAAAGTTCAGTGTGTTTGTGCATTACGCAACTAAAATTTGATTTGGACCCTTAAAATCTTTAATGCACGAGAATGGGAACCAAAGGAGGACAAGGGAGATCCAAAACTGTTTGAACTATTAAGAAATACATGAAAGCTATTCAACACCAACATATGAACAGACGCCGATCGTCTACTATAGTAATTAGAGCACAAATACTTGTTACAAAAAAGAGGCAAAGACGGAATTGAAAGCCTTTGGTGTTGCCAGAAGAAAAGACATGAATATGAGATTGGCACAAAGTGAAGTTTAGACTAGAATGTCTTCATTTTGGGGCTTAGTTTTGTTTTGGATGGCAATGGCATCTGATATAGCCTTTGGCAGCAAAAACCCGGGTCTCTCGAGAAATGGTGCACGATCAAGTACCAAAGGTTCACGGTTAGTTATCTCGACGCCATCAAATGTCCACAATGTCAAGGTTGCTTCACCTTTTAAACCCAAAGAAAACCACCCAAGGCCTGCCGCAGATAGGTCGATGCTGTTTACATCCCAGCTTGTTCCAGACACTTTGATTTCCCTCGACTCCCACTTCCCCAATTCAGACACTCGATCTACACCAATTGGTGGCTGAAACAATAACAAAACAAGGATGTTAGTACCTACTTTCTTTAACACACTTCAAAGAAGAGGTTGAGACTCAAAAGTACATCATCATTCTAGATAACAAAAGTTAAAACTGGTTTAGGATCCTTTCAAGCATTTGAAGAATTTATCACCAAGATATGACAAGATCCTGTGACAATACATGATAAAAGAAACCATTAAACACCTAGAGATTTGGTATAGACTCGCTGGAACTAGCATAAAATATAATAATCTCTTTCAAGTGTGACTGTAACAAAGCAGACACCCAAAAAGATTTCGGGTTCCTGGTTATACTGGCCCTTTGAAATCATTTATAACATAATGTATGAGTCCATAGGCTGAGATATCGCATATTAAAGTAACACAGAAGCCCTACTTAGTAGAAGCACAATGGAAGTACCAAGATCTAACACCTCTTGAAGGGCATCAAATTAGGGAAGCCACATACCTGCAATCTAACACCAGCATGCTTGTTCCAAATCTCGTCTGCATTTTCAATCTTCCCAAGATGTAGGGAAACATTTGGTGATGCCCAAACTGTAACGTAAATTGTCTGCACAGATGCTTGATTTAAATCGAGTCTCATCAGACCACCAACATGTATTGCCTGCCCTTGCTGCAAGATACCAACATCTTGCATCAGAAACATATATATATCGTCTGTTTCTTCATAGGTACCACATTTTACATTTCAATGTAGTCGATCTGAATTGACAGATGGCAAATCTAGAGGTGCAAGCTAGTTCATTTATAGATTAATTGGTTAATTTGGTTATACTTTATCTATAACTGGCCGAGGAAGTAAAACAAAGTTTTTTAGCTAAACTTAAAATGGGCAAACGGGTTGAAAGATGTCCAAAGTGTATTAAGATGCATAAAACATCCCAAAACCTAGTCAATTTATCAAAAGCGGCAAATTCCACGTAAAAGAAATGTACTTTCAATCAATTTCCATTATAGGGAACCCATTTCAGAAGTGGTGTCTAAAGGCCTATTGTATAAATTAATAATCAATTAAGGGGCACCATTTGAAACTATGTTCCTCAATTGCATTTTGCCTTACTGAACAGATTAGATCATTATTTTTATAACCTCGTATTCGTAATTATATTTAATACATCTATGATCTAAAATATAAAAAGATTAAAGTATAGTTTACAGGTCAACCCAACCCAACCCAACTTGATCTGACATTCTTATCCAACCTAACCATTTTCCACCTCAAGTTAATAATACTATTGCATAGTTAGCATGGTATATCAACACAATAAAGTGCTAAATCGAAAAGAAAGTTAACAACAGAAGTAAGTACTCACCTTAATTCTATAAGTTCGAGGTCGCAACTCTTTTCGTATTTCTACCATCTTTTGCTCCTCTCTGTTCAATCTCATGGACATTAAGTATGGATGCAATAACCCTGGTGTGTCATACATTTTCGCTTTCGCGGATAATATACCTGCAATTCTTAATATACCAAGAGTAGTCCCAGGAACAGCAGCTTCAGTTAGCTTAGTAGCTTTCACCCCACCTTTCTTAGCAAATGCATTAATCAAAGTTGATTTACCAGCATTTTGTGCCCCAATCACCCAAACATGTCCTCTAGGTCCAGCCAAATCCTTGATATAAGTTAGCAAATTTCTAACACCTAAATCCTTCCGAGAACTAACCAAATACACCCCATTTAGCCTTGGTGCACCATGAGCCTTAGCACGGTGTCGAACCCATCTGTCTAATCTAGTGGGAGAGATTTGTGATGGCAAAAGATCAACTTTTGTAGCCACAAGCACCAGTTTAGGCAACTTCTTGCTTCTCTGCAAATGATCTTGACCTCCTTCTAGTGACGCAAACAAAGATTTAGCAGCACGTTTTGGAAATGAACCATCGAAATCTACACAATCAACAACCATTACCACAACCGTGGAATCAGCATTTCCTGTCGGTTTTACCAACCGGGTACTGATTAATTTGTCAAAATCGAAATCGGGTATCAAATTCTCAGCAGTTTGATTCTTGACCTGACCGTAGTTTCTTAAAGAATGACATCTTGCACAAACTGTAACCTCCTCCTTTTCCAATTGAGATTCCCGAGCCAGCTTTTTTCTTTCAGATTTTGAAATCCTTTTCTTTTTCCCTTTTTCGAGTACTTCCTCGGTAATATTACCGTATCCAACACCAGGTGGAGTAAACCCGTCTAATTCCTTCAAATCTTCTTCATCATCTTCAAAATCTGATTCCCAATCGGAATCCCAATCAAGGTCATCTTCAATCTCCAGATCATTATCCACGCTGTCGTCATTTTCACTATCCAATTCTCCTTCCCCTTCATCAATGTCTTCTAATTCACCTTCGATGTCATCTAAAACAAACTCGTCTTCAGACGCATCAGTGATTTCTACTTTCTTTTTCTGATAAAACCCAGGTAGAGTTGGATCATTATCTTGCATAAAAACACCACAACCAGGACAAACAATCCCTAGATTATCGTCATCGTCTCTTCCCTCGCTTAAAAGTGGGAGTTGTTTTTTATATCTTTTTCTCGAAGTTTTACCATGGCTTGAATCACTGATTGTATGTGTTGTGGGTTGGCTAGCGTTTGCTGATAATGCAACGTATGGAACTCTGTTCTTGGAGTTTTTGTGGTTGAAACCTGTAAGGGGAATTGAACAAATGAACAATGATGGCAAGTATTTCCTTCGATTAGAAATGGAAAAGGGTAAGCAAATTTGGAGCTTGCCTGTAGAATTGAGAAGACTAGTTGATGAGTTCGATTCAGAAGTGTTGTACTTGTGTAGCTTCAGGATTAGGGTTGGAATTCTTGAAGAGAGTAGAAGTGGAGAAGATAACAGAATTGGCATTTTTCTTTCCTTTTACGAGGGGTTTTGCTGAACCCTGTGCTTGTTTAATTGGGGCAAACCAATGGCGGGTTTTAGGAGGTGGCTTACTGCCTTTAATCGGTCGCTCCATGTTCTATAGTCATGGTTTAAATTTCGATGGGAATAAAATGTGTTGATTTAGTAGTAGATTAACGTGTATGTTTTGTTATTAAAAAAATACCTTTTTAATTGGAGGGTTCATATTACATATATATGCTAAAGTGTTGCATGTTTAGCCGAGTTGTTTGTTTAATTGATGCTTGACTGTATGTTTATTTGTGTAAGTTAAGCCATAAAGTTTGACCTATTTCATAGTTGTTTGTAACCGAGAGTTAATTGAAAACTAATTTTAGTTATCAACTTATTATTGGTGTCAAAATAACCTTTTTATGGTGTGTGTATAGTATTAATTATGAGGGTAAGATATATGTTTTTAGCTATATCAATGTTAGGTATTTTTACACTTATAAACACTTTAAACGATAAGTGTGTTAGTCATTTCATCATTTACTCATTTAAGTGTTTGTAAATGTAGAATCACTTATCAGTTGCACACATTCTTTTCCCATTAATTATTACCTTTAAAAGAAATACAGCATTAATTATTATTTAAAAGTCACATAAAAGATAATAAGTTATCTCATTATATATTACAACTTAAATACAACTACTCAAACAAGCTCAAGCACTTGCTTGTGGCACCACCACCTTACACCATTGCAACCTCCTCAATCTTAAGCCATCACAAACCATCTTCATTTTCATTCATAATGAAACAAATGAACATATCTGTCATCCTATTGTTGGTTACCAGCCAACCCTTCAAGTATCACAATAAGTTAAAATCACTGAAAGTTTTTTTTAATACATGTACTCATGTATATACAAAAATATATGTTAATTTTTTCATTATGTAACTTGCAATAAGTACGAAAGGTTAAAAGAATGTATGCACTAGTAATCTCTTTTGTCTAGGCTATCCTTTATATCAATTTTTTAGTTTTATTCCTTGTAAACTAAAATATCTCTAGGAGAGGGTTCAAACGAGAACTGCGATAACCAATTTTGACCGTTCATTTTGGATAATGGAATTCACGGATGAAGAGCGTGGAGCGATTAAGTGTGGCAGAGTGCATGTAAGGAATTCATGGGTAGACAATCCAATTGAAGGAGGGGGAATTTGACGGCTAA
The DNA here is from genome assembly GCA_038502395.1 of Dittrichia graveolens. Taxonomy (NCBI): domain Eukaryota; kingdom Viridiplantae; phylum Streptophyta; class Magnoliopsida; order Asterales; family Asteraceae; genus Dittrichia; species Dittrichia graveolens. The sequence goes on from JARJIL010000005.1 coordinate 17,530,250, forward strand.
GATTGGTTCTCGCGGTTCTCATACAAAAAACAGTTCTCGTTTGAACTTTTTCCAATATCTCTAACATCCAAAATTAAAAAAAAAACTAGTCCTATATAAAATAAAATCTACTACGGTTCTACTTAATTAGATGTATTAGAGACTCGTGCCAATTTAATTATATCTAATGTTAACATTTCATCTATCAACCGCATAAAAGACTACTAGAAAATTTGTTGTTTATAGAGTATAGAGAATAAAAGTAATTTGAATAATCAACTGATCATGTTTAAATTGCAAAAAATGAACTTATGTATAATTGAAAGAACTATTTTTTTTGAAAATGATCGTATGTAATTTTGTGTTTGTTATTCTAGAAATAGAAACATGTATACATACATGGAATTTAGAAATCATAGAGAGTTTAGTCCGCGTCAAAAAAAGGAGAGTTTAGGTCCCGGCCGTCCCGTTCTCGATAGAATGAAATTGATTTAAATTGGGTGCTGCTAAATAGACACCCCTATAGACACCCTAAATAAAAAGTCAAGATTTATTTCTAACATAGATATATATTTCCGTAATTTCTCCCTGGATTTGTGCAAATTTTGATTTGGTACAAGTAAAATTGCACAAGGTGCAACTCATCAAAATCTACCTTTTGAAAATTTCAAATCTAATGTTACAAGACACTATTTTACTTTGATAATGATTTCACCTTCAAAACTTAGATCTGCAGCTTATAACAAAAAGTTTAGATGAGCAAAATTATTATTTAGTTGGATGATAGTGAAGGTAAACAAATTAGTTTGATATTTACGATAATAGGACTGCTGGCCGTGGCAGCCAGCTCATTATCGCCGAATGATTAATTATCTGTAAGCATACACTAGCTTTACAAACAAAATTTTCTAAAAGAAAACTACATTGCCCTAGCACCACCCTCTTATCGTCGGTAGTAGGTTCATTACCGCCTAGCGACCACTAAATACAAAACCGATGAGAGAGAGAGGAAGAAATAGATAAAAAAGCTAGATATGGGCATGCGATGAGAGAGAGAGAGAGTCCGATTTGTTTGCTCCTTTTTCCGGCGGATATGGGCCGATGAGAGAGAGGCGGTATGTTGTTTCTTTTTTGGTGGATCTGGGTCGGTCGTGATATCGGGAGTAGGTGGAGGTAGGTAGTGATATGGGGAGCAGGTGGAGGTCGGCAGGCGGTGGTATCCGAAGATGGCGGAGGTCGGTGGTATGAGGAGATGGCGGTGGTCGGCGATGGTGCGGGGAGATGGTGGATTGGTGGGGTTTATCGGTGGTGTTGAGAGAGGGTGAAGGTCGTTGGTTGCATGGGAAGAAGATGGAGGTCGGCGGTGGTATGGGGCTGATTGCTTTGCTTGTTAGGTTAGGATAGGGAGGGTGAGTGGAGAGGGAGAAGAAAAGTTTTAGAGAGACGGTGATAATATGATACGGTGGATTGGTGAGAAAGAAAGGGGTTTTTTTTTTGTGGGTGGGTGTTTTGGAAATTGGGAAAAGATGACTTATTTTAAAATTAAAAAAACAAATTATATTTTATGAAATTTAAGATTAAATAATAAAACAATCATATATTTTAATATAATAATCTATATATATATATATATATATATATATATATATATATTAAAAGAAAACCATTCTTGGGAAAGCTTCCTAAATTAAAATTCAATTAACCAATAGGAATCCTTCATTTTTCAATTTTGACCAGAATTGTGATTTTGACTACCCCTTTTAGTAATATCCATCCATGTTTTGTAAGTGGGTATTTTAACCCAGAAAAAGAAACACGCGGGTCATATTGACCCGGTTTCCTTAAGCGATACTACCCATCCGACGTTTGGTTTTCTCTTCGTCAAAGACATTTCACACAAACCCTAATATTCAAGTCGGCGATTTCGTTCGAATCCTCGATCTGCAACAAATATTCCAAAGGTTTTCTGAGGTAATCTTCTACAAACATTGTAACTGATCATCATGTTCTTCGTTATCTTTGTGTTTTTTCTTTATTAAACTTTGTATGCAATCGTTTTTATACTTGAAGGGCGATTCCGAAGGTTTTCTCCGCGATCTCATACGAATCCGTCGGTCTTCACTGCTGATTTCAAAGGTTTTCGCAGGTATTGTTCTTCAAACGTTGTAAATTATCATCCTTTAAGCTTCGTTTCTTTACACCTTCCCGTATACCTTTTATCTTCAGACGCTAGCTTACAAGAACCCTAATTAATCTCTGTGCTTTCCCAAGTTACCTTCGTTGTTCACAAAATCAGTAAGTTATTCTTTATAAACTGATGCACATCAATCATCTACTTTGTTATTAATCATTTGGGTTTATCTTCAAACGCTGATACATCAACTTGAAACAAATTTGGGTAATTATGTATATCTGAAGGATTTTTTTTTGCTGTTTGTATAGAAATATTAATGATTTAGTGTTTAAATATTGTATTTCGGATTTACGGTTTAATGTTTTACATGATTTATGGTTTTGAAATCTTTTTTAGTGGCTGTTAGTTTAGAAATGTTAATGTTTCACACGATTTATGGTTTACAGAATGTTTTGACAATCACATATTATTTATTTTCAAACACTAATACATCAACTTGAAACTAATTTGGGTAATTCTGTAGATCTGAAGGATTTTTTTTAGCTTTTTGTATTGAAATATTAATGATTTAGTGTTTAAACATTGTATTTCAAACACTGATACATCAACTTGAACATGGTTAGTGGCTGTTAGTTTAGAAATATTAATATTTCACATGATTTATGGTTTACAGAATGTTTTGACAATCACATATTATTTATTTTCAAACACTGATACATCAACTTGAAACTAATTTGGGTAATTCTGTAGATCTGAAGGATTTTTTTTAGCTTTTTGTATTGAAATATTAATGATTTAGTGTTTAAATATTATATTTCTGATTTAGGGTTTAATGTTTTACATGATAATTGGTTCTTACAAGAACCCTAATTAATCTTTGTGCTTTCCCAAGTTACCTTCGTTGTTCACGAAATCAGTAAGTTATTCTTTATAAGCTGATGCATCAACTTGAACTCTTTTTTAGTGGCTGTTAGTTTAGAAAAATTAATGTTTTACATGATTTATGGTTTACAGAATGTTTCGACAATCACATATTATTTATTTTCAAACACTGATATATCAACTAAAAACTAATTTGGGTAATTATGTAGATATGAAAGGCTTTTTTTTTGCTTTTTGTATTGAAATAATAATGATTTAGTGTTTAAATATTGTATTTCAAACACTGATACATCAACTTGAAACTAATTTGGGTAATTATGTGTAGATTTGATGGATTTTTTGTTGTGCTGTTTGTATTGAAATATTAATGACTTAGTGTTTAAATTTCTGATTTAGGGTTTAATGTTTTACATGATTATTGGTTTTGAAATCTTTTGTAGTGGCTGTTAGTTTTGAAATATTACTCTTTTACATTATTTATGGTTTACAGAATGTTTTGACAATCAATTATTATTTATTTTCAAACTCTGATACTTGTGCTATAGATTGACTTTAAAGGGTAAAAGAAGTTTTGTATTCTTATTAACTTGAATGTTGAAATTTTTAATACTTTATATCTTAAATTTGAAGCTTCCAACATACTAATGTAGTATATATATGTGACAGCTATAAACAATCTAATTTCATGTTTTAATACTTATTTAGGTTTTAATGTTATTCATCCTCCAAATTTACATGAAGAAATATTAATGATTCATGTATTTTTGTACGTATATTGTCTAATAGTTTATGAAGTATGTGAAATATGAAAATATTAACATAGTTGTGTTAATTCATCACTGTGTTCGTTGTGATTGTATTTTTACTTTCAATGTGAAAATGTTATGTTTTTCTTGATATTATCACTTAATTTACTTATGCATATGTTTTTTTAATGTTTTGACAATCAGATAACATTTATTTTCAAACGCTTATACTTGTGCTATAGATTGAACTTCAATTAATTCCCCAATCATGTATGTAGACAATTGTTAGACTGTTTTCCAATAATTAATCTACTCATGAATGTGTGATCTTTATTTTTGTTTTAATATATCAATTTTGTTTTATATATAGATCTGGCTGTTTTAATAATTATAAGTTATCATATTTAGGTATTGAACTGTTTTATGTTTCTTATGATTTGTGTTATCTTTTGATAATTTGTAATTGTTTATATCTTAAGATATTTGAAGCTTCCAGCATGCTATTGGATTTATATTGTACTTGTGCTAACTGCTTTTTATTCTTTTACAGTAACATGGACTTTATTCTCAGAGTCAAAAAAGTACCTGTTATATTTTTGATAACTTTTATCAAACACTGTTTTCATAATATATAGATTCTAACACTTATTTGTATTAATGTATACCATTTTCTTCTACTTTAGGATCTACCGTATATTGTGAAGCATGATTTTGGAGCTAATATCCCGACTGGGATTGTTGTTCAAGTTGCAACAGAAAGGTACCTTATGGACATAATGCTTGATGTCCATAATGATGTCCTAAAAATTGGTGGGGAGAAAATGAAGGAGTTGATGCAGAGTCTCAATGTCATGCCTGGGTACATTTTGCATTTCACTATAAATCGAAATGGTCCTATATATCTGTACGTTTATGACAATTCTGGTATTTGCAACACCAATATTTATCCAAAAATACGCCGAGGTGATCGCATTAGATGTGGTGTTACTGTTCAAGACCCAACTGCTGGTTTTGTTGTAAGTTTTAGATATAAATTAATATATATACATAGACATATTTATACGTTTATAGATCTACTTAAACAGTAGATAATATATATATATTTCTATACATGTGTATATATGTTTATTTTTCATGTTTAGTGAAACAATTTACCAAATTTTTCGTTTTCTATCTAACCCTAGATTTTACTTTATTTACTTAATTATTGTTCTTGATTATTTTTTTTAGATTTAGAGTTGGACGAAGAAGCCATCAAGAATATTGCTTTGTCCAAGATTGAAGTTTTGTTGAAAGGTTTTTCAATGACTCTAAAAAATATACCTAATACGCCGTATCCTGATTGCAATTACATTGAAGAATCATGCAACATGTTGCTTCAAGAAGAGCTATCATATGACAAACACGTGTTGAAAAAAGAATATAAACATCTCTTCTCATTAATGACAGATGAACAAAAGAGTATCTATGATACAATTAGTAGTGTTGTTATTAATGGTGAAGGTGGGGTATTCTTTGTATACGGATACGGCGGTACTGGTAAGACTTTTATATGGAAAACCTTATCTGCTAGACTTCGATCAGAAGGTCACATAGTACTGAATGTTGCTTCAAGTGGAATTGCATCTTTATTGCTAACAGGCGGTAGAACCGCACATTCAAGGTTTGCTATTCCAATAAACGTGAACGAAGATTCTTTTTGCAACATTTCTTCTGATAGTGATTTGGCAGCTTTGTTAAGAAGGGTGGATCTAATCATTTGGGATGAGGCTCCAATGATGCATAGACATTGTTTTGAAGCATTTGACAGAACTTTAAGAGACAAAGTTGATCCTGATTTTAGTTCAACCCCATTTGGTGCAAAGGTTACTGTGTTTGGCGGTGACTTTCGGCAAATACTGCCAGTTATTCAGAAAGGACGAAGAGAAGATATTGTTAATGCTTCATTGAATTCATCATTCTTATGGAAGTATTGTTCCGTGCTTAAGTTGACTGTTAATATGCGCCTACAGACAAGTTCAAATATACAAGATATACAAAGTACGAAAACATTTGCTGATTGGATTTTGGACATTGGAGAAGGAAATGTTGGTGGTCCAAATGACGGAGAGGCTGAAATACAAATTCCTCAAGATCTCTTGATAAAATCCAATGGTGATCATGGTCATTCAATAACGGAGTCGATTATCCATTCATTAATGACCGTATTTACGATCATAACTATTTTCAGGATAGAGCAATTTTGGTCCCAACAAACGATGAAGTTGATCGTATCAACGAGTACATGCTTTCAAAGATAAATGGTGAAGAAATAACTTACTTTAGTTCTGATACTGTTTGTTCTGATGAAATGTCAAGTACTTTTGAAGAATCGCTATACTCTCCTGAGATCCTCAATTCGTTCAAAGTGTCGGGTATTCCAAACCACAAGTTATCTTTAAAGGTTGGTGTACCTGTCATGTTACTTCGTAACCTTAACCAGTCGAGAGGGTTATGCAATGGGACAAGACTTTAAGTAATCAGACTTGGTTCACGTGTCATTGAGGTCAAAATCATTTCAGGTAAAAATGTTGGTGTTACTGAATATATTCCTAGAATGAAGATGATCCCGTCAGATTCTAAAATTCCGGTAAAATTTCAAAGAAGACAATTTCCTATCATGGTTTGTTTTGCAATGACCATTAACAAGAGTCAGGGCCAGTCTTTGTCTACCGTCGGATTATTTCTCAGGCGACCTGTATTCACTCATGGACAATTATATGTGGCACTTTCACGTGTTAACAGTAGGAGTGGATTAAAAATCCTTATATGTGATGACAACGACAATCCGACGGACAAAACAACCAATGTAGTGTACAAAGAAGTTTTACAACGTATTTGATAACATTTTAATTATTTTAGTTCTTAACCGTTTGAAATTGTTTGTTATTTCCTCTTTATTATAGGAAGTTATTAATTCTTACTGCATGCGTACGGCCTAATCCTTTCAATACATTTTTTTATTATTTTATTTAAGAAATTATCTACCAACAATATCATTTAAAAAAACCCGGGCGCGCACGGGTTTCTAAATCTAGTACATAAAAAAAAGACAAGAGTAAAAGATAAGACAAAATAGATTCGAACAAGAAAATTAATTAGATAGATGTGTCTTTCTAGTAAAATAGGGGTGTCTATTTAGCCAACCCCTTTAAATTTCATTAAGCCAACTTTATGAAAAAGACTTTTCATTACTTGGGTGAATATAAACATTATAAAAAATGATATTTCATTTAAAAACGAGTTTACTAAACACAATACAACATAAATTTAAATTCAATTTAATTTTTTTAAATTTTACGAAACAATCTTAAACACTGTTAACTTATATAAGTAAGAGGTTATAAGTTTGATGGTTTAGCGGGCATGTGTTGTTTTTCTTGTAAAAAAGAACATTTTAACCTTTTCCCGCCTATATCAATGCTTTTAGCGCACCCAAACCAACATCCACTTTCAACTTTCAAGCAAACCCCAGAACGTCAGCAATGGGTCGAAAGAAGATGAAGCCCTCGCCTTCTGCTTCACCGATTGCAATAGGTAAAATGTTCGATTTCTCAATTTCCCCAAGAACCCTGAATCGGTTTTACGTGTATTTGTAATTGTTTATGTCAGGAAACTGTGAGGTGGTTGTAGAAGCAAAGAACTTCACCACTCAGTCCAATCAAAACAGCGTTCAAATATCTCTCTCCAGAAACACCAAGATCGTGATCTCTGGTATTCACCTGAGCAACTAAATGAAATCGCTTTTTAGGTCGTTAATTCATTTACAATAAATTGTTCCATTTTAATACGTATAAAAGGGCTTATTGACATTATATATGAAGTCGAAGAGACTTGTTGTAATCGATTAGCATGCATGTGATTGTAGGAAAAAAGAAGAACATTATATTTTTAAGGATCATTTCACGTAACAGTAACCAAGTTTGAAAAGTGTTCCACTAAGATCATGGGTTATTTCACTATATGAAATAAGGGGGTGAATGACCTGGTGAAACAATTTTCAAACTTGGTTATTATTATGTAAATTTTCCCCTGTATTTTACAGGAAATGCAGAACTTTCTTGACAATTTTGCCTTTTGTTAGTTGTACTTGACTAATTCGAGTGTTCGTCACTTCGTCTTATATTGCTGTAAGTGTATCTGGATGTTAAGTAATGAAATATAATGCTAGGCGAAACATAGAGTGTCCAAGGAAGCTGGGGTTTCTTCCTCAACGGCTTAGCCAAATCAACAATGTGGTTTCGTTAAAGTGGGGTTTGGGCTTATTAGCGAAACCTCTGTTGTTTAGCTGCTTCAGTTGTAAAAAACTTGCTGTGATTCCTATGGATCATCCTCTATTTATTTCACCAAGTCTGTTGTTTTTCTGGCAGTTGTGGGGGACACAGTATGTAAAGAAAGTAATGATCTTCAACATTCTAGTCTTGGAAAAAATGGTAAGATTTCCTGAAATGGTCTATTTGCTACTCCATCATCATGTTAAGTTTGCGGTAACTGACTAGAATATAGTTAACATCACTTTGGTATTAATTGTACATCTAAGTTACTATTTAATAGGAACAAACAGTGAATATTGCGCAGACCAAGACTAATCCTACCAATAATTTGCAATCACAACATAATTTAAAAGTTTCAAACTGGGAGAATATTATGGTAAATAGGTGGGATATCCCAAAATGGAAATGTTGATTTTTAGTGAATTGGGGGAATATTAAACACATATACTGGTTTTGGCCTTGTGAGTGATGCTGATATTACTCATTTCAAAATTTCCTACTTTGGATCAGGAAGTTATTACTTTGTGCTTGTTAACCTGAAGGATTCTGATGCTCAATCAAAGTCTCTGCTCCAGGTAATCATCTCTCTATCTACACATGTTCACATATTTTATGGTAGTCTTTCCTGTTCTTCCATTGTCTATTACGTATACATGTTTTTGTAGCACAAGTATTTGTGGTAAATTACTGTTGTAATTCATACTATAATCTAATACTTAGAAGATAACTGTTTTGATGATACTATGATAGAAAAATAGATGTAGATATCAATGAAATGCCACCAAAATGTCAATTCTTGTTGACGACGGTCACTTTCTTTTACAACTGGTGCAATAATTATCACCTTGCCCTGTGTTTTAGCCTCTCATATAAAAATTAGTCATGATACTAGCTCAGTTTCTGCCTTACAATCCATCTTCATGAAATTACGACAGGCAAACAGAAAAGTCAAACATGAACTCCAAAAAACTCCTGAATCTAGGCAAAACACAGAAAGTGCAAACCAAAAGATCAGAGATAACTTTTTGAACTTCCTCAAAATAGCACTCAAATGAATATAGATAACAAATACAAGGTCTTATCATGTGAAATATATATTTGATTCGTGTTGTACTATCCATCTTTAGGTGCTTATGCTTCATCATTCATGTTTTGTAGGAAGTATTAACCTTATACATGAGAGAACTACCTTCAATGAATTATGCTGCAAATACCGGAAAGAAGTCGATGTTTCTTGAAAGATGTGTATCCAATGGGTAAAGTTATTTGCTTCTATGATCTTTCTTTATAAAGTTATTTGATATGTCCATTCACAAGCCATCACTGCAATCATTTCCAAAGAAGTTAATAGCATGTTAATGATTTTAGATGATGATTAAAAAGTTTCATTTACAGTCAATATACCATTATTATTTGTGCAGGAAATATAGCACGCTAGTTTTGATGTCCAAGTCTGACGAAGGTCCTGGAAAGGTGTTTTTCTTTTCCTTTTAAGTTAATTCAATTTCAAAAGTGTTTGCTTCCTTTGCGTTTCCTTTAGCAAAATGTTATGATCCCACATAGGCCTAAAGTAAATTAAGTTGGTGGCTTATAAGTCTAGGTGTCCCCTCCCCTTGCTTTTAGGGGTGAGTTCTACACTAGGGCTTATGGCATGATACAAGCCTAGTATGAGATGTGTTTGTATAAATTGGTATCAGAGTCATCCCCATCTTGCAAGGTTTCAACACTTGGAGTGGTGGCTTGGACCCGAAAAGAGAGGTGCCAACCGTGACCAATGAGGACGTTGATCCTTGAAGCGTGGGGTATTGTTATGATCCCACATTGGCCTTTTTTTTGCACGACACATTGCCCGGTTTTTTAACATAAACTTTAAAATATAAAATGTGTATTAGAACTGATGTGCAAATATTCTAACTCTTGGAAAAGCTTGACTGATTCGACCTGCTAACTCTTGTAATTATGAGGCATACTGTGCTTTTCCATGCCAAACGCTTGTTAATTTGAAGTCACATATTTTGGTGCCATTTTTACCCTATATATTGTAATGACGTTTTGTTGCAGTTTTCTCATTAATGATTTTTTTAAATAAATGAGTACCATAATCATAAATTGGAGTAAGCAATGGCCAACAGTAAAAATACTGCAACAGTGGAAACAGCATTTTTACATATTAGTATGCAGTTATCCTTAAAGCCAAATAAGCACTACACTTGTCAATTTCATGTCAAGAGGTTGAGATTGAGGGCTATATGTATGTATGTATATATATATATATATATATATTCTGGCTCATCTTTGTTGATAGGATTAGATTATTTTAATAAGAACAATGTGTAAAGAGGAAAATTTATTCAAAAAAGAAAGTTCAATGCAAAACTTCACGTGTACATAACAAAGAGAATATAATAGGAAAAGCATACATGTCTGATGTCAGATTGGGGCAATCAAGACCAAGTTTTTGAGATCAAATTCAAAACCTAACCCAATGCAACTTTAGTTTACTTTTTCCCTATGGTATTCACTATTCAGATTTTAGGTAATAATAGGCTAATAGCAAGATTGAATAAACTGATACAACGCTTGTTGCTTGGTGTCCAATTATGCTTGAAATGCAGGTTGTAGGTGCAATTAGTTTTCAGATAATTCCGGCTGATACTCAATACGCTGAGGTCCCACTTGCTGCTGTTAGTTCAGTTTACCAACATAAGGTTTTCTACTTATTCCTGCCTATTTCTATCCAAAGTAGACACTTAGTGTCATTATTAAACTTAATAAATCTTCTGTGACAAATTTTTAAATGAAATTTCTTCATCTATTACATTACATAATTCAATCTTAACCAAGTCAAAATATATGCATTTTGCAGTATATTAATAGTCCTTTTGATACTTGAATGTAATAAGCGCGGTCAAACTTAACATGGTTTAAAAAACTCACAGGGCATTGGCCACCTCACATATTCAGAATTGAGGAAAAGACTGCAGAGTGTTGGTGTACACTCTATTTATTGCTGGGCAGATGAGATATCTGCAGGATTTTGGCTCAAGCAGGTAACTGTCTCCATTTTTAGTTGATTGAGTGTTTCTGTTGATGCCTCTATTTGTTTAACTTGCTTTTGTATGTAGATGCTTCTAATACTTGATGAAAATAACAGGGCTTTGTATCAGTTGGGCAAGTAGACACTAAGGGTAGGGCTCGAAGGCTACCAATTAGGGCAGATATTAGGAAAGCGTTATGCTTTCCTGGTGGTTCAACCCTCATGGTTGCTCATTTAAACAAGGAATATTCAGATAACTCCGCAGAGAATTTACAGTCGTATTCTCTTCTAAAGCCTCTTCAGAAGTCATTACCTGACTCTATGGAATGCTCTGGAGATGAAAAAAAATTGTTGAATGATAACTACTTAACGGATGGTGAGCATTTTATATATATTTTAACGAACTGATATCTATTTGCATTTGAACTCACACAGTTTTATACTTGAAATAGGTTGCCAGGACCTTGTTTGTTTGGACAGTCTGGAATATGATAATATGGGAATCAGTGTAGATGAGATGAGAACTAGAACCGATGGTGATATCAATCATTGTTTGTGTTCTTCATCAGGTGCAAAGAAGAGGACTTGGGAAGCCTCCCATACCTCACTGAAGTCAAAAAAAGTCAAAGGAGGCCATCTGATTGTTTGTCAATCAGATAATGGTTGTGTTTTAACAAGTAATAAAACTAATGGATGTTGTGTGGATGTAAACCCCTTAATCGTTTCTCAGGGTAAATATTTGACAGAATTTACACCTACACCTGGATTTCCCTTGAGCGTCAATTGTGAAGACAATGCTCAAGAAAGAAATCGCTATAAAATCATGTTGATGAACATTGCTGATGATGCTAAAAAATCAAACCTGACAAAGGTATTCTAGTTTAATGATTTCATATTTTCTAAATTGCTTTCTTTAATGAAATAATTTCGATGTTAATGACAGATAATCCATGGTCTCGGTGGCTCTGTTACATCTGATGGAAGAGCAAGCACGCATGTAATCACTGGAAAAGTGAGGAAAACGTTAAATTTTTGTACAGCTCTGTGTTCAGGGTGAGTTGTGCTTAATTTGAGCTTGAAAATTGTTCCACTATTATGATTATTTGAAGTTTTAAACCACATTCTTATCATCATTAATTGTCAAGAAACATACTTTCTTGCCCACTCACTCTATGTGTTGTATAATATGGAAGTCAAATCTTGTATACAGAGCTTGGGTTATATCACCTGCGTGGCTTAAAGAGAGCTTCAGAGAAAACAGATTTGTTGGTGAGTTACGAGGCTTTTGCCGACATGGGTTTATAATTTTATATATGATTTATTTTTAATATTAATAGTTCCAACATCTTTGTCTCTTTAACAATAATAATGTACAGATGAAATGCCTTATGTTTTGAAAGATCACGAGTATGAGTCAAAGTACAGGACTGAGCTAAAAGGTACAGTTCTTAGAGCAAGAGCCAGTCCTGGAGGTTTGCTTAAAGGTTTTGAAGTATGCCTTGCCACTCATGTGCAGCCTCCTATCAATACTTTATCTGCCATTGTGAGATCTGCTGGTGGAAATGTAAGTCAACTACTGTCTTCTCATTATTTTCTTTAGTAAATGAAGAAGTGTTAATTGCATAAAAAGGTAATCAGCTTTTGTCTGATTTTTGTTTTGGATAACTAACTTATTTGAAGCCAGAAAAAAAAAACCGATTAATGTTCTAAACGAGTAAAAGATATTGATTTAAGGTAATGATCTAAGATAACTTATTTTAGATGCCATTTTAGGGGGAAAAAGCCAACATGTTCAAAAGTTACTGATACATTAGCTGTCACATCACAATTTTGGTTGTTGACAAGGTAAGATCGGAAGATGATTTGTACACAATAATTATTATTTCACACAAAACAAATATGACATAATCCTAACGAAATTTTTATCTAGTTTTTTTCATTTACACACCAAAGAGTGTAAATATCCAAACAAGATTACCATACATCATAACTTTTGAAAGTTGAGTTACCTCAAATCATAACCTTAGAAACTTTGATGACTTTTCATGCCTAAAAAAGTTTGATTACCTTTTTATTCAATTAGCCTTGTTAAGAAATGAAATGAATTAATTGGACTCTCTACTTAAAAAATTGTAATGCTTTACTTGAAACATAGATCAATAAGTGTTTGACTATTTGTCAATAGTCAATAATACCCATTTGTTGCATAATCATGTTCAAACACATCCATGGGCATTCGTTTTCAACTACGTTACTCTTTTTCTGCAAATTAAGGTGATCCGGGGTCTAGAGAAAGTGAAAGATACAGCAAAAACCATATTTGTGGCAAGTGAAGACAACATGGAAGAAGCATTGTCAGCTATAAAGAAAGGGATACCAACATTCAGTAATGAGTGGTTCATGAACTGTGTCATGAAACAAGATCTAGACTTGGAGGCACCTCAGTTTGCTGAATCCCTCTGACTCTTTTAATCTCATGCATTTTTTTTTGCTCATAATTTTGAAAAATGATTGCACATATTAAACAAGAGAACAGATGTCCACTTGTATAAAGTTTTCCACTCTTTTTTTGTCACAAATTATTCAGAATGGGATCAAGATTTAAGGCATGAGATTATTATTATGGTTTTATGTTCTTGAAATTTCCTTTTATATCTAATTCATGAAAAGGAAGATGACATTTATTCGAGTATAAACTTTATTATTACTTAAATATCTGAAATTGTCTTTGCGATAGTTCTCTAGGAGTTGGGAATACGAAATCTGTAGTGAAGATACGGATATTGAACCTCGTTATTTACACAATTTACCTAATTACCTTTATATTGGTTCCGACTTCTGAGTTTGGTGAAGATTTACCCTCTTTTCTTAAAACATATGAAGTTTGTTTAGTTATAAACTAGAGAAATCTTGAAAATAAAATTTATGATACGTATCCTTCTTTTGTAATTATTACTAATAAGCATTAAATAACAAATTTCATTTTTGCTGATACTCTTTTGAAATGTGTAAGAGAGCGAGACCAAGCCCCCTTGGATTCTTATAATTAGATAAGTTTTTTTTCCATGTATCATAAATGCTTAGTTGCTTAGGTCATACAAAATAGATGAAACAACCATTTGGTACTGCTTAGATGGGATGTTGCCTTAGATAACACTATCCTTGAATTCGGTACTGACAAAGCAAAGCCGTTTTTGACATACCCATGCAGAGAGAGAGAGAGATTTGGATTTGAAACATTCTCAACATATAGAGTGAGGTAAAGACATACATTATATTTAATTTAAATTAGAAAAAGTTTAAAGTACGAGAACTTAAAAGTCTTTCATAAAAAAAGAAAAATAGAGTCAAGATGATATAGCGTCGAGTTGACATAAAGTGAAAAAGCATGGATATTACCATACACTATGCTCCCATATTTTTTCTAAACGAAAAAACTACAATTAATATCTAGTTTATGATTATTTTTTAAAATATGTATAATTAACACAAAAGCTTATTTTACTATATATATATATATTGAAAAGTTCATTTGAGAATCGTTCTTATTGCGAGAACCAATCTTAGCCGTCCAATTCCCCTTCCTTCAATTAGATTGCCCACCCATGAATTCCTTACATGCACCCTGCCACACTCAATCCCCCCACGCTCTTCATCCATTAATTCCATTATCTAAAATCAACGGCTAAGATCGGTTCTCGCAATAAAAACGGTTCTCAAATGAACCTTCCCATATATATATATATAGGCAAAAGTTCAAACGAGAACTGTTTTTCGTACGAGAATCGCTAGAACCAATCTTAGCCGTCCAATTCCCTCTCCTTCAATTGGATTGTCCACCCATGAATTTCTTACATGCACCCTGCCACACTCAATCTCTCACACTCTTCATCCATGAATTCCATTATCCAAAATGAACGGCTAAGATTGGTTCTCACAGTTCTCGTACGAAAAACAGTTCTCGTTTGAACCCTCCCTATATATATATATATATATATAACTATAATGCATTGATATTGATAGAATCTTCGGGATTTAATAATCTAAATTTTGAAGCAAGAAGATGTGCTTGATTCATGGTTATGGACTAGAAGAAAAGTGTAAAATAATCGTTTACAATAGACTTGAAAGAAGATAATAAATAAGTAGATAAAATACATGCTTTTAGTGGTATCTCTTCTATATGTTTTTATATTTGTAAATACTTTAAATAAGGGGTATGCTAGTCATTTTATTATTTACTCATTTAAGTACTAGTATGGTACTCGTGTAATGCGTAGATGACGAATAATTCATAATTGATAATATTTCCGTTTTCAATGACGTAAAGATATGATATTCATACACTATGGTGACATCGAATAATTTCCATTTGCAACATGTTCATTTTCTTTTTTCCTTTTTCTATTTCCTATATTTCTCTTTTCTCTATCAACTCTTTTATAATTATTAAAATAACTTTCGAAATAGAGATTGTGTTGATGTGGATGTGGAATTTTGTTGGTATGAGAGTGTATTGGTGGATTTGTGTGTTTTAAAAAATGTAATGATATTTAAAAGTATATTGATCATTTTCTTTTACTTATATTTTAAAGTTTAACTAAAGTGGAATAGAAAATATCAAAGGGAGTATACTGGTTACATGTTATTTGTATTTAATATCTTGTAGTTTAAAAAATTAATTTGTATTAACTTCACATTTTTAAACATTATTTACTATGAAATGTTTTGTTATTAAAATGGTATTTAAAAATCTAATTAACCTCTTTTAATAGTTTTCTTCTAGGTTTAATGAGAGGTAAATTAGTAATTTGAAATTACTTATTAAGACTTAAAAAAAGAAAGATAATTATATAAAAGTAGAGATAAATATGAAAGCACATATTATAAGTGTTTCTAATTACAAATTCTTTTATCTGAAAATAAAAACAAATGAATTTCATCAACCATTTGAATGTATTTGTTGTCTCGTTACGAAGAAGACCACATCCAAACAAAACAGTCTTACCATGATTGTTGACACCAACAAAAAGTGCACAAGGCATGTCATACACGTTGACCTTGTAAGTGGTATCAAAGACAACTACATCACCATACTTTTCATACCATTCAAAACTTTCAGGATAACAAATTTTCCAGCCTCCTTTCTTCATCTAAAGTGTATATATATTGAAACCTCACATTTTTTTGCTTTGAAGATTCCATATACTCTAAAAGGTCTACTGCATCATTAACTCCAAGTGTTCTCCTCACTTTTGTTAATAAATTACGAACATCTTTGTCAAGGAATGAAAGATCACCATGCTTCACTTGTTTTTGGAGTTCCATTACTCGAATTATTTGTCGAGTAGTAAGTCCGGCATCTTTGTATAATAATATTTGTTGTTCGTCTTCCGGAGTGATAATGCGGTTAACAGGAAGAAAACGCATTTCCTCGTGTGATAGTAATTTGTGATTGTGATCTTTCACAAACTTTGTAACATGCCATTCTTCGGGGAATATATCAAAGCTTCTTTTAAAAGTAACACGCATATGAGCGTTGCATCCACATTTTAATGATTCTCTGTTTCTTTGACTTTTTGACACATCAATTGGTTTTAACGGTTTTCTTCCTTGACGATGACAAACTATATCACGTCTTATTGTCCTATCTCCTTTTTTGTCTGATCGATCCTTACGAACGGTAAAACCATGTTGCTTGGCATAATTTTCATAAAAAACATATGCCTCTTGTAAAGTGTTAAAAGTTTGACCAACGAAAGGTTCATTACTTTCTGTAAAAACTTCATTATATTCATCATCCGGAGGATTGTTTAAATCCAACAAATTTTATAATCCTGCAGAAAAATAATTTATAATAATCAAGAACTAAAATTAGAATATTGATACATTACAAAACATAAAGCAATTAGATAAAAACCCTCGATTAATTTTCTTTCCCCGGCTTATAAAAATCATATATATAAAACTTGATACATCATGTGAGAAATAAATAATTGTTGAAAGTTTGACTCAAGTACAAATTTCATTGCACCACGTACAAATTTTACTACTATATTTGCTTCAAATTGTTACAAATCCATTGGACTCATAGCCATATAATGGCATGAGTAAGAGCAATGCATATAAATTATCCAGTTTGCATTGTAGAATCCATAATAATATAAGAATTTTGAAAGTGAATGTTACCAATAGCACGATGAGAGGTGGAATCTTGTTGACGATTAATGGTTTCTTATCATCAAATCTGGATGATAAAACTTTGATGTTATCGGACAATTAAAATCTGCAATTCTATATACGCGGTGTTTTTCGATCAAATAAGCAAGGAGATGTTTTTGATAAAAAGAATAATAAAAATTTTGAAGAATATATAGTAGAATCATTATCAAGGAGAAAAAGGGAAGGACATTTAATTTGGATAACAATAATTACTTGATATTTGGCTTCCTTTTTTACATTATAATTAACATATGGATTAGCTATTAACCACAGCCCGGGCTGTGGTTAGCATTTCCCTTATTTTATATAACCGAACATTTACTAAGTTTGACTTTGACCAAACGCATCCTAGATATGGTTTTGAAATATCTGTAATAACTACCAGCTTCAATGAAACAATTAACAAAAATCGCGGTCAATTATCCAAATCCAACTTCTTTTGAGCGTGGGTCGGTCGGTCGATGTTGGAATTGGAAGTTCAATTTCACCCAAAAATGGCGGCTGAAACTGCAACCCCTGTTTCACACTTCCACCGTTACTACACTTGGAATCGTCGGAGATGCCTCGCCGGAGTAAGACATGGACGCCGTCTGCTATTATCAGCTGCAGCTTCTTCTCAACCCATGGATATTCACACCAGCAAATCCTACAAACAACTCGGTTTGTGTCTTCTATTTCCTCTTTAAAACTAACAAACCTGTAGTTTTAATGTCTTAGCGGCTCCCTTTGGAGCTATAAGTTGTGTAACTATTGTTACGAAATGGATAGTGTTGTGTTAAATTATACCGCCAAGTTCATTTGTACGTCGCAATTGGCTGTCGTTTTTGGGAACCGAAGGGGTCGATGCTGTTGTATTGGTTCTATATTCAATTATTTTCATACCCTTCAGATTACCCCTTTTTTCGTGCAATTCTGCGGCTCTGTTCGTCAATGAACTGGAGTGAGTCTGTTTCTTAAGAACCTACTTCAGATAAATAGATAATCGCACCCTTTGAGCTTTTGAGGTTGATTGACTTCAAGTTCTTAATCGCAACCACTGCTTCTTCTTTTTTTTTACTTTTTCTTTTGAATTACAAATTTAAGACCAACTATATTGTAAATTTAGTAGTATTAGGAATTTAATGTAGTTAGAAAGTAGAAACATTATTCATGATTCAGAGAATCCATAGCAATGTCAGATGTTGGACATGAGTATGCATCTCTTTTGGCAGCTTGCTTCACTGGTTTACTCTTTATAAAATTAGATTCCAAGGTTTCATATTCGGAATTTTAGCAGTTCAAAGAAGAAAAACTAAAATAGATAACCATTTTTGGTGATGTTGTGTAGGTATGTTCTCATTGAGGAAGAAGATAGAAGATTCTGTTAATCGTGCTGAGATGTTGGGTTTGACTGCTTTGGAGTTTGAAGAAGCACGTCAAGTAAAGCAGGAAGAAATGATTCGTGAATATGATCTGTGGGATGATTTGGCCAAGTCTAGTGACATCCTGATCAAGTTAGCTGATAGTGCTAAGGTGGTTGATGCTCTTAAAGACCTTACATACAAGGTAATGTTGTTTTCATGTACCCTTCAAGATTTTGCTAGCAAATCACAATACATTTTAATCTGTTCGCACAATAAATCCAGAGTGTGTTTGGAAGTGTCTGTTGAAAGTGAATAATCACAATCCAATTGTTGGGCGTAGGGGTTGTAAACGAACCAAACGTTCAGCGGGAAGTTCGTTTATGCTCATTTATTTAATAAACAAACAAACATAAACATAAATCTTTGTTCGTTTAGTTAAATGAACGAACACGAACAAAGGTCTCGTTCGTTCATTTATGTTCGTGAACGTTCGTTTATCTAATATATGTATATCTATATATGTGTGTGTGTGTATACATAGGTATATACACATACATATACATACACCCTCTTTCTCACACACACATAGATATATGTGTGTGTATGTATATCTATATATCTAGTCAGTGTTTGTTTATATCTAATAATAGTGTGTGTGTATGTATATCTATATATCTAGTCAGTGTTTGTTTATATCTAATAATAGTGGGTGTGTATTATATTTGTATATGTGTTCGTTCATCTGTGTTTGTTTATGTTTGGCTAAATTTAAACGAACGAACATGAACACAAAAATTCGTTTGTTTACCCGTTCGTGTTCGTTTATTTGTTCGGCTAAAGTTAAATGAATGAACAACATGCCCCCTTTTCGTGTTCGTTCGGTTCGTTTACAACCCTAGTCGGGCGTAATAAGATTTGGTGTAAGGTATAGTGTTTGAATGTGCTATGTTGCTTGAATTTGTAATAACACTGCCTTACGGTGTTGAGTGTTTGTAGAATTACGGTTACTTAAGGAAGTGATAGATAAAGTTAGCGTGTATAAGTTATTCATTCTATCTATTGGTAACCTGTTTCATTACAGCTAGTATAAACTGATTAGTTAAGCCCTAAATAATCTGATAATCATAAAGAGAAGTAGGTTACCCAAACACCAGAAACTGGTATAACCACTTCCAAAACACACACAATCCAAACACCCCAGCAGGTCTATTACTGGCTTGCTTTGTTAAATTTCACAAATTGTTGCCAAATCGTAGGCTGTGTTACGACTATTTTCTTCCATTTAAATATCATTCGTTTGTTATATTGAATATATACAATGAAGTGCTACAAGTCATATTTTATTTGATCATATTCTGATTTATCTAGGTTGAAGAAGCCAAGCTAATCACCGAGTTGGCTGAGATGGACATTATAAATTATGCCCTTCTTAAGCAAGCATATACGACATCTATAGATGTGAGCAAGTTTTTGGATAAATATGAAATGTCAAAACTTCTTAAAGGGAGGTATGAATTTGAGGGAGCTTGCATTACAGTAGAAGCGGGATCCGAAGGCATCCGATCTGAGGTTCATGAATCATGTTTTTTTCCCTTTACTTCTTTTTTGTAGAAAACTTTGTATGATAACACAACCATACAAACTCTCACAATGGGTATTGTGAATTTTGGATTGCAAACTTTTTTACGTTTACGAGATATTAGGTTTTGGAGTAACTATTTTGGATGCTTATATGATAAATTTGTTCTTTTGGTATTTCAGTTGCGTGCTTTGCATGTTGAGTTATTCCTTTTAGCCTACTACAGTAAGTTTTATGTAGCTAACTTCCCAAATTGGTGGAAAACAGATATGGGCAGAACAACTTGTTGGAATGTACATGAAATGGGCTAAGAAGCAAGGTTTAAAGGGAAGGATAGTTGAGAAGTATAAGTCAAAAGCAGGGGGTATCAAGTCCGCAATTATCGAGTTTGAGCACAAGTATGCTTATGGTTACTTTTTAGGGGAAAAGGGTACTCACCGAATGATAACCTCTCATCCCGAATCCTTATCTGAGGTATGTCTTATGCAAACACTACTTGTTTAATTTTAAAGTTAAAGACTGTAACGTTTTTGTAGTTGTTGATTTTAGCATTTTGCAGGTTAGCACCCGTGTTTGAATTAATAAATTAATGTCCTCATTTTTGCTGTTTTTTTGTATGTTAGGTTAGCTCAGCTGCTGTGGATGTTGTACCTTTGTTTCTTGAAGAAACTCCTGATTTGATTGTTGATGAGAAACAGTTAAAGCTCAACTACCTTTCATCATGTGAAGACGATCAAGGTCGAAAAAGGCCTATAGTTCAAATCCAACATTCTCCAACTGGCTTGAAAGTTCAGTCATCAGGTAGCTAGCAGCTTACTCCTCTGAGAAGTGCCTATAATAAATTTACATATTTTTAAGGCAATAACAACAATAAGATGAACATTGCTACATTTCCATTAACATACAAAGGCTACCGAATTTAGTAGTCTTTATAATACGCAGAAAAACGCAGCCCCAAGTTGGCTGCAGGTGATTTAGGTATGTTTTTCCCAATAAATACGAGTATTTGTAGGGTAAAAACCAACTAAAGGAACAAAACGCAACAAAAAGATGGGACTTTAATAGATGGGATATAACATGTGCTTCTGTTAAACTCTGAGTAAATTAAAATGTTGCAGATTTCATAGATGAGTGTGGCTTAATATCCCGTCATTCTCCAGGACGTGTTTTTTAGTTTATTTTTGGTATTTACCAATATGTCTCGTGTTAATCAACTTGTAGGGGAAAGGAACCAATTCTCTAACAAAATGAAGGCCCTTAATCGACTGAAGGCGAAGCTTCTTATAATACTGAAAGATCAAGGAGTCTCCAATATTACCAAAATAAAAAATGATACTATTATTGACCCTTGGCACCAAGAAACCCGAAGATATGTTTTTCGCCCATACAAGCTTGTTCAAGATGTAAAAACAGGCATTCAATTGGCAGACCCAAATTATGTTTTAAATGGCAATCTTGACCCTTTTATTAGTGCTCATATAAACAATAGACATGTGAGCGATACATGATAAGAGTAGGTGCAGGCCGCCTGCTGCAGAGTGCGTGTTAGTGTGTATTCATATTCTATGAAGAGTCTTTGTTTGGTATGTAAATTCTTGTGGGTTTCTGGTAGATCCCACTTGTGAAATTTTGAACGATCGATGATATGTTCTACTAGTAAGAGACCTTTTTGTGTAACTGAACGGGTTTGTGTTGGATGTGGTTACCTGGAAGCGGGGGCACTAGTGTGACCGTGAAGGACATGTTTTTGAGGTGAAATGGCTTGAGAAAATATTTGTCAGGTTCCTCTACTATTGATTGTTGAATAAGTTCCATTTATTGTAATATATAAGTTACTCCATTCGTCTCAGAAAAGGTCGGATTTGACCTGATATGTAGTTTGATAAAAAAAAATATCGACGATTGATTTAACACTTGAACTTAACCATACTAACAAACATGTGATTGTTAACCGTAAAAATTGTTGTAGAAACTAATAACGAACAAATATCAAACAAATTTAACAACACAATTACCTTTTTTTCGGTTTCCCTCTCACTTCTTTACAACATGAAACTTTTTGGTGCATTTACATGTCCCAAACTAGATCGGTTTACAAATTACACGTCTAACATTGTTAGGATTATATCGATATGGTACATTTAAATTTGTCAGCCCTCCAGACTCATCATCCCTTTTACCATAGTAGAGTATGAACCTTTTTATCGACTTTGAAACACAATGCTGTCAATAATTTGGGCTTCAAAGGTTAAGTTCTTTTAAAAATTCCTGGCCAAATGAACACACTCATGTTCCCTTACCAAGCAAAACTAAATAACTGTAAATGATGAATATCCATAAATTATAACAACAAAAAGGAAGTGATATCCGAGTCAATGCCGCATGTTTTTTAACGAGTTTTGGTCTTTTTCTGGTCCTGTATGCGTACTGCAGCACATATCTTCTTCCAGGATCTGATCACAGTGAGGGAGGGTATCCAAACCCAAAACGAATTCATAATGATGTAATAAAAATAGTAGTAATATGGGCTTGCAGCAAAGTTATCGCCTTCTAGGTAAGATGTTATGAAGTAGACAGCTGTTCCATAGAGTTGTCCTAGAGAGATTGCTATTTGAAGCAAGTGACTGTAGGTCCTTCTTGTGGCTATAGCATACCTGTGGGAAAAAAATTCAGCAAACTAACAAATTTAAATGCTCACATAAATATTATTCTTAAAAGCGAGCTACATTGGTAATCATTGTAGCTGGCTTGGACGTAATAATATCCATTATTCTTTGAAATATGACAGCAAAATACATGAAAATGGACAAGATTTGATCAACTTTTGAAATTGTGGCTACTGTTTAAATGATGCGACTCTGTGTTTCAGCACTGTATTAATACCTGAATGTCTAAATCTTCTTAGTCCTGAAAGTAAATATTGAAATGAACCTATCTAAAGTCCCCCACATGACATTAATCTTTTAGTTACTTGGAATATAATTCTTTAGTATCAACAATAAGGTGACTACTGCCGACTAGTAGATACCAGTCACAACTGTTTCAGTGTTGTAGGTGATGGCCGTTCTATCACAATACATTACCAATAAGGCAACGATTATAAATGTTCAATTATTAAAGACTATAACTTAGAAATAAACTACGTTTATTACCAAAATAATATTAAGTTAAGTTCTTGAAAAATTGCTAATACATCCATCTCTTAATTATTACACATTTGTCTGTACATGTAGTTGATAGAATTTGACCATTCCATCAGTTAATCATCTAAGATCAATGAAGTTTGAATAGACATATAGGTAAGTGTGGCTTGAAATTTTTCCAGAAGAAGGCAACAATTTTCAAGGGACAAAATAGAATGGAATTGTTCTAATTTCTATCAGATAGAGAGGTAGTTGAAGAGACGAGTTTATAAATCCTAGATGAAAGAGTCATAAGTATGGTGATTTCCTCATTCTAAATGCAAATCATGCCAAGTGATACTGTGCAAGCTCTAACTCTGCAGTCTGCACACAACAGAAAATTAAAGTGAAAGAGCAGTTTAAAATGCAAATGTAACTACACATACGCAGTTAAAATGCAAGCTGGACCCTCCAGAACAGCAGTTATTCCTTCAACAGCAACTACTGCTGAATCCCTTCCAACATATCTGGAGTCACCTTTGCTGTATTCTTTCCCTGCCCATTAATAAAGCACATTTAAAAAAATATTTTCTATCTATAAAAAATGCAGATGAGTGGATCTGTAAATGCCTGTGTTTGTCAGAATTATAACATATGGGGCTAAAATAAATTTCGTGAAATGATAGTTAAGTTTGATATTTGGAATATTGCTTTAATGGATAATATATCATGCTTGGGGTGCAGATTGTCATTTTGGTAAATCGTTGTGGTCAAAGTCTGAAGAACAAGACTTTTCTAAGATTATAATGTTAAAGACTTTGCTTGGAAAAGTAACGTAAAATGTTGGAACTGGAGTTGGTGATCATCAAACCCTGGGTTTATTGAAGCTCTTACTATAGAAGCAACATGAAGGAAAAAATGTCTTTTATGGGTTTCACCCAAAATAGCGCATACACGATACATGTAATTAAAGTTTTACATAAGTTGTGAGTTATAGTATACACACATGGTAGAGAATAAAGTATTTTTATACTAGGATCTTAATCATTTAAGATGCATTTATGGTTTGAAGGGTGTTGGTGGGTTCCGATGACCTAAATGATGAACATATCATCATGGGTTGTAAGTGATGATGTCAATAGATCTGATAATATGTGACGATGCATACATACATGTTAGGACATAGTGATTTGGGGTTCGGAAGGCTACAAAATGGATTTTAGAAGATTTGGGATGAAGAGGGTCTAAGTTGGGACCTTTAAACAAGTCTGGACATAGGTCTTTAATTTTACGCATAATTGTTTGGTTGTTGCTTGTTTCAACGGGCATGGTTGGTATCCATCTGAAGGCATTACAAGCATGGTTAGGATATTATGAGGACCCAGTGATAGATAAGATATGAAACATGCATTCTATAGTGTTAAGATAAGATGTTGCATTGTCTAATTGCGTTATGCCGTTATCCTTTGGTGATTGTGCTCTGTCTAATGCGTAAATAGGATCGGGTGCTTGACAACATCGATACCTTACATACTTTTGTGTTCCCTGGACATTCGGTTGAAATGGGCCTCCCCCATTGGTGTGATATGGATCAAATACTTAAAGTGTCAATTGATCATCTTTGTTGGAGACATCTAATCATCTACAAGAGATGTTGGTAAAGAAGGATTGAAATTCATTGTGGGTCTTCATATTTCAAAAAGATAAGAAGGATAATGATCTATTTCTACATAGCATGGCCATGAATAAGGTTATTTAGCACACCATAAACTGCTCGTACTCGCTAGGATTTCTAGGCAACACGTTTTCTTGGTGACATGTATGCCAGGGAATCACGTGGATGATTTTTGGTGATATCGATACATTGAAGATATCAACACTTTTGGCGTTACAAGCATGGTACCCATGCAATGCAGCAGCGGGGAATAGTTTCTACCCAATAACATTCCGTTTTATAGAATATAGGGGTATGGTATTCAGCGAATATTTTCTACCCGGTAACATGCCATTTCGTTTCTTTCTTTTTTTCTTTCCATCATCTCTTTTCTTCATTTTCAAAATAAAATTTTAAAAACAACAAAACAGCACTTTTTTATTTTTTGTGGTTGGGGAAGTGTGTATTTATGAAATAGTGTGTTTATTGGTGAGTAGAGCAAAATGGAGGTTCTTTGAGGGATATATTAGTAATTTCCGATTGCTGAAATTTTAAGGGATTTAGTAAAGTAAGAGAGGGTGTTAAATGTATTATAATGTAGTATAGATATTAACACCCATGTAATCTAGTATATGTACGACTAAATTATAAGGTTGTTGAAGTTATGTCACCGCTCCTCATGTATCTTAAACATGAGACATATTTTAGAGAATTATAGTTGTTAAAGATGATTTATGCGGGGAAAATTTATGTTGCTACTTTCCAAAATTCAGGTGTTACAAATCTACAAAATAGGAAGTATAGCAATTACTTACAAACTTCAGCAAGGTAAGTGGGATTCTTCTGCTTGAAAAATTCGGGTGTGAAAACAAAATAGCCCTCAAGGATCATATGGGTAAGGCCAGTGAAAACCCACCAGCACATGAGAACTTTGTCGAGTTTTGATATTTTAGGAAACCGCCCTGTCATGACATTATAAGAAAAGACTTCTGTTAGATTTTCATTTGTCAAACGCTAATTTTCCTCATCTGAGGCTAGCAAATCACATTTCACATGCAATATAGTTAACATAAGCTGGTGTAAGATAGAAATGTGTGTATCTGGGTAGGGGTGTGTGTGCGCGCGTGAGAGAGAGAGCGAGAGAGATCATGATTCCTTAAAAAAGGCAGATCACCTAGCAATAAGGATCACATCCTTAACGTATGAAATAGAAATACTTAGTTAAAGCAAATGGACGCTTATAAACAAAAATGCACTGTAAAAGGAAGTAGTACAAATCATATAGTGCTTGTCTTTCACATGACCTAGAAAATTCACAACCTTATATGACCTGCACCTAGACATTCCTAATGAATGAAACCAAAGGGTTTAAAGGCATTGCACAATAGTCCAGTAAAAGTTTTGAGATCATAATTATCCAAAAGAAAGAAGAAAACCCTTGTTCTGATTAGTAAAAGATAATATAACTGAAGTCTTTATAAGTAAAGACCAAAAGCCTGCAACTGTAGTGAGATGGATTCGCAGGTCACAAAGACTAATGAATGCAAACACAACATATTTGCTGGAAATCCTACAATTTATATTACCCAATTTATCTGAATTAGGATTTTGTGTTAAATGCATATAAGACCTATTCATATTAAGACTAAAACTTGGAAAAGGTTCCTAAGAAATGAAATCGAACATATATATGTTACAACTAGCCATTACTAGCATTTGCAGAAAGGCTTAGCCTTGATTCAATTTGTATATGTAGTTATATAAGTATCCAGAGTTAATATTTTTGACCATGGAAGTCAAGCTTTGTATTACTCTGAAGTGAAACACTGAAATGTGGTATTCCAGTACTCCCTCCATTCCCAAAACAAGATCTACATTCAGACTTTGTATGTCAAACAGCTTAATGATCAAACTCGATTTTTTTCTGTAAATTTAACTTGAAGCAATATTATAAAACAAGTCGGCTTTACAAATTGCAAAATTGAAGAACTTCCTATAAGCGATTAACCCAAAAGCTACCCAGTCTTACCATAAACTCAACTTACCAAAATCTTACATTCTATAAGTATAAATGCAACATCTGGTAGGTAGTAGCTATACAGCAACGGAGTTTATATGAATAACCAAAAAGCACGCATCAATTTATTTGCGACTTCAAAAGGTCAGAAAGAAAATGCAGATTTAAGTAACGAATTAAGTATTGAAACAGCATTGAAGTATGGATTTAAACAAAAATCATCAGAATTTGATCAAGTACCGGCGAGGATCCAAACGAAGGAGATGACTAGAACGGAAGCGCAGCCATAAACACCGAGAATGGTTGATTGAGGGAGAATAATGGGTACATAATCGGGCAGAATCAGGTCTTTAGGAATGAAAGGGTGAATCGATTCCGATGCGTGAACTCCGGCCATCCTTCCACTCTAGAAACTGAAAGCACAAGTCAACTTCTTCCACCCTGAGGAGGTCGAATGGCATCGATTTAGATGGCTGGATTGCATCTTTGTGCGGTCTGATTTTAAAAAATGAAAAAAGTTACAAATAGCCCCTTGGCTATTTTATACTGTACAATGTTAGTCCAATTATTATTAGTCCAACTTCATTGTTTTTGTTTTGGTAAGGGAAATGACTTTAGTGTAAACAAAATGTTTATGATTTCTGTAATTGAAAATAAAGGAACTTGGGACTTCAGAGAGAAATTATGTGAGTTTTACTTTTTAAAAAGAGAAAGGAAATAAAAGGTTTTATAATCCTTTTAATTATTTTAATTATGTTAGGGTAAATAATGTAGGATTTCAATAAGTCAGCGGAAAAAAACAACCCAGGTTCGGTGGAACAAGATGCACTTTAAGTTAGATGCAAAAGATATAAACATAGGAGTGTTAAATGTTTTCGGTTCGGTTATAGTCCCGCATAAGAAATTCAAAAACTGAATAAATCAAAAACCTGTTAACCGACCGGTACTATCACAACCATCGTAGACCAGCTCCGTCAAATCACCACCGACTAGTGCAACCCACCATCACTCACTACCACCGCCACCTGATGTCACCGACCATCACACCACCACCAACAGTCATCATTGGTGTAACCACCACCATCAGGCACTTGCCACATTCACCTCCCTTGCCACCACCCACCAAAACCACCAACGCTTGTCACTATTGATCGCCGAAGGTGAGTAGCAGTGCCAGCTGTTGTTGGATGTGATGATGAAGTTATTTCGTTTACTATAATAATCATAATAATCGTATCAATAGTTTGAATTTAGATACATTTTTTATTCAACTTTTCTATAATGATCCATTTTAATCGGTAGCATTTAATACCAATACATTTAACCCACACCTGATTCGACCCGGTCTGTCAATTTTGCTAGAATCTTAGTTCATACCATCCACAACTATATTTTCCCTTTTTTGGTACATTGCGAAGAAGCCGGTGTATTTACACTTCGGTTTTTAGGCCCCTTGTTATGTTGCACGTTACTATGTCCAAAATTGTGTTGAACAAGTATATTGAGCCCACACATTGCGTCGGGTGATATTTAAATAAGTATATTCTTAGTAATTTAATTTACATGTAATATTATATATAAGATAAGATGATAATTCAAAGTTAGCATATGTAGACAATATTTAGTTTAACATGTATCTAGCGCATTTGATGGTTACATTATATAAACTAAATGTTATGAGATCAAATGTAACTTATATAAACTAAATGGCAAAAAGTAAAAATTTATAAAGGCTGAAATTAAATAAATGAAATGAGATAAACAAGACTTAAACGACTGAACCCTTAACCTTAAAGAGGGAGAAACATCTTAATATACCTTGATAGTTGATACCGCTAAGTCATATATAAATTGATTTGTAAATAATAGTAAATAATTTTATAAGATCTAATGTAACTTAGAGAAACTTAACTATAAAAAAGTAAAAATTTACCAAGGGTTAAAAATTAAAATAGTGTTCCTATGAAACTTATATAAACTTAAGGGTAAAATGTGAAAATTTGCTAATGGTTAAAAATAAAAATTGAAATCAATAGTATTCTTTTGCAACTTGTATTAACTTGGGGGTAAAAAGTAAAAAATCAAAATAAATAGTTTTCTATTTTAGAAATTGATTATAAGGGGTAATTGTTTTAGCACAAAACGTCTCATAAATATTCATGTTTTCGAAAAGAAAAAACATAGCTTGTTTTAAGAGTGCTATTTACTTGAAATTTACCTAGACTTGGAGCATTTTTCACTTGCTCATGGCCAGATTTGTTAAAACTCTCGTTTGAATTGGCCCAAACCCAAAACGCATGAAACAAACCCATAGTCAAACCGGCGAAATATTTGAGCCACCTAAAGCCGAAATTGAATGGTATCTAAATCTGGAAATCGATCTTTCCATTTATGGTTCGGTTTTTATCAATAACCTACTCATTCTTGTTGTGTCGATGGCATAGTGGCTATTTAGAGTGTGATTGGTGCAAGAGTTCATGGATGAAGAATGGTTGATGAAAATGATAGATGCGTTTATTTAAAATTCGGTACGATAAAACCCATAAAACAAGTGTGTGAGTAAACTCATCTAAAACGTGTTTTGTAAAATCAGTCATGTTTCATGTATTTATTATAAGAATACTCAATCGTTATATGGAAAAAAGAATGTTTGCAGCTAGAAGCACCTATAATATGTGCTTCACACTCGCAAATACTTAAATAAGTAAATAATAAAATGACTAATATACCCATTATATAAAGTGTTTGTTAATAAAAACAAAGATGAAGAATCACAATACCATGAAAACATATATACCACCATGGATGAAGATTTTGATTTGTGTCTCAAAAAGTAAGTAATGTGGAGAGAAGAGAACATGTAACTGTAATAAACACTTCTAACAAACCAAGCTAACTCAAACTAAACCTTTGATTTATCAATGGAATGGCAGGGGAAAGTAGCTTCTTGAGCTGAACTGCTGAAGTAGATTTATATAAGCCTGATAATGTCTAACAATGCTAAATTCATATCAAAATTGAGTTTAAAAAATAAAAAATCTGTAGTCAAATTACATCTCTTTCCGAAGAGTCGAAGGAGAAGATCCTTTTCCCTCGTCCAAATGCTTTTGATACAGTTTCAAGAGTTCTGGGGCTTCCTCTTCATACCTCTTCAAAACCCATTTAAGAAATTTTGTTTCCGAGTACATCAACCACTTTGTAAAGCCGAAATCATCCTTTTCCTCTGTCAACCCTTTCTCTGCTAAATACTGATAAACCAAACACCTAGGAATAACCCTCTTCTCTAAGCTAAAACAAATGACTATTGGCCACTGGACGATATAACTTGTTTCCCAACCCATTGTATTCACAAGAAAATCCAAGGTTCGTGTAATTTTATCCATTGAAGCCATCATACACCCTGGATATTTCTCAAAAGCCATGATAATATCATCTTTAGAAAAACCCCACTTCATATAGAGCTCTACTTTCTTATCCCAAGTCGATTTGCTCATAGCCCTAATAGCATGAATCGCCCAAAGAAACCTTACCTTCGAAGGATCAAACCCCATTTCCTTCACACTCCAAACAACTTTTCTAAATCTATCAGCAGATGTAAAGAAAGTTCTGGGCTGTTGTGCCAACACAGCTCCTATCCTCAATTTAGGAATTCCTAGTTCTAGCAGCATTTGGATATTTTCCGCAGCATAAACTTGTAAATCGTAAGTTAAAGCTAAAGGGTAACGCTTAATTGCAGTAACAACTTTATCATCTGACCCTAAAACAGTTCTTAAGTAATTAACACATGGTAGTGCTGTATCTTGAAACTTTCTGTGCGAAATAAATTTTGGTGTAGCAGTTACTATTGCAACAAGATCAGTCTTTGTAAGACCTATAGAACTCAAAATTTGGAAATTAGGTGAAAGGGTAGTTTCAGGGTCACATAATAGGATTCTCGGGTACCTACAAATTACTTTTGAGACTTGTGATTTAGTGAAACCTAGATTGTGAAGAACGGCAAGAACAGAGTCTGCAGTATTTGGGGATTTTGATAAATCTAAACGTTTGGAGGCTAAAATTGCAGATTCGGGGGAAACCCCGCATGAATTTATGAGGTAAGTGACTGTGAAGGAGTGTTGAATCGAAGAATCAGAAGTTGAGGTTGTAAATAGGGGCGATGATGATAAGCCATTGCAGAACAGTTGGAGCTTGATACAGGGTCTCGCATGGGTTAAAATTCTACTACAGGTGAAATTAAACAACATTAAAAGGAATTTAAGAAAAACGGAGATGTAATTTACCAGGGCATATGATTGATTTCTGACGCAACAGCAATCGATGATCTGGTGAAATATGAACTTTTAGCTCTTTCAAAAGAAAACCCTAACGACTTGAGTTTCGAGTGGTTTTTTGGTAAAATATATTTTATACCTCTTTCAAAATGTCTACAGACGACAGACTCGAGGAAAGTCGTTTCCTTTTTCCTCCTTTGATTCGTTAAATTTTACTTTATTAGGCCGCGCGTAGCGGTCTACACGTATTCATTTGGGTTCCTTTGGGTTGATGCGGCTCCTTCAGGAACACCGTTACGCCCTTTTCGGGTTCCTTTTTTCTCCGCCACTTCGAGTTTGGTAACCCGACGAAACCGAAGATTCATTTAGTTTTTTTGGTTTTGTAGAGAGAGTAAAGAGTGAGAAAATATTTGGATTGATTTTGGTTGATTTATGATGGGTGCTACTTGGGTTTTTTGGGTTGATTTGGGTTGGGAAAGAAAAAATAAAAAAACTAATGTGGCAGATGATGTGATATTTGGGTTGAGTATTGTTATACTCATGGTCTTAAGGTATGTGTAGGGGTAAGCCGATGGCCTTCGGGTCTCATCAGGTTGATGTGTCTCCTTCGGGAGCACCACTACCCCATCTCTCAGGTTTCAACCTTCAGTTTCCTACACTCGAGTCATCCGAGCATTTTTTTATGAGTGTATAAGAGAGAGTAAGAAGAGAGAAAATATTTAGGTTGTTTTGGTTGGGTGCTACTTGGGTTTTGAGTTAATTTGGGTTGAGAATGCTGATGTGACAGATGATGTGACATTTTTAAGTTTATTTGGGTTGAGGGATGCTATACTCATAGCCTTATAAATGCCCGACTAACTTAACACTTGATATATACTTACAAAAATGGTTAAAATTAATTTTAAAAATGTATGTTGTTGAAGAATAACAATATACATAGTAAAACAGTTGTAAAACCTAACAAATCCATCATATATTAATATTGTCAAAACTACAGAATATCATAAAAGAAAATAAATTAATCTTATATGTCAATTTGGGCTCACCAACATTAATGTCTATAGACTTTAGATGTTTTGTCCACATACACATGAGCAATCAATAGAAGAGATCTTTTTGTTTTTTTAATTATGATATAATATATTCAGATGCTTACCAATGATGATTTAACCAACAATGTCATTTGTTTAAATAAGAGAGTGAGTACTGTTGATGGGTACAAGAAGAGTCTAAATTGCGGTAAGCCATCGTCTAGCAATTGAATTTAAATCTTTCATTCAAAACCAAAACCTTGACAAAAAATTATACAACTCTTAAATGTAATAAACCAAAGCTACAAATAGTTCATAATAACATAACATTAGTATCATACTCACATACTATAAATCTTATATAATAGACATTTGATTAGCGTGATATTAGGGTTTAGTTGAAAAATGCTTTTGAGTTTTAATAGAGATGGTAACCTGTTTTAATGTATGATCCACGTCGTGAAATATTTGGTCTTAAGGATTTTGATGTAACCACAAAGTAATTTGAAAGAAAATCTAGGAAATAAAAGGGTATGATTGGTGGAGAAAATTTTTAAAAATAGCATGATGAGTAACTTGAAAGAAATTTTAGGAAATAAAGGGGTATGACTGGTGAAAATTTTTTAAAATAGAATGATGAGTAATTTAAAAAGAATTTTAGAAAATAAAGAGGTATGACATGTAGAAAAAAATTACACAATAGAATGATGAATAATTCGAAAGGAATTTAGAAAATAAAGGGATATAATCAGTGAAAAAAATTAAAAAATATAACGATTACAACATAATTCTTTTCTTTTAATATATATTAAGGATTAAAGATAAAGATTATTATGAATATACGCCGCTAACAGTACTTAAGTTATGTGCTGACACACTTAGATATCTTTTTAATAAGCAAATGCCGAAATGACAGAATTACCCTTCATTAAACAAGTATGTGAAATAGCAGTACCTAATTTAGATGGTATAGCAACACACATTTTTCTCCCTTATTACAATAGAGATATGATCACTCATATAAACATCACCTCAATTAGATGATGTTATAATCTCAAACCGCTTAATCAGTAATTATTAAAATAACTAAACTATTATTGATTTGAATAGACCGTAAAACTAAAATCAAAAGTTAGATACGTTATTACGTATAATAATCGGTTTACTTTATTTTTTTATTAATTGCTATTTACATTACTCTTAAATTTAAAGTTTTTATCACGTTTGAAATTATAAAAAAACAAAGAAGAAAAATATCAATGATCTTCGCAAAAGAATAAACTCTAAATAGATTCTTAAAAAACATATATGATTCTAGTATTAACATTTTGTCATTTTTACTATCTTATATTTAACAAAAGTTTACAGATTTTACTGATGTCTTATCGTTTGATAAATTATTTATTTTAAAAGTTAATTGCAAAGATATGCATCCGAATTTACAACATTTCGGTGTAATGAACTTTAGAAGGTGTATTATAAGCATTAAACTACTCAAAACTTATCTTATACAATTACAATTTTTTAACATGTAACCTGTGATTTCTTTTTTTATTATTATTACTTTTTTTTATCTAGATATACCAAGTAAACTCCATCTCTATAAAAGATTGCCACAGCATATTTAAATTATCAAATTATTATTCATTTTAATTATATCATTAAAACAATTTTAAAGATATATATTATAAATATATAGACAGAGATGATGTGACTCTTTCTAACTCCCTCACACACATCCGGATCAAAACCTTTGAAAAGATAAATAGACCAAGTAGAAAGTGTGAGATTCGAAAACTTTCAAAATCGACAACACAATCACCGCCATTGTCGAGACCGCTTTGCTACCACCACCGCCGCTTATACCACTTGTTCTCCTTCTCTCTCTCTATCTCTCTCCCCTAATTTTAGTGTGCGTTATGTGTGTTGTTTCTAGATCTAAGCTTTAGTGTGTAAATGGTTGTATGTAGTTCTTGATTCAATTTTTATTTTGTGTGTAATGACCCATTTTTAAAAACATATGAACATAAAATACGTTCATTTTTATGTAACTTTAACGCTATGTTCCCGAGAAACATTAAGGAAAGAAAAGAAAATTAATGTGAGAAAATAAAGGATAATGATTTTGACTTTTCGTGTTCCCGAGTTGGAAAGAAAAATAATAAATTTGTGTTCCCGAGTTGAAGATGAAGTAATGAAAAAATGGTCATTTTACGGTAATATCCTTACTTTTTAAAATTATTTATTGTGATTAAGGGTAATTTAGTCACTTAAGAAAAAGTCATAAAAAAATTTCATTCATTTCCAAATCCTCCCGCTTTTGGGAAGAAAGTTTATAAGAGAAAGTTAACCAAAATTTTATTTCAAATCCTTTTCCTTTTTTCCTTAAATAACTCTGAAACACAAAACTCTTTTAATTTCCTTCCAAATCTTTTCTTTTATCTCCAAATTAAAACTTGTGGAACATAGTGTAACTATTGTTTCAAGAGTCAATAATAGTTTAACCATCAAAGTTTAAGTCCAGTTTGGTTTAATCATCAAAGTTATAAAACGATTTTACCATAAAGTTTATTATTGGTATAAATTGAACCTCAAATTTTTTTTAAATAGTTTAAACCAAGTTATCTTAAAAAACTGATTAATCTCTTATATGTTGTATGATTTTTTATTTTACCTACTTTACTTGATTATCAATGTTAATTTTATTTAAAAGTTAATAAAACTTAATCGGCTAAACCATTTTCTAACAAAAATTTAAGAGTTAAATCATTTTTAAAAAATTAAACTTTAAACCAAAAATAAGGTGTAATTTTGAGGATTAAATCATAAGAAACTCAAACTTTATGATAAAACCGGTTGAAATTTTTTTAATGGTTAAACTAAAACTTTGATGATTAAACCATTATTAACCCTTATTTCAAAAGAGATAATTCAAGAACAAAGGTATATTTCTAAAATACAACCAAACTTAACATTGTCTCAAAAGAGTTTCTATTAACAAAAGTAGTTCATGCAAAAGCCAGTAGCTATTAATCGTAAATTGGACAAATTTGCTGTAGATTTAGGAACTCTTCAAAAATAATAATTATAATCATGAATTGGAGATTTTCCTCTATTTGTTTTTAAAAAGGAATAAAACACAACATTTTAAGCAATAGCTTAGCGAGCACAAAATTATCCAATCAACATCTATCGAGTATTCACAATTTTGCTTACATTTGTTTCATCTAATCGCCCACAAAATAATCATAAGGCCATATCGGCCAATGGTAGTCACATGACTATAGGTGCCACATCGACTACCATGGTCACATTGATCTGGATGTTATATTGGCATCTAGTTAGTCATAATGACTAATGGGTTTCACATCGATAGTCATCACGTACATCAATTATCACATCATAGCAAACAAACATGCACATGGACTTCTTGGCATGTTGAGTAGGGATTATGTAACTCACCTTGATCGGCAAAATAATTATTCAATCAATTCAAAGTTATGCTTAAGCAACAATTAATCAACAACGATCACCTACAATAATATATCATTTATTTCATATTTAAATAACTCTATTTGTCACCTATCTACATCAGACATGACCTATAACACAAGCAGTGACACACTCATGCTCATTGACGTGTCTACCCGCACGCTAATACAAGTTGTGTCACTTATAGGCCCCGTCTTAACCCTACATGGCCTTGTCCTACTCGACATTCCCATGTCCATCGTCTGTAACATGAGACGCGCGCATCTGACATGGTCTGCTCCCTTAGGGCTTGACACGACCCGTGTCTCCATAGACACGTTTGTGTCCGACCTTTGGACAACATGTATGTTCGATTTGAACAGCCGCAATCCCATCTATATCTCAAACCAATCATTACCAAAGTGTATCTAACACTTGATAAACATACTATGGCAACAAAAACTACAAGAAAACACTAAATGATCATCCTTTGATCAAATTTACATAACAAACTTGACCCATTAACAAATAAATTATATAATTTTGGCATCCAACAACTAAAAATTAGATTACTCAAGCTTTGATTCATCAAATTAGTAGCTAAACTCAAACTTATCATCATCAAACCTCAAGAACTCATTTGAGGTCTATAGGTTATAACTGTTTATCAAATTCTTACAATTCCTACATGATTATGGTATAATTTACTTACCCTGATATTTAAATATTCTTATTTATTCACATATAATGCTTAAAGTTATAATTCTTTTCTAAAACATATAAATAGCTCGTACTTGTAAGTTTTTTTAATAAAAAGTTTATATTATTTATTATTATTTTATAAAAAGGTAATGCTTTACAATTTGGTACTTATTACACTCCAATTTGCACATGATTATACACAATTGTAGGGGTCCACAAAGTGTATATAAAATTGGAAAACAATTTTTTGTTTCAATATCTATTTATATTTATATTGTATTAAATTTGTTTATTTAGAAAGTCATATTCTGTTTTATTTGTTTATTTTTCAGCCAATCTTTCCTGGATAGAGTGAATTTATGGATAGATTTGCCTTGAATAACAGTTTCATGACATGAATGTTACATGGAAAAATCAGCCTAATTCAAGTAGTTAAAACTTATCTTACTTATTGATATTACAAATTCTAAATAAGAGATGATTCTTTTACGAAAGAAATTAACTCATCCGTAAAAAATGAATGTTTTACTGACTTGTATAATACTAGTTTCAACAATGTTTCAACTTATGTGAAAGAATAAATTTTCTTACGTGAAAAAATCACCTCCTTCTAAATACATATATTTATAAATAAGGAAAGTAGGAGTAGTGAAAAATTCATTTAAGAACCATTTCGCGAGAATCAATCTTAGTCGTCCAATTCCCCCTCCTTCAATTACATTGCACACTCATGAATTCCTTACATGCACTTTGCCACACTCAATCCCCTCACGCTCTTCATCCATGAATTCCACTTACCAATTGAACGGCTAAGATTGGTTTTCACGGTTCTTACAATAATAATAATTCTCAAATGAACTCTCCACAGTAGGAGTAATAACAGTATGAACACAAAACATTTTAAAACATCTTGTATCTTTATATCCTCCTCCTCCTATAAAAGCCATTGTATACTTGCATCATAAGCTGAAATTCATTGGAAAATCAAAGCATACTGAGCCATAAAACTAAACAGGCCCTTTTGTTCTAGCCTGAAACCGAACCAGCTACAGGTAATAACCAAAGTCTTTAATTTTTCGAATGTTTTTATTGATATGATGCCATTAAATCTTATGTTTCATGTGTTTGAATGTAACTCCTATTGTCATAGTTTCGGTTTCTTCAAACAATTATTCTTCTTTCCGTTTCGATGGGAAAGAAAAGGGGTTGGTTTGGTTTCTTGAAGAGATTGTTCGTTTGCAAGACTGATTCGACAAAGGAGAAGGCGAGTTTAACTTTCTTTTTTCGTTTCGTTCGTCGGGATTGCCTTGTATATTTATTATTATAGAACATGATATAATGTTATAAACTTAATAACAGTTTTATGCGTTTTTTATATTGGTTTCAGGGGAGTACAAGAAAATGGTGTTTTGGGATTCTAAAGTTCAATCGTTACTATCATGCGCTTGAAACACCCAAAACAGAAATGAATGATCATGAGGAGGATGGTAAACAACATACAATGGCGCTTGCTATTGCAATGACTGCTGCAGCTGAAGCAGCTGTGGCTGCTGCAAATGCAGCCGCCGAGGTCGCTAGACTTGTAAAGTTGCCTGGAGAACTTGAAATGAGAACCCAAATCACAGCAGCAATCAAGATTCAATCTTCTTATCGGGCGCATCTGGTACATATATCTTTCTCTAGTACTAAATGACAGAGTTTGACTTTTACGTTCAAAGATACAAGATTTAAGTTTGAAATTCGTGTAGGTTTGGACATGCATTTAACACTATCTTTACTTGAATCTTCTAACAATTATAAATTTAGATAATATTATCAAAAATTCACTGGTAGTTCAATAAATGTGGTTACAATCCCATTTTGAAAATTTGTAACTTTGACTTCTTGAAAGTCAAAACATTCGTTTCTGGTTTGTTATGGTCATTTTTATGGGGGTTGACACAGGCATGGAAAGCATTAATCGGATTGAGGGGAGTAGTGAAGCTTCAAGCTCTGATTAGAGGCCAAATCGTGAGGAGGAAACTTTCAATAAAATTAACGAACACCTACAGATCTAAAGTCCACCGAATACGGATTCCCACATTCGATCAAGTCTCGAAGTTCTATAAGGAAAAACAAGATCATTTAAGCCCACGAAATGATAGAAGAAACGAACAGCTCGTCGAAGATACCCACCAAGAGAAATCAACCGGGTCGAATAAAACTAAGAAACTGAGGTTTAGACACAAAGATCATAGTACAGAAGAACATAATTCACAATCTTTTGGACCACAAATGTTGTATAGTTCACGAAGACACTATCACTTATCGCCTGATCGATCAGACGACACTTCATTACCGAATTCACCAGTTTTCCCGGCTTACATGGCCACCACTGAATCATTTATGGCAAAGGCTCGATCCCTCAGCACCCCGAGACAAAGGCTATCGTTTCTTGATGGTTACTGCACTCATGGTTCACCATTCGGGATGCCCATGCTTGATTCATCATCGTCGTTTAATGGTCGTATGAAAGGGGAATTT
This sequence comes from Dittrichia graveolens, assembly GCA_038502395.1. Lineage (NCBI taxonomy): Eukaryota > Viridiplantae > Streptophyta > Magnoliopsida > Asterales > Asteraceae > Dittrichia > Dittrichia graveolens. Next base: position 17,569,276 of record JARJIL010000005.1, read on the forward strand.
TACAGAAGAAACATGCATCTGTGAAGCTAGTAAACATAATTCTATATGTTTAAAAAATGTAATTCTATTGATATATGTTGTTAAATAATACTTATACACTCATACTTCTAAACATCATATATAATTATTTTAATCCTTTTTTACACAGATTAGTAGGATCGAGGATGTATGTAATGATATAGATCACGACTCTCAAGTTCTATATATATAAATATATTTATATAGGGAAAAGTTCAAACGAGAACTGTTTTTCGTACGAGAACTGCGAGAACCAATCTTAGCCGTCCAATTCTCTGTCTTTCAATTGGATTGCCCACCCATAAATTCCTTACATGCACCTTGCCACACTCAATCCGCCCACGCTCTTCATCCATGAATTCCACTTACCACTTGAATGACCAAGATTGGTTCTCGCAGTTCTCGTACGAAAAACAATTATAGTTTGAACCATCCTCTCTCTCTAAAGGGTGGTTTTCGATCATCATCTGCGTAGCTAGCAATGAAGATAAATAGTTATATATTTCTTTTCAAAAGGAATCAAGTTATGATGATTCATCCACATCTATTACTTTAAAGATAACTTATATTAATTACTACATATCTTATCGGATGTCATCAAATATGTAACATTAAACATACATTTCACAATAAATAAATAAATAGCTAGTAATATCGATCGATCGGTTGGTTGTATTGATCCTGCTTTGTGACTAATTAAAAACTTAATACATAAGAGAGAAAACAACTCTTTATTCTATGCATTTTTCAATCTATTGGGTCAGTTTAACTATATATGAACAAAAGTTTTGTTATCTAGTGATATGCTGGTTAGGTATTTCTCATAACCTGTAATTATGAGTTCTGGTCTGGTTGTAAACAAAAAATGTAAATTTAAAAAAAAGTTAATTTGTGTCTATTTTCTGCTCGTAAGAAAAACTCACTTTATATGAACAAATATAATATTAGGATACCATCTAATATAAATGCATTCTTTACTCTCAAACATCGTATTGTTAAAAGTTAAAACTACTAGTAAAGTTGTTACAGTAATTTCTAAAGGGTTTTTTGTTAGTACGTTTACCGTGTAACATACTAATCAATAGGGTAAGGATCCTTTGCGAACGCTCGAAAGATGCGAACATGCGAACGGTCGTGGTCTGTGTACATTTTGATGGCAAAATATCAATTTAAAAGAACATATTTGAGGAGAGTGCTGGGAATGTGTGTATCCACACGAGGTCATGTTCAGGCTAAGGGAATTAATTTCCATTGTGAGAAACCAATTTATCTTTGTAGGTTTTGTTTTTTTCAATTTATCATATATTTATTCTTTTTTATTTTTTCTAAATCATCCTATATTTATTTATTTTTATTATCTTATTACATGCAGGTTTTAAACTTATATTGTATTATATGCAAAATATGATAGGAACAATCTTAAAATAAGAATGTTATGAACAGTACATCTTGTCTATAAAATTACTGCATCCAACTTAAAATCATTATATTTCGGCTAATAAACAGTTCCTAAAATAGAAACCCTATGAACACTGCATCTAGTCTATAAAATCGGTCATTTTTCATTCTAACAGTAATTTTGAGAATGGTGTCTAGTTCTTCAAAATCCTTAATTTTGATGTTTGAGGTTAAGTAATACGGTGTCCCAAACATATCATTTAGAGTTGTCTTATATCATCAGCAGAAAGACAAATCACCAATGTATAATATTTCGTGCTCTTGGTAGTAGTTTTACCATTTAGCTTTTAATGTTGTTGCTTTCAAACTTACTTTAATAGGACTTAATAAGTCTAAACATTTTATTCGTTTTTCCTCTCACTACAAAGCTTTCATGTCTACGAGATAAGTCTAAACATTTTTGTGCTCATGATGTTAATTAATTTTTTTTTGTCTACGAGATAAGAGTTTGATCATAAGTCTTTTTTACAAAAAGAAAGTTTGTTTCATCAAACTTAGGTAGTGTTTTATTTTGATTTAATGAACTTAATGAGGAAAAAACAAATTCAGGTAAGTTATAATAGTATTGTTTGTTTTTTACTCAATCCATAAATATGACTTAGCATAATAAGTTATGAGTATGATATTTTTCATGTTAAGTTAGTGATTTTATTCGTTTTTCTTATTCAGATAGTTCATTTAACATATAAAATAAATAATAGTACTACTTATTCCATACATACCTCATTTATCTAGACATACGCTTCATTAAGATAACACTTAACAAGAAAGAAAAACAAACAGACCCTTAGTCCTAATCTAGGAACAATTACAATCTCATTTTGATATCAATAACAATTACAATCATAACCAGAATGAAGAATTGGTGACTGTAAATATAAACTAAACAAAAGTGTTAGAAATTTTGATATCGTTACAAGAACATTCAAAGTAAAAAATAAAATAAAAATCAATGTCTCAAAATATAAATTGAAGAGTTGGTGTGTACGTGCCATTGAAAAAACCTAGTCGAATATGAATTGGAATAAGAGGTTTATGTGCAATCTAGGAAGCCTAATTCCGACTATCAGAACAAGAGGAACCCAACTAGTCGTGATGGTGAAACCAAATGGTTTAGAATCATAAACACTAACTAGTTGCAATGGTGGAATCGCTACTCCGGCGAGAAACACCTTAATACGTTTAAGTCACAGCTGTATCAATTAGATGATCGTATGAAATTGGACAGTGGAACAATAACATCAATGAGTTATGATTGACGATTATGAACATATATGGAAACATTTGCGAAGTGGAAACACCTCTTTTATAATTAAAGTGAAAAAAGAGAATAAGTTCCTTTTTGTTGGACTCAAACAAACAATCTTGTTTTCTTATGTTTACATGATTGCAGACATAGGGAATTTTTTTTAACAAAACAAACAATATAGTTTATTAAAATTTTGACTTATTTTTAATAAATATACCTTTTATTTTTTTGACTTACAAGTTTTTTATAACTAAATTAAAAATTAGGGCTTAATACGCGAAAATACAACAAACTATGTCTAAATTGCCACTGTATACAACCATCTTCATTTTGTATGTAAAAATATAATTAACTTATAATTTTGGTTCATTTTATGCATCTTACCTTCATCAACCGGTTACCATCCGGTTTTTATGATTTTTTTTTGTTTTAACTTTTTTGGGATAAATCATGAATATTCTTGATGAAAGAAACCCTAATATGAAGATAAACAACATATGTGATAAACACAACCCATTTGAAAGACCTTGATATTATGAAGAACACAAACCACAAATGTGGAACAAACCTTAATCGGTCATGGCGATACGACATACATAAGGTTCACAAATGTGAAACAAACCCCTAAGACATAAGTTTTGCACATACAATGAACTAAATTTGTAAGTTTATTGTATTTTTAGGTAAAAAATAAAGTTGATTGTATATAATGACAATTTAGACATAGTTTGTTGTATTTCACGTATTAAGTCCTTAAAAAATATGGCAACTTTATAAAATACAAACTAAAAAACTAAAAACTATAACAAATAAACCAAGAAGTTTAGAATAAAGTAAACTTATTAATGATACATAAAAAGAAAACGAGCAATGATGTTAATATCATCTAAGTTATATAATATTGTTTTACAACTTATTTTAAAGAATAAATACGGAAATAACTAAAGTCTAAACTATATTTGTAAAGAAAGATAACCTAGCAACAATAACCTAAATAGGAAAAATTATATTTCATTCTATTAGCTTTTTTTACTTCATCTTTGCATATAATTTATCAATTCTTTTTTTATTCATTCAAATAAGTACTATTTTTTTAGAAAGATTTTGAGGGCGTTTATTTTAGCTTATTTAGGGTTTATTTTTTATAAGAAAAAAACCTAAACAAACATATTTATAAAAAATAAGTTTGAAAGAAAAAAAAAGCTCTTAAGTTCTTTTTTCGAGTTGAAAGAAAGAAAAACATTTGAAGGAAAACCTATAAAAATAGTGTTTTTTAGTTTCAGGAAAGGAAATGTAGAGGTTAACACCGACGAAGGTAATATTAAAAACTTGGTGCTTTCCTTCAATAACCCTTGAACTCCCTTTGATTATACATTCCCTCCTTTTACTTTCTTTAAAACTGAGCAAGTATAAACAGCAATGCCAATGGTCAGCTAAGCTGAAACAAACTCTCCGTCCACCGCTTCACCTTCGCCATCGACGCAACGCGACGGCTGTTTTCTGATTGAGCTCTCATCCTATGCATTTTTGCCATGTCAGTCGCTGTCGAAGATTGTCTATCCCCAACATCATCATCCACGCAGCGTTCCAATTTTCAGAACCCTAACCCTAGCGTCCACAAACATCCTACTAATTCAGGTATATTCAATAATAGTTTCAATCCCATGAATTTTAAACTTGATTTTGATTGTTCAAATGACGCGGCGGCCACTTTTCGATCTTCGAGGAGGAAGCATGTGAAGGTGAAGAAACATTCAAGCTGTATCGGTTCAGTGAGTACATCACCTGCTAATGGTACAGGTGATACTTTTGGTCTGGTATCTAACACTAGTAATCATGGTTCGGTCTTAAATTCGAGTTTAGGGCAAACGGAAAATGGTGGCGATGGTGAACAGAGTATTGGCGAGTTTCTGGATATTAATACGGGAGCTACGAATAATAGTAAATTTGCTAAAAAGACGGGGTCAGAAGGACAACAGGAGAGTAGAAATGTTTTCCATAATGGTAACTTAAACTTTGGTTTTGGTGCTGATGAAACAGCGGATACCAGAAAAGTCAGTAAAAGAAGCGCTAATAAGTTTGGTGAACTCAATGGTATGGGCTTTGTGTTTGGTGCAAATATGAACAATGGTGTAATGAAATCGAGTTCAAGCAACAATGGGCATGACGGTGTAGTGCTGCATGAAGACGGGAGTGAATCTCGTGAGACTGGGGGAACATCAGGTATTGATGGGTTTACCGAGGTTGATTCTGATCTGGTTAATTCTATATCCAACTTGAATCTGGGAACAAGGGGTCCTGGTGATGTTGGACCATTGATGAATGATAACTACAAGATAGAGGAGGAAAATACTTCTGATAGCACAAAATCTGAAAATATAGGCTTCGTATTTTCTGCCAATCAAAGAGATATTAAGATTCAGACAGATTTGAACAACCAAAAAGAAGAATCCAAAGAGAAAGTTGAAAAGTTGGTTCCTGATGGAAAGGGGGAGATGAAATTGGATGCCAACTTTGTTTTTGGGACATCCAAAGATTCTGGAATACCAACCAAAGATGCAGGAGAGAAAGATTTCAGGACGAGTTTTACAAAAAATCTATTTGAAGATAGCATTAATAGTAATTCAAATAGTGGAATAATGTTTGGCAGCAGCAAAGTTAATGGAGTTTTTCATACTGGAAATCAGAGAGGAAAAAGTTCCAGCTTCAAGTCAAGAAAAAAACTTGTTGGTGATAAGAACATTTTAAGGAATAAAAGAGAAGGAAGCAGCGATTACTTGAAAAAGCAATGTAATAATATAGATTCTGTTCATGAGTACAGTTCAAATTTTGGATGTAATTTAGGCAAGGGTTTCAGTGACAGCCCTCCATCTAAAGTCTTGGATGAGACGCAGACATCGAAGACATCAAATATCCATGATCCTGTAAAAGTCAGTACTACGTATAAGATTAATGATTCAGATTGTGATTCATGTTCCTATTCCACTAACGTGTTTGTGTTTGGAAGTGACAAAAGAAACATATCATGTGGAAGATCTGATGCTACATCCTTGAATCAGAGTAGGGGTGTAAATTCATCAGGAATTTGCACTGGCAAGGCTGCTCAAAATAATGACGAGGTTAATAAGGCTCCTGCATGTGAAGAAAAGAGAAAGAGTGAAACGGTCACTGAGGTATATTCATTTAACAACACAGAACCTATTGCTGATTCAGGTGGAGTTCCAATTGAAGAACCAAAGTCAACAATAGGTCTTGGTTTTGTTCCTAAGGTTCATACTTCTGAAGCACCTCCTACCAACGGAGCTGGAACAACCAATGACTACAGTTTTCCAAGTAACGTTGGTGGATTTGAGACTTCATTTACAGGTTTTAATACACCAGATATAAATTTGGCAAGTTCCTTTACATCAGATATGTTTCTTGGTTTAGGCAAGAAATTGGAATTCGGTAGAAGTAATTCTGTTGGCCAAAGAAAACTAAAAAAGTCCAAGGTGAAATTGAGGCAGCAAGGTAGGAACTGTCAGCGGGATGGTCATAAGTCTTTATCTAAAGAAGTTCCACACTCCTTTCAAGAATCTTCTGAATGTTCACCGATGGATGTCTCTCCTTGTTGTGTTACTGACCTCCCATCAACTTCTGCTGACCCTGCAACCTCTCATGTTAACAATGAAGATGCTGTTGATACTACAGATAAGCTAAGTGCAAAGATTTCTTCATTTTCTTCTGCTAAACCATTTTCTGATGCTGATGTGTCAGCGAGACAACGACCCCATCAGAAGAAATATAAGATGAAAACCAGCCGTGGTTTAGAATTTTCAACACCAAAGGATGTATCTCGTGCACATGGACCTACTAATCAGGAACGTACAAAGGCTTCAGTTCAGGAGATATGTGAGACTTGGCGAAAAAGGTTTGAATCTTAGCCATTATTTGATTTTTCACTATTGTATACCCTTAATCTGTTGTTACATAGTACGCGCATCATCTTTATAATTTTATTCTTGGGGGTACATTGCATATTGTGCTATGACTTCACACTCAATTTTGTTGTTTAATTCTGAAAGAAGTTGATTTGTTTAGGGGAAACCAGGCTTATAGAAACGGCGATATATCAGAAGCTGAAGTTTGCTATTCGAAGGGTATCAGTTTAATAAAGGACTCTGAGACACCTGGCTTTTGTATAGAGCCTCTACTTTTGTGCTATAGCAATCGTGCAGCTACACGCATGGCTCTAGGGAGGATGAGGGAAGGCCTAAAGGACTGTAGAATGGCTGCTGCTTTAGATCCCAGTTTTATTAAGGCCAACTTGAGATCTGGAAAGTAAGCCTCTGTCTGTTTTGTACTGTAGAAGATATCATTATCTCAATTTCTCTTTATGATTGTTCAGTTAATTCTCCTTTGAGCTATATTGCACGCGATGAATATTTTCTTTCCCCACATAACATGTATTATCAACAATCATAAGTAAAGTATATTCTTTTAATGAACTGATGTGAATGTGTGATTCATATAGCAGAATAAATGCAACTTCAGAATTAATATGTTAACTGATAGGGGAATTTTGCTTTAAATGTCTGTAAGTTATATAAAATCTGTATTATTAATAGTGTACTTACAAACAAGCATTCAGCCTAGCGGTATCATGTTGGCCCACCAACCAAAAGGTTTTGTGTTCAAGTCTCAAAGGAGGCAAGGTACAATATTAAAACAGTAAAAAACAAATGAGTTTTGGGTTGATGGACTTATTGTTTGCTGAATAGTTTAAATTTGCTGGTTGCTATTTTTATGCTGCCCGCTTTGTTTTATCTGATTCTTAACTATATACTGTTTGGTAATCACAGTTACACTATATTATCTTTAGGGACTTTTGTTGTTTGAAAGATATGAAAGTCTTTGGTCTAGATATTATACAGTGTCAACGAGAAAGTAATGACATGGATTTTATGCTCAGAGTTGATTTTTGAACAAACATTATGTTTTCCCTCTTTCCGAAATGAACATCTCTTCTCCCATATACTTTATCTTTGTTGAATCTTGAAGCTTTCGTGATCCTAGTTGCAGTCATATTTACTCTACTTATCTAGTGAAAGCTTGTCTTTACTTGATTACTTTGCTTAGAATAGTAAAATCTGAGGCAAGTTCTTTGGATTTCGGTTTCTTGTTCTAATATCTTTATCGTACAGTTTGGTTAATACTCCGCAAGTTCTAGGAATTTCTTGTTAGTAAATGTTGATAAGGTTACAACCTGATAACATATGAACATCAGATATGCCTAATTGCCTATGTAATGACTTACATGTTTGCTAAAAGAGCTAAAGTTATGGAGTATTTCAGATGTGAATTGAATAGATGCATAAGTAACTTCACACACTAAGAATATTTATATTATATTTTTCTCAAATTAACTTTTAAAAATTATCATCTTTGTCTGACATTAGTACTTAACTTTTCAAATATTTTTAAGCTCGTGGAGAGTTGTACAGTAACATGCTTTTTTTGGATTGGTTTGGAATGTTTTATTTTGGTGATCAAGCCTATACATGCGTCTTGGAGTGGTGGTTTATTGTGGTTTAAATTTTAATCCTTAATCAGCTATGACAGTTTTCAAAGTACAAGGATGCATTATTTTGTGTTGATCATTCGGGTGTCTGTTGTGGGTATGGAAGATGAAATTTAGTGTAACAAATGAACCAATATTCATATGATGCATCTTATATCTAATTGCCATGGGACTTGGCACCTTTCTTGTTATATTTGGATTCATTTTGTTTCTTCTTTTAGCTACAAGGCTTCAATGGAAGTTGCTGCAGTTAAATGGATATAATGTCTTACCGGTTCTTTTGGTATCCTGTTTCTAGCTGTTATTTACTTCTAGGAGAGCTAGAGGACGCATGCTATAATTATGGCAAGTGCTTGGAGTCTGAGAACATCATTTGCTTGGACAGGAGAATTGCAATTGAAGCTGCTGATGGCCTGCAGAAGGCAAAGGTACTTCAATGCCGCTTCTGTGTGTGTGTGTGTATTCCCAACATTTCTGCAATTGTATGGCCATACTGTTATGAGTGTTATCCTTGTTTATTGCCGTTTAGACACAGTTTCAAGGTCATGGCACTTGAGATCTTGAATTCCAATCATGTTTGTTTGGATCAAAGATTAGAGCATGTATATTTTACTGGATAAGAGTTATAAATTAATTCCACAAATTAAGTTTGAGAATCCAACCTTATGACGGCTTGTTTTCGTGCTGTAATATTTATAAGAAACACAATTTCACACTATTACAGCTACCTTGATGTAGCATCTCTCCCTCAGTGTATGTGTGTGTATGCGTGCCCGCAATAGGTCCCTATAAGACAACTTCTTACTTTTTAATCCTCTCACTGGCAGAAAGTTGCCGATTGTCTGAAGCAGTCCGCAGAGCTTTTGCTACACAAAACTAGCGAGTCAGTAAGTAATGCATTGAGAATTATTTCGGATGCTTTGTCTATAAGCTACTACTCAGAGAAATTACTCAATATGAAAGGAGATGCTCTTCTTGTGGTATGTGATGCTCTACATGATTTATATATTATAATCTTCATTGTTAATACCTGCTTTTATAATTGCAATTGATAACTTTGCCTTTATTCGGTCTTGCACATAACAGTTGGGGAAGTATAAAGAGGTGGTTCAACTGTGCGAGCAAACTATAGATTCAGCCGAAAAGAATTTTGATTGCAAGAACTCAACAAAGCTTTGGAGGTGGAAACTCTTGTCCAAGTCCTACTTTCATCTGGGTATGCTTGAGATAGCTCTCGGATATACTGAGAAATATGAGCAACTGAGAACTACTGCAGACAAGTAATCGTACAGTTTTATCATTATAATAAATCCTGATATCCCAATTTGTTTGGGAAGGCCAAAAATTATGGTACTGACATATCCATTACATGGTGTGGAAGCAGGAGTGTGGACCCTGAGGAGTCATTTATCCATTTGGCTGTTACTATACGTGAGCTTTTACACTGCAAGGTATTGCTAGCAGTGTTTTTTGGTTACCCTGCTTGTTTACTTATTAATATGGAAAATCTCGTGCATTTATGGCACTATTTTATATTCAGCTGGAAAAAACTTGGTAAATATGAAATCTATTTCACGACCCTCTCCTCTCACATGCCTTCTATTATCGTTCTACTTGGTTTTTATTCCATGAATAACACTTCTAGATCAATAAAGTACTTCTAGACGTGACTTCATAGGTGTAAAGAAGATTTCTCATTGAGTTAAAGATGAAGAAAACTTATGAAAGTTGACATAAAGTTAGCTAACTTTTTGATTCATGAATTTAAGATTAAAAATCTCAAATTTGGAGGAAAGAAGGCTCAACTTAAACATAGCTGAGATTCATGTATTTGGTAACATCTTTTTTTATAGAAACGTAAAACACATGAACTATATTGCAATACAGTACTTTTAAACAACTGCACATGTTGATACTGTATAAGTGTGTTTTGCAATAACTAAAATACCAAGTGCAGTTTATACTGATTTCTTGATGTGTATCCCGCACCTTGGGTGTGTATACTTTTGGTCTCAGCTTTCAAGTATTCATGAGTGGCAAAGGGAAATACGTAGTGACTCCTTGGTTGTTATTTATTTTTTGTAGCAAATTAGCAAAGGTGGTATTTTATATCATGTAACAACCAATCACAGTTGGTTTATGTGGTTATTTTTGAAGCATAGATTTCTTGAGATGTTACTTGCATCTCGGAGGGACAACATATTCTTTCCTCTAATTTTCAGACCCTGATAATGGCTTTTAAATTTCAGAAAAGTCGTGTGTTTTTTTGACTTTATTGTTGCCATTCAAATGACTGAAAACATTTACATATCTATGTAATGATGTATCTTCGACAATGTACTTATTTTCTTCTGTTTTTCTTTTTCTTGGAATTTTTTGTGGGGGTGTATAGAGTGCAGGAAATGAAGCCTTTCAGGGTGGTAAGTACACGGAAGCGGTAGAGCATTATACCACTGCAATATCAAAGAGTGTTGAATCACACTCATTTGCAGCAGTTTGTTTTTGCAATCGCGCGGCTGCACACCAATCTTTGGGTGAAGTGATTGATGCAATTGGAGATTGTAGCACAGCTATAGCTCTTGATGGAAGTTACCCAAAGGTATGCTGCATGTTTTGGTGCTCTGATTCTATCAAATCGCCTTTTCCCAAGTTCAATTTAATTTGTCCCAAATATCATTTAAGGTCAAACCCTAAAAATGGATCAGGTTTTACGGAGCTTATAATTTGTATACTTTTGGCTCATCAAACTCAAGCAATCTATGTTTAATTTGCTTGCTGAGCAGATTGCATATTTTAGCGTACAGGATATATTCTGCCTTAGGTAGTATGCCTCTTTTTAAATTTACCACTATAAGGTGACAGTAAGAACTTTTGAAAGTTTATTGATTTGTCAGGCACTCTCGAGAAGAGCTACATTATGGGAGATGATTAGAGACTACAAGCATGCAGCTGATGATCTTAAAAGACTCATCTCCATTCTTGAAGCGAAGTCAGGGGAGAATCCTCAGAAATCTGCCACACCAGGGAAAACCACTAATGGCAGTGTCAAAGATCTTAGAAGAGCTCGCCGCCGTCTTTCTTCTTTAGAAGAAAACGCTAAAAAAGAAAGGTCTTTAGACCTTTACCTTGTTCTGTAAGTTCTTTTGTGTTATATTTTCTTATAGCTAATTAAATGAATGTTCATCGCGTTTGCTCGATATGTGTAAATAATCAGGAATAATTATGAAAACTTTAACTTACTCTTTAGTATGCTATTTTTTATTTCCAGGGGACTAAAATCTTCAGATTCTGCATCGGATGTTAAGAAGGCTTATCGCAAAGCAGCTCTCAGACATCATCCAGACAAGGTGCTCAATTTGTGTTGTAATCTAAAAGAATAGAGTTTTTGTTGAATGTATGTATTTGTCAGTTGTCACTCATATCTCTTGCTAAGGAGTTTGTTTGTGCTGCTGAGCTGTAGGCTGGTCAAGTGTTTGCAAAAGCTGATAGTGGAATCGATGGGCAACAATGGAAAGTGATTGCTGAATCGATTCAAATGGACGCTGACAGACTTTTCAAGATGATTGGAGAGGCATATGCCGTGCTCTCAGATTCGACCAAGGTCTGCAGCCTTTTTTATATCTACAAACTGCTTTTTAGAATGTAGACACTTGAGAGCATGCTTGTGTTGTTGTGTTTGTGTGTGTTTCTTTTTTTCTTTTTGGTTTTTGTTTCATTATTATGCATGAGTGTAGGTGAGTCTCTCCTATTCTCTTGTCACCAGTGCCATTTCCTACCATATCCTACCCTGAAGATAAGTTTTAAAAACTCGATTCATATTTTGTCTTTCTCCCGTATCATCTTTCATCATATCCTTTTCAATCATCTGTATATAGCATTTGTTGGAGATTGTTAATTGTCTGTGGGTCTCCGTTGGTTAAAATTGTTTAAGTTAATAACGATGACAATATACCAAAGAATTAATTTATCGTGTGTGTATATGTGTATATGGGTTTGCATCAACCTGATTTGTTGGTGTTTAAGATCTTCATTTGTTGATTGTGTCTATGCTTGTTAAGTTGTATTTGTTTTTTGCTTTGCATCGATGAGATAACTGATTTAGTGTTTTTTTTCTCCTGAATAACGCAATATGGTGCATGTGGATGCATAAGTGACTGATTATTAGTTATAGCACATATATAGGAAATGGGTCGAATAGAAAGTGCATGTCGATAGATTACTTATCATAGCACATGTCAGAGCTCCGAAAACTATAAACATACCCAAGCTTCTAAATGTGATCTTAGCCTTTCTTATCAGTCAGATGTTGTACGAATAGTACTTCCTATTATTTCAAGGTACGACTGTTTTTCAGTTCATTGTTCTCGCATCTGGGCAATAAAATTTCTTTGACCATATCACATAAAAATAAGATGTTAGCCTTTGTCCTCAAGTTGCCATTTTTTTTCTAACATCTAAGTGTATTTTGCAGAGGTCCAAGTATGATCTTGAAGAAGAAATGTGGGATGAAATGAACATAAACGTCGGTAGCAACAGCAGAAGAGCTTCCAACTTTTACAGTTCTCCATTCGAGACCCCCAACCGGAGAAATTCACACGAATCAAAAAACAGCTATACTAACTCCCATTATTACCATTGGGGGGACTCGAGAAGGAATTACCATGACTCTTATCCCCGTTGGTAAATTCCTACAAGCACCCACTCAAAAAAAAGAAAGAAAAAAGAACTATGCTCGAGAAGTTATCGGTCTCCAAGTATCAAAAAAATTATATCTTCTGATCCAGGAGTTGAGTTACATGAGGAATTAAAAGTCCTAGAGTAAGCCTGCATAATTATTAATAAATATACAAGGTGGATAGGAAGTCAAGCAGGAAGATGAGATGGATCTTGCACAGTGAAGGTCAGGTTTTTGCCCAGTAATTACATTTGTATTTTTATTTTATTGCGTCATTTAATACGTACTGTACAAAAAACCAGTGAATGCGTGTTTTTCTGGCTTTCATTTATTAATTTTCTAATATTTCGCTTTTATCCAAGGTTAAACCGTTGTTAATCACGTGTTGTTCTATTTTATTCTTATAAAACTATACTCGTCGAGATGCCCGTTTATCTTTTGCGTAGACAAAAGAAAGCTAAAATAAGACTTTCTTAAAAAATTAAAGAATTTTATATCAATTTCAGTCGTAGAAAAGTAAAAGATGTCAACTTTAGAAATAATATTTAATATAAATTAAATTAATTTAAAATCAAAATTAATTTTTAATTTTAAATAAATGAATGGTTACTATTGTCAATAAATAATGGTGTTATTTTTAACTAAATAAAAAGATTATAATTCTTTAAATAAATTGCATAGCTTGTAGATAGTTTTTAATAATATATAAGTTAACTTGAAAATGTGATTTTGTTTGTATTATAATAATATATATGTTTATCTTAAGAGTGTACATATCTTTATGTAAGCATGACTTATTATTATTATTATTATAATTGAATTTGAATAATATCTTGATTTATAGAAAAAATTAAGTTTTAATTTTGATAAAAAAAATCAAGATTGAATTTTAATTTTTATTAAAATGAATGGTTGAGATTTGATAATTAATTTTTTTCATCTAAATTAGTGGTTAAAGACTGTTTGATAGCATTTTTTTATGTTAGTCTTTTATATATATTAGAAGAAGATTATTAATTAATAGTTAAAAGATACTATTATAAAGCATAAATGTTAAGATATTAAATAATTATAAAACGTGAAAGAAATGAGAAATTTAAAAAAATAACGAAAGACAGCGCCAACACCGAACCACCGGTTGAAGCGTCGACGCTGGGGGATGGTAGATATGACGGCAAAACGTGGTATCATGATACGAAGGGACATGATTGTATTTCTTGTACAAATCATCGATTATTATTGTCACAGTTACGACAATAAGTTCAAAAAATTATTGGTTATAATTAGTAAAAGTTTAAAATGATTATAAAATATTGTAAGATAATAAAACTAAAAATTTGGTTAAATATGACATTTTAAAATTTTATAACTGAAAGGGGAGGGAGTGAGGGAAGGGGGGGCGCTAAATGCAGTGGCAAATAAGATATTTTAAGGTTTATGAATGACGTATATAAGTTTTTCTCTAATAACTTTGATTTAAATTAAAGTAAAAAAAAGTCAATTTTAATTAAAAAAAGTCAAAATTGGATTTTAATTTCAACAAATGTATAGTTCAGATTAAATAATTAATTGTTTTATTTAAATCAATAGTTAGAATTGTCTAATAGATTTTATTCGTGTAAGTATTTTATTAATATTAAGAGATAATTACATAAACGAATTTTTCTTTAAAACTGTTTGTTGGTAACTTTATTTGTTATTATTAATTTATTATTATTATTATTCCTTGAAAGAATGTAATTAGGATGTTCTTTTCTTTTCCTTAACGAGATATAAATTTGTGATTTTTTAGTAGAGAAATTGGGATGGGAGTTTTGTATCATATTCTAGTCAAATTAGTAATTCAAACAAAAAAGAAAAAAAAAAGAAATATTTTATGGAAGCTATTTTTATTTCATTTTGATGGGTGGCCACTGATCTAGTAGACGTCGACAAAGGACAAGATAAGAGTTGTACAAAGCTAAAAAAAACTACATCTTTTTCTTAAGTCATCACACTTAGAAATATTGAATCTACCATTCTACCTATAATAATGATTTACAGATTAAATGACAACACAATCACTCGTTCCTGGATTCTATAATTCATTACTGGATTTTGATTAATTCACTAATTATCATTATTTATATTTATATTAACTAAAACATGGGCTCATCAAATTGGATTTGGTTTAATCTTATAAGCTTAGTTTAATTAAGTATAAATAGTCTAATTAAATTTCTTAGACAAGTAACATCAAAAAATGGCCTCTTAACTATATGACCGGTGCTGTGGTAGCATGCTATTTAAAGTACAGTCGGTGCTAACAAAGAACCAAAGTTTCTTTTAAAATATTCTAGACTTTGACAATCACGAGTTGTCTACATCTTACCTTGTCCAAACCCCGCTTGGTCAGTATTATCATTTGTTTGGAAGGAGTTCCCCATGGCCTATGGTCATGGGTTCAAATCCTACTGTGGACAAAAGGTGTAGATTAGTGTGTTCTGTTGTTCAAAAAAAAAATTGTTTAACAGAAACTATGCCATCGATCATATACAAGTAGATACATATATAAAGAACAATACTCAAGTATGTATAAAACTTGAAAATATTGACAAACAAAATGATATTTTTTGTTATTAATTTTAAAGTTTTGCTAAAGGATATTCACCCTGACTTAGTAATGGGTTCAATAATGCGGAATGAACACTCTTATAAGTCAAATTGAGTCACATACCCAAATGGAGGGGATCAAGGGTGTTGCGTCCACGACAGAGTCCCAAGGGGTAGTGGTCGCTGAAGCGACTCCCAAAAGTTTACCCGTTTGACTAGTTAGGTACGAAAATATAAACTCAAATCGACCTGTTTACCTATAACTGGGACGAAATTACATTCTCTAACGTAAAACATGTTGATACAAAATACAAACTTCTCGTTACTCAAATCAAGGTTCAAGCCTTGTCACAAGAACCATTTCAGTGCTAACAGTTATGTATACCTGGTAATTACACATAAAATATCACTTTGCTTACCTCTATTATTGAGATTTGACACAGTTGCTACTTGAATAAATGTGCGAGGTCTGGATCATTTAGGTCGAGATCTAACCATCCATTCATCCGCATGTAGTCAACATAATGATCAGGTGGCTTTACGGCACGAGGTTTTCTAGGAACATAGCCATGAATCCGTTCCAAATCTTTTGCAAGCCAACGCACATATGCACGGTCCAATGGTGGCACAACCTTTACAAGTACCTCATCTCTTTCCTTTGCAGGTTTGTTTCCCATCTTGATGCCAATGTATGTATATCTGGCAAGATATAAAAAAAAATAATTTCTAATCTCAGAATGCAAGTCTATGAGATTAAATTGTATAAAAAAAGCTGGCATTTCGTCGCTGGAGTACTGATTATTTAAAATGTTCTTCAAAGTCACATATCGCTTGCATTCCTAAAATCTTGTTAGTCATAATCAGAATGCATCTTGTACACACGTGATTGAGTGATATTTACAGTGAAAGTATGTGCCATAGATTTGGATTGTTAAGAAAAACTAAGGAGATGGAGATAAACAGAATACAAGTGTCTCCAATTGCAGATTGTCAATTAAACTATATGCACAACCAAATTGAGTGAAGAATTAATAAAATTGTGCTCTTAGTTGACTTTACCCTATCTTAATTTCTTCGTTTGAGGTCGGTATTAACCAGATACCGCGAACCCTAAAATTGAAATTAGGGTTCCTTGCCTAACAATAATTAAATCAATAAAATACCACAAAAATCCAGGAAGTTAATGCAGGAGATTGGCGTTTGACCAAAAAGAAGGGGAAATGGCGAATTAAAGTGTAGTTGCAAATAGAAAAATTACACAAAATTACAGCGAGAGAATATTCAAATGTCGTATGAACACAACATATATGAAGATTAAGTAGGAGAAACTACAATGAACATACAATCGGAAGGATAAAAGAGTAGAACCAGTGGACGGAGTTGCAGACGACCTCAAGACACACCGACTGCTGTATGTGGCTGGCTATTTGTTGAAAAGCCCCCTTTCTCTCGGGTTAATTTTTGGAAGGAATAAACCGTTTATAAGTCGGGGGTTGTTGTGGTTTATTTTTTCACTTGTTTTTTTAATTAACTTGTTTTTCGTCTTAGTTTTTATAAAATTGTTTATTATGTTAAAAAATGAGCTTAGTAAAAATAAACCGAAAAAGTTACGTCATTAATAAGTTAGACAAAACAACATCAAGTAAAGGTGTTTAAAATACTTGAACCTGACTAATCCGTCCTGTATCTAAATTAGCTTATTAGGTCGAGATTATTATGATCCAAAGGCAAATAAAGGGAATAAAATAAACCGAAAGCGAGGTTGTATCTTTTTTCACTTTCTCTACTTAAAAAACTCAAAAAGACAGTTTTATGCTTCGAATATACAACCTCGTTAGGTACTAAGAAATAAAATATTAATAGATACAAATGTTACAAGTTAATTTGCTTGTGTAAGAGCAAATACAGGTATTTAAGGGTACAAGTGTACAACACATTTGACATGCAAGATAACATGTTGCATATGAAATATGCGAGTTCTTTTAACACCTTTTTATGTATACTTATTCATATGCATCACTTACATGCATAAGTTTCATGCTTTTCTTAAATTTTCATAACATGAAAAAAATACATATAAATTCGAGTTTGTATACTATCTACCAATTTCAGATCCTTAGAAGTAACACTAACCCCTATCTACAAAAACCAATAAAGTAACATTAATCAACAACATAAGCAAGAGTTGGCTTCGACTCTTTGTCTACTCTACTTCGTAATAACAAAATGAAGATTATTAGGAACCAAATTAAATAAGGTAGGGAAATTACAAACAAAAGCATGTGTCACTTTGCCTTGATACCATCATATACAACGAACTACCATTTTCTAAAGCCTACCATTGTATACACTCGTGACTTAAAATGTGTGTAGCTAGTGATCTTTATTTTTTATTTCTAATTATGACGTTCTTGTGTTTCTTCATGATGTTCATGTGTTCACAAGAATAGACACATTCAATCTTAAGCAAATCAAACATCAACAAGGTCAAAACACATGACCGAATTATAACATTATGATTCTTAATACAAACAAGAAACACATGCAAAAAACCAATTTGAAGCCAAAGTTAAATCTAGATAAATGAAGAACCCTAAACCTAATCTAAACCCAGATTTGAAGTTTGCAGACATATTAACCAAGATAATTGAACAAGTATTGATAAACACACAAAAAAGATGACACTAACCATAATCAATCTAGGTTTAAAAGTGAACTGGTCTTTGAAAATGAACTGGTCTTTGAAAATGAACTATAGAAATCAGAAATGAAATTCGAACTCATTAACCGAAAATCAGAACAAAATCAATGTTCATCAATCACGAGTTGATATGAACCCTAACCCACATCATCATCATCATCATCAAGAACCTTAATGGATTTATGGTAAATTTTAGAACCCTAACCCACGTCATCATCATCAAGAACCTGAATGGATTTCTGGTAGATTTTAAAACCCTAATCAAACAACAAAAGTGGATTTCTAGTAGATTTTAGAACACATAATTGTTTGCAAAAATTCAAACATCAAACAAACATAAAATCGATCATGGAAAATTATTGAGTAAGAGAAAGATTTTCAAACATGAAATTGAGTAGAAGAAACTAATTCAAAGATCAGCAAAATAGGTATCAAAGGGTCTTTGATATAGCAGTATCGATGTGTGTTTAAAGTGATCCTCTCTCTTTGAGGGTGATTATTCAAGCCCTGCTGTAAACATAAAATATAGATTAAGAGTGTGTTAGTCGTTCGATAAAAATCAACAAAAAAAGTTTTTGAACCCTAGCAAATTGATTCAAAGATCAGTAGACTCATCATGTTTTGATTCTTCTTGCTTTAGTTGAAAATCCATATAAAAGCATAACAAATATAATTAAGGTAAATTTATTATATTAATTCAGAAAAATAAAATTCGATTATATATAAATATAATTAAGGTAAATTTGATTGTATATATAGATAGATTGTAGACACTGAATATAGTTTATTTTGGTCTTTTTATAATAAAATTAATTACCGAAAAAGGAGGCAACTTTGAAAAAGTTGTCCTGGCACAGACTTTCAACAGACGACGATCAACAGTGAACAGTTGACGCATTTAGGAAATACAAACGTTTCTACTCCTGATCAAAACTTCTAAGTTCACTCCAATCCGCATCAACCCTAACTCTTAAGTTCCACAGATCGCAATGGCGAGAATGCATCCGGGGAATATGAGTTCTCAACTTCCAGATCATAGATCAAATTTTGATCATGTAGATATGCAGCCTCGTAATCAGGATTTTGAGAAAAAACCAAGTTACGCGGCTGTTAACCGTGGCGGTGGGGGTGGCCGTGTTGGTGGTGGTCGTGGTGGTGGACGGCGTTGTTACGGTTGCCAGCAACTTGGTCACGTTGTTCGCGAGTGTCCGGAGCGGAGGTGAGGTTTATTTTCCTCCTTCTCATAGTGTTTGGCTACTGTTGATCATTCTTTAGAATCGAATATGCGTTAAAGCGCTTAATTTCTATAACTCTATTGCCGTTATTGGATTTGTACCTTTGATAAAATTGTGCTATATATGAGATTCGTTAATGTGATTAGCTTATTATCTTTTAGTAGACCGGCAGTGCAGTAATGTTTACCTGAACACTTGTATGTTCATGATCTGTAGGTTATGTCTAGAACACTACTAATCATAATTTGTTGCAGAGTTGGAAGAAGCCTAACACTGTCTGTTAGTTCACGGGGGTTTTTGGAATTGGATAGTTGGATGTGCTTTTTGAAGGTGATTATTATGTCTTGAAGAGTTAGAATCAGATTGTTTTACATATATATTCTGGATAACCTTTTTTTACAATAGTTCAAGTGGGTATTTGGATGTGCAACTTGAAGGTGATTATCCATTTATCCGTGATCGTAATCACTTCTATCCGGATGTAAGAAATTGATTGCTCTGATTTCTGAAATAATCGGATTAAACACACATCCAAACACCCCTTAACATAAACTGTAGTGTTTTATGTTCTTATTTAGTTTGTTGCGCTCTAGCTGTGATTGGAATATTGGATATGAAACCAAAGCTTGTTGAAATAATTATATGAACAAAAAGTTAGATGTTTGCATGATATATAACGAAATGTAGGATTTCTAACACGTGTATTAGATATTTGATACTCACTCTGTTCTATCATATAGGACCAAAATCTTAATATGCCATTTTCACTTTCGAACCTAAATGCCATCAGATTATTGGCCAGTTTTTTAAAATAAGTTGATATGTGTCAGTGAAAACCAAGCTTCTGCTAGTGATTCATCACAAGGTGGTGTCATAAGATTCAATTCTGGGACCAACAAGGCTAGAACAAAACCTATTAACTCTTCAGCTGAAGTATTAACAAATTCAGAGGCAGTGAAGCACGTTTCTGATGAGTTATCTCCGAAGAATGTTGTTGATGTAAATCCGTTGCTAGAACAAAAGGAAAAAGAACTACAAAGGTGTCGCCGAGAAATTCTTCATCTGAAGATTCAACTGGACAAAGCTACCAAAGACTTCGACTCATCTCAAGCCAAAAATGAGGAAATGATTCTAATCATGAACAAAATTCAAGAGGATTTATTCAAAAGTAGAAAGGAGTTATCTTACTTGAGAGACAAGGATAAGGAGATGGATATGAAGTGGCAGGTTTTGAATAGTGAGTTTAAAGAAACTAAAGACGAGCTGAATGAGAAGATAAAAGAGCTTGAAGAAATAAATGAGACTGCAGATTCTGAAATCATGAACCTGAAGCTAGAGACAGAGCAATGGAGAAAAGCAGCAAAAGCTATAGCTTCAGTTTTTGTTGGTGGTGCAGAGATTTTTTCAAAGACGCCAGAACTTGAATCACTTGTCTCGTATTACTCCAATCGTGCTGCTAAAAGGTTGTCACTTGGGAAGATGAGGAAAGCTTTAGAGGACTGCAGAATGGCAAGTCGATTAGATCCCGGTTTTCTTAAGGTCTGCCTAACTGCTGGGAGGTAAGATTTCAGACATATCCTTTTCTTTCAAGTTATATATAGTGTGTCTGTGTGTATGTATTACTTTTGTGGTTTGTATTTCTTAGCTGCCATCTGCTTCTTGGAGAAATTGATGATGCACTGTACAATTTCAAGAAGTGCTTGAACTCAGGAATTGTTTGCTTGGATAGAAGGCTTACTATTGAAGCATCTGATCGCTTACAAAATGCTGAGGTACTAGCGTTTAAATCTAGTCAGAAGACAATTAAAGAAGTACTAGCGTTTAAATCTAGTCAGAAGACAATTAAGATATATATAAGATTTGTGGGTGTGTATATATACATATGCATGTGTGCATGTTTTGATTAATGGACTTAACTTTCTTTGCATTGGATTCCAATTTGGTTTCTGACTGACAGAAAGTGGTTGATTACATCAACCAGTCAGCTGAACTTTTGCAACATAAAACTTTAGAGTCAGCAACTCATGCTTTGGAGCTTATTACAGAGGCGTTGTCAATAAGCTGCTATTCAGAGAAACTACTAGATTTGAAAGGGGAGACTCTCTTTATGGTATTTGCTTGCAACTTGCTAGGATTTCATTAGTAAAGCTAATAAGCTTAATAAGTTAATTTGAGATATAAGTATTCTCACCCTTGGCTTTATAATATGTGGATGTAACAGCTGCGTAAGTATGAAGAGGTAATTCAAATGTGTGAGCAAACACTTGTTTCTGCTGTAAAGAATTTCACCACCACAGGTGATATCAATCAAATCCCAGAGGATCAAAAGCAATCATTGAATCTTTGGAGATGGAACCTGATTTCTAGGTCATACTTTCATATGGCTAAGTTTGACTTGGCCCTTGCCACCCTTGAGAAATATGAACAATTAGCACCTCCTGAAACCAAGTAATAGTCGTACCTTCGTGTAGACATGCATAATATTATTTATATATGTGTATATATCTATTTATTTAATTGCCAATTTAACCAAAATATGCAGTTTCAAATGTTCTCTAAAAAGAAGGAAGTTTGTCATCAAACTTGGTATTTTCTGTTCCTCATTGCAGGATTAAGGGACAATCCTCTCCTTCAGTTGCTATTATATCTGAGCTTCTTTGCTGTAAGGTATGAGTCATATTATGTGGTTTGTAATATTATTTATGTTCTTGAATCAATCATTTGTATGTAAACGTTTGCCATGACGCAGTAGCACAGAACTTATTGCAGACTTGATATTGAAGAATTATTGTAATATTATCATTTCCCTTGATTTTTCTTGTGCATTTTAGTAGAAATTTAAGCAAACAGTAAAGAATCAACACTGTGATAATGTTGGTAGCTTTTGATCTGATTATGGTTCGAAGTTTTATGCTTTTCCATGTGACATACATGTATTATCTCAGGCAGAATTTTTTTTCTTTTTTTTCCATTTTTTGTTTATTTACCACCCTATTAACTCCAGAATGCAGGAAATGAGGCTTTTAAATCTGGGAAATATAGAGAAGCAGTAGAGCTTTATAGTACTGCTGTAACACGAGGTATTGAATCAAGGCATTTTACTGCCATCTGCTTATGCAATCGTGCTGCTGCAAACCAGGCTTTGGGTAAAGTCATTGATGCCATTGCAGATTGCAATTTTGCCATAGCTCTTGATGGGGATTACATGAAGGTCTGTTTTCTTTTTTCTTTTTGTGTATTTATTTACTAGTTTTTTGGGATATGTCTCATTTGAACAAGAAACTCAATACACCATAAAAAACAACTGGATACTGCTAGCTCAAAGGCCTATCGGTGGAAAATTTTGATATGTGGTTTGTCATCAACACAATACAATGCTGTATTTTTTTTGGATTTTATTGTTTTACTTAAAATAGTCAAGGAATTGTCATTTTTAGGCAATATCTAGGAGGGCCAATCTACATGAGAAAATAAGAGACTATGAGCAGGCAGCCCTTGATTTTCAGAGGCTCATCTCTCTTCTTGAAAAGCAAAGTGAAGAGAAGTATGTGAAAGAATTAACATTAGCTCGTCAGCGTCTTGCTTCCATGAATAGAAACATGAAGATAGGAATGACGTTGGATCTCTATCTCATCTTGTAAGTTTGCATATATTCATAGTAACTTGTAACTGCTGTATGCTCATTTATTATACCATAATAGGGGATTAAAAGGGTCAGAATCTGGTTCAGAAATTAAAAAAGCATACCATAAAGCTGCACTTCAGCACCATCCAGACAAGGTTTTGTTTTATTTTTTTCTTCACATTTGATCTTTTTTTCACATTTGATCTTGATATAGTACTTGTAACTGGCTAACTTTAAATGCAGGCGGGCAAGTTCTTAGCAAGAAGTGAGAGTGGAGCAGATGGCCATGTTTGGAAAGAGATTTTCATGACCATCCACAAGGATGCCGACAAGCTTTTTAAGATGATTGGGGAGGCATATGCTGTACTATCAGACACCAACAAGGTTTGTTTCGGATCTCTTCACTTTCTTAATGTTTTTGTATGTTGCTAAATTTCTCCTTTTTCGCCTACTTTATCAGAGGTCTAAGTATAATCGTGAAGATGGGATGAAAGATGACTTTTGGTGGTAACTTGAAACCAAACTCATGTATTTCTATTGTTGGAGATTTAATGGGGTAGTTGGTGTCAAGCTGTTTGAGCGTAAAAGGAAGTTTGGAACGCCTTCGGCAGTTGATTTTAACAACTGGTCAGGGTAAGCTTCTTTGAGTAGACATGAAATCAGTGTTTCTGGTTTATATCTCTGTTCTTTTATCTGCCCCAACCTTATATTACTTGATATTACAATGGGACAAGGACAGATAAATGTGTACAGTTTCTTTGCAAATAACACAACTTTTAACACGTCAACGTTTTAATTTAGACCTTTATCCTTTGTTAGAACTCTCATCCAGTGACCACAACCATATGCTTCTCGAGCTTTAAAGTCTTATGTGTTTTTGTGGCAAGGGCATTGGGTTCTTATAGACTCTGATCAGATGTCTAAACATGGGAACTTCAGGCATATTTGTTGGGCCTGTTTTTGATTAAAGAGTACAACATTTAAAGGTCATACTCATTAGCTACAAGGTTGTTTCTCTTTACGTAAACGATGGTTTTCTGTGGATGTTGTAAGCCAAGTGAACTAAATGCGCGTAATAACACCATTATCGAAAAAATTAATTTTAAACTAGAGCTACATTCATTAGCTTTGACAAGGCTTTGGATAGGAGATCAAATGACTCCTAGAAGCCCAAATACTTTTAAGATTAATCTATGAATTAAGAAAGATATACTGGTAACTCTTAAAACTAGAATAAAGGAGGTGACCAGCACAATCAAAGTGAGAGACAATAACAAGTTACCAACAAGCAAAGAATAAGGAACAAAAGGCGAGGGGTAATTATTTATTTATTTTTATTTTTAATTTGTTGAACGTGGAAGCGGCCGATCGAACAAACTCCTATGAATGAGGAGTACTAAATTGACATTTTCCTAGGATGAATTTGTACAAGGACAGTGTCACTCATCAAACAAAACATCGGCAGTCTTTAATTAATTAGTTACTAATCATTTACTAAATATAGTAAAAAGAAGTTTGAACCCGAATCAAACGACATTGTTACTCCTACTACATGCATATTTAAACATCAATACATACATGCATTCTTTCACTCCATAATTCACAAACCCAATATTCATTTGAATCCATCAATCTACATATATATACATATCGATTCCGACCATGAGAAACCCTAATCTATTATCTCTTATATTCACCTATCTTCTCGTTTCATCGCTTTCTTTGATCATCATATGCAATGCCGATGCAGCCAAAGGAGGAGGTACGTATTTACGATCTTTTTTTTCTCTGTGTGTGCATGAAAACGTACGTATTTACAGGTTAATTAATTACCTACGTACGTGTTGTAACATATAAAACGTGCGTGTTAATCATCATTTTGTCAATATCTATGATCGGTCGTAATATATATGATCGAGTGTATCATACACATTGAAGGATTGGTAATATAATATGTTCTAAGCGAAACAAAGTATATAAAATGGAAATCCAAGTAGTAAAAAGTAAAAAAAAAATTGTTTTAGAAAGGGAAATTTTCTATTTATCTTTTCCAACACCCAAGAAACTACACCTAAAAAGGGTAAAATATTTGTTATTTATGTTTAACATCTCCATCATATTGGCATTACTTCACATTTTTTTACACAACAAATAATTCTCACACAAATTTTGTTTGTTGAAAAGATAAGTTGTAGAAAATATAATCCTAGGCATTCATTATATTGCAAGAAATTATATATAATGTACTAATTTTATACAATATTACTTATTTATAAAATTATAAACACCAAAAAATGATACTTGTTCACAAATAAGATATTGATAGAGCAAAAGATGTTACTTATATATGAAGTATAATAAAGTGTGAAAGTTTAATAGGTAAAACTGTAAAGAAAATTATTTTCTTGTACATAAATAAATGATAATATGACAATTCATTAAACTCTTAATTAAGAGTGTAACATATTGAAGATTGAAATAGTATTTTTCTTTAGAATATACATAATGAAGCAGAACTTTACACCATAATGTGTTGTAATTGCAAACTTTGCTTCTTGGTATAGAAAATTTCAAGTATCCGTATGTAGTAGTCATTACAAATCTCAATTAAACTCCTAAAACCACTTAATAAAGAGATAAGTAAACACCTTTTCAATAATATGTTATGAACCTAGTTAGAACTCGATGGACGCAGGGGATGGACACGAATTCAGCTACAAAGAAGGGTCAGCAGATGGACCAAAGAAATGGGGATCTCTTAGCCCGGATTGGAAATCTTGCTCGGACGGGAAATCGCAGTCACCTATTGATATTGTTACCAAACAGGCAAAGGATCAACCGAATGACTTGAAAAAGGCTTATAAAGAAGCTCCGGCCAAACTTTTCAATCGAGACCACAATATCGCGGTAACTACACTTAATTAACACTACTTAGTTAGAGCACAAATTATTAACGTGGACGGTCTGACTATATATTCTTGTTAATAATACATATATTGCAATTTTTTTGAGATTTGTTTTTTTTTCTTGAATTGAGGTCGAATGGCAAGGAGATGCAGGAGGAATAGAAATTAATGGTTCGACATACAAGCTAGTTCAATGTCATTGGCATACTCCTTCCGAGCACACTATTGATGGCAAGAGGTAATTAATGTTTAATTAATTTGTAGCAATTCAGTGTTAGTTTTCATCTTCTTAGTTAAGCTAGGGACGCATTCACCTCTTCATTAGAATTATGCCTAAACTTCGATAGCCAAATTTATTGTACTTCTTTACAATATATAGGTATGATGCAGAACTACATTTCGTTCATAGTAATGATGATAAACAAAAGGCAGTTATCGGTATTCTTTATGATGTTGGAGAGTCTGATCCCTTTATTGAGAAGGTCTTTACTCTCTCTCTCTCTCTCTCTCTCTCTCTCTCTCTCTCTCTCTCTCTCTCTCTCTCTCTCTCTCTCTCTCTCTCTCTCTCTCCATATGTAGTTTAACTAAGAAAGGTAAGGATCATTACACCTCACTCTACCCTCTTATAAGCCTAACTCGACAAACTTCATCTTTTAATATTAATAAAAGACAAACATTTATCAAGTTAATCATATAATTATAACCTTTTATTTCGCCAAAACTAAATTATAACCATTCATTGGATTAAAACTGAAACTCAATTTCGACTTTCAATCAATTTAATTTGCGTTAAACTATTTCTTTAATTCAAATTTCTTATCCACTACATTAATTTGGTATATTATATGCATTCGAATCCTTTATCATTATTTGTGTTTATTATACAGATTTGAAAATACATCAGGTTGCACAAAAAGTACAGATCTTATTGTAATTAAATTTTACATCCTTCTTAAAGTTGTCATTATTTATTTTTATATATCGATTCAAACTAATATAAAATTCTTTTAGATTTACAAAAGTCTCAGATTGGCTCTTCTTTTTTTCATACTTCATACAAAACAATCATAGATTTAACTAAACGGATATTAAGTAATAGTTTCAAATAAATAATTACAATTACCCGTATGTTTACATAGAAATTTACACTAGTTAATAATTTTATCCCTATTATTATGATTAACTCATTGTTAGGTAACATGATTAGATAGAATAGGAATGAAGAACTAATCCGGCCAAGTAAGAAAAATCTTGCTATTCCCATTAAATACCTATTTCAAAGATCGAATTACCACTACTTTGTCTTGGATATTAGGCATCTTTTCTTGGGCAGATTCAATAAAGGATATAAAAATATTACAGAAAACCCATCTAATCTGTTTAAGCATCATACAACACGTAGTACGTGCAAACAACTTTTTGATATCTTTGGTCTTGCCTACCGGACAAGACACTGATTTCTGATAAAGAAGGTCCAGGGTTCTAGTCT
Organism: Dittrichia graveolens; assembly: GCA_038502395.1. Classification (NCBI taxonomy): domain Eukaryota; kingdom Viridiplantae; phylum Streptophyta; class Magnoliopsida; order Asterales; family Asteraceae; genus Dittrichia; species Dittrichia graveolens. The sequence goes on from JARJIL010000005.1 coordinate 17,596,784, forward strand.
TGTTGGGATTTCAATCAAGGGTAATTCGTGAACGTTTGATCAAGGATCCCACACCGTGAAAAAGTATTTTTTAAGAAGACATTTGGAAATAAACATTATGAGTTGTATGATTATAGTTAGTTAGTTAATATGGATATGGATATGGATGATTAATAAACGTAATGAATGAATAAGCAGCTGACAGCAGACAAGTTCAAAGGGCTAAGTACTGATGGAAATGATTTGGGGAAGGTAAGTGCAATCAGTACAACGAGTGGAAGCAAGAAGTATTTCAGATACAGTGGTTCTCTTACAACACCTCCATGCTCAGAGCCTGTCATTTGGACTGTTGCAGAAAAAGTCAAAACTATTTCACAGGCCCAAATCAAAGTGCTCAAAGGACCTCTTGATCATGTACGTATAAGTAACTCCATATATATATATATATATATATATATATATATATATATATATATATATATATGCTTCTTAATTAATTCGATCTTCCTTAATTAAGCTCCCTAGCTTGTTTGGTTAATTAATCTTGTAGGAATTTCAAGAAAATGCAAGGCCAGTTCAAGCCCTTAATGGAAGAACAGTGTCGCAATTTGAAGATAAAGAGTAAGCTAGCTACCTCTCTTATATATACTTATTTTCTTTATATATATACATATATATGAAATGAAATGATGAGGGTGTGTACGTGTTATTGTACGCATGCAGGGGCTCAGGAGAAGAAAGTGGATCATCATCATCATCGTCGTCATTATCATCATCATCATGGTTACTACTACTACGGCAATGGAATGGAATATTGGGCATCGTCTTACTCCAGATTTATTTTATGTTATTGTTTTAAGTGCTAGTCCTCCTCCTCACTCTCTTTACATTTTTATGATTTGTTTGTACCTCCTTATTCATTGCTGCACGCTCTGACTTTATTTCTTTTTCAAATAAATCAATAATATATCTTCGTTTAGTTGTTTTTAATTTCCTCTTTTAATTAACTATATATTGGTATCCTAGAGTGCATGTATGTATATATATGTGTGTGTGTATATATATAGCTATATAAGCAATGAGTTAACAAAATCCAAATAAAAGATCAAAGTGATCACGAATATTCAGAGCTTTAATTAAAAATGATTATTCCTCATTATAAATATCGTTGATGGATTTTCTACTAATTAAAACTCTTACCAGACTGCTTTGATTCTATATATTTTCTATTACTGAGGGGTGGTTCACGCGTTATTCTATACAAAAAAAAAAAGAAGAAGCCTAATACTAAGTTTAATAAATAATAATGATCATAGACAAAGATCTCTTTTTTGTGTGTCTAAAAATTACGTTGCCATAAAATGCAGTTCCATTATTAAATTAGCCCAAAAATAGAACTTGGGCCGGTGACAATATAGAAATGAAAATAGCATATGGGCCAATTAAGCTATATATGAGTGATCAAACTGAACCGGTATTCGGAATTCGGATCCAACATTATGAATTGTTTCATTTACTACTAGTCTACTACATACATACACATGATTTCACCAAATTAACATTCACATAAACAAACGACCTACACTCCATCTCTATTATCATTTCTCTGATCGTTTCTTTACTCGATCTCTTCAATTTCTTAACCCCCCCCCCCCCCCCACCCCCCACCACCACCACCCAAAAAAAGCCATGACAAATTCTAATCTATTATCATTTCTCTTCGTTTTTCTAGTTGTTTCTTCAATAAAGCTCGAGACATCCACGGATAACACTATGGTTCATATCTTTGTTTTATTTTGGTGTAAACAGTTACCATTTATCGATACTGATTTGTCACCTTTATTAATGTTACATAACTTGGATTCATTTTGGTGAATTAAACCTATTTAATTATGTACTATGAGTATTTCTTTTCTTTTTTTATTGTAGTTTTGATAAATATATTTGTAAAATCACACACACACACATATATATATATATATATATATATATATGGAAAAGGTTAAACGAAAACTGTTTTTTTATAAGAACTGTTTGTAACATCATTAATGACTCATGGATTTGGGTATTTTGGTCATTAATATATTTATCCAGCTTTAAATTGCGTTTGGTGAACCGTCATTAATGTGCAAAACTTGATTTTTCAAAGTACTTCTCACTAATGTGAACACATTAATGACTCCTTAATGAGTCATTACCATTAAGAGGGAAGGGTGTGGTAAAGGTTGGTATGCATAGTTGGAGGGTCGGTACCGAGGAGCACACCACCCCTGTCTTTGGTACTGACAAAAAGCATATATATTCGGTATTTGAATGCCGAATAGAGATGAGAGAGAGAGAGAGAGAAAAAAAAAAAGAGTATAGAGGGTAGAGTATAGAAGAGAGTATTTTTAAAATAAAAAAATCTTTGAAGCGTATGAAACGTGGGTAATACAGGGGTTTAAGCACGTTTAAAGCATGAACTGAGTTATGCTAACGTACCTTGAAACATGTGATGCCCAAAGGAGGGTACACCCCATGTTCTAATAGCCATTAATTTTATTTTTATTGAGGGCCAAAATTGTAGTAAATAATGTGTTTAATTTGCGAAGGATGTAAATCTTAAAATAGAAAAGATTACACAAGAAATTAAAGACACTTGTATTAAACAATGAGAAACGGAAGAACCATCAACATAAAAGCCTCATATGTGAATGTGGCATTTCCAGAGTAGCTTCTGTCTTTCTCCTTGAACTTCTCCGTTAAGCCCTGCATATATTTTTTACAAGTTCAGTTTTTTATATCTATTTCTAACTCTATGTCGTTTTAATACAAGTATTCTCACTTTTGTAATAATATTTTTTTAAATTAAAATACATATATGATAAATTATGATAGATTTCATTCTCGTATCAAATACCTTAACGATAAGACAGCACCTGAAATCACAAGAAAAAAATGCAGCTATTATTAGAAACTACAAAATTAAAAGAACAACTGTAAAAGTGGTTGTATTAGCTTTGTCATCCCCTTTGATACGACTAGTCATGGGGATGACATCATGACCGATGTGTTTCTTCTTTTTACTTTTCGAGTAAAAACAAGATCGAGTCTGTAAACTAAGGATGTTTTGGTCACGAGCTAGTCATAGTCGGTAACAATATTCGTCCGGCCATGACTACTTGTGATTAACAAGTGGATTGTTTATTTTTTATTATGAAAAAATAAAATAAGTAGTTAAGGAGACATACTCAATGAAGTTGTCATACTCAATGGCCTTATTCTTTCCACCACTCTTATCAAACTTGGAAACAAGCAAATCCAAGACAGCAGGCGAAACAGCAAAGCCCAGGCTCCCCAGTGCCTCTCTCAGCTCCCAAGCATCGATATGCCCACTCCGATCTCGATCGAAATTCTCAAAATTTGCCTGCCATGATCGACTTCATATCATATAATGTTCACTTAACTTTGTTTAATTTGTTAGTAACATTTTTTTTCTCAAAAGGCGAAGTTAGTTTGAAACTTAGTTAGAAGAAATGTAAATGTTTCTAGCATATATACCCTCCAATTTTGAAGACTGTAGAAAACTTGAGTGAATTCCATAGGGCCTACAGTTACAAATTAGCAACCAAGGATTAGAAAAACATCATTTGATTAATTACATATGATAAATTGGCATAATTAGTTATTAATGTCTACCGATGTTTCTGGTGTTGGTATTTGTAAAGAGATACATGAGGAGACGAACTGTACGGATGCTGAAACTCTGATTATACGAAGACAAGGCTCTCTGCAGCTCCTTATCATCAATAAACCCACTCCTATCCACGTCGGCCATCTGAAAACATGCTATCACGTTGGGATCAGTCCCCGGTGGGAATGTCGACGGGACAAGTGCGCCGAACGGGTTTCCGGCGGTTCCATTTGGTGGCATGTTTTGGTAAGGGCTTGCGTAAGGGGGCTGTTCTAGTACGGCACCGTAGTAGTGTTGCTGAGACGGTGGTGGCGCACCGTAACCGTAGCCGGATGGGTTGTGAGGGTATCCAGACATATATGAATTTTGGAGGGTCTTGATTACTGAATTTTGATTCTTGAACGAGAAAGAATGTGTGGTTTTGTTTGAATATATATATGGAGGTGCCGAGCTGGAATGGAGAATTTACGCGATAACGCCATTTGACTTTTAAAATACATGCTTTCATAGGAGTTTGACTTTGATATTGCCGCTTGATATCCTCATATTTGACTTTACATACGTTCTAAAGTCTAAACTTAGAAATTCATTACCTATTTATATTTGGTGCATATAAACAGCATAAGAGAGCAATAACACCTGTAATAAATGTTATAGATAGAAATCATAGAATGAATTATTTCTCCTTTCTTATTTTAAAATTTTATTTATATATAAAATAGTTTTAATTTTTATCATGAAATACGATTTGATGCATCAAAGTAGCTTTTTTTTAAGAACAACAAGCAATATACATTCACCATACCGAAACGGTAAAACCATAGTACAAATACAAGAATTCCATAATTTTGTGAGTGTGAAAACAACCTGATTAAGTCACGCAACCAAATTATCCAAGCTGACCACTACACCAAAATACAATAATAAACACTTGAAACATAAACATAAAAGCATACAAATGCTAGACCGTCGGAATCCATTGGTTTTGACATCATGTCTGACCATATGAAGCATTTATCTCGACTTCTTAATGAAATCAAGTTATAACTCTGACAGTGAGTAACCTTAGAATGGGTTTCACCCAAAACGTTCATCTCGGTTTTTTTTCCTTTCTTTTTCTGTTTTTTTCTTTATATTCAAAGATGAATAATTTTTTTTCTAGATGAACACGTTAGTTCGACTAGGTTTGTGTTACTGTGGTGGTGTTCAGGAATGAATACATTGTTTTCATTTTAGTCTTGTTCAATGATATTTAGTATTTAAATAGTCTTGCTCAGGAATGAACACTCTGATTATTCTTAGATTTATTTGAATCTTTGTGTAGTTTTATGTTATGTATTAGTGAATGTTTGGCGCAAAAAAGATATGTAGTCTTGTTCACGGCTCTGTAGATTTACTTAAAAATTTGTGAACATAACATTTTCGTTAATAGATCTGTGTAGTCTTGTTCAATTGTAGTATTGAGATTTTGATCTAATGCAATGATACATAGTCTTGTTCAATTATTTATGGATGTTAAAAGATATGTGTTTTATGCACAAAAAAGTCTCATTCATCAATGAATAGTAAAAGATTTTATAAAAATTGACTTTTGAGTTTATTCATTATTGAATTTCTAAGAAAATGGATTTTTAGTATGTTCATTGTAGGTGATGATTTTTGAATTATTAATTAGTGATTTTTTGTTTAAATAATGAAAAAAAGAAAATTTATGAGAGAAATAAAATCTAGAAAATAAGAGAAAAATTAGTTAGAGAGAGGAGAGAGAAAATATTTAAGTGTACTAAACTATCATTTTGAATTAAATAAAAATATTAATTATGGTAAACGTGAACCACAAGATCATAAACCAATTAATGGCCGAAATTGTTTCTCGCACTTTTATCAAATAAGAAACTTTTCGCATGAACTCTACCCTACACACACGTATATATATAGGGGAGGAAGGGTTCAAACGAGAACTGTTTATCGTACGATAACTGGAAGAACCAATATTGGCCATTCAAGTGGTAAGTGGAATTCATGGATGAAGAGCGTGTGGAATTGAGTGTGACAAAGTGCATGTAAGGAATTCATGGGTGAGTAATCCAACTGAAGGAGGGGGAACTGGTAGGCTAAGATTAGTCCTCGTACGAAAAACAGTTCTCGTTTGCTTCCACCATCACAGCCCCTTCTTTTGCTTCCACCGTCCCGCTCTCCACATAACCTTCATGTCACGAAAACAAGCCCAAAGCAGCAACACCATCGTAACCTTTCTTCAGCATCTACAGTCTCCGGCCACGAAGAAGATTTCAGTCTCCGTCGGGAAGCATCGAGAAGATGGCTAGATCGGCAGAGAATGATCAAAACATATACAACGGTATTCTCCCATCTCTTTTAAAAAAATCAGCATATACTAGATCTGCAAATAATCGTCGTTGGAAACCGGTAGAGTAGTGATCGGCGGAAAACATGGCATAAAAAGAAATCTATGAGATAGAAAGATAGTTGTTTGAAGTAAAAGAGATGAAGATGTAACAAAAAAGGTGGAATGTTTAAAGCAAAAACTTGAGGAAATTGAACGGCAAGCCAAGGGAAAAGGAATTGCAAGTGTACGTGTTCATCTTTAAAAATATTCAAACCCAAAATGGCGGTATGGGAATTGATTGATTGATTAAAATCTTTGGGTAGAAAACCTTCATTCTTGATTGGCAATCAAAAGTTCACGAGGGAAAATATGTATATCTTGGAGAGAGTGAATATGAAAATTTTAGTAGAATGGTTGTTTCATTGTTTTTTGTTGTACACTGTTATTTTTCATTTTTATTTGTTTATGTTCATTACTAAACTTTTAAAAAAATAGGATTTGTTCATTATATTGTCAATGAAAAGTAAGAGTTTATATTATTGATTATTTATAGTTGTTCATACATATATAAAATTTAGGTTTTCAGAACTATATGGTTTTTTTTGTTATATTAAATTCATCAGTGAACAAGCAAAGAATAATTGACTTAAAATCATAACAATAAAAAAACTAACATATTTCTAACTGTATTCAGTATTAAATATTGTAACTTCATCTTAAAACTTGTATATTTTGTGCTATGTTCATTATTGAACACAATATTGATGAAAACTCGTAAATACTTTAGATGTGTTCACCAGTAAACTCGGTAAAATTAACAATTTAGTAGGAAACTATTTTTAATTGTTTTTTATTCAAAAAATAGGAGAGAGAAATAGATTGAAAAGAGAAAACTTTTGGTGTACTATTATGCCATTTTAAATTTAAAAAAAATTAAAAACTTGTTTAATCTAGATCAAATTCAAATAAGTGGCTGAGATTGCTTCTCGTATTTTTCGCAAATAATACACTTTTCGCATGAATCCTCCTATATATATATAATATAGAACCCATAGAACCGACATAAAGCTGACACCTGTCATGATTTATAAGGGCAAAAAAGGAAAACAAAAAAAAATTGCTCTTCTCTTCTCACGTCACCTTCCCCTCCCTTATTATAGAAAACCTATTTAGCATTCAAATCTTCATATCTTCAACTTCTTTATGTTTTTTAATATAAAAAATTTATAATATTATTCAGTTTTTAATCCTCTTTAATCTAAGAGTAGTCTTAGTATATTTTGGATGATTTTTTCAAAAATGCATGTTTATATATGTAACACCGCCGTTTCGAGAATCAAATTTTTCTTTTTAAAACATTTGTTTATCATTTTCAATTAAAAACTTGCAGCGGAAATAAAAAACACGTGGCAAATATATTACAAACAAAAGATGCCACATACATGTTCGGTGTTACTGTTACTTATCCGGTCGACCATTATAAAATACAAACAAACATTATATCAGAGTTATTACAGACAAAGTGTTCCTCCTAAGAAATCAAACTACCCGCAGGGTCTCAAGCTCACTGAGGATCACCTGCACATGTGGAGTGTAGCATCTATTAGCTATAATAGCTAGTGAGTACTCAAATATCATGCAATCAACATAAATACATCACATATCATCAATCATGCTCAGATAGTTCTATCCTAGCATCTCGCGATGAGCTGGCGTAGTCAGGAGGTAACATATCTTGCAGGGGAGCTAACCCGGCTCAATGCACCAAACTGGGGTACCAGACATATCAACCGCGCCGGTGGGGGAGCTGTTAAGCGTCCATCGTTGTGTTTTGGAATCAACCGATTCCTCTGTTGTACAGCCGCAGCTATACCCGAAAAGGACAAACTTGTCCGGGGCAAACCTTGCCCAATAAGTAGGACAACTTGGTCCGGGGCAAACCTTGCCCAATAGATCCGTACCGATCATAAACAGATAGTATGATTCAATCGAATCATCAACCAATCAATCATCAATGCGCGCATATATTCAATTATCATCATAGCATACACCTAATCAAGTGCATACTATACTGTGTCAACATGTTATATTCTAGCATCATCATGCAACCTACACTTAAACAAGTGTGTGTACAAATCATGGTATACAATCCAGTAATCATTGTTAACATATGTTATAGATATATTAATCGTTATGTTATCAGGCACTCACCAGTCGAGTTAGAATACTAAACGCTACTTTACAGAAGCTTCTGGATCAACTGAAGTACCTAAACAAACATCCTGTATATCAGTACAACCCGAAACAGCAAACTGTATGCTGGAACAGGGTCCTTTACGGCCACAAGCATGTCTGCTTGCGCCCACAAGGGCATGGAATTGCTTGCGCCCGCAAGGAGGTCCTTGCGGCCGCAAAGCTATTCCTTGCGCCCGTAAGCCGTGCCCCTTGCGGCGGCAAGGGTTTTCCTTGCGCCCGCAAGCATGTCTGCACAGACCAGTGCGATTTCCAGCCTCTGCTTTTGGCATTTCAACCCCAAAACACTACCAATCGATTCCAATCCAATTTCCAGTGTTCATAAACTAATTTGGCACCTAAACTAAGTTAGAAACAACTACCAATTCACACTTTAACATCAAATTCAAAGATTGGGATCAAAATCTCCATTTTGACCCATTTACACTTTAATTCAAGAACACAATCAAAAACTCTGTTTTAATTCAAGAATTTGATTGATTATAACATAGAAATGATACAAGAACAGATTGGAATCAGTAGAACAAATTATAGAGGTCAATTTGTCAAACAATTTGCCAATTTGACCCATTTGACCTAAGTGGTCAAAACTTGAAGAACTTGAGGATGGAGCTTACTTGAAGATGAAGATGGTGAAGATGATAATCAGCACCCTTTTATTCAATATTTAATAAGAATTCTAAACGTACCAGATTTGAACACGACTAGGCCCATTTTGAGGTTGTTACAATATATTTGCATTTTCATATATCTGCATGCACATATATTTGTATTTTCATACAGTTTTTCAAAATACATATGTCGCCGTAAAAAATGCCTACGCAAAAGGCTATAATTCTTATAGTGGTTGTGGTGATGTTGTAGAGAGAGAGAAAGAGATGAATTAAAAATAAAAAAGGAATTAATTAAAGGAATTAATATGTATTTTAAAATTGATTGAAAATAAAAAATGAATAAATTAAAGTGCAAGAGCAAAATGGTCTTTTTAGTTTGGTTACGGATGAAATATGTTAGAGGTTGGTTATTTAGGAACTAAAATCGTAAAAATAAAAAGTTAGAGACTAAAACCGTAAAAACCATCAAACCACAAGGACCAAAAATGTAATCAACTCTTGTTATCATTTTTTTTGAATTGTAAATTTTATTTCCAATAATCTTCAATCTTGCACAATACACCATATTCCTTGATATGGTGTGGATTACCTAAATAAAAAATGACCTACCTATACCATCACCACACATGATCAACTCACCATTAGAACACAACCCAAAAACAATCATGAACGATTCGATAGATTTTTGTAGAGTAAACCCTTATTTTTTCATGCCATTTTCTCATTAAAATTGAGAAAAGAACGTTGCTTATCAAAACACGCCCAAGCCGTTCCCTCCCATCAAAACCCCTAAAAACAGAGCCCAATGGACCCTCCCAAAACCAATTAGTACACACCCACCCTCCTTACTTCAACAGCTGAAACAAGCTTCTAAACCCTATTTTTGTAATATATGACTCTTCATACAAGAAATCCTCTTTTGGTAGTTGGCACATACACTACAAATTGCCACACATGAGAATTTGAGAAGGTATACTAATTCCCGGCTTTGCTAGCTCATGAGCTCCTTGCAACTCGCGCCTAGGTGACCACTCCACACTCAAGCTCTTATTTTCAGATAATAATTTTCTGATCTTCCGAATGCTATCCACTACCCTTCAAATACTATCTTTACCTTCTAATACCTCTTCTACAGCCAATTTTGAGTCACTTATGAACACTACATCTTTCTCCTTGAGCTTCTTACTGATTACTATTACTATTATATAGGATGGTTCAAATAAAATTCTTAGTGATTTGAAAAAGATACAACGAATGTTTTAACTCTATAAATCAGTTATAAACAACTCTATCTTTAACATAACAACTTCAAAAATAACAAACAACTCTAGAGTAATCTACAAACTTCAAGAACACTAACCCTTCTATTTGGTTACCAAAACTCAATTATAACACTAGACTAGGGTTAAACGACTTACCTTCATATTTGAATTGGCAAAACATACCATAAGTCCTCTTCAAATTGATCAAAATCTTCTCTCGTATTTTCTCCTTTGTTAAAATCGTTCTTTCCGGAAGCCACAATCAAGATTTTGACTTTCAAAAGTCAACAAACCGTTATATATGCACTATTTTGGTCATTTAGCAATAATAGTACCTCAAGTTTCTTTTATTATAATTTTGCCACAAAAACTTATTTACTCATCTTAACGCTTAAGCGTTTGACATTTTAACCACCTTTTAACTTTACGTAACCACCAAAATCACATACTAAAAACAATTAAACACTTGGCACATAGATTAAAGGCAACACTTTAAAGTTAATATATTCCTAATAATTATAAAATAACAATCTTAGATTTTGAGGTGTTACAAAATTTGTATAGATTTTTTCATTTATGCTTATTTTAATTATTTGTATATGTATATTTGTAGTTTTAGGGGTTGTTTGTAGTTTTGGGGTCTATTTCATTACCTGATATAATATGCATAAAAATATAAAATATATCTTGTATTTATATATTTAATTTGAAAGTAATATTTCCTATGTATATTTTCATGAAGTATACTTCTAGATATATGTGTTACTTCTAGTTAGTTTATAGTTGAATAACTTTAAAAGTATACGTATTTATTTGATAAGATAGAAAATTAAATATAAAGAAGATTTTGAAACCTATAGTGAGATTATTTTAGAAAACTAACTTTATAATAAATTTTAAAGTATATAAAAACTATTTTCAGATTTTAAAAATTAATGTTAGTAGATAACTTAAATGTTAATGTACCAAAATTTATCCAACTTGTCACGTTTTATTATTGTGTGTATCGGAATTTAAATATTTTTATTGTGTGTATCGAACATATAACTTTAAAAATTTCTCTTATGTGTATCGAACATTTCATTTGTCGCTATTGTGTGTATTAAATTTTCTATTGTATGTACTTATACAATTTTTTCTTTTTTATATAACTAAAATACATTCAATAGCAACTATAACACCCGTAAACCTGGGCTAGTAGATTAGCGGGTTTACGGTATGTGTTTGTTTGTGTTTTCATTATTTTAATTTGATTATATGATTATTTGAGTGATATCAATTATTTAATTAAATTAGAATTTATAGTGTGTATGTATGTACATGTATGCATGTCCGTAAGTATGTATGTATGTATGTATGTATGTATGTATGTATGTATGTGAGTGGGTTACACGTGGGGTATGAGTTAAGAATATGGTGACACCTAATTTGCATGTATTTTGTGTATGTGTACTTGACTCACCTGCCATTATTTTTACAAACAAGAAAAGTGTTTATGTGTGTACTCTCTCCCTTGTCAAGAAACCGAAAGAATAGAAGAAGTAAAGAATCGGGATTCCAAGTTGAGATTATTTAAATCAAAGATAAAAGGTTGGTGTTTATAAATTGACATGTTATGATCCTTCTTGATATGCTATATGATTTAAAACATGATTCATGTTTAGTTTAAAGATTGCATGTTAAATAACATCATAATCAGTTTTTGAAAGAATATGATTTTGATAGCTTTGAATGTTCATATGATTCATAAGGTTAATTGCATGAAAATGTATTTAGAAATATTTAATGTATGTTTCTGGAATGATAGTTATGACTATTATGAAATCTGGGTATGAGTTATGCTATTTTGATGTTTTCGGATTTTGATGAGTATGAAGTTATCGGATTGTTAAAAATAGGAAAACCGATTGTGGCTAAAACCGATTCTTATGAAATCCGAATCCTTAAACCCGGAAGTTTTGAATACCGACACTTGTAAACCGAGACTTTGAAATCCTTGACTAAAACCGATACGTGGTTATGACAACCCCAAATCCGAATACTATATTTGCATATGAAATCCTAAACTTGGAAAATGACTAAGTCAGAATCCGATACATGAAATCCGGAACTTGAAATCCGGGACTTAGTGAAATCCAATACTCTTGAATCTGAGACTATGAAACCAAGTGTTTGAAATCCGATTAAAGTAAATCCGACAGTTATGGAATCCATCGGATTCCCAAATCTGACACTGGTGAAATCCGATATGTGAGTTGCGGATTTTCATAAATCCGAATGTAAATCCGATAGTTTTAAGAATCCGATACTTTTGAGTTTCAATTGCATTTGTTTATTGATTGTTGATGTTATGAATGAATTATAAATATAAAATTTCATTTCATTGCATACAAGAATTAGGAAAAATATCATCCTACAAGAAATGAAATTTTCTAAAATTGTAAGAAAAGGGTTTCTTATTAAATAGTACTAGCATTGTATCCACATAATGTAGCGGACTAGCGGAGACGAATATTTTTTCTCGACAACTTGTTCGTTTCTTAAACAGAGGTGATGTAATGGGTTAATAAAATTTCATATGAATGATAAAATCTAACAAGAGTGTTGACATTATAATTTATAATTTTATGTTATTTTAATTATATTATACATTTAAAAAATCCAAATATTTTATAAATGTAGGTTATATATTATTTAGATTTAATACTTACGTAATTTTTAATAGTTAAGTTAAAATATTTATTATATGATAGAAAATTTAATAAGAAAGGTTTAATTATTAAGTTAATTTCATTGATTTGATTTTTTAAATTTTATATTTTGAAAGATTTAGTTATTAAAATGGTATATAAGATTATCATTCCAAATAGTTACTTTATTTAACAGTTCTATTTAGTTTAATATTAGGGTTTAGTTCGCTAAAATATATCAAACTTGTCAGGTTTTGTTATTGTGTGTATCGAACTTTAATATTTTTTATTGTGTATATCGAACATTTAATTTGTCGTTATTGTGTGTTAAACTTTCTATTATATGTACTAAACTTATACATTTTTTTATATGTATCCAAAATACATACAATAACAACAAATTAAAAGTTTGACACACAATTGAAATTTTTAATGTTCAATACACGTAATGGCAAAACATGACAAGTTAGATACATTTTGATGAACTAAATCCTTAATATTAAAGGTAAATTAATCATTTAAAATTAAAAAATTAAAACAAAAAACCTAAATATTTTATACGATGATATAAACAAGATATTTCATTTCTAAGTAAATAGCAAAAATTCTCTCATAATATTCAAATAGCTTATTTCATTCAATCTTTTATTCTTGCATATTCTTTACGGATAAAAAATATACACATTAAAATAGTACGAGTAATACGTTTGACTTTAGTGAAAAAGTAATAACGGTAATTTATTAAAGATAAAATTGGAAAACTAGCAATTAATAAAGAGAAAATGATCCGTATTATAACATTATTTAACTTAGATTATGTTATACTAACAAATCATTTAAATAAGTAAATATAAAAATGATTAACTTACACTTCATTAAAGTGGTTTGTAAGTATAATATCACATAAGGGAGATAATATTAACATTATGAATTATTTCTCAATTAAAAAATAAAAAAACTTTTTAAAACATAGATAATTATTTTAAAACAGAATAAAATAGTATTATGAATAATTTGGAAACGGATAGTGTAATATTTTTCCAAATTACAAGTCTAACAATTCCGTCAATATCTCTGGGTGGGGGCGTGAGGCCCGGTTGGAGTGGCGTAAACGGTTTCCAGACGACCCGGAAGCGATTTGTTCCGGGCTCAACGTTAGTGTGGATAGTCAACGATATGATAATATCCATTTCTGGAGTTGGCCATTGGAGAACAGAGTAGAAATTTGAAACACTCTCCAACCAATAATGAAACAAACATTTGTGATTTTGATCTCATTGCTGTTCTTAAGCAATAGTAATCGATTTGTGGTGTTTGCAGTAAGATCAAATTCCAATCATGATCAGTGCAAAGCATGGATGGTCCAGTCCATTCCCACTGACATGCCTCAACTCTCTCTCGTTCCCGGCGTTCTCGCCACCGGTAATTGTTTATTAGATCTTCATTTATATTTGTTCCCGTCTAAAACAAATTCAAATATGGTCTTCAAATATGAAAATTAGCGTTTCTCATATCCATATTTGACTTCCAGGTTGTTCTATTGGTTGCATATAATCATCAGTTTGTTCTAGAGCCTAGAGGACTGTTAGAATGAAAAAAGCTGAAATGTTAGATGAATTAAACAAATGGATTAATGGAATCACTGGGTTGCACACTTGGACCATTTAGTGGCTAAACACTCACATAAGCAAACAGTCGCGCCATTTTAACATTGACAATCTTTTAGGTTTTCTCTGTATGTGGGATGTCTATTGGTGTTCTAGTTCGCCCTAACTTGCACTGTTGGTTTGGAAGGGAAGGAAGGAGAGGAATTCCATAAAAGTGTTGTCTGACCAACATATCTGTTGTTATCTTGTCTAAGCATAAGTTATTCCATTTTGCATATGAAAATGATGCATTTCAGATTTTCACCATCAAGAAATCCAAAGATTTCTGACTTTTCAAACAGCTGAGATCGGTTCCCAATATTTGATTGCTGGGTGCTGTTTGTGATAAATAAAATAGTCAGGGGGATTGTTTGATTTTGGTGATTAGATGTTATTTAAGGGATGAGTTTTTATGATAAGTTATGTTCACATTACTTGCATCACCCCCCCCCCCCCCCCCCTCTTTCTCCCCCATGGGTTCTTCCTTGCTGGTTATGCAACAAAAGACATTAATATAAGCTGGTAACTTCTTGTTAAAAGTACTCTAATTACTTAAACTACTGGGTTTCTTCCACATGTTCCCATTCTTCTCTTGTTATAGACAACCTGGATTTTGTTTCTGAGTGACTTTAATCTAGTTTTCAATTGAGTTCTAGGTATTCAATTTCTGCCGCTTGCTAATTTTGATCATAGTTTCATACGTGTATATGAATTTCCGTATTAACTTGCATAACAAGCTTCTGAATTATTAGCACAGTGGTTTTCACTTCTTTTCAATACCCCTTCTACCCACTTAACGCATTATCACAAGTGACACAGCTGTTGTGAATTCATATGATCAGCGGACGTGTTTAGGTGGTTAGCTGGAAACTCTTCCCACAAGTTGGACATAATGGCACAGTACTGGCAACTAATAGCACATCCTGATGACCCTCGTTCTGGGGATTATGGATACTCAAAAGAGAAAATGCAGAACTTCGGTTCTGGTGATGGTTCAAGTGTATATAAATCCATTGAAGACGCTGCTGATCGTGATGTCGATATTAGGTATATGCTGCAGCTTTAAATCTTCAATTCAGCTTTTATTATTTCTCTCATTCATGGTCATAGATGTTTGAAAGATTGAACTTACCTAATTTATATAATACTTGGTGTTTCAGAAAATTTAGAGAACCAGTATAAAAAGATATGTAATTGGAGATATAAGAAACTTAATAAGATTACTATCAACTAAACATTTGTATCAAATTGAGAAAAAAGGAGAGTTAATACAATGCCCATATACAGCGGTTTATAAGTTGTGTATCTTGTATTTGTTATTTAGTCTTCAATGCCGTACTCAAAGAGATGCACATGTAATACTATTCTGTGTCTGCTTCCCTTTATTTAGCTTTCAGATATAAATTTGTTTAGGAGTCATATATCTGGCAACAATACTTTGCATGCCTAACAAGCTTTCTTTTTCGTTTTTTTTCTTTTCAGGCTTTTACAGCATTCAGGAGTATATCCTGATTACACTGAAGAACCCTCTGAACTTGCTTCAGGGAGGGTGAATGTAAAGAATGTAACCTTGTTGATAAGTGATTGGTTCGAATCAGGTGTGCTCCATGCTAAAGTTTGGATATCTGACTCTCGAGATGTTTATATTGGATCTGCTAACAATGACTGGAAATCTCTTACTCAGGTAATTTGTGATAGAACTAGTATAGTATTATCAAAAAAATTCAAGTAAAAAAGGTAACAGAGAACTAGGGGAAACAAAATAACAGTTCTCATTTGATGCTTGAAGACTTACTGGGTAGGTTTGTGTTGAATGAATGATTTTTATAGGTGAAGGAAGTGGGAATCTATCTTGTTGATTGTCCATCTGTAGCAAGAAAAGTTGAAATCTTCTATAATAACTTATGGAAACTTGGATCTTTGAATTATTCAGCTTACACAACAAAGATATGGGATCAACAATGGCAGATCAGTAGAACAGTACCTTGTTGGTCACATTTTATACCATCTACAGGAAGGTGCAGGTATATTACCAAACGTGGTCAGTTCTAATTCCAGTGATACTAAAAAGGTGTTTATAATTGTCTGAAAGTTGCCCACTTGATTAGGATTATTGCAACAATTGTACCATCTAGAATCAGGGATTTATAAATCTATTCACAAGTTTACAATATGGCTGTAGATCTCCTCTTCCTCATTACGTGGAGGTTCCTCACACAGCTGGCTATCCAATGCTCGCGGACCCTTCAACGTTTCAAGAATCAATTCAGACTCCTGGATGCAATTATTCGAATTTGCAGCCTCAATTGAGCTATCTTTCTTTTGCTCCTCCAGAGGTCAATATTATTCATAACTAACTCTCATTTTGTATGTAAATTTATGTCGCTACTTTTCAGTCTTGACAGTTTAAAATTTTTTACAGATGTTTAGGTTCCATAAATAAATACATGTACTTTCTTTGATGCTCTATTCCTTCATATGAATTGACATGATTCCCAAATTGCAGCTCTCCTTTGGGAAGTACCAGGCAGATGAACAGGCTTGGATTGACACGATCAAATCTGTAAAACAAGGGGAAACTGTGCGAATCAGTACCATGGATTGGCTTGGTCAATCTGAATACGCAAGTCAAACAGTATACTGGTCGTCTTTATCCACAGCAATTTCAGAGGTAAATTATGATAATTATTATATGATTATAGTAAACCTCACAAATGTAATCACTTGAGGGATGCACACTTATCTGCAATTGTACATTTTCTAATTCAAAAAATGTTTAAAATGCAGGTCATTTTCTCTAAGCATGCAAAAGTAAAGATACTTGTAGCTTACTGGGCTCATTTTATCAGCAACACAGATCAATATCTGAAGTCTCTTCTATATTCCAATAATTTATGCTCTTCTTCACCATACAACAACTGTTTGGGTAAAATTGAGATCAAATACTATATGGTTCCAGGTTTTAATTCGACTGGACCCGCCATTACTAATGGGACAAGTACTGGAAATAAGTATCCAGGTTATACTAGAGTCAACCATGGAAAATATGCAGTTAGCGACAAACGAGCACATATTGGGACTAGTAATTTGATGTGGGATTACTTTTATGCAACAGTTGGTGTCAGTTTCGGGACCTATAATCCAGCAATTGTGTTGCAGCTTCAGCAGATATTCGATGCCGACTGGGATTCTCCTTATGCTGTTCCAGTTCAACCATTGCAGGATGGACATGCTTTCTCAAGTTGAGGTGATTATATATTCAATATTAGCCCACCCATTGTATAAGAATAAACAGGCATTGTGCATTAGGCAGTTGATTTTCCTTTATTTAGTCATTTTCTTATCTTATTTGTTTCTTTTTATAGATGACAAAAGTTTCTCATCTTTATTTAACAAGCATGCCATGTAGGAAGGAAGTAGGAACCCAATTAATATGCATCACTATACACTGCCACATGTCTATGTCAACCCTTTTAGTTGAATCTTGATCCAG
The DNA here is from genome assembly GCA_038502395.1 of Dittrichia graveolens. Taxonomy (NCBI): domain Eukaryota; kingdom Viridiplantae; phylum Streptophyta; class Magnoliopsida; order Asterales; family Asteraceae; genus Dittrichia; species Dittrichia graveolens. The sequence goes on from JARJIL010000005.1 coordinate 17,614,741, forward strand.
TCATCCAGATGCACCAAAAGACTGGAGAAACTATTCACCCACAAATTACATTTTTTTTTATTTTCCTTTTTCTCTGTTTGATGTCAAATTCGCATCATATCCACATTCTTGAAGTCTTGAACCTTAAACTCCTCACGATCGAAATCAGTTCCATGTTGACTCGTCTTCAAAGTTGTAACAAATATAACAGCAATGGTGGTTGATCTCCCTTTATATATGCTTTTTTCTACATAACCACTTAATACCAAAATGATGAAGGTACTCACAGGAGTAGAATATAAAAGTAAATAAATAAATGTTTGGATCGATCTTGTCAACTTTTCAAGTGTTAAACGTATAGTTGTTGTATAACTTACTGTAAACAGTTTTTGTATATATGTTTTAATTATATAATATATATTTGGAATGTGAATAAACTAATGATAAGAAAATATGCAAAACCTTAACAAAACACCTCAATATGAACTTATTTCTCTTTTTTGTTCTCGACACACACAAACTGTGTAATGCGGCTACAGATGAGGGGATCTTGGGCCTAATTGGTCTTTTATACCCTTTTCAAGTTACCTCAAATGACAAAACAACCCCTTACAATAATTAAATTACATTTCAAACACTATTCTCAAACATTATTTTCAAGTCATCTAATGTGTCGTGTGCAATGCTGATCATATGGACTTATGAAAGACAATAATGAAACATAGTACATATAATTAAAACATACAATTTTTTAAGTAATTTGTAATAGTAGAAATTGTAATAGAATTCTAATAAAACTAAACTATTTGTCAAATGTCTCATTTTTCTTATAAACAATATGTTCTTAACACGTGAATTTTTTTAAACGGTTTTATGTCCATTAATAAAAACAAGCTCAATTTTATGTACAGAAGTAGTCCCAAGTTTATTTATCGGGCTTTTGGTCCCGACACCGACCATTCCTCTTGAGGTTGGGGATTCAACGTTTTGTTGTTTTCGGGTTCATGCCCGTCTAACTAAGTTTAGGCCTATGCGTACTTCTAGTTTTTTCTGAAATTTTAAATAACCCAAAAGAAAGTGTATAACACAGCTTTGAAACATCTCTTCTTATCTCCCATAAGTTTCAACCAATTACACGATTCAAAAGCTTGCTCGAAAGTAGGAATCTTTGAATAATTTATACGTTTTCGATAATTTTTTTATTTCAAATCATTCCAAACTTTTTTTAAATAATAGTTAAGGGTAATATAAGTATAAACCCCCTCCCAAACCCCTTGATTTCCTTTGATTCTTACCTTTTTAGATATCATTTCAAATCCTCTTGTTATTCACGTTTAATAAAATAATACGATGTAGAGCACCTTCAATAGGAGGTCAATAAGGATGGCATGGAGAGATAATAAGGGTTGTATAGATTGTGTAGATAAAGTGTAATAAAAATAGAGTTAAATAAAGACACAACCGTGATATGAAATTTGTGGGTCCTATCTTTTTTTTAATTTTAATAATGGTAGACGTCACAAATTTAATATAAATAGTTTATTTACTTTTTATAATATTATGTAGATTTTAATTTAACTTAATTAATTTTTAATATACTTATATTTTTAATAATTAGGTGTTTAAGTATTTTATTTTCTAGATTTCATAATTTTTAGTTAATGTATTTTTATTTAACCGTATTTTTAATTTATGTATATTTTTATAAAAATTATATATGATGCTCTTAGGACGCACGTCAATGTGGGTCATAGAACAGAGAATGGAAAAGACTCGACTATTTATTTTCATAAAATAATATTTTTCGGTTTAATTCTTATAAAGTTTAAGACTCGATTATTTTAGTAATGAGAAAAGCTGATAAACATGCTAATACAATTAACTGCTCCGAGAGTAACAGAATCCTCTGTGATGACGAACCATACAAGCAGAAGCAGAAGCAGAAACCATTCGCAATTGTTACTGATTTTGATTCCATTCTTGTTGTTGTTGAGTAATTACTGTCCGTTTGTGTTCTTAGTAGCAGTAAGAGCTGAGCTCCATGATGATCAGTGCAAGGCATGGCTTGTCCAGTCCATTCCTACTGATATGCCTCATCTCTCTCTCGTTCCCGGCGTTCTAGCCACCGGTAATTGCATTTCTCGTGTCTTAATTTTGACATTACACTTGCAGGATTTTTCCATCGGTGAAATGTGGAAATCAGTTTGTTCTGAATCGTGAATTTTACCCGTAAAGTTGCAAGTAATTTGATTCCGATATTAATAATCGACTCACTTGCAAATTTAAAGCAAACATTGAACTGATTTATATGCTGTTTCTAGTTTAGTTTCCATGATGAAATCCTTTCGTTTATTAGCATAATTACTATCCTTTCTTAACTCATTACAAGTATGTTGCGAGTATTAAACTGTTTATATGCATATGATGATTATTAGGGGATGTTTTTAGATGGTTAGCTGGAAACTCCTCCCAAAAATTGGATATAATGACACAGATATGGCAACTAATAGCTCGTCCTGATGATCCTCGTTCTGGAGATTATGGATACTCTAAAGAGAACATGGAGAGCTTTGGTTCTAGTGATGGTTTGAGTGTATATAAATCCATTGAAGATGCTGCTGATCGTGATGTCAATATTAGGTAGACGTTGCGGTTTTCATTTTTGTAGTTCTGTCACTGGTTATTTCTATGATACTTGCTGTTATAGTAGTCTAAACTCTAAAGTGTGTATTTGAAAGATGAAATGTACCTAGAAATTCTTATGTTTCTTTTCAGGCTTTTGCAGCAAACAGGAAGATATCCAGATAACACTGAAGAACCCTCTGACCTCGCTTCAGGAAGGGCAAATGTGGAAAGTTTAACGTTATTGCTTAGCGATTGGTTTGGATCAGGTTTGGTCCATGCTAAGGTTTGGATATCAGATTCTCGAGATGCATATATTGGATCTGCTAACAATGATTGGAAATCTCTTACTCAGGTAATTTATGAGCCACAGAATTTAGTATGCGTGAAAAACCAATTAAACTGTACTAAATAGTTATGTTTTGTTAAGGTAATATGTGATTGCATTTATCAGCATTCTTTGTTTGGTCAGAGATCAAAACACCACATTTTTAATCCAGTTTCTCAAAAAAAGGTACTATGTGTTTGCATTGACCAGATGTTTTCATGTTTGAATTTATAGGTAAAGGAATTAGGGATCTATCTTGTTGGTTGTCCGACTATAGCAAGAAAACTTGAGATCTACTATAACAACTTATGGACACTTGGATCGCTGAATTATTCAGATTATACAACAAAGATATGGGATCAGCAATGGCAGATCAGTAGAACAGTCCCTTGTTGGTCACATGTCATACCATCTGAAGAAAGGTGCAGGTATGTTGCTGAACCTGGTCAACTCCAATTTTATTGGAACTGAAAGATTGTTTATTTAATCTACATGTACTTCCATTTTAATTAGACATAATCTGTTCATGTTATTGTGATTCTCACAACATTATTCTACCAATCTAGAATCAGGAATTCGTAAAAACATTGCAAATTAACAACATTGGGTGCAGATCTCCTCATCCTCCTTATGTGGAGGTTCCTCACACAGCCGGCTATCCAATGCTCACAGACCCTTCAACATTTCAAGTATCGATTCAGACTCCTGGATTAAATCATTTGAATTCGCAGCCTTTATTGAGCTATCTCTCCTTTGCACCTCCAGAGGTCATCTCTCCTCTGTCTCTCTCTCTCTCTCTCTGTCTCTCTCTGCAGTGATTATGGGGCACTTATGGATGCCTTTATACGGAAAAAAGAACATTTTTTAAGGATATTTTCATACTTACATAGCATTTAGCCGCATTGTTGTTGTTTCGGCCTCAGTGACTTGAAGATATTCTCTCTTTTAATGCTTTTTCTTCAAATATATGACATAATTGGCTAATTGCTAAACTACAGCTCTCGTTTGAGAAGTACCAGACGGATGAACAGGCATGGATTGACACTGTTAAATCGGTTAACATTGGGGAAACTGTGCGAATCAATACCATGGACTGGCTTGGTCAATCAAAAGACTCAGCACAAACAGTTTACTGGGCATCTTTATCTTCAGCAGTATCAAAGGTAACTTTTAATTATCTCGATAGTATCTTTGTGATCCTTACAAAAATCTAACCAAATAAATAGATTATCAAATCCATCAAAAGTGAGTTTACTGTTTACTCAATGGTAGAAAATAAACTACTTGGAGAAACTGGTAAACAAATACCATGAGTTTTCATTTTATGATGACCCAGATGATGTTTACAAATGCAGGTTATCTTCTCCAAGCATGCAAAAGTGAAGCTACTTGTATCTTACATGCCAGATTTTAACATTAACACGGATGAATATTTGAAGTCTCTTCTCTATTCCAATAATCTATGCTCTTCTTCACCAGATAACAACTGTTCTGGTGAAATTGAGATCAGATACTTCATAATTCCAGGTTATACTTCAAGTGGGCCTGCCATTAGTAATGGAACAAGCACAGGGAATGCTTATCCAGGTTACACTAGAATCAACCATGGGAAATATGCAGTAAGTGACAAACGAGCACATATCGGGACCAATAATTTGATTTGGGATCACTTTTATACGAATGCTGGCATTGGTTTTGGAACATATAATCCTGCAATTGTGATGCAGCTTCAGAAGATATTTGATGCCGACTGGGATTCTCCTTATGCTGTTCCAGTTCGATCGTTGCAGGATAGACATGTATTTTCAATCTGAGTTTTGATCAAGATGTCCTCCCTTCTTAAGGTTGAGAGTTCAAGTCCTTTTACGGATACAAGTGTGCAGGTGTGTTTGTGTGTGTGTTAGCCATTAAAAAAACTTTCAATATGAGTTGACCTGAGATCGTGCAATGGGCGTCAGGATTTGATTTGATGTTTTGATTTCTCAAAAATTGCAATAAACATTTGTGATTCTTTTTTCTTGAAATTTATATCTTAATTCTAGTTTTAAGGATAATAGAGTCCGACCACAACGATAGAGTTTATGCGAGACTAGAGTGTCTAGGAGAAATAAGTCTGAAACACATGGCTTCAGAAAGTAAAAAATTAAGAAGGCATTCCTTTTGAAGGTCTCATTAGCTCCGGCTTATTTTTATCATGCCCATTTATTTGGCTTGTATCCGACTATTAAACTTATAATGACTTAGAATAACAACATACAGTGTGCTTATGAAAATATAGGGGCATATAAAATAAGCCAAATTTAGAATTTCCTAATAAGATAAAACAAATACCCCTAGATATGTTTGTCACAAACAGTATCAAATAAAAACTTAAATATTATAAAAACCGTAAGAAATTTAAAAACAAGTCAAATGCATCTATGAATTCGTTAGATTCATGGTCATACGTCTTAATTAGAGTGTTTTGTGAGTTTTCAAACAATTTGGGATAACTGTGCATGAAATAATAAAATGCATCAAAATGCGACGCAAGTCTATGCATTTTCATTTTTTTTTCAATTTTCTTCGACTTAAATGTTCAGAAAATTCACGAAACACTTTAATCATGATGCATAATCATAAATCGAATGAATTTGTAGAATTTGTCAGTTCAATTCTTACCAATATTTAAATTTTTATTGGAACCTTTTTAATAATCTCTGTAAATAGCGCCTAGGGGTGCATTTGTGCCAAGTTGACCCAGGCTGGGTCATAAAGTAGTACTAGGCTCAAGCTTAATATATCTGTGACTCTCATGACTAAAACATACAATAACAATGGATTTCTCCTATTTCAGACAATAATGCACGCATAAATGAACATAATAGACATTAATCAAAAGGCAATCCAAGTGGAGCATCCACAACTCTGTCCAACTCAAATTCTGCAATTCCCCACCCTTGACCTAACAACATAATAAACCATCATCTCTAAGAAATCTTACATATGATGATATTAATAAACATCAGAGACTAGTTCAGAACTCTGCAACCATATATAATAAACATGGCCCAGGTGCACACTTTTCTGATGAATCACAATATACTAAAACCGCATGTTTTCATCTGATTTAGAAAAAAAAACAAGATGAAACACTCGCGTCCAACAAGTTCTCTCAAGTTCTCAAGTCATCATGTTCATAAGGTGCTTACAGATTAAGAGATTGAGCATGGTGACGGATGTGATCGTCTATGAAAGAGGCTATGAAATAGTAAGAGTGATCATAGCCAGGCTGCATGCGCAGCAGGAGTGGAGCTTTCGCGTTCCTGCATGCCTCATCAAACTTGTGTGGCAACAGTTGGTTTTCATGCAAAAACTTATCATCGTCACCCTGCACACAAACAATCACTGAATTTATAAGACCAGTGTATTGGATGAGCGAGTTGGGTCATGGGGCATACATGTTCGGATGTTCCAATATTCAGGTTGAGACTGGCTTTTTGGTACGGGTTGGAAGATTGGTCTGACGGGTGAAACACCTTTTTTGCTCATTTTTGTAAATAATTATGTGTATGGTACTATGGTTATTATTGGCAATAGTATTCTAATCTTTGAAAATAATCCTTTCAAAAAAAACTTTGAAAATAATGGTTTAGGAGATTGTATGCATTTAAACTATACTTTGGGTGACAATCAACCTAATCTTCATTTAGTTAAATTTTTGGAGATGACAAATTTGACACCTTTGAGATAAAACACAACACAGATCAACACATTTACAAGTAAATGGGTTGAAATTGGCAATACTAGACTGAAACAGTTAACAAGATTTAAATTACTAAACAAGTGAAAAGGCATATCCCAATTTCACATACTTATATTAAAGATGGAGTATAAAAAGTTCCCGTGGGCCAGTGATCAAGTACAAGTATAAAGTTACTTGCATCATGCTACATATGCCTTCCAACACATGATTCATCATCATGATATTTTGTTTCGTGAAAAGATGATGGTACTAGTATAGAATTGTATATGAAGCATTTATACTGGGTTTTAAAGAATACATGACATTATTGGAGTTAAGTTGCCACAAAGAAGTTTCAAGGAGCTAACATGAAGTTTAATATATTTTTAACAATCCAAACAGGTCCGTTATGATCAAAGGAGCTTTTATTTACTCTTTTCCCTAAGATCGTTGTGGAATTTATGTCATGATGTTTATTTATAGTAAAAAACGCCAGATGTTTATTATTTAAAGACTAAATGGGTCTAGTTTGGAGGTTAATTTCTAAATTAGGCAAATGCCAACCAATATAATCTGAAACCATTATATTAAATGGCGTTTCTGGGAGGAGGTAAATGGAACCATAAAGCCATAACAAATGTGGCAAAGCATTCCAATTTAGTTTAGATCGCAAGAAACAATTTCTACCTGGTCAATCAAGATTGTAGCCGCAACGTCATTGAACTTTGCTATCAGGCAAGTGGCATCGTATTCCTGCATTTATAAATCTGAGCACCTGCCTCTTGAACCAATTACCGAACAAAAACGATTAAAATTACAAAAATATACCTCCCAAGCAGTCTTATCATCACCCAAATAGTTTGTGAATGCCTTCTGACCCCATGCACAGTTGATAGGATTTACAATAGGGGAAAATGCTGAGACTGACTGCAAAAGGACAAATTCAGAAGAGAAATTCAAAAGATGAGCAACGTATGTAATCACTGTAAACATCATAATGGTAGCAGTGTAGCACTAGCTTTTAGTTTTAAACTTCCAATAGTTATAAGTTACTTAATGTTAAGTTTACCAAAACACAAAAGATCGTGAAACAAGAGGTTATGACAAACTTTTAAAACGCTAGTTTAACTAGGCTCTTGAACACTCCGAGACAAGCTTCATATTATTATAGATAGTAAAAAGAATTAGTAATGTAACTTTTTTGAATGAACAAATTATAAACAACTAAAGTTTGTCAAACATGATTATAAAAACTATACATCTTTTTGTCCAATGATAATTATCTAATTTATCTCCACTACTCTATAGCATTTAGATCATTTTTGTGACCGATTTTAAGTTAAGTAGTACAACAATATCTTAAAGCATCCAAAATTCAAACTCTATAATCAATAGAAATTAAGTCATTGGTCGGTTACAAAATGGAATTTGGTTGCAATGTAGAATAACAATACAATCTTAAACTATATAACCCATGCCATTAACTTTTACCAAGTGAGAAACAATCATTCGGTTTTTTGTACAACTTTTTGTTAGATAACAAATCAAAACTCATTTGAAGGATATTTTGTACACCGTCACATCACGCGTGTAAAATACTAGTTTAAATCAAATGATTGGAGGTTCTATGCATTCAAAATACATTTTGCGCAACTTTCAACCTGTTTGACCCAATGAACCTGCTTCTTTTCATCAAGTAATTTTTTTAGTATATACCCGTTTGACTCATTGGAGATAAAACATAACCCAATCAACCAACTTATAAGTAAAGGGGTCCAAATTGCTACTTCTAAGCATTATCAGGGGCCTTTATATATTTTGAACCTGTAATTTGGGTTCTAGAATCGTTGCTAACAACTGTATTCCAAGTTTTCAATTAGAAAAAGATTAATCGGATATCATAATCAGTATCCACATAAGACAGTCTGGAATACCTTGTACTTGTCGAGGTTCTTCAGATAGATTGTAAGTGCTCCATGTCCACCCATAGAGTGACCACTTATAGATGCCCTTGATGTATCCAGCTGTGGGAAGTTATCACTCAGAAGTTTTGGTAGTTCCTTAACTACATAATCATACATCTGCCAGTTCTTCCACTTCTCCACAGTAGCATTAAGATAAAATCCAGCACCTGACTTAAATATATGTTATGACCCTATGTCTTTAAGACTAACTAATCAAACAAGTAACTAAAGTTCTCATTAAAGCAATTATATAGTCAATCAAATATAAAGTTTCAGACTTCATGTAACATACCAACACCAAAATCCCAGCTGTCTGCTTCCCCCTCCACATTCAGGCCTCCTATATCACAAAGACACAGATATAGTTAAGTCACTCAGTAAATGGGTTAACAGTTATACAAGCACAATTACTGAATATCATGGTTATATTTAGTATAAACATAAAACTTACAATTTCATAAGTATCATCCTTAATAAGTAAAACAAACAAGTCATCACTAAATTATAAATGAAGGTACAAAACTGCCACAATTTTGCTTGTGTAACTTAAAATCAGAGTCCATGGCTCACCATGAATACATTGTATTTGTGCAGATCGTATTACTTTTCATGGTCATTTTAAAAAGCCTTAAATGCCATTATGCTAGAATCAGTATATCATGAGAACAACAAAAGAAATTTTAAAAAGATTAAACATAAACCTCACATTGTTGTTTACAGTGATTTAGAATCATTTGTACGCCAATAATAGAAAAGCTAGTTTGATATCACTTCAGATAAGCAATAAATTCTATATCTATGTCTACATAAATACTAGTACATTAGAAGCTAGTGAAATGTAGATTAACACCTGCTACCATTCAAAGCTTATTCCATTCCTTATTTCCTAAATTTGGTATGAGGTCACTTCAAAGCTCAAACAACAATAGCTATGCTCATTAATCAGAAAAAATTAGTATATTTCAGAACACACAAAGCTTGATCAGGCCACTATGCAAAATTAGTTCTTAGGTACTTATTTGGTACATCATCCATTAAGCCAGAAGCAAAGAAATTGTTTAATTAAATATTGGTGTTGAACACCAAATACCATTGGCCAATTTTTTTTTATTTGCACTTGGTATCAGCACATCAAAAGGAGTAACGCACGCAGATAAAACCGCAAGGGTGCTTCAGAAAACTAAGATGCAGCATGACCCAATGTTTTTTAGTTTCTCTGAAGAACCCGCATGGAACATGAAGAAGCTACCACATAGGCCTTAGCCATATAACTACTCCTTCATGCAAAACTTTCTACTTTAGGTTGTCTTGGAAAAATAATGGAGTTCTTTTTTTAGTTCCTTTCTAAATTTACACCCATTAGCAATAGTTGCAATAGATTGAGATTGTGGTATTCAAGTTTTCTAGTTTTTTGTTTTGTCCAATCATAAGGTATTTTAGATATTCGATCACTGGTAAAAGACTTTATCAAATGATGTCACTGGTCAAACGTTGCATTTACTGGACACGGTGAGTCCTAAGCTTTAGAAAAAAACTTAAAGAGGATACGTAAACACAACATATATGAAAAAGGTTTCGAATATGAAAGTTTCAACTTACTTGGGGATGTATCTGGAACAATCAAAGCAATGCCTTCAGTTGAAGCAACTCGTTGTGCACCAGATTTGGCTATGAAGTTCTCATCGGTGCAAGTAAGTCCAGACAGCCAGTAAAGTACCTAATGCGTATTCAAATATTAAATTTTAGAACCCATCCACAGGAAAAACAAAATAACTATGCACGGACAACCCTATGAAACTTCCAGTTTTATAAAAAAACTTTCACAAGTTCCAATACTGAGCTAGCCAGCTAGTAGATTTCACTCAAGATCGTAATTTATAAACTATAACCTGCCATTTCTTGTTGATTTCTGTCTTCCATTGTAACCACAAACAAAAGACGCAACTTAAAAAGAAGAAACTCACTCATGAAACCAATAACTAAATGAACGAGGAAGCATTCTTACATGAAAGCAACACATTCCACCCCTCATGAATTGAAGAGACACCAAAACACGTCCAATGACATCACAGCATAAATTGAAAAGAGAATAAGTATAAGTTTCATTACAAATATAAGTTGAATAACAGACTCTTCATCGCTAAACCTCGACTTCGAATGTCAACCACACGACTTTTCAGGTTCAAGTTGGCACTAACCCTAGTTAGACTAGATGTACAAGACCATAATAAAAAAAAGTAATTAACATCAATGAAAGTGATAGAAATTACCAAAATGCGGAACCCCCCACCCATAACCCTAAACCCTAAATGGAACTAGTAAAACAACGATCATCAACACAAATTTCGTAAAATTAGTATTCAAGAAACAGTCTAAAACATATTTCATACTAACAAATACAACAAATTTAAAGATCAACGAAGTACGTAAAGAAAATAAAAAGGGTTATATGGGATAGATAGTTTACAGGGAATTTTTGGGACGGGGAAGTTGATGGAGGGAAATAGATGTGGAAGTTCATGGAGCAACCCAAGGTGGAGGAGTGATGTTTGTATCTCTTGTTGAATCCTTCGAACATTTTGGAGCTGCTGATTTCAGTTGGCTTGCTGTTCTCCATCTCTCTTGATAGCGTTTCTCGATTCTTTCTTGGTTAGATGAATGTGAATGTGAATGTGACTGTGAAATGCGATGAAATGAGAAAAGGGTTTACTTTTTATATATGGCGAGTCAAGCTCACCTCGCACCACATATGTACACATGTTTCCATTGATAAGCCAAGGGGGTGTTTGGATTGGTCGCTATTTGGAACCCAAGTGATTTGTAGGACATCACATGGATTACAAAGAATATTTTATTCGCCGCGTGGCATCACATAAAATGGATTTTGATTAGACGGTATAATCATATAATATGATTTAGACCGGATTTGTATCTTTTTATCAGTGTTTTAAAACTTGGGTTGATTTGAACGGTTAATTTGTGAATTGTTTAAGAAAATGGTTTAACAATGACTTGATTTATATCTTTTTTTTACCTGTATTAATCGTCGGTTTCCCGTTGATCTGCATCTTTCAATCCATTATTAGCATAGTTTTAGGGTTATTTAGTTTTTTATATATTTCTTATGAATGTTGTTAGTTGTTACCTTCGTCTTTTTTTTCTTTACCTGTGATTTTAATTTTCATATCTTCTTCTTTTGATTACTCTTTTTCTATAGTTTTTGAAACCATCAATTATATTCCGATAATAAAAGCAACAACACCTTTAAATAGCTTGACTACATATCACTTCCCTTAGGAGTTGTTTGGTACATGGAGTTGAAGATAGAGAAAAGGAAATGAAAACAAATCTTTTGTTTATTTACTTGTGAGAAAATAAGAAGTGGGGAAACAAACATTTCATATTACCTATTTTCAATTATCCACCAAATGGGGAGAAAAGGTGGAAACGGAAAAGTTGGGAAATGAAAAAAACACGGAGAATTGGTATTTTTCCCTCGTAAGTTTCAAACAACCCCAAACCCAAACACCTTAGATATTCATTTCTCCCTCTTCCCTTCATTTTCTCTAACCGTCGTTGCTCCTTATTTTCTCTGGTGTTTCAGATGATTTAAGATCAACTTTATTAACATTTAGAAGTTTTTTATTTTCAAAACTTTAGCACATGGTTAATTATTCAAGCCAACATTATGTCTTGTAGTAACCCTTTCATGTGACCTACACAAAAAGTTAAGGTAATCGTTTTCCAATTCCTTTGTATATAAAAAAATTAAAAAGCTCCCCCAAACACGCACCTCTCTCTCTCTCACACACACATACTCTATGTTCGTGTAACACCCTAAATTTATAAAAGTTACTAAAATGAGGTGGTAAGTAAAAGTTGAGGTAAACGAATAAAAGTTATAAATTATTAAAGTGGATCATTTAATCTAAACCTTGAAATTAGAAGTGGAAAATGGATAAAATAATGTTAAGAGATGTTATGAGGTTTACAATTATCATACTTGATGATTGGAATCATTTAAAATCGAGTTTGGAGCGTTTTGGTTGAAATTCCCGTCAATGGCAGAACTGAAATTGAGAGCTTGGTCCGAGTGTTCCTTCCTAATGCCGTAGAAAGTACAACTACGGCCATAAAAAGGAGGAAGTACATCCTACAGCCGCAGAAAGTATAACTACGGACGTATAAGGGGTTGTTTGGTCTTTATTAGGCATTTAAGTGGAGTTAAGACTGCATATATATTGATGCGTATGTAGGAGATCATTAGTAACCTTAGTTTACTTTAGAAGATATATAGACCACTAGTTGTGAATTGAACAGACTTCAAAGCCGTAACATATCAGCTAAGATGAGTACCTCAATTTAGTACTCGTAAATAGTAATTCATGATTTCATATAATTTTTTAAATTACATATATGAGTAAGATCGGTACAACAATATAAATTAACAAATACGAGATTGGGTTAAATAGTACATACAGTTTGAATGGAATAACTATGAATATGTCAAACAGTTAAAGTGATACATGTGAGAATTATACAATATTTACACGAGTATATGTGTGATCTTACAAATATAGAAATATATATAGTATGACATGTACTGATACAGTACCTATGTGGACACAGTGACAATTGTACAGATATACGTATTATGATTGTACAAGCATGACTATATGAATACAGTACTTTTATGTATATTAGAATAGTCATTCAAATACAAATGTTATGATTACAACTACGGCACACATATGTGATATACAAGTGTAGTATTTATATTAATACAACTACACATATACATATATGAGTATGAAAACATGGCACTCATACATATACAATTACTGTTATATAATTACAGAAATTTATACAACCACACAACTATATATTCAAACAAATACATATACGGGTGTAAATATAAATATATATATATATATATATCTAAATACATACAATACAATATTTCAAACATGACGGATACAATTGTATGTTATACAAATACGATGGTTATACAAATACAAATGTGATACGGATACAACTACGGTTATAGTAGTTGAGATATATATACAACTACAATGTGTGAATATAACTACAGTTACAGTAGTTGTAATACAGTTACAGATGTAACACGGGAATACCTTTATCGTTACAACAATCGAAATATGAGTACAATTATAATACAATCACGGTCACCGAATACACATGATTACCAACATTGTTATTAAACAGTTATAGATACGGAAACAGTTATTATATTAACGCATTAAAGAACTACGGAATTCACCGAAAGAATACGCTAGGCTTAACCAAATCGTGAAACATTCTTTACAAGTGTTTATTTGAGTTTACTTACCGGACTTCATAGCTCATCAAATACTCTTAACACTTTTTAGGTACTTGAAGATCTTTTAATGTGGATTCAATGGACGGGCTCGTATTTTACAACCAAGTTATTTAAAACTTATTTTAATGTCAGTTGTTTTCCCGACTTTTAAATGTTTAATACTTTATATATGTGTAAGGATTTTCAACACACGCTTCCACTAATATTTCTAAATTGGATATTTGGTTGCAACAAAGTTCGTTTATTTACGAATATATTTCATAAGGTTTTATACTAAAAATGGGGCGTTACGGTTTACGAAGATCTCTCCCCTCCCCCCACAAGTGCTTGAATGATAAGTTTCTTTTTATAAACATTGGTCTCATTGTGCCCTTTTATCGGGTTCTTGTTGATTGTGAACTAGTATAGCCCCGTTCATGGTATGCTTTTGTTAGTGTATACGTGTGTAGCTAGTTGGTCTGTAATGTCATAGTCAATTTTATATTAGACTTTAGAGTCAACTATCACACACCTATAGGATCAACATATTTGGAAAATATATTATGTGTGGTTAATGAAATTAATTTGTTGGGCAAACCTAAATTTAAGGAAAAATAATAAAAGAGTTTTTTATTTAATTATTCATCAGGTGTAAAATAATAAAAAAGTTTTTTTATTTAGTTATTCATAAGGTATAAAATAATAAAAGAGTGTATTATTAGAGAAAAATCTATAGATATTTATTGGCTAAATATTTGGATATGAATAATTAATGGCTAAATATTAAAGGGTTGGTTTAGAATTAACATAAACGGACTTGGGTGAAGGATTAACTCGGTGAATGATGAAGAGTTTAAAGTGTAAATAGTTTCCTTATGTATAGTTAATAATCTTGTATAAGTTAACTAAATTAAATGTTAATATAATATACGGGTTGGTTTAAAATAAATATTAAATGTTAATAAAAAGATATTAAATAATGATAAAATATGAATGAAATGAGAATAAAAAAAATGACGACAAACGGTGTTGACACTCAGACCAACGGTGGAAACGTCGACACGATGAAAATGGTACATGTGATAGCAGAAACATTGTATTATGATACGAAGAAACGTGATTATATTTCTTGAGTTGTGTTCAGTATACAATCATATATGATTTGTAAAAGCATCACATGTGAATTACGAAAAATTACGAAAATACCACTCCTCCCAAAATTTTAAAATGTAATCTGAACTATTGATGACATTGATCCAAAGGCTAAAATTAGTCTCTTAGAACTATGAATTAATTATGGACTATATTGAACATTCATATAAATTTCTTATAATTATTGTTTCAATTAAAAGCAATAAGGTTTAATATTTATTGATTATTATTAAAATGATTATAAAATATTCTAGAATGATAAAACGAAGAATTTGCTTAAATATTTGAAATATTATAAATGGTAAATATGATATTTGTAAATTAATTTGGGTAAATAAATATTTTATGATTTAAGATGAACATAAATAAAAAAAATTTCTTTAATAATTTTGATTTAAGATTAAAGTCAAAATTGGATTTTAATTTTTATAAAGATGGATGGTTAAGATTTAATAATTTAAATTTTGATCAAAATTTATTAGAAATTTAAGGACTATGATTATCTAATAAATTTTATTAAAGTGAGTCTTTTATTTATATTAGAAGATTACCACCAAATTTATCTCATCTCTTATTGCTCTCTATTGAATTTGTAAAATACACAAAAAACCATAAGGTTTTTGACGTCAACTGTTCAACCAAACACAAATATACAAGCTCAGTTTTTGAGTTTATTATTTATTCAGAGTGTAGTCTAGCAAAACTATTTGATTGGTGCATATGTGATGGACTAATCTTGAGCAATCTATGCAATTTTCTTAAATCATAGGTTGTAGAACTTTTAAGGAACAAAGATCACTACTGGTTTAATGATCAACATTAGATTTTTACAAATCACTACGTTGTAACTTTGATTAAACAAATCAAGTTTCAATTCTTATAGAAACATGTTCATAATATTTTGAAATTCATATATATACTAGCTCAATTAAGGCTGTCATTTTTTTTGGGTGATTCTGACATATTGATGGTTTGAAGGGATAAAAAAAGTTCACATAAGTCGTTTAAAATAAAAGATTTTATAGAAGCAATTAAGTTGATAGAGTTAGTACTATGTTGGCCTAGCTTCAACTTGAACACAATGGCTCTACGGATTTTCCTATACAACATTGAAACATAACACTTGTAGCTAAAATTACTCAAATTTGTCAATCCATGCGTTAATACATTGAATGGGTTAACACTCTTATTCACCTCTAGCTACTTAGCTAAATACTTAGTATATTTGAGTGCTCCGCTCAATACTCAATATATACGACTGCTTGGCTTAATACTCCTTGGATCAAGTTTTTTCTTTAAGTAAAGCCAATGCCTTTATCAACTAGCCTGACCTTTTTCTACTAAAAGGAATAATGATTGTACAAATACTTGAACTGACAATTATATTAAACTCATACACCCAAAATGACTCATAATGTTTGGATCTTACGAAACATATTATAAATTTAACTCTTCTAGATTACTCATATGTATCAAGTACTCGATTTTGAATCATGAAATTGCAATTTACAAAGATAATACCTTAAACAAGAAATTGATGATCGAAGTGCGATGATGAGGGGAATTTGGTTCCCTCAATAGGGATTTTTTTGTTGTTCACTTGAAGTATTGGTGTTAAAATATTGACATCAAAATTATTATCAGCACCATTGAAGACTTGCCATGTAGACATGTAAGTTTTTAGATTTAACAACAAATTGAATAAAGTATCGCAAGCATTAAACTTTTAAAAATAAATGTATGGCTACGTAATTTTGAAAACTAAATGACTGAACATGAAATCTTGGTAAGCCTAGAGGACTAACGATATAACTAACTATACCTTTAGAATCTTATTATTAGAAGTAACTTAATGACTTATAAAAAACAATAAATTACTTCGTTTAGGATGATTTATAAATAACAAAAACTAGTTATAAACAATAAAAAATATAGGAAGAATTTCATATATATTCTTACAAACTTTCTTAATTACATATATGTCCTTACAAAAAACATTATTACATATATATCCCTCTAAATACTCAAATATGTCCTTATACTTAATTTAATAGGAATTAAATTATCTAAAAATTAAAAAACATGATTCCAAATTTTATTTAAAAGTAAATACCGTTTTTCTATTTTTATCCTTCTTTCTTCCTCACTTAATCCCGAAAATGGGCTTTACTTTTAAATAATATTTGGAATCATGTTTTTAATTTTTAGATCATTTAATTACTATTAAATTAAGTATAAGGACATATTTAAAAGTTTAGAATGTTTAAAAGGATATATATGTAATAATAATTTTTGTAAGGATATATATGTAATTAATGAAGTTTGTAAGGATATATATGAAATTCTTCCAAAAATATATACAATACCTTTGATTTATAAATAACAAAAACTAGTTATAAATAACAAATATATATATATATATAATACCTTTAAACATACGAAAAAAAATAGTTCACAATGTTCTAAGATTAAAATTGTTACGTATAACAAAATCTTACAGTGTTATGTTTTGTTTCCTTCTAAATTTTATATTGTTGAAAAAAATTCAGTTATTATTATTATATCTTTTTTAGTTATTTATTTTATGGGGGGGGAGGTAGAGTGGTGATTTGACAAAGAAACACGGGAGGGAATGCTTCTGCCTCATTCATGGTCTTACTACTTACGAAGAAGAAAGAAAGCAAACGAGTGTGATTCAACCACCTTCGTCTCTCATATTAATGGCCGATGCAAGAAACAACCCATTCTTCCAAACATTTAATTCTCTAATATGGAAATTTTGGCACCTTCCCCAATTCCTCATCTTCTATTTTTTCATCTCATAAATGCCTTTACCCTAACCTCCATTTCTGCTATCGTCATCTCTCACTTCATATACTCACAACCACACTCCTTAATTTCATTATCGAACAATTTCTATGATTTCGGCATCGCCCAATTTCTGATGCATCACAACCTGGCTCTGATACCAGTGATGCAGATACCTACAATCAAGACTGGTTAGTACCAATGGCTGACTGTTAATTACTCAACATATGTGAATTGGAGATCAAGAACAACTCACGAGTTTGAGGAACCAAGAAGAGTAGAAGAACAGAGTAATTGGGTAAGGAAAGAATATCAATTTTATGATTTGTTATCTCAGTACACAAGGTATTTATACTACTGTATCTGTTACAATGCACACGCACACACTAGCATAAACTCTGTAACAAACTCCAGCTGTCTTCCACTCTCTACGTGTGCCAATCACGTAACAGCTGTCGTAATGCAGCCACAACCATGTTCATTCATGCCGGTTTTATGATCGAACGTGTTCGTGGATCTGGTTTTCGTGTAAGAATATTGACTGATATATAGCACTCTTGAAGTTTCCTATATCTTGATTTCAGTTCATTGTTAGTTTTCCCAAATTGATTATGAGTTTGTTTGTTGGTGGACAGATGAACCAACTTTGCTTGAGTTTATGAGGTCATGTGTATGCATTTTGACTTTTAGGGTTCTTGAATCTTCAGTCAATACTCAACAAAGATACATGCCATTTAATTCATTTTTATAGGAGTGTCGGTGAAATATCAATAAAAAGGGTAGCTCTGGTTTAGGTGGAAATCCTACCAATATGCTTTAATCTTAAAAATCTAAAGCAGTTGGGAAAATATTATGCTAGAATGGAGGTGGCTTGTTGATGAAATTCTTTTATGGGTGAAAAAAAGTCTTGCTTTTGAGGTGGATTTAATTAAAGATAGAGGTGGCTGGTGGGTGCTTGTGATTACACTTAACTCATTCACAAAGGGAAAATTTTGGGTCCCCTTATAAATTAATTGAAGAACTATGGTGGGAAACATTGAGGTTATGATGCCAAATTTATACTCAAATGGGCTAATTCTACACAATAATGGTTTAGAGGAGAAATTGGATGAATTTCGTCATGTTCTTGGGAAATCTGATGATGATTTACTAAGAATTGTCGGAGTTGGTGCTGGTGCCTGGGGCAGTGTTTTTGCAGCATTGCTTCAAGATTCATATGGCCGGTTTCGTGACAAGGTTCAAATCAGGTTATGGAGAAGGGGTGGAAGACGGGTTGATAGAGCCACGGCTGAACACCTTTTTGAAGTGATAAATTCACGGGAAGATGTGTTGAGGAGATTGATTAGACGGTGTGCGTATTTAAAGTATGTGGAAGCAAGATTAGGTGACAGAATTCTTTATGCTGATGAGATTTTGAAAGATGGCTTTTGTTTAAATATGGTGGATACGCCTCTTAGTCCCATAAAAGTCGTAACTAATTTGCAGGAAGCGGTTTGGGATGCTGATATTGTGGTGAATGGATTGCCTTCAACTGAAACCCGTGAGGTTTTTGAAGAAATCAGGAACTATTGGAAGGAGAGAATTACTCCACCAATTATCATCTCTTTGTCAAAAGGCATAGAAGCTGCTTTAGATCCGGTTCCTCATATAATTACTCCTACTCAAATGATCATCCGGGCAAGTAAGCGTTTCTAAATTCTAACCTTCAGTTGCTGTGATGTTATATTCTAAAATAAATTTTCAAAACACATAAGAATCTACCTTCTTTAGATTGCATCAGTCTGCCTGTAATCCTGTATAGATTATTGCAAAGGTAGTAAGAGAGACAAATTTAACTGCCCATTCTTTTTAGGAAGTCTGATTTATGACTTATGATTTTTGATTTTTGATATTCCTTGATTACCCTTCGTGTTATGAAGATCGGAGAGGACTAATTCATTGAATTGCATTTAATCAAGGATGCAATTTTCCGAAGAAGTGTTAATATGTTCTATGCTGTAAAGCGGACTCGGTCTTGGACACATAGGTATGGGTCTAATATAGGAAACTTTTAGGGCGCATAAAGTCAGGACAGGATGGAAATGGTTACAAACACTATTGTTAAGGTAGTGGCATAATCCTTATAAATAAGTCAATTCACGAGGTTGTATACCCTCTTCCAAGATGTACTGCATATTTAGAACTGTTTGACCTGATACGTTATATATGCTTTATAACTTGCATTCATGTTAGTTGATAGTTATGCATGGGTTTTCCTCTTTTGTCTTCAAATCCATCTTCTATAGTTAACCCTGCGATCAAGGAACACGTAAAGAGACTCGAATCCACTTCGTAATGTTTGTAGGACTTGATTAATAAAGTCAGGCTACTTGTGTCTTGTAACATTAATTGTAATTTTTATGTAGCTGGAGTTCCCAAGGAAAATGTTTTATATCTTGGTGGACCAAATATTGCTTCCGAGATTTACAACAAGGAATATGCCAATGCTCGAATTTGTGGGGCTGAAAAATGGAGGATACCTCTTGCGAAGTTTCTAAGGCAACCCCATTTCATAGTATGGGACAATAGTGATCTCATCACACATGAAGTCATGGGAGGTTTGAAGAACGTTTATGCAATTGGAGCTGGTAAGATATACTCCATCATAATTAAACTTATAATGTCCCAACTAGAATTGTTCACACCTGCATATACTTGTTTTCTTTGCCATTATGTAGATGGGCTTTAAGTTATCACTATATATCAGATCGTATACAAAGTAGATATTTAGGCTAAATAAATATTACCATTGAAAACTATTTGCTCATGCAATTATGTGTATGTGAGATGCAAAAAAAAAGTGGGTTTGATGTTATTTCAAGTGTGTAAGGTTATGCTAAACTTACTTTTTTTACAGTAAGAAAAAACACACCATAAATGGAACTGTTAAGGTGGGAAAATGAGTGGGTTAACCCGAAACATGTGTTGTTTACTCTTTTTTTCCTTTTCTAATTTTGTAAATGATCAATGTGTTATGGAAACTATATCATTACAATAATAATTTAGATTTTTAAGTAAAGAAATTTAGGAGCTTAATTGCACTTTGGCTACTTTTGACTGGTGCAATTCCATTTCAGCTACATTTGAAAATTTCCACCATTCATAGAAATTTTCACTTTTAGGAACCGGTTACAAACAACAATGATGAACCTTAAGATCTAAATTTGTAAGACTGAATCTAAAAACCTTAAACAGTAATATTATGCCTTTATAACCAATCACCGAATTATGTACCTTTATGCCTCCTGTCGTCTTATTAGAGGTGGCAATTTTCAGTCATTTACTTATAACTGAGTTTTGGTGGTTGTGGTTGTTATTATTATCTCTAACAGTTCAAACAAGTAAGATAAATGATTTAATATAAAAGTATCGAAAAAACATTGTTTTGTGTACTGGTCAAGTGGTCATGCTCAACTGCCTAGCTAGAGTTTCTAAACAGATTAGTTAGTACTTGATAGTACACTACTGTTTTTTGTTAGTTGTAATATAATAGACAAATGGAAAACCTTAACAAGTGAGGATTTGGTTTTTGTACTATAATGTTAAAAGAACATTTGCTTTTGGTTTTTTATACATTCAGGAATGGTGGCAAGTCTGACCAATGAAAGCGCAACCAGCAAATCAGTGTATTTTGCGCACTGCACATCAGAAATGATATTCATCACTCATTTATTAACTGAAGAGCCAGAGAAGCTTGCAGGCCCATTGCTTGCAGATACTTATGTGACACTTTTGAAAGGACGTAATGCGTGGTATGGGCAAATGATTGCTAAAGGAGAACTGAGCCTCGATTTGGGTGATAGCATCAGTGGTAAAGGGATGATCCAGGTACTCTTCATTTGCCCTTTTTCTAGCTTCCTATGGTCTAATTATGTTTAATAAAGGTGCCAATTTAAACCCATTTACTTGAAAATCAGTTGATTTTGGTTATATTTTAACTTTAATGGGTCAAATTAGAAAACTTAGTTACCATGAAAAGGGTTAACTCCCCAGCAGGTTGAACATAGCCCAAAGTGTTATTCAAATGTTTCAACCTCCTACATTGATTTATTTCAATTTTCAAACAAATTACATGTTATTTTCAATAATGTGGTTGTTTGTATAATATGTTATGCATTTAGAATTTGTGAATTCTTTTTGGAAGGACAAAAGTGTTGGTGCGTCAACCAAATCTGACCTGTTTGGAACCATGTAAAAAACTTGTCTGTTTTGACCTATTAGCTGACCTGCCATTTTGCCATCTGTACTGCTTAACATTCTTTGGTTTATCTTTGCAGGGAGTGTCTGCTGTCGGAGCGTTTTTTGAGCTTCTGAGTCAATCGAGCTTGAGTGTATTGCATCCAAATGAAAAAAAGCCTGTTGCACCTGTTGAGTTGTGCCCCATCTTAAAAACGTTATACAAGATACTCATTAAGAGGTAATCTTTCGTATAATAATAATAATAATAATAATAATAATAATAATAATAATACACATGTCCAATCAAATCACAAATGCTTGACATTACATGTAATCTGACTGGTAATCAATTGTCAAGATTTTCGTTAAAAGGTCATGACATAGACCGACTTTATGGACCAAAATCAATGAAAAAGGATACCATTAGCAACTAGTATTGGATAGTGTAGCTATATTTGATTTGGATGAGGCAACACAAAGTAGAAATATGGGTAAATGTGGTGGACATAATGAATTGATAAAAGAAAAGGTAAAACAAAATGGAAATGGGACCTGTTATGATCTATCATTTCTTGAAATGGTTACTTGTAAATGATATTTGGTTTGGCTATTATTACCTTCACCTCAGGGAAGAAGATTCACAAGCAATTCTGGAGGCACTTCGAGATGAGAGATTGAAGGACCCACGTGAAAGAATCGAGATTGCACAGAGCCATGCATTCTATAAACCTTCGCTTCTCAGTCAGCCTTGAGCTTGACCACCCTCTTCTGTTCTGTTTGGATATTGATCAAGCAATAAGAAGAGCATTTGCAGCAATGCCAGCCAAACCAAGCCAATTATTGATAAATTTTCCATGTAACAATTATAACTATCATATAATCTCCTATAAAATCATTATGGTACTTGCCTAGAAGCTAACTATATATATATATATATATATATATATATATATCTGAACCTATTTTTCTCCTTCCGACTCAAATTATGATATTATGTCCAACATGTGTACTAGTGTGTTCCTTAATTTTGTTTTTGTTCTTTAGAGTAAATGGAATGGGTGTGAAAATAGGGGTGTGTGGTGGGATAGCGCCGTGGATAGAATGTAAATCCACTCCATAGCTGATTTGAGGGAGCAGCCCGGTGATATTTCTCACATCAAGAAAGGTAACATGGTTGATGCTTGTGGCCTAGATTCATTCTCTTCCACTCTTTTTTTTGTTTTTTATTAAGTATTATTAAATATAAAATTAATAAATAAGGTGGGTCCCAAAATATGATATGGTAGAGAGTGACTATTAGGAGACTAGGTTGTAGGCTAAGTGGTAAGAGTGAAAAGCTAATGTGATGATATGCCAGGTGTGATGAAGGGTGACCACTTCGGATACTCTTGTAGTCGAAGAGAAAAGCTAAACCTTATGAGGTGTTTGGTTGATGGGATTTTGATAGGATGGAATTGAAAATTGATCTCAAATTCCATTGATGGATGGATTTGGATGAAAATAGAATTTGATCTCAATTCTATAGATGGAGTAGGATGATTGGGTGGATAAATAAATAAACAAACAAATAAATATATATTTATATATATAGAAGAATTTTTAATATAATATATAATTAATTCATAGTCCTAAAGACTAATTTTAGCCTTTAGATCAATGTCACCAATGGTCCAGATTAAATTTTAAAAATTTGGACGGAGGCATTTTCGTAATTTTCCGTAATTCACATGTGATGCTTTTACAAATCACATGTAATTGTATACTGAATCACTTGATTGAATATTAAAATTTCAATGTTATATATATATATATATACTAGCGGGGTACCCGCGCAATGCGGTGACGGTGAATAAAAATGGTTTGTAAGGAGTTGTTTCGGTAGGTATTGATCAAGAGGACACACACAAGACGTAATTTTTATTTAGCAGGTGAAAAGCGAATATTATATATTTTTCCTTTCTGAAATTTATGAAATGTTATTAAGTTTATGGAATATTTTGTTTCGTAAGTTTTGCTATGGAATTTATGGAAAGAATATTCTGGAATTTATGAAAAATGAATTTATTAAGTTTATTTTATGGAATGATTTTTTGGTAGATGAGGGTAGAATAGTAATCTTAAGTGACTTAAAATTTAAGAGTTTTAAGAAAAAAGCTTAAATGCTTTATATAATAGTATATATATATATATATATATACACACACAACGGTTCAAACAAGAACTGCCAGAACGAATTCCAATTATCCACAAATTTCCATTTCTCTCCCTTATTTCCATTTCTATTTCTCAAATTTCTTTTCTCTCTACCAAACACCTCCTTATTATCTTTCTCTTTTCGTATTTTATAAGTAGAAATCTTTTTTTCTTATTTTAATTTTTTTATAAAAATAAAAGAAATAGAAAAAAAGCGAACATATTGTTAAACAAAAATTATTATTTGACATTGAATATCGCGAATAATGGGCAAAATGTGCTAAAATACAATAAATTATGCCAATATTATCATTGTATGCAACCAACTTTATTTTGTACCTATAAATACAAACAACTTACAATTTTGATTCATTGTATGCAATTAGTGACCTGATTACCGGTTACCGATTGTACACAATGAACAAAATTTGAAAGTTGTTTGTATTTTCAGGTACTAAAATTCTTTTGTTTTTTGCTAGATTACCGGTAAGTTACCTATTGTCATAGGTAACTTGCATACAATAAACCAAATTTGTAAGTTGTGTGTATTTTTAGGTATAAAATAAAGTTGGTTGCATACAATGATAATATTGACATAGTTTGTTGTATTTTCGTGCAATTTTCCCAGCGAATAATATACCATTTTATTTATAAAAACGACATGTTACAAAACAGAAATAATTCGCCAACGCCCCATTGCGCGGGTACAATGCTAGTGTGTGTGTGTGTGTATATATATAGATAGGGTAGGGTTCAAATGAGAATTGTCTTCCGTACGAGAACTGTGAGAATCAATCTTAGCCATTCAATTGGTAATTTGAATTCATGGACAAAGAGCGTGGGGGATAGAGTGTGGCAAGGTGCACGTAAGGAATTTATGGGTGGGCAATTTGTAACATCCTCAAAACGGGCCTAAACGTGTGCGATCGTGATACGTCGAGTATTTAATTGAATTAAATAAAATATATATATTTTAGAAAATGATATAAAATATGAAAATAATAGATAAATGGGTTATTAAAAATATTTATAAAATAGATAGAAGTTATATAATATCGAACGGTTTCAAACGAGGATTCCAAAAATATCCTCGTTAGTTGAAACGGGTAAACGAGAGATGAGTTGTAAGTTGAAAAGGGAAACAAAATACCCACTTGTGGATAATAATACCCACAAGTCTGTCCACCCCCTTTTTGAATACACAGACTACACACACATACGTATACACACACCTTCAAAGCTTTCTTTCTGTTTTCGCAAGTTAGAAGAAGAAGAAGATCAAAGGAAGTTATCAAACAACAAATTTCCAGGAGCAAATTGAAGGCTTAAAACAGCCCTAGATCATCACCTTCTTCATTGTAAGCTTCATCTTCTCCATCTCTTGTTCTTCATATTCTTGAATTTGGGTTTTTGAAAGAAAACTCACAAACCTTTGTTCCAGCAGAGATTTAAGCTTCTAATTGGTCTTACAAGTAGTTCCTAATCATCCTTTGATCATTGTAAGTTCATATTCATCCTTGTTCTTGGTTTTGCTCTTTTAAGACTTAAAATTCTAGGTTTCAAGTGGGTTCTTTGATTTAGCAATCAAGAACTAAAATTTATGATTGAAATAGGTTCTAATATCATTTATAAGTGTATAGGAATCAATTCCATGAATTAAAGTAGTGTTCTTGATGAGTTTTGAATTTTGGCTCAAATGGGTCAAAATTGGTCACATACGGGTCAAACTGATTTTGACCTTCAAGAATTGAAATTTAGTGTTCTAATTGATCCTATATCTTGTTAGGATTGATTAGAACTCAATTGGTGCATTAAAAGTGGTGTTTTTGCACAAATCCAATAGTTAGCCTAAATGGGTCAAAATGGCCTAAATCTGTTTTTACACATCAAGAACTGGTTTTTAAGGTTCTAATAGGTTCATATGACTTGTATGAATTGATTAGAACATTGGTTTTGAATTGGAATGGTTGTTTTGCTTGAATTGACTAAAATAGTGAAAAATAGGCCTTAAATAGGCAAGAAATTGGAAAATGATACCAATCAATGAGTTTAAAGGTTTTTGTCAGTTGCAACACCTTCAATACATCATATTAGGTGTATATGGTGTGTTGCAAGTGTTGGAATTGGTCTACACCAAGTTTTGGCCATTATGCGCACGTCTTTGTCCAATTAATTGTGATTTTCGTATGAATTAATTGGATATGAGTTTTTGATGTTAGAAAGCTTCCACAAGTGTCAAATGGTCCTATGAAACACTAGAATTTTACCAAAATTGATTTGGAATTGAAATGAGCTAAAATGGGCTTGTTGTGCACAAAACAAACATCAACTGCGGCTCTGCAGACTGGTCGCGGCGCGACACAAGGTTGTGTCGCGGTGCGACACCCCTGCACACAGCTTGCTTTGCTGTTTTGTGCTACGTATTCGCGTGCTGTTGCTTGGACCACTATAGTTAGTTAATAAATGGTTAAATAACATTAGTAGGGTATTGTTTCAAGTATCCTAGATGTTTCTTGCGTGTTCAAATGATTGATGCGTAAGTCTTGGTATTATAGGTCGAGTTGACAGTCCGTGAGCGCCAAAGCAAGGTCTTTGCTTATTCTAGCCTAACAGGTGAGTGCCTGATAACATAACGATGAATATATCTATAACATATATTAACAATGAATTGAATTGAATACCCGGACTTGTAAACAATTGATTAAGCGTTTAAATATGTTATTGAAAGGTTGTATACCTTGTAGTATGTATGATAAATGATTATCAGAATATTATACGCACTTGATTAAGTGTAGTTTGTAAAGCATGACGATGCTAGACTTAACATGTTGACACAGTATGATACGCACTTGTTTAAGTAAAGATTGTATAGCAATGATGATGCTAGGCTTAACTTATTGAGATACAATAGCATGCACTTGATTAGGTGTATGTTATGATGATAGATATATATTATTGCGTGCGCGCAATGAAGTAAAGAATGAATGGCATGATGATGCTAAATATTTTGATTGATATAGATAATATGCATCTGTTTAGGTGTATGTTATGTGGATATGATTATGCATTGATTGATGATTCGATTGAATCAGATTATCTGTTTGTGATCGGTACGGATCCTTATGGGCAAAGCTGTCCAACATGAGAACAAAGTTGTTCTACTTAAGGACAAAGTTGTCCTCTTCGGGTATAGCTTATAGCTAACAGATACTACTCTCCACATGTGCAGGTGTTCCTTAGGCTGTGAGCTCGGGTGCCTGCGGGTAGTTGCATGTTTTTAGGAGGAACACTGGATTTTGTTTAACTCTGTTATAATATGTTTAAGTTTGTTTAAAGATAATGGTCGGCCGGTTATGTATCCGTAACACCAAATGTCGTATGTGGCAACATTTTGACTGTTTATACAGTTTGCCACGTGTTTTTACTTCCTCTGCATTTTTAATTTATAAGACAGGTTTAAATATTCTATTTACAGTCAAACCCACGCGGTTTGAAAACTTAAATTGTATTTTAAAAAGAAAAATCTGGTTCTTAAAATCACGGTGTTACACAATTGAATTAAAAGATGAGGAATTTAACGGCTAGGATTGGTTCTCACAATTCTCATACGAAAAATAGTTCTCGTTTGAACTTTTATATATATATATATATATATTATATTATAAAGCATTTAACACTCTTTCTCCTAAACTTTTAAGACTACTTAATTGTAAGTAGTACAAGACTTTATGCAAAAAACACAAACACTCACAGCAATAACCTAATCAATCATCTCTCAACCAATTTATGACAATTGTTGCTTTAATAACTTATTAAACACGACAACAATTTAATTAATCTAATTTTGGTTAAATCACTTACATCAATACAAATTTTAAAGTTAAATCATTTCTCTGTAATTATTTATTAATAATATGTTTTTCCCTTATTTTATTGTTTTTAAAAAACCAAATAAAATAGATTATTGAAAAAAAGAGAAATAAAGAAAATAGAAAAATGAAGAAAGAAAATGGACATGTTGTGGAACCCCCACTTCCACAAATATTATACCTTACATTATTGAAATCAAATATGTTGTCAAACACAAACTGATGTTATTACCGTCGCATTGCACGGATACAAATGCTAGTGTGTATATATATATATATATATATATATATATATGGGTAGGTAATGAAAGTGAAAGGCCCTCGACAATCCCATTGAATAATTAACCAGTTTACCAAACAGAGTCTCCCAAACTCTTTCTTCTTTGCCTTCAATTACATCTGAAAACGACTTATAAACTCTATTATGATCATCCCTTATCGGTTGTCCATAGATTTTAATATCAAAAAGTGTTGATACAATCAGATAAATCGAGGGGGTTAGTTCAGCTTTTTTTTTTTTTTTTGGGTGATATCATGGTTACCTCGAATTTAATCAGCGATACCTTCGTACTTGTCATTCGACGATATATATGGAATCACACTCCACCAGAGAGCTCGGGACGAAGAAGACGGCAACACCAAGTGGCACAATGCAATACAATTACAATTACATTACAATTACAATATATATTAATTATTATTATTATATTATTATTATTCTTTTCAACAAAACATACATATCTTCTTGCTTAATTTTATCCTTTTCTTTCTTTTTTTTTTTTAAAAAAAACATACATATATCTTCTTCTTGTTTAATATTATCTTTTAAAAAAAAAAAAAAAGAAACACACAACATCTTGTTTTCCTTATACCTAAAATCGAAAACAAACAACAAATAAAAATGGGACACGTACAACACAAAACACCTCCGATTTCATTATTCCGCCTGCACACTCATCCCCACATCACCATCCTCTCCACCTCTCTACGACGACACAGACACAGATTCATCGCATCACGCCACAAACATCGCCACTTCGTTATCATCAATCTCAAACAAATCCTTAACAGATCCGAATCAAAACCCGCTTTTTCCTTCAAATTCAATGCCACATCTCCTTGTTCATTCTTAGATCCATCCAAAACCACTATTCAATCCACAAATATGTCTTCTTCTTCTTCTTCTTCCCCATCATCCACACGAGTTTTCTTCATCTCCTCACTGATAATCCTCTGGTACTCGGCCAACATCGGTGTTCTTCTTCTCAACAAGCTATTGCTATCTAATTATGGGTTTAAGTTCCCAATTTTCCTCACAATGTGTCATATGTCAGCTTGTGCCATCCTCAGTTACATCTCCATTGTTTTTCTCAAAATCGTGCCCTTTCAGAAGATCAAATCTAAGTCGCAGTTTCTAAGGATTGCAACTCTCAGCATTGTCTTTTGTGGGTCTGTTGTCGGTGGGAATATTTCTTTAAGATATCTTCCGGTTTCTTTTAACCAAGCTGTTGGTGCAACCACGCCGTTTTTCACCGCATTGTTTGCGTATATGATGACCTTCAAGAGAGAGGCTTGGGTTACTTATGGTGCTCTTGTTCCTGTTGTAACTGGTGTTGTGATAGCCAGTGGGGTATTGCTTATGTTCTCTGTTTTTCTTCATTTATTAGATTGTTTGAGTAAATTTGTGTTAGATTATCTGATTTTTGTCTTTGAATTGATCTAGTTTTATTTGTTTGATCAAATTAGTATTAGATTATTGTTCTCTGAATCAGTTTAATCTTATCTGGTTGATTAAATTAGGATTAGATTATGTGTTTATTGATCTTTGAGTTGATGATCTGTGCCTGATTACCATCTTTCCTTAGTGAGCAACTAAGCATGGAACCTTTTCCTTGATCTGCAGTCCTTCGAGAGTTATGTATTCGCTTTCATCACAAAGTATAGATTTTATCTATTTTGATCCACAAGAATCCACTATTTTGTCGTCGCGCTAAAGGGTGTCATAGACATTCAATTAATAGTAAAAAAACACTTTAAACTACATGTTCAATTAAAAGTCCTTAATCTGTTATATGTCATGTTCATCATTGCTTTTAATGGTTTCTCGCAAGTTGCTCTTTATGAAGCGAACTAACAATTTATTGGTTTGTGGCAGGGTGAGCCAAGTTTTCATTTATATGGATTCATTATGTGCATAAGTGCGACCGCTGCAAGGGCCTTTAAGTCGGTTCTTCAAGGCATCCTGCTTTCTTCTGAGGGGTAAATTCATTTCGTGATCTTAAGTTTGCATGTACTGTAGAGAATGCAATGTATCATTCAATTTTTGCCTGTTTATGCAACATACTTTGATCTAAGCCATTCAATGCAATATACTTATCAATTCTTCCTAAAGTATGCAATTTGTTGCATTACATGGTAATTAATAACATGTATGTTGTATTAAATGGTTACAAGTTGCATACTTGGTAACAGAAAAGTGGCAAGTATGTTGCATTAAATGGTTTAAAAAATAACTATAGTTCATCTATCCGGAAAAAGTAAATAGTACATTACAAATCTTGTCATTATGAACTGAGTGGGGCTAGTGTTTTTACAAGAAATCTCTAACCAACCTGGGACATTGTCCTTTTGTTGACGGATGCTCTTGTTACACTCGAAAAAAATGTGCCATACTGCCATAAAACACATCTATGTAACCCCAAGTATATGATTGTTGCAATTTGCCCTTACCTTAATGACATCGAATTTAGGGGAAAACAAACTATTAAATACTATGACTCTACCATGGCATTTTGCATGGTACAACAAACCAATCAGATGTGTTAAAGACAGAAATGTCATATACGAGCTCTAATGGTCTATCTCAGTAGATATGACTTATTAATAAAGTATTGAATTTACTTTGAGTTGCATTTTCTTTGTGCTTGCTCACTAACAGTTAAAATACGATATAATTGCAGGGAGAAATTGAATTCCATGAACTTGTTGCTATATATGTCCCCAATTGCCATTGTTGTTTTATTGCCTGTTGCGCTTGTAATGGAACCAGATGTCATAGATGTTACCATCTCTCTTGCGTTGAAACACAAGTTCATGTGGCTACTGCTTTTGATTAATTCAACTATGGCTTATGCAGCCAACTTGACCAACTTCTTGGTGACTAAGAACACTAGTGCATTGACACTCCAGGTGTGTTTTTCACCCTCTTGGTTCTTTTTGCATTTCCTTTGTATTAGATGTGTCAAAAACGGGCGGGTTGGGCGGTTAGGTAGTTTGTTAAAATGGGTCTGGTTTTATTGACCCTGTCAACACCTTTGTCAAATTTCGACTTTTATATAAATAACATACTAAAATATGAATACATAAACTATATTTTTTTAAATAATAATCTAATTTTGTTGGTAAAATAATTTACGAGGTTGTAAGCATTTAAATATGGTTTAATTGGCGTTTGGCCTGTGTCTCTTTAGCTAATTTTTTCTACTTATACGCTTGACATATTTTTCAATAAATAAAACCTAAAATGTCAAGATTTCATGTGTTTGAGTTAGAACTGCCCTTCTACTCTGTATATTCCACCCTATTATTAACTTCAACAAAATGTCTACTTGTATCGAGATTTCTCTTTTGTAGTATTCTCTATAGTTGAAACCTGAAATCCCCTCATTTCCAGGAAAAGATAATTCATTTTGACTTTTACATGTCAAACTCAGCACTTTAAAAGTTCACACATCAGTTTGATTTCAACTAAGAATTTCGTAATAACATTTTTCTATCCGTAACATTCATCTAAATTTCTTCAGATATTGAATAAACACCCAATGACCAATGTGTAGAGGTGGCAATTTCTACTCTTTTACTTATTAATGGGTTGATTCATGCTATGTTATTTTGGCTCAACCCAACAGGACCAAATTTCAGTAATTACTTGTTTTGACCCTGGCTGGCCTGTTCATTTTGCCACATCTGATAATAGTGTGTGCTTGAGTTCACAAGAACCTTGTCAAAACATCATTGTTGTCTTGGAATTGAAGTGCTATAAATAATGATCAGGTACTTGGGAACGCAAAAGGGGCGGTAGCCGTTGTCATCTCAATTCTACTGTTTAGAAACCCAGTCACATTTGTAGGTATAGCCGGCTATTCGATGACTGTTATGGGGGTGGTTGCTTATGGAGAAGCCAAGAGAAGATACCAATGATATTTGCAGTAAATCTTTTTTAGGAAGCAGATGTTTTAGCATCAGTATCTACAAGTGGCAGCCAGGGCGATCAAATTTTTTAACCACCTCATGGAGCACCATGACACTTCTGGTTTTATGAACATGTTAGAGAGAAGATTTTTAGACGCGGTTACCACGTTATTATATATAATATAATTCCATTGTATTTTACCTTTTGGTAAACTAGCTATTATTTATGTGTGTTAAAGTGGAGGTAGTAGACTAGAACGTTTATAAATAGTAGTGGCCCTGGCACAAAATAGTAACAAAAATATAAAACTCAAAGGTAAGCAAAAAGTACAAATTTATTTAAAAAAAATCTTTAAAAACTGTAGAAGTTGCTATTAGGACTTATTAGTTATCACTACCATTGTGGTGGGAGTCTTTTAAGACCCGGTTTGAATCAAGAATTGTAATTTAATAAAAATAATAATTAAAGTGATATGTATAAACCAAAATTAAAGCATCCATCATTTGTTCACACCAACTTTCACCACCCATCTTCACTGTCCTCTTACCAGTTACCACCACCATCAAACCACTACCACCTACCATAAACACCACCATCACCACAACAATCACCCACGTGTCGCCGCCACCACCATCCCACCACCAAACCAATGGAAGCAATGACGGGTGGTGGCAGTGGGTGGTAGCGATGCACGGTGCAAGTGGTCGACTGCGGCATTGACGATGGTGGTGGTGACAGCTATGGTGATGGATGAAGGTGGTCGCAACAACGGTGGTGGTAGCGTTGGTGGTGGCAGTGACGACTATAGTGATGGACGAAGGTGGCGGCGGCATCCTTTTAATTACTTGAACCAAACTTTTCCAATAACTTAAAATTTCTGTCACCGGAGAGGTGCATAGTGGTTGTAACATTAAAAATAAAATTCTTGTATAAATGAATTTGTTTATTTTTTTTAAAAGAGTTAGGATATATGCTTCCAGTAAAATAAATTTTATATGCTTTCATACTCACAAAAAAAATTTAATGAAGGATGTTAGATATTTTATCATTTATTAATTTAGACAGTGTTTGGTATGGATGTTTGTTAATCACGTAGGAATGAAATGAATCATTACATAAGGAATGTGATTCCTTCCATTTCATTTCATGGGGAAAGGATGTTTTTTTTCATTCCATCATGAAATGGAATTTAATAATTAATCTATTTTTTTATAGTTTTTTTACTAACATTAATAAAATTATTTCTTGATATTTATAAAATTTACTAAATATGATATTTTCTATAATGATCTTAACTAATTTTTTAAAATCTTTTTATGCTTAATATTTTTATCTAATAAATTATTGATCTACATACTTTTATTAAATTATTAACTAATTAAAAGTAAAATACATATTAGAAATGTGTATAAAGTATAAAATTTTGATATAGAAAATGTGATTTTCAAACAAAAATATATGTAAATGATTATTCTAATAGAAATTTCATTTATATGTATAAAGATAGTTTAATTAAATGACTCATTCAATTTCCTATGTAAAACAAACATGATAATAAAATGTAACGGATCATTCAATTCCATCATCCATTCCATTACCTTGTCCATTTCATTCTTTCATCATTACATTCCGTCTAACCAAATACACCCTTAGGTGTTTGTAAATATGCAAACATCTATCATATGTAGGTGCTTCTAACCGCACATGTCTTTTTTCTTTTCTAAAAATATAGAAGTATAAAACTCTTTAGTCCTTCCAACCAACAAAACAACATTATAAATTTATAATCAACTTCTTTCTCAAATTATTTGTGGATTAACAATAACCATAATATCTCCTCTTTCAATTGGATTAAAAATGGGTTAAAATGAGAGGAAACTTGACTGATCAACTTGGTTATCTTTCCCGACTCATGCATTTAAAAATGACCAACAATGTTGAAGCTCTGCAGCTGCGATCTGCATTTTGCACAGTCTGCGCTGATCGATCAGTTTTCTTAGTCTCCTCTTGGGAGATGCATTATGTAATTCGTTTTTTTTTTCAAAGCTTGCTTGCCATTCAAACAATAAAAAAAAATATAACAATTAACGACAGGTGGAATAATCCTACATCGATCCACTCACCTTGGTGTCCACCGTGCGCCCTCGAGTAATTTAACTTGACATTTCTTCCTCATTGGACTACCACATCCGGTCAAGCAAACATTTATAACATGTCTATTTAACAATCAAGTCCATCCAAATCTTTGGCCAGAAATAAGAGCCTAAAGATAATCACTGGCAATAACACCACATTGGAAAAGAATTCTTTATTTAGACAAAACTAGAACTTATAAGTTTAATATTATCAATAGAAGTAAGAAATGAGGAAAAAACACGACACTCTACTCGCCATGTAAACAAAAGTCTCCACGATAATGCCTTTGAGGAGCACCATGAAAGTTGGTACAAAGAAAAATGAAGAAACTGTACCATTTGAAGTTTGATTATTCCCAAGATCTCTTGAACCTGTCAGCAATGAATTTAATGAGAGAGAGAAAGAGAGAGAGAGAGAGAGAGAGAAGAAATTTGCAGCTTGAAACATAAAATGTGTTTTAGTCTTTTTGGGTTTCATTCAAACTTGTTCGGGACCATCACGCAGAATCTCATAGCCATCATGTTGTTCCTTGACAGCAGTCTTCTCAACAGGAATGCACTTCAAAACAACTGCAATTGGCATGCTCACAAATCCGATCACAATGCTAAACGACCACAATTGCCAGTCTAATGGCACAGTGCTTGCAAAGGTGCCAAGAAACTCGACTATGATTACTTGAAATACAACTGTTGCAAACATAACACCCATGAAGATCCAACTGCTGAACATGCCATGGAAGATATTTATTTTGTGGATGTCACGGCTGTTTATTTCATTAAAAACCTACAAGAAACCATATACTCTTTAATAAAAAGATTTATCTCGAGGAGCACGAGATAACTAGTGATTAGAAGTTGTGTGTAAACCTGACAGAAGACAAAAGTGTTGAATATGAAAGTATTAAGGATGGCGGTTGCATCTTTCCCATGTAAATTCAGTATTGGCTTCCCAGCAAAATTGAGAACAAACAGGACAGCCATTTGGTAGATGCTTTGACCAATGATGTTCCTCCACATCGTCTTGGTAATGAAACTATCAGTACGCTTAACAGGAGGCCGTTGCATCAGACCATCGTTAGGTGGTTCAGTGGCCAGTGCCAATGCACCCAAAGTGTCCATGATCAGGTTGACCCAAAGCAATTGCACAGCCGTAAGGGGGGCAGACCCTGAGGTTTTAAAGAAGAATAAATAAAAAATTTATGGAATAATTTTCCCAAAACTATATTTATAGAGAACAAGGCACACCTGTGATGCATGCAGAAATAAAGTTGATCATAAGAGCAACAATATTGACAGTTAATTGGAACTGTACAAACTTCTGAATATTAATGTACACAGCACGTCCCCATTTGGCTACTTTTACAATTGTTGCAAAATCGTCATCCATCACAATGACATCAGCTTGTTCTTTTGCAACCTGCAGTTGTAATAGTACTTGACACATTTATCAAGTGGCAAATCCATGATACAGATGCACACAATTTTGTATTTCAAGATTCAGGAGGTTGTATATAAGGTGTCTCAACAGAAAAAAGAAAGTACAAACCTCGGTTCCTGCAATACCCATGGCGAATCCGATATCTGATTCATGCAAAGCAGGAGCGTCATTCGTGCCATCACCTGTAACTGCAACAACTTCAGACATGCCTTTCAAATGCTTTACAAGTTCATACTTGTCAGTTGGTGACGATCTAGCCATGACCTGTTTACAGGGAAAAGCAGTTCAAAACTTCAAACCTAGGATTCTCTAGTGGATGGCCGTTTTGTTATGAATGGATCAATCTGATAAGTGTTTTTTATCTCAAATGGGTCAAACAACAAATTTAGATAAATGGGAATGGGTTGAAAATATCTCAAAGTCTATAGTTAATGCCTATAACATCATAAATTGGTTTATTCAATGATTTAAATTAGTTTGTCCTAATATTGTATTTGTAATTATAAACAGCACATGCATCAAGTATAAAAGATTTAAAACATGAACCAAAAGTGTTAGCAGGTCAATCCAACTTGACCTCGCCTATTTTGGCCTGCATTTAATAACAAATTGTTTCAACTCCAGAAGTGTTAGCGGATCAGTCCAATTGGACCTCACCTGACCCACCTAATTTGTCAAATCTACTTTCTCTTAATATATAGATTAACGGAGTGTAATGTAATACCTGAATTCTTGGGGCTATTTCATTCAATTCCACAGTAGTTTTAGTTCGAAAATCTGGGCCTTCAATGGCCAAGCCATCTTCAGTCAGTATGCCACATTCCTTTGCAATGGCTTTAGCTGTGTTGATATTATCACCAGTAACCATACGGACGGTTATACCAGCAGCTAAACAAGTTTCAACAGCTTCCCTAACCCCTGGTCTAAGTGGATCCTTAATTCCAACGACTGCAATCAACGTATACCCGCTCTCGGGTATGTCCTTTTCACCATCAAAACTGCCTTCAATATCCATATAAGCCAAGCAAAGAGTTCTCAAAGCATCCACTGCAAATCCATCAATGACATTGGTAATAAGTTCTATTTTCTCTTCAGACAAGGGTACGGTTTCTCCACTGCCATCAATGATCTTGTCACATAATCTTAACACTATTTCTGAAGCACCTTTACAAAACGCACGTGTTTGACCATCCGGGAGTGCTGCAATCACAGACATTTTCTTCTTGGCAGAATTAAAAGGTTCCATCTTCAGGATTTGAATCTCACTACGTATGGCATCAAAATCACCACCCACGTCCAGCCCATATTGTAATATTGCAGATTCTGTAGGGGTTCCCAGGATAGAAGTTTTACCATCTTTGTCCTTGACTACCTCAGAACCTGTGCACTCAAATATACCTTGCAAGAGAATGGTTGATACATTTGCCGATAATTTTGAAGATAAAACTCGGCCTTCACTGTCTCTAGCATCTTTTGTTTCACCAGATACCCATATTTTATCAACAACCATATGATTGGTGGTTAAAGTCCCTGTTTTATCTGTGCATATGCAAGTAGAAGAACCCATTGTCTCACAAGCAGATAGATGCCTTACAAGTGCCTTATCATTCATTAACTTCTTCATTGCAAAGGCAAGACTCAATGTAACAGCCAGAGGTAATCCTTCCGGCACTGCAACGACAATAATAGTTACTGCAGTGGCAAAGTAATCCAACATACTCAAAGCATCACTCGATGACCAACTTGATAACTCATGGCGCATTGCTTTTTCCACAATAAACCTCACAGTTAACACCAGAAAAGTCAACACAGCAAACACCAACCCGATTTTACCAATGATTGTAGCAACACCATTTAACTTAACTTGCAATGGGGTCTCATCTTCTCCTTCTTCACTTAATGTTTCCATTAACTTTCCCCATTCGGTTTTCATTCCCACAGCTGCAATAAGCATCTTAGCAGAGCCATCTTGCACTTTGGTTCCTGCAAGTAGAAAGGGTTTCTTCTCATTAATATGAACATAATCACTCTCACCAGTCAGGCTAGATTCATCGATCAACAAGTTGTATCCTGATATGAATATCCCATCAGCTGGTACTTGGTCACCGATGCATAAATGGACAACATCTCCAACAACTAAGTCGTAAATGGAGACCTTTTTTCTACATCCATCTCGTGTTACATGAGATGAAATCTTTTTCTTCTCTTTATCGAGATCTTTAAATTGTAATGATTGTTTGTAGTCACTCACTGCAGTAACAGTGACGACTAATAAAATACTAAGTAGAATTCCCAACCCATCATACATCCCATTTGGCCAGCCTTCGGTTGCGAGTCCAACGCCTATTGAAACAACAGCACAAACTATAAGGATAATAAGAGTCAGATCATGAAGAGCGTCCCATATAAACATCAAAAAGCTCTTGGAAGGTTTTTCAGTATATTTGTTGATGCCGTAAGTCTCTTGTCTAATAGACAAATCACTTGATTTGACTCCTTCGTTAACAGAGACATCTACTGCTTCTGCGATTCTATCGACTCCCCCAAGAGATCGCAACGTCTTGACATCATAATTACGAACCATTGATGCGAGTTTATCAGGATTTTTTCTAAACTCTGAAACATCTACATCTCTTGGTTGTTGGTGATGTTCACGAGGGTTTTGAGGGTGAGCTGCAGCTGTTGATATAGGATTTAAACATGATCATTGAGCTATGCATGAATAAACAACGTAAAAAGAAGAGCAAAATCTTAAAAAGGTGCATAAATGTTCATGGATTAAAAATGCATAGGTGCTCTAAAACAGCGTACCATCTATAAAGCGCATTGCTGCCCTCATGGCTATAAAGGTAACACGCAGATCTTCCTGTCAAAAGCGAAAACAAGATAAATTTTGTTGGATGAGTGATTGTGGTTAGCTGGCATGCATGCAATTTGCACACTCATGCACACAGTATCTACATCAAATCAAGATTTAAGCCCAAGTTCCTGATGTATGATTTTCTTGGTTTGAGCTCAAAAAATCATTCTCATTTCCATGACTCAAATAGACTAAATGGATCATATAAGCACGATGATGCATAAGCTAGCTAGACAATTGGTACTTATCTATGTTAAAAAAAAGTGTTGCATAAACCTTAACGTCGACACTCTTAACAGTTTTGACTTGTTTACTTATGAATGGATCGAATAAGATTGTGAATTATCACAAACGGGTCAAATGGATAAAAAGTTTTTCCTCTAATATTAGAACAGGTCCGTTGGTCAAACGAAGTCCATTTATAATTTATACTATGTAATCATAACTAACACATTCACTGTTCCTAAACAATTGAAAGTTAGCAAAAGATGTGTTAGGCCCAAGTTGTATTCATTTGTTATTTTAGTTAAGTTTGTTATTGCTATGATAACAATCTTAGTATAGGGTAGATTATGAAAATACCCTTTAGGTATATAAACAATGTAATTTACATACACAAAAATAATGTGTGCGCGTTCTTGGTATTTTCTCATACGTATATGCTAAGATCATACATTATCATTATGGATTTGCTTAATCTACATTGATAAGACCTGCTTCAACACAAAACTAATTTGACCTGTTACAGAGCCTACCGACCTACACATGTCACCTTCCTACCTCTAACAAAACTAAACTTCAAGTACCTGTGACCATTTAATCTTCTAAAAATAGAACTATTATAATATATGTTAGCACATGAAAAGTTAAACTTTTGCTGATATAGTGATTTGATACGCTTAATTTTCCAGGTGAACTAGTTAGTTTCTGATAAAGACATGAGTGCTGATTAAAAAAATTCATTATTTCAAATTGCCAAAAAAAGAAGCGGGATTTTTCGTGATTTGATTATATGCAAATTACATAACTTCCATGCGGTGGAGGCAGATACTCCAGAAGCAAAAAACCAAAACATAAGGGACCATGGAGGAACTAGACTACAGAGAGAGGTGTTTGTGGTAAACCCTATATGAATTAATATATTCTTTGAACTCGATTATTATGTAAGCACTCGTTAAATAGACAATACTTTTATTATATTCTGTCATGCCGTACCTTTCATTGTTTAATAAGACAGTTTGAGGTAGACCTCTTTGGTAGGTTGTCTGAGAGCTGGACGAAGATTCGAAGAAATTTCCTCGTTATCCGAATATCTGTCTACTTCTCAAGGTATTTTGACCATTTTCTAATGTCGAGGTCTAAATGCTCAAAAACCCTTCAAGTTTGTGTTTGTATTCGATCAAACCCTAAACTTCTGCCTTTTAATACTTACTTTAGAGACCAATATATACCATGGTACCACTTTCACCTTAGAGTGGAGGGAGTGGACGTGACGGGGCCGGGGCAAGTGGTGGAGGCCGTTAGTTGTCGGTCACACCACTATTGTGTGGTGGTGCCTAGGTGTGATGGACACCACCCGCAGAGACAAGTCAAATAAAAGATTTTTTGTATTTAAGATCCTAGAATTTGATGTGTTTGAATGTAATTATAACATCATGTGCTGAATAATGTATGTGGTTACTACTTTAATAAAAATCATTAACTTATGCCTCATAATACTAGTAATTGCAAATTATAGTTTAGTTGGTTGCATTTAACACTTTTGGCACATAGGTTCACATACGCCGTCTTATTAATAAAAAAATAGCATATGATGGTGAATTAGTGACATGTATAGATGGAGACTTCAAAGAGATTATTTTCTAAAATAAAAAAAAGGTAATAAGTCTTGCGGTTCAATAATAAACTAAAAAAAACTGCCTCTAAAGCACGTATCCTGTGCCTGTGGTATGCAAAAGATAGTTGACCCTTTGGAGTGGCACAAGGGTTGCCACCTTTCCATTTCTGGGAGATGGCGAGGCCTGAAGCAGGACCTCTTGGACGTGCTGGATGGATGTATTAGTGTGGTGCTTGCTACGTATACGTACAACCTCATCAAATGTATGTGGTGGTACATGAATCAATTTAGGTAGTGATGCTGTTTAATTGCATATTATCTATTGAATTCGCATTCTTTAATAGTTTTTCCTTTTTCGACATGCTACCTTTATTGTGAGAGACAATTAAAATTTTTTATCTATTTTTCTTTTCTCACAATAGGAACCGAGCATTTTTTAGGCACCACCCCCTACATTCGAGGGTGATGATCTTAATTTGAGCAACTTTTTATTATA
Source organism: Dittrichia graveolens (assembly GCA_038502395.1). NCBI lineage: Eukaryota > Viridiplantae > Streptophyta > Magnoliopsida > Asterales > Asteraceae > Dittrichia > Dittrichia graveolens. Next base: position 17,655,876 of record JARJIL010000005.1, read on the forward strand.
CACAATAAAAAGGTGATCATTTTAATTATCATATCCTTAAATTTGTGAATATGGATAATATATAGTGGATTTACAGGAACAAAAAAGTTATAATTATTATGTATGACAATAAGTTGTTATGCACACGTCTTCATCATCATGCATTTAAATATATCGTTTTATCATTCACATATATCATTTAAATATTCTTCTGCTAATTAAGACAAAAGTAAAAAATAATAACTCTTCTTCTTACGAGGGTCTAAAACTATGTAATAGGCAAGAAACTAGATAGAGTTATTTGACGTACAATATTTCCAAATTCATGGACGGAGAACTATAAGACATAGCTAGTCGGTTAACCTACAAAAGTCCTCGAATCTATCGTCGTCCCTTTATATTATTCATACAAAAACATGAATCACGTCTATCGAAAAGACATGAGAACGTGTTCACTCACCCTTTCCAAAACAAAAAGGACATATACGTGAAGATAGTTATAAATTAATAATATTCACGCTCCAAATAGTAGAATTTTAGCTTCACAATAGCTTATAAATGAGAATTCATAACCATGATTTGGTTAAAGCGTTGGTTATTACACGTTTTAAATATTTATACTTTACAGGTATATGTATGTTATGTAGTTAAAAGGTTGCCGATCAAAAGTCACATTAATACATAATATCCTACAATGACACAAGTATCCTAAGATGAAGATGATTCTTTCACAAAAGAAATTAATTCATTTATGAAATATGAATGTTTCAATAACTTATACATAATAACTTCAAAGATGTTGTATTATGTTGAAGAATCAATTTTTTCTATGAGAACGTATCCCTCGTTCTAAAAATAAAGTATTTTGACAAAGTGTATATGTGTATTTATATTTTTGTGAGCACGGGAATTATCCTATTGGGCCTACAATATCGTAGAATAGCCGTAGAGCGGTCCAGAATCTACTACGGATGGTAGTCTGGTAGATAACTGGAGTCATGTTTAATTACAAGGAAAAAGAAAAGAGAAGTATAGGGGTAATACTATACATATAACAAGATTTTATTATATAATAATAATAGAGTTGTGTTCAATAAAGTTTATTTAAAAAACATAGTCTTGAAATTTTAATATTCAATCACAGGTGATTGAATATATAATTACATGTGATTTGTAAAAGCATCACATGTAAATTATGAAAAATTACGAAAATTCCACGTCGCCCAAATTTTTAAAATTTAATTTAGACTATTGATGATATTGATTAAAAGACTAAAATTAGTCTCTTAGGACTATGAATTATATTGAACATTCTTCAATAATAATAATAATAATAATAAAACGTATGTGTTTAATAATAATATATATTTAAATATATTACAGATTTTTAAAAGTAAAAATACCTTGATTATTATACACTAGCGGGGTACCCGCGCAATGCGGCGACGGTGAATAAAAATGATTTGTAAGGAGTTGTTTTGATAGGTATTAATCAAGTGGATACACAAGACGTAATTTTGTAATTTTTATTTAGCAGGTGAAAAGGGAATGAAATTTAGATGTAATTTTGTAATTTTATTTAGCAGGTGAAAAACGAATATTATATATTTTCCCTTTCTGGAATTTATGGAATGTTATTAAGTTTATGGAATATTTTGTTTCGTAAGTTTTGCTATGGAATTTGTGGAAAGGGAATATTCTGGAATTTATGATAAATGAATGTTATTAAGTTTATTTTATGGAATCATTTTTTGGTAGATGAGGGTAGAATAGTAATATTAAGTGACTTAAAATTTAAAAGTTTAAAAAAAAAAACTTAAATGCTTTATATAATAATATAAATAACCGATTCTCATTATGTATAAATTATTTTTCTCCTTTTCCTTTAAATGTAGGAGGATTCCTGCACTTATTCTTTCTTTCTTTTTTTAAGATTATTTTATTTGATTTGTTGAGAGGTGAATCAACCGATGTTGCAGTCCACTATCTCCCTTTTGGAAAGATGAGCGTTATCTCCCAGACCGAATCAATTTTGTGTGCTATTGATATTTGATATTATGGTAGAAAAGTAGAAAATATAATACATGGGAACTACCATTTTCAGATTTTCATGCCATATAATAATATTAATTATGGAAAATATAATAATATGAATATTCTACTTTTTTTCAGAAAGAATATATGCTGCATTAAGTTTGTAAAACAAATTTTATCTCTAAATCTAGACATTTCACACGTCATGAACAATGAGACTAAAATTTCATAGCGGTTATCGACAGACAGTAGGATAAATTTTAAACAAATCTTTAAATGTATAAAAACAAATATTCCATAGAATATATCGTAACAAGCCAACCGTGATTACCACGATGATTGGAATTCAAACTTGTTTTTCACGTAAACAGATTAAGGTCATGTATGGTTATAAGCAAGTGTCCATGGAAAATTAAACCAAATATCATGTATCTATTACATTCCTTTATCATATTTGATTCGTATGAAATTACTATAAATAATGAAATTTTATCACATAACATGTTTAAGAAGTAATTTTTTATTAACATATTATAATTTAACGGTATTTTCTTTAATCAAAATTTCATGTTATATAGATACTTCTAGGTATATATTTTACTTGTGGTCAGTTCATAATTTAATAAAAACTATAATGGTTTAGTTGATAACATAGAAAAATTAAGTATAAAGAAGATTAAGAAAATTATGAAAAAAATATTACTATTTTTAATATTATACTTACGTTAGTAAATTAAAAAGAGAGAGATAAAATCATAAATTTTTATTTCCTTCGTTTACTCTGAGGAATAAAAATGAGTGAATGACATTATTTATGGAATAGTTCATTTTATTTCTAAGTAATTAAAAAACACGTTTTTTTTTAATCAATTTCGTTGTGCCTTTGATTTATGCATACGAAACACAGCCTTAGCTATTCGTAATCAATGGCGGACGCAACTCATTTCTCATTGATGTGAGATATAATCGCTAGTAGCACGCAAATTTTGAAAACTATCAACTTAGACCGTAAATTTAGGAGGAATTGAAAGAAAAACGCGTTATGGAGTACGTCTCATTTGGGAACGAAGGTGAAAGGAAATGAGATTCGTTAATATTGGTATTGCATTCGTATCGAGGGATGGGTGAATATGGTTTACCAACAAACGCAACAACAGTATGACGGATCCATACATTGCAAGCCGATAATTTTGAATTGCTCCGTCTTTTTCAAGACTATAGTTTTTCAACTACCTATAACAATCAGACATCACATTTTGACTTTTAGGTTTTTAAATTAATGATTTAGAACCTAAATTTATATAAATTCAGCATTAATTAAAAAAATAAATTTTATATCAAAATCTGTTATGTGATTCTGACGCTAAAAAATCGATCGGCTCTCTAAGCATGTTAGCAGTCTAAAAATTTCAATTCAAATGCGACTTAAATCATATATTGAACAAATACAATACGAATCTAGCTACTACGTGAAGTCATGCGATTGTGTGTGTGTGTGTGAGAGAGAGAGAGAGAGATAAAATGAGAGGCTATTTAGAACCTTGATTTTGGTAAGTCGGTTCTGGTGTATATCTCTTTTTTCGAGGTCTGCAACATGACGGAAGCGCCGGCGATGGTTTTTGACGAGGGAGACAGCGTTGCGCCACTTCTTCAAAGCCGCCTCCGAAGGATGCTTCGCCGGAACATCAAAATCCTTCAAATAGTCGTTCATTTCTATTCCACGGCGTGCGGCGGAGCACAGATCAGCGCGCGACTGAGTAAGGTTTAAGGCCAAGATTCGATTAATGACAGATTATTGTTGTATCGTCGTTTTTCTTTTTTTCTGAACGATGGCTGCTTACTGGACTTTCTTATATTACAGAGGAAGATATGCCGTAATACTGATGTTGACCCGTAGTACTCATATTCTCTTATCTTTTCTATATATAGAGTGTATATATAGACTGTGAGAATGATAACACGTTAAAAGGGTTATAGGGCCCATTAAACAAGTAATTATGGGTTGGGCCAATGTTGATCCGTCATCCATGTAATATATATAATTACATTCTTAGTCCCTGTGATCTGATCGTTTTTTAAGTTTTGATCTTTAGATTTTTATTTTTTACATATTTAATCCGTAAATGATAATATTTTACGAATTTAATCCATGATAGAACTAAAATGCTCTCGTCCCTTTTTATCTTTATACGAGGTTAGCTAAATAAACAACTCTAATTTACTAACCAATTTATATTAACTTGTAACTTTTATCTTTTTTAGATATATTATTATTTTAAAAAATATGATTGTTTTGTTATTTAATTTTGTAATTCATATATAATATGATTTGTACTAATTATGAAGATTTAGAAAAGTATTTGTTTTCTTGCAACAATTACTTATAATAATTCTATATTTGTATCATGATTGATTAAGTAGTCAAAGAGAACGATGCCAATAAGGGTTGGTTGATGTATTATTATTTTAAAAATTATGATTGTTTTTTATTTGATATTTCATATAATATGATTTGTTTTATTATTTTAAAATAAGTTATAGATCTAAAAACTGTAGCGTATAAATTAAATATATAACTAAACAATATACGTCTTCTTCTAAAAATTACAAAATTATGAGCAAAATATTATATTAAAATATAATAAAGAAAGATTATTCAAGAATAATTTGTTATATCTACAATAGGTGTTTTAGGATCACGAGGTTTATGTCGTTGTGTATATGATTCCAGACGTGACATGTACATGGTTTGTCATCCTCATCCAATTGCAGACGGAACTCTATGACGGACCGAATACGCCTAAATGATCGGCATTGGATAATCTCTTTCTGATTGTACCTTCACATAATGATTATCATATACATGTAAAATTGTGACAGACCAGTAGTCTTAAATCTCTTCCGGACCCTTCCAAAGAGGAAAGAAAGATAAGCTACCTCCTTTGGCTAGATAATGGAGGATCATTGTAACAACCTCAAAATGGGCCTAGTCGTGTTCGAATCTGGTACGTCTAGAATTCCTATTAAATAGTGAATAAAAGGAAAATAAATATATATAATTGATTAATTAGGAAAAATATAAGAAAATAATAAAGAAATGATAGTATTAAAATATTATGATAAATAGATAAAAATAATATATTATTAAAGGATTTAGAACGAGGTTTCCAAAAATATCCCTGTTGGTTAAAACGGGTACTCGTGCGTTAAGTTGTGAGTTGGAAAGGGGAACAAGATACCCACTTGTGGATATTATCAACCCATAAGCAGGTACCTTTGCCTACTCACGTGGGCACCTCTTGAACAAAATACAGACAACACACTTTCTCTTCCTTTCTTGACTTTGTGTTCTTGTTTTTGAAAGAGAGAAATCAAGAGATCACCAAGCTTCCAATTTGTTGCTGAATTCAAGTGGTAAATCAAGTTGCAATCTGCTGTAGCAATTCATCTTCATCATCTCCATCATCTAGTAAGCTTCATCCATGGCTTTCTCTTCATTCTTGAATGTTGGGTTTTTGAAGAAAACTCATAAAACTCTTGTTCCAGCAGATAAGTAAGGATCAAAATCATCCCACAAGTTGTTTCTAATCATCCTTTGATCATTGTAAGTGCCAATTCATCCTTGTTCATGCTAGAGTTCTTCATGTTCTTGAAATTTTAGGTTTTGATGGGTTATGGTGATTTTTTAATCAAGAACTGAAATTGATGATTGAAATAGGTTCTAATATCATTTATAAGTGTATAGGAATCAATTCCATGAATTAAAGTAGTGTTCTTGATGAGTTTTGAATTTTGGCTCAAATGGGTCAAAAATTGGTCAAATACGGGTCAAACTGATTTTGACCTTCAAGAATTGAAATTTAGTGTTCTAATTGATCTTATAACTTGTTAGGATTGATTAGAACTCAATTGGTGCATTAGAAGTGGTGTTTATGCACAAATCCAATATTTAGCCTAAATGGGTCAAAATGACCAAAATGGCCTAAATCTGTTTTTACACATCAAGAACTGACTTTTAAGGTTCTAATAGGTTCATATGACTTGTATGAATTGATTAGAACATTGGTTTTGAATTGGAATGGTTGTTTTGCTTGAATTGGCTAAAATAGTGAAAAATAGGCCATAAATAGGCAAGAAATTGGAAAATGATACCAAACAAAGAGTTTAAAGGTTTTGGTCAGTTGCAACACCTTCAATACATCATATTAGGTGTATATGGTGTGTTGCAAGTGTTGGAATTGGTCTACACCAAGTTTTGGCCATTATGCGCACGTCTTTGTCCATTAAATTGTGATTTTCGTATGAATTAATTGGATACGAGTTTTTGATGTTAGAAAGCTTCAACAAGTGTCAAATGGTCCTATGAAAGACTAGAATTTTACCAAAATTGATTTGGAATTGAAATGAGCAAAAATGAGCCTGTTGTGCACAAAACAAGCACCAGCTGCAGCTGCTGCACACTGGTCGCGGCGCGACACCCCTGCACACAACTTTCTTTGTTGTTTTGTGCTACGTGTTCGTGTGTTGTTGCTTGGACTACTATAGTTAGTTAATAAATGGTTTAAAAACACCATTAGTGTATTGTTTCAAGTATCCTAAACGTTCCTCGCGTGTTCAAATGTTTGATGCGTAAGTTTTGGTATTATAGGTTGAATTGACAATCCGTGTGTGCCAAAGCAAGGTCTTTGCTTATTCTAGCCTATCAGGTGAGTGACGAATGACATAACAATTAATATACCTATAACATATATTAACAATGATCACGGAATTGTATACCATGATTTGTACACGCACTTGTTTAAGTGTAGGATTGCATGATAATGCTAGAACTTACCATGTTGACACAATGTAGTATGCACTTGTTTAGGTGTATGATATGATGATAAATGAGTATATGCGCGCATTGATAATTGATTGATTGATGATTCGGTTGAATCATACTATCCGTTTGTGATCGGTACGGATCTGTCGGGCAAGGTTTGCCCCGGACCAAGTTGACCTACTTATTGGGCAAGGTTTACCCCGGACAAGGTTTGTCCTCTTCGGGTATAGCTGCGGCTGTACAACAGAGGAATCTGTTGATTCCAAAACGCAACGGTGGACGCTTAACAGCTCCCCCACCGGTGCGGTTGATGTGTCTAGTACCCCAGTTTGGTGCATTGAGCCGGGTTAGCTCCCCTGCAAGATATGCTACCTCCTGACTACGCCAGCTCATCGCGAGATGTTAGGATAGAACTATCTGAGCATGATTGATGATATGTGATGTACTTATATTGATTGCATGCTATTTGGTACTCAATAGCTATTATAGCTAACAGATGCTACACTCCACATGTGCAGATAATCCTCAGTGAGCTCGGGAGCCTGCGGGTAGTTAATTGCTTTGGGAGGAACACTGCTTTTATGTTTAAACTATGTTTATGTCTGTTTAAGATAATGGTCAGCCGGTTATGTATTCCGTAACACCAACTGTCGTTTGTGGCATCATTTTGAATGTTTATATAGTTTGCCACGTGTTTTTACTTCCGCTGCATTTTAAAATTATAAGACAGGTTTGATTGTTCTATTTACAGTCAAACCCACGCAGTTTGAAATCTTAAATTGTATTTTAAAAGAAAAATTTGGTTCTCAAAATCACGGTGTTACAATCATTCCAAACCAACTGTCAATCAGGTTACCTGTTCTAGGTATAGTCATCCAATGTTTTAGTGGTGTGGGTGATTGTGAGAAAGACAGTGAATTACTTAATTCATCGAAGTCATCAGTAAAAACTTTAACATAAGCATCATACGAACTCAATAGTTCATCCAGTAACTGTTGTCGGACATAGAGCCACTGACCTTCACCATAACCGAGACAAACATATATTGCTCGAAATCCACAATTTCCATCACCCCTAACATCTTGTATATGTGTGATATAAGGGTGGAAGACATCTGGAACTTCTTTCATTAGTGGATGAATGTAGTGTGATTAAGACATATGGTTTAAGTCAGAGAAGTCTGAAACTTTATCTGAAAGCTTCTCGTTTAAGTCTGAAACTTTATTTGAAGGCTCCTGGTTTAAGTCTAGAACTTTCTCTGAAAGCTCCTGGTTTAAGCCTGGAATATCGGTTGTGTAGGAACTATGTGTTGGTTCATCGTTCAAGTTCATATTCAACCTAGTAGATTTTGACTCACTAAAATTACTAATGTCTTTTGGGAGATTGACTTGTAAAATCAACTCGTTTTCGTTGTTGATTTTTCAAGGTTTAAATTTTCAGTTCTTTAATGAGTGTTTTGCTTGGGTATAATGCATCTTTTAGCTTTCTTAACAGACTTTTCTTCTCGTCTTCTGACTGCTTGGTGAAGTTTTCTTTGAATTTCTCTAAGACATGGTCGTAACACAATCTTCATTTTCCATAAAGGATGACGGTGACACATGAAGTTTTCTCTATAATACATCTACCGAATACAATGAGATACACTCACCTACATAGAAAGTTCAAATAATTTATAAAAGTTAAAAATGTAAATAAAATGTAAAAGTGTACTTGTTGAAAGTTGAGACACTCAATTCAAGTAGCCCTAGAGCAAGCAAGCACATGGAAACTCACAACTATGGCGTACTTTACAACCATAGTTTGAAGGGTTAAATTATGGCCTCCTCGATCGCTTAAGTTCCCCTGTTAGTTTATCTAGAGCTTCATGTGTCACAATACTCGCAATAATCTGAAACATAGTAAGTTGTGTTAGTAAGTTGTGTTAGTATTTGAGAATGATTTTACTTTTTTCAAAACATTCACGTATAAAGTTGAAACTTCACAATTTGATCCATACAAGCTACAAGTTTATCGAGGGAAGAATTTTCACATAGCCATTTATTTAGCTTTGCATGTTGGCTCTCGACTCTGTTCGTAGTTCGTTCTCCGAAGTTAAGATGTTGATCATTCCAGACATACACAAACATTTCCATATATTTGCTTAACCAAACTTGATCCAAATAATTTAAAACATCTTTTGAAATCAGAAATATGGAATAAAGACCAAGGAGATTTTTACGTGGAGATTTATTTAACATTGATTGGAGCTTGCTGTAGTTTCCGGTATACAACATCCATGTTGGAGAGTCACAGTCCACATTGCATGAAAGGAGTTCCACTCATTTATCATACCCATTCATTTAAAAAATAAATATAATCGTTAGCATTTTAAATCGTTCAATCACTAATAATCGAATTATACTAATAGTTTAACAATCAAGTGATAACTTACTCAACATAGTCGTTAGGAAGAGTTAACCGGAAGAAACCCTAATTACTCAACTAAAAATGTAGGGATTAAATCCAACATTTTTAGTCATCTAGAATAACAAATAATAATCAATTTATGCGATATCAAAAAATAAGAAAGTGTTAAATACATTGAGACTTTCAGAATGCCTTAACTGTAGTTAAAGGGCGCTTTATATTTCTTTCTTTTTGCAAACTTTGTGAAGACGTAATTAGTTCATGTTATGTACTTTTAAAATAAATTGTTTTTACCTCTTATGTATGCGGGGTGCATAGACATAAATAAAATGCTTGTTTTCCTATATTAAAAAATTACTTAAAATCACTTTTTTCTCTTTGTATAGAAAAACGTGAATCATCCTATTTTTCAAAATAGACATTTATGCCCTTGTTCTGTTCTCTTTACGCTGCCATCAACCTCGTTTTTTTGCCGTCATTGATCCCACCATTGCTGGTGACCTTGCTGGGTCCATTTTGATATTGTTCTTTTGTTCACCGATTTTGTATCAGGTGTCATTTCACGTTCCTCTAATATTGTCTCAAGCTGTCTGGTTTTGTTATCTTCAATTTTGTCTCATCTTGTTCATGTGCTTTAGGGACATTGACCAACACAGTTGTCGATTTTGTTTCATAATGTTTAGGTCTGGAAACGCCGACTAACACAATTATCGATTATGCTTGGATTGATTTAGGTTGAAATTAGGGTTTGAAATCGGAAACAAATGATACATGATTATTTGATTCGAACGATTTAGATTGAAATTGTGGTCAATGTTCCTTGGGTTTGATGCTTTAGGGTGAGAAAAAGTATTAAAATCTAAAAAACAAATAGTATTCTCTATGCAGTCAAGCAAGTTAATTAGTATATTACCTAGTAATATAGAAAGGAATAGGTAATCATCGAGCTTTGTATTATAATACTAAATTGGTTATTTGAACGGTACGACTGACTATGAACTACAATATAATATTGGTTCGTAGTTCATTTGGATTAAACGGTATATAATAGCACATGCAACAATTATGTTAAATTTAGAATGTATTGTGTGACTTGAGAGTTTGATTTGAGAATATGATGCTGCTTCTAATATTGCGGTAGTATATGCAACAACTTTATTGGTGTATATACACAACATTGATACATCATGCTTAATTAAAAAAACAACATTAAAAGCTAAAAATATTTATTCTAAAGACAAAAATAAAAAAAAAACACTCAAGACAAGTCTAGAATTTTTCAAAAAAAAAAAAAAAAAGTGACCAAATAACAATGGAACCTTTATCATACTAAAACCTTAAAATCCATATATATTACACATTAAGTAGTTATTCACATTTTCACTTATTAATTATGACGATGCCGATGAATTTGCACATATAAAAACACTAGTCATACATCTTTGAATGAAAAAGAGTGAAATTCATATAAGTTAACCAAGTTTTAAACTTCTTTCATTAAAAACGTTAAAAAAAGAGTTTACATGTAAAAACACTCTAGTTTTAAGGTAGTTATGAATATTTTTAATGTGGTTAAAACCAAATAATAACATAAACAAAACAGTTATAAGACTTTGTTAGTATCTAGAAGTATTTTCTTAGAAAAATATATATCTTTCTATTTTTTCTTTTATTATATTATTTTACTCACTATAAGAAAATATATGTAATTTCGTTAACTTTTTTTATTTTGTTTATTAATTTTAACATATGTATTAATCATGCGAGTGGTAGTACGGTAGAATTATATATATATTAAAAAACTTATAAGTGATACATTTATGAAGTCTCGGCCGAGTTCTTTTCGAAAGTTAGGGCTCTTATGTTTTGAGCTCCAAAACCCCAAAACAAAATTCTGTTTCCGCCCATCGGCGCATAACTTCACTCAAGCTTTCTTCCCTGCAACTTCGACATTCCAAGAGTAACAATGGCGAGTGACGCAGATATGAGCAGCTGGACTGATCTTCTACATTCATCCTCCAAGCTTGTCGAACAAGCTGCTCCTTCTGCTCAGTTTCCTCCTCTCCAGGTCTGCTTTTTTGATTTTCACTCGCACCGTGTATATGGCTTGTCTTACAAGTTTCTGTTTGATAGTTTTGTGTCTTTTCCGGATTTATCATTTTAGAGAAATTTGGATCAATTAGAAGCGTTGTCAAAGAAGCTCAAGTCGAAAACGCTAAGAACTGAGGCCCCTTCGCAATCAATTGCAGCTACAAGGTAGATTTTGATTATTGCAATCAATTGTTCGGTTTTTTATGATTTTGGAAGTGCTATGCACACTGTTTCAATGGAGTTTATTTTCTACAGAGCACCGAACACATCTTCTTGCACTGAGAAAAGGGTTTATGGACGTAAAAGCTCTATTTAGTCAATGAGGCCATATTGTTCGCCTCGGGTAGGAAATCCTTATATATTTCGACTACTAGAAAATTTAACTACAAACAGAATGTAGTTTTGGCCCAAATTTTATAAATCATTGCGTTCGCAGCTATTTTATTGTATTCACTGCGTGGTTTAGATTTGAAGAATGGGAGTTATTTACGATTTATTATAAGACCATGAAGTTAAAATGCGTCTTTTAGTAACAAAGTGAAGTTTTATTTAGTAGACCTGACTTGTAGGTTGCATCATATGTCTTCTCATACAAGAAAACAAGTATTACATGTTAAGGCAATATCTGTAAAGCGGGAAATGTATGGGTTTTCCATCTGATAATTATTGTTTCTATTAGTGCACTGAAGTCCAGCGGCTCTCTGTTGAGGATCGAAGTTCTTGATTAGTAGTGCCTGTTATGATATGTAATTTCTTAACCGATGTTCAGGCTACTTGCACGTGAGGGGATAAATGCTGAGCAACTGGCACGGGATCTTAAGTCATTTGAATTGAAGGTATTAGTTATATGATTTTGATGCATGTCAGGCTAACTTAATTTGCTTTAACTTATAATATTATGTCTATAGTTTGTCTCACAAGATAGTACAGTAACATTCAAAAGTGCATGCGAAATGATGTGCATGAAAACTTCTTTCAACAACCGTTTGCTAGAGAATGATCCTGGTGGCCCTTGCACATGACAAGCAATGAATCTTTAAACCCTAGACTTTTTATGCGTGGTCCCCACGAGTAGCCTAGAGGTTGGTATATGGAATCTATAGTGGAGGTCCTAGGGTCAGACCTTAAGCACATGCCTTTTAACCGTCGTTTACGCGATTTACTTCCTCCATGTTGGCTGTGGAGCCGGTTGGCGGACCTCCCAAAGGGTGGGTTACCATCTCTTAAAAATTTCTATGCTGTCTTATGGTTTAGTTTAATAGTTACTCATATTTTATTTCTACATTGTCAATACTCTATAACTATGAATGATATTGGGTTAGAGATGCTATAGACCTCAAGGAGTAAAGGACGGTGAATCTTTCTCGTTTTGCTTTGGAAATAGAATATAGTTCAAATTATATCTTGCCATTTTATTTTAAATTCTCGATGTTCTTTAGTTATTTAGGGCTTGATTTTGTAGTTTTGACAATACTATCTGGTTATTGTATTCTTTAGCTATCGGTGTAACTTAGTACTTATTTAATACTACTGTGTTTAATCTTGTTACTCTTTTGTAGACTACTTTTGAGGATGTTTTCCCTGCTGAGGCTACAAGCGTTGAGGAATACTTGCAACAGGTACTTAACTCCTCTTCTGTCGCAACTAATGAACTAGGTATAATATTACTTGCGTTATTTCTCCATTCATGCAACAGATTAGTGGGGTTCCATGATAGACGACTGTCTTTCTTCCCTGTCTTACTTGTTACTAGATGGTTAATGTAGCATGGGTTGTTATCAAGCTCACCCTTCATTACTGGCTTACTGCAACTATTTGCTAGAGAAGTAGATATTTCTTTTTTTTTTTCTTCCAAAAATTATTCTACTGTTATTCTTTCAATTATATTTGTGGTTGCTGGATTTTAGTAATGTCCACTTTCAGACTTTTTGCATAATTCTCATTTATTTGTGTGAGAGTTATAATTTGTTATGTATGAGTATTATAAGTTGCTACATATGTGCATCTGCAAGAGACGAGTAGACAACTGAAAACACGATAATTAAATATTTTTGTATGTGTGTATGTATATGTTAAAATATCGCGCTCATTTGTTCTTTCATAACTTTTAGCACTGTCCAACACATTATGTCAGCATGTATGGAAGGATAGGAGTAACTTATTCTTTGGTTCACACTTCTGCTTCTCCAGGACAAAGTAATGGAGGATTGTCATAGTTATTATATTCATGACTTTTATGTCGTGATTTCATAATCTCAGGTGCATGAAATGGCAATGGTATCCTCTATTCAAGAAGCTCAGAAAGATAATCTCAGAAATTTCAGTGACTACATGATGACTGTTTTAGAGGTTAGTTGGTACAGAGGGTCCAAAAGTTTGTTGCTTCTGTTAATTGATAATAGCTAAACCATCCTCTCTATGCTATTATGCGTGATCTGTGAAAAAGTCAGTTTGGACTTTGGACGCATTAGACTTGTTTGTTTAGATTTCTCGCAATGTTGGTATAAAAATGTTTTAATGCAGACAAGTATCTTTAAGAAATGAAACGGTTTCTCTGTGATGCTTTAATTTACAAACATATGATAGACTACAACAAAAAATCAATGATAAAATTCTTCAAATTTTCTATACAAGAACAAGTACATTTTCAAGCTGCAATTGAGAAGGAAGAGGTTGGAACTTTATTTAGAGAATGATAAGTTGGAAGCTAATGATGTTTCTTTAATTTATTTTAAGAAGCATAATGAATTACACTATCAATATAGAAGGCTACTACAACTGCACTTTTTTCTTTGTCTGTGAGACGAAAAAGATAATATATTGATAGAAAATTCATTTAGCCGATTCTGGGTAACTTCATGGGTCCTTTCCAAGAGTTATTAGATAACCATGTGTGCCATAACTCAAAATGGAGTAATAAGGTTAATAAAGCACGGAAGATACTATATCAAAAGCTGGCTTAAGATCATAAAGAAACGGTTAATCAAAATAAAAAGTTTTTCTTGCAGAATTATTTTGAATTTTGGAAACAAATATCCTTTTATTGTTGATCCTTTATTTTTTTCCTGCCCCTTGTGTGTTTAATTTGAGTACTTTATCTTTCTTTTTTTCGTTAGGATGACTGGCAAAAGGAGAAAAGAGATTTTCTTCACAGCATGAGCCGCATTTCAACATTACCAAGGACCAACGTAAACGAGTCAAGCTTTGGGGCTAGCCGTTCAGGACCGATATTGTCGCTAACATCCAGTCCGCATGTTTCATCTGGTCCTTCAAGCATGGAACTTGTGCCAATAGCTGATAAGCCAGCCATTGATAAAAAGGCTGCAGCATATGCCGAGGTTGTGAGGACTCTCAATGATGCCAGACAACGTGGTTTAGCCTTTAAAGTAAGTTTGGAAAGAAAACTTCCCATGTTCAACTTAACCCTGTGGCCTATTCATTGATGATAAAGCTTCAGAGTCTAATTGTTTGTTTTATTTTCAATAAAAGCTAAATGTTCTACATGGACTAGATTGCAAAATTAATCACTCTAGTTTTGTTTTGTGTAATTTATTCCGTCTGTCAGCCAGCTACTGCTTTCAAGAGTGCATATGATAGTCTTGGTTTGGATTCTTCTGGTGGTAAATCTGTTACCATGAGCAAGATTTGGCATCTAATTCAGGTATACATTTACTGTGCAATCTTGTTCATACGGCTTGTAAATGCTAATGTATGCAGCTCTATGTAATTGTACTGCAATTATTCTCATAATTTATGTTATTTCAGACATTGATGGGTGAGCATTCAAATGCTCAAAGAAACGTGTCAAAGAAAATGTCACTAATAATTGGTGCAAGGCGTCACTTGGAGTGGGGGCATGAGAAGTATATTATGGAAGTGATACAAAGTCATCCTGCACAGGTGATAATGGATATTTTCACTTTGTTTTCATTATCTGTTTGTATTTTCATTCTCATAAAGTCTGGTAATGTTTTACACTATATGTATATCAATTGTATTATGTCTATATCTTGTTCTGCTGTTCGGTGATTAAACAGTTGCTTTTCTTGCATAAAGTTTGATATTTTGGTCATCTACTTTTCTTACTGTAGGCTGCTCTTGGTGGAGTGGTTGGAAACTTGCAACGGGTTCATGCTTTTCTTAGGGTTTGTGGTCACTTCTAACTTTAAGTTAGCATACCATACTCTGTGTGGTTCTGCCTCTGATCTTCGAGGAGGAGCATGTGTTTGTATCTTTACTAACTTATATATTTACTTTTTGTTGCAGATCCGTTTGAGAGACTACGGTGCTCTTGATTTTGATGCAGGTGATGCTCGTAGGCAGCCTCCTGTCGATACTACATGGCAGCAGGTGTTTTTCAATCTACTTATTATGCATTTACTTGCATTAGTTCATTAACTGAAGTTACTAAGCTCTATTTAAAATAGATCTATTTCTGCTTGAGAACGGGGTACTACGATGATGCAAGAGATGCTGCTTCACGCTCTCGTGTTTCTCACCAATTCGCATCACACGTATGTGTAGTAATATCTGGGTGTATCTGATTTCTTTTCTCCTTTTCTTAATTTAAAAGCAACTCATCTGATTCTTCATTTACCAGCTGGCTGAATGGATCACAAATGGGGGCATGGTATCGGTGGAGACTGCTTCTATTGCTGCAGAGGAATGTGAAAAAATGTTAAGGATGGGTGATCGAGCAGGCAGAGGTGGCTTTGACAAGAAAAAATTACTTTTATACGCACTCATATCTGGGTCTCGCAGGCAGATTGATCGCCTGCTTAGAGAACAGCCCACACTCTTTAATACCATAGAGGATTTCTTGTGGTTCAAGCTATGTGCTGTTCGAGATTCTTCTAGTGGATCGAGTTCTGTTCTAAATGAGGGATTATCACCTTACAGCTTGGATGATTTACAGGCTTATTTAAACAAATTTGAACCCTCTTACTATACAAAGAACGGAAAGGACCCTCTAGTGTATCCGTATGTATTGCTGTTGAGCATACAGTTGGTTCCAGCTGTCCTATATCTGTCCAAGGATACTGGAGATGAGGGATACAACATAGATGCTGCTCATATAGCTATTGTGCTGGCAGACCATGCTGTTTTATCGGATGTTAGTGGGACAGGTCATAAGTTAGGCGTGATGGATGCTATTGCCGAGACAGCTAGCATTATAAGACAGTACGGTTCTCTTTATTTGAGGCACAATAATCTTTCGATGGCATTGGAATATTATGCACAAGCTGCTGTCACAGTGGGGGGTGGACAACTCTCTTGGTCAGGAAGAGGAAATATAGATCAGCAAAGACAGCGGACCGTGATGTTACAGCAGCTGCTCATGGAGATACTATTACGTGATGGTGGGATTCTTCTGTTACTTGGGCCAAGAGGGGCCGGAGAAGAAGGTGAATTAGGACGGTTTTTCAATGATCAAAAAGAAAGGCACCAGTTTCTGCTTGAAGCTGCTCGACAGTGTCAGGAATCTGGGCTTAATGACAAAGTAAACTTTCATTTTAATGTTTATGGATTCTTTTTCTTTTTTTGCCTTTCTTTTTAATATCCATATATCTGTTTCTCCATCACCATGACCAAATCTGGCATTAAAAATGTTTAATTCTTCCAATTTACCATGGCCTACTCACATTTGAACTTAAAAGTGGTTAATTGCTGCTTTTCTTTCTTGATGTAAGGATGTATCCTTTGCTAACAATCACCTTCATTTCATATCAGTCTATAGAAATTCAGAAAAGAATTGGGGCATTTTCAGCAGCACTTGATACCATAAACAAGGGTCTCTCTGAAGCTATATGTTCTCTATCACGTGGTAGACTGGATGGTGAGAGCCGAACAGCTGGGCTTCTTCATTCTGGAAATGAGTTGCTCGAGACATTTAAATACTATCCACATGTCAGGTAAAATTAAAATCTTGGTTCTGAAAAATTGAAAATCATCAATACAATTATGATGATATCAGGCTCATGAGTTGATTCATTTCAATGATAGGGTAGTGATGTTATCATCTGTTTTGCTGCCTTTTCATCCTCTTTCCACTATTTACTTCAATCTCTAGATTTAAATCTTTTGGACATAAACGTATATTAGGTCAATGCAGCCCGACCCGAATTTGCCACCTCTAAATTCTTCAGTGTTTTGTATTTCTTCTAATTTTAACTTTTAGTTTTCATGCTGACCTGTCCACTCGTCTCACTTCATGCTAAATTGCTAACACTTCAATGTGCAGTCTCCAAGAGAGAGAACTCGTGTTGGAGCAAGAAACGCTGTTAAGGCAGCTTGAGACAATTTTGTCTATTCATAGATTGGCCAGAGAAGAACATTATCTTGATGCTTTGAGGGAGGTTTCCAAGCTTCCATTTCTTCCGTTTGATCCACGAGCACCCGATACCGCAACAGATATGTTCCAGAATTTGTCTCCCTATGTCCAAGCATGTGTTCCAGACCTTCTTAAGGTCTCTCTTCAGTGTATAGACAATGTTAGAGATTCAGATGGGTCACTTCGTGCTTTGAGGACTAAGGTATGTTTGTTGATATAAGTATAAAATATTTCTCATTCAGTTCCCAAATATGGCAAAGTCTAGGCTTAGCAGCTAGTTCGATAAAAGTCTTTGACTAATGATCACTTACCTAAAATACCCCTAAATTG
Organism: Dittrichia graveolens; assembly: GCA_038502395.1. Classification (NCBI taxonomy): domain Eukaryota; kingdom Viridiplantae; phylum Streptophyta; class Magnoliopsida; order Asterales; family Asteraceae; genus Dittrichia; species Dittrichia graveolens. The sequence goes on from JARJIL010000005.1 coordinate 17,673,869, forward strand.
GATGAAGCTAAGAAATTTCTTGACCTGAACCAATCTCGCCAACATCTCTAATTCCTAATGGGAAAATAGGTAGATTTTAAAATAAGTTATCTAATTATTTGTTTGTATTTTATAGTAAAGAAATGTTGCATTTTCTTTTAAACAACCCACTATAGATAGTGTTTCTTTTTTCCGCTTATGGGCTCACCTGGCCAGGTGCTGAAAGGGTGGGGCGATCAAATTGATCCAACATTCTAAACACTAAGATTAAGGCCATCAACTTAAAAAATGTTCATTGTATTACATCTCATTTCCTTTAGGCTCTAGGAGATGGGTATAAAATAAGATATTAAATGTAATATTCTTAAAATGTTAATCACCATTTTTTTTTCTATGAGTTTTCAAGCATTTGAAAGCACTAGGTAACTTTTGTCCCCGTTTGACCTTTTCAATTAAATTGCTCGTTCATTCGAGCCAAGTCTTCAATGTCATTCGTTAAAGGATAAAGTACAACCCTAGTCGTCCCATTTTGAATAAATTGTGTGATGAGGATCAAGTTGAGTAGTTCTTGAATACTTTTAAATTTTTTTTATAATTGTTTTAAATGGAATGGAATGGGTATTGTCTAGACTCTAGATTATTGACTTGGCATCACGATTATTCTTCTGTTTTCCTTTAACAAACTGCTAAGTATTTCACTTGTGCAGATTGCCAATTTTCTTGCAAATAATTTGAATCGCAACTGGCCACGTGACTTGTACGAGAGAGTAGCCCGAACCCTGTGAACCCAAAATTCTGATGTTCTGGTTGATGATAATCACCGGGCTTGTGATATTTGTTTTGGCGAGTGAGTTGAGTAAGAAACCGATCTTGTAGAGAATTTTATGCAACTATGAACTTATAATTATAACTGGTGCATATGATGTTACTGTAGTTGTGTTTTTATCTGCAAATGCCTATTTCTTGAGCTCATTTTCTCGCAATTAGATAGTGAGCAATTCTCCAATATTGTTGTAGAGTCATTTTGATTACAAGTGTCGGTTTTATTATGTTTAAACATTATACATGATGTCGCCAGCTGTTGGACTCACAACTCACTTAAATTAGTAGAATGTTAAATTAGTTAAGTATTCGGCCATGCTGCTTTAAATTCCCCGATTGATAAATAATGTTTCGATTTAACATAAACATGAAATGCCTGCATTATGTTGAAATAAATGGAGGTAAAGAGTCCTCACTACTATGTTTATGTTTACACCACTCTATGTACAATAATACTATTAGACATAAGTTAGCAATAATGATTAATTTTGGTAGTGAATTAATCACCTCCCTAACACAAAAGAGGGGGTTTTGGGGTGGTGATTTACCGCTGTGTTTATTTATCAATCTATAGAATTATATATGTTTTGACTCTTTTACCCCTCTTTCTAAATTTTGCACATCCTATTGAGAGAGAAATAGTCTTCACTTACCCCACGTCCCTTCATTTCCACAAAACAGAGAAATAGCCAGCCGGAGTTTTTTTTTTTTTACCTTGATTAGAATGTTTCACCGACACCCTCTGAGATTGGTTACCATCAAACGGTTCTCTTTTAACGCTAAACAGTTTTGACGCATTAACAATCTTCGACGCCTCTTCGTTTCACCGCCACCATCTGATTTCCAAAGGCAGCGGAGACTATTGCTTTGGCCAACAAGGCAGTGACTATAGCATCGTTTGCATAGAATCCAGAACTAGCGACTTTAACATTATTGTCACAATTTTCACCTCCTTGTTTGCACATAACCCAGAACCAGCGACTATAGCAGCGCTGGTGAACCAGAACCGGTTGCAATCAGCGGATGCAGAAAGTGTAGAATGTGATCATCAAAGTGGCGGCGAACTAGAACCGGATGAGATGATCGGCGGATGCGGATGCGGACGCGAATCGGAAACAGACAAGATGGTCGATGGATGCGGCAACGAACCAGAAATCAGAGGAGAACGTGGGTATACTTGCGATGAACCAGAAACACGAACAGAGGAGACTATCTGCAACTTAACCAGCATTGAGTTTTCTGTGTGTGGCCTGTGAAAAGAGAAACCTTCTCTCTCTCTCTCTCTTCGATTTTGCTTCCATGTATTACTAAGAGGGTATAAAGGTAAAATTAGATCTTTTTTTTCCTGTGGGGTGATTGATGAATAAACTCTGTCGATGACTGCTACATTTTTTATGACAAGTGTTGCATGTTCACAGATTAAATAAAAAGTAATTAAGTCATTTAAATGTTTATTATTACTACTTTATTTAAATTTGTTTAGAGAGTGTACCACCTTTAACAAGTGTTGCGAGCGGTATGCCAGTACGTAAAATTCCCTCTTGTAAAAAGCCATATTTACAAAAAGACTTGATATCTAGAATTTCGGAGGTTTTATATCCTTGCACTAAGTCTTCTTACTCGTGTTCTTTTTTACTAGATTGAAACAACTGTCATAGTAAAAAAAAGACGGAGAACGTGAATTAATGGATTTCACATTTTCTCATTTACTGGGTTAGAAAAATAAAATAGAAGGATTTAATTGTAGAAAATTGAATTTTCCTGCATTTATATATGATGTGCCCTCAAACCAAGATTGTGATCAACTAAGTTAAAAATATCAATATAGTTGCTTTACTTTTTTATTGTCCAAGTAGGTAACATACTATATGCTATATGCTAACTTATAAAAGTAAGTAAAGATTTGAAATTTTCAATTATGGTTTTGGCTCTATTCAAAGTTTCCACTATTGGATCGCCAACAAATCATGATGACTTGATCGGAATTCCCTCCTGATGGTGATGGTGGGGTTTGTTCGGCTTTCTGATCAATCGTCGTTGTCAGGTTTAATACCTACTTGGTCACGTTAAATCCGGCAATGATAGCTGAGCAGGTGGCCAATCGGACTCCACCATCACCACTAAGAAGGAACTCCATTGAGGTCCCTAAGGTTTGATGGTGATCGAATGGTGGGAACTCTAGTGAGAGCCAAAATCGTAAGTGAAAATTTTAAGTTTTTACTTACTTTAACAAGTTATCATAAAGTAGGTAATCGATATTTTAAAAAAAGTAAGATGATACTCGGTAGCAATTGAAAATTTACATAGGAATAACCTATTCTCTTAAGAGTGGTGTCAAAGAATTATAAACAAGTGGAATCTTGATCAAAATCTTATCAACTTCTGCAAAGGTGTGAGACACTTCCTTCTTGTTGTTTGGATCTAGGCAAAAGCAACTCTTCGACAAATTCGACCAGCTGCGAGTGCCTTCCAAAGGCACTCCTTTGTATAATAAGAAACTCATAACCACAAAGGTCAAACCAAATTGGCTTTTCTTTCATTGATACATAGTGAAAATCCAGAAACTTCAGTTTTTGCACATACTCAAATTGGCTTCCTACAAACTACTTCAAAGATATCATAATGAAAGTAATAGAGAAAACACCCGACAAACAGCAAAGTTAAAGTAGCATATGACTGAAACATACGTGCTCATTACCGACAAGCATCTCAATAGCACTGCTTTCAGAGGAGGCACTAAGCGATGTGGGTGGATAATTGTGTTTGGATGAGGGAGTGTGTTAGTGTGGAGCGTATATTTTGAATGAATAAAAAGTTAAAGTAAATTAGAAGAGATGGTGAAATGGTTATAAATTGAGTGGATGAGATTAATTTAGATAGAATGAAGGGCCAAGATTTTGTCTTTGATTGAATTTTAAGAACTCTTAAAATTAAGGAGAGAGAATGTTAAATGGTTTATATAGTAGTATAGATGAGAAAAAGATTTCAGACATTAACAATTAAAAAGTGAGTAAAAACTCCATCCACAATTTATATACTTTTGAATACTCGATAACATTGAATTTGCATACAACTTACAAAGATATAAACAACACAAGAAAGTTTTTGAATGTCAATATAACTTATAAAAATGTTGTCTCTCTAGTTGACATATATATGCCAATTGTGCATTTTTGACGCCGTGCCGTAGAATTGCTACCAGTAATCTCGACACGAGCATGCACCATCTTTAAAATGATGAAACCGAGTTGCATCTCTAACAATAATTTCCCTACCAACAAGTTTTGATATAAATTTAATAGCAGAGTGGCAATCTTTGCATACCCTCAAGTTCTTCATGATCCTCAAAGTACTATTCTTTGGAGTCTTCATTAGTGCAAACACAATAGCAAGCTTTTCACTGTGATGCATAAGAATCTGCTCTTTAACCTCGTCATCAAGATCATGCAAAACCGCTTCAGTTTTTGGTACAAAACCTAATTTCTTGATTTCCTTCCAAATTTCTGCCATATTTTGATAAATATCTTCTCTCTCTGGATGAACACTATCTTCAGCTCCAAACACATGGACTTGGTTCCTTATTTGAACCCAACTAAACCCTTGATCCTTTTTCACTTGTTTAACCTTCATTGACTTCCTAATGTCAGCAGCATCCTCCCATTTTCCACAAGCAGAGTAGACGTTGGCTAGAGCTGCATAGGCCCCACTATTATCGGGTTCGATTTGCAGCAGTTTTTCTGCTGCAATTTTTGCAAGATCCATGTTTTTGTGAACAAAACTAGAAGCTAAAAGTGAACCCCAAGATATTACATCAGGTTCAATTGGCATATTCTGTATGACATCATGTGCTTCTTGAAGTTTTCCTGCACGCCCGTAAAGATCAATCATGCAAGCATAGTGACTTAATGTGGGTTCAATACTATGCTTTTCTTGCATCAACTTGAAGTACCTACTACCTTCTTCAACCAATCCCATATGGGTGCAAGCCGAAATTACTCCAACATAAGTTATATGATCAGGTAATATATCAAAACTCAACATTTTCTCAAATAATTCCAAAGATTCTGCTCCATGACCATGTTGAGCAAAAGAAATGACCATAGAAGTCCACGAGACAGTATCTTTCAAATAACTTATGATATCAAACACACGTTTGGCATTAGTAATATTTCCAGATTTGGCATACATGTTAATCAATGCATTACTTACAGAAACTGATGGTGTAGATCCGGATTTTATGGCACTTGCATGGATTTGTCTGCCATGGTCCAAAGAAGCCAGGCTCGAACTTACACTCAACATAGCTGCTAGAGTATAACTGTTAGGTTTTGGGCCTTGTTTGATCATTAATCTGAAGATATTAATTGCTTCATTATTGAATCCATTCTGCATATAGCCAACTATCATCGCAGTCCATGTAACAACATCACGGTCCTTCAAAGAATCAAATATTTGTTTGGCTGTGTTCATGTCCCCTTGCTTGATATACCCATCTAACAGAGATGTAAATGCAATTATGTTCAGATTTGAAATCTGATTATGTTCTACAATCTTTTGAGCTATCTTGAGATAGCCAAACTTAGAGTACATGGAAATCAAAGCATTTCCAACGGCCCCGGATAAATCAAATTGGGTTCTGACAATGTGACCATGGATTTGTTTCCCCAAGTTTGAGTCATTAAGATTCGCACAAGATGATAAAACACTTGCCAATGTATATTTATCTGGTTTTAATATTGGATTCTTTAGCATATTTGAGAACATATCCAGAGCTTCCATATCGAAACCATGCTGGTTGTAACCCGAAATCATTGAATTCCAAGTAACTATATCACGAGCGGTCATTTTCTCAAATTGAGTGAGTGCAAGATCGAAACGTTTACGTTGCATGTGCATTGATATCAAAGTATTCCAGCTTGAGGTGCTCTTCAGTTTCATCCTACCAAACACATTTTCTGCTGTCGACAAATCACCTGATTTTGCGTACATGTTAAGCAGAGAATTAGCAACACTCGTGCAACTACTGAGCCCAACTTTCACAATACACGAGTGAACTTTCCTACCGATTTCCAATGATTTCATTGCTGCACAGGAGGCAAGAACAATAGTGAACGTGTATTGGGTGGGCATAACTTTGGAATATATCATGTCAATGAACATCATGATAGCACTTTCAAAACGGCCTAGCTGATTATAACCCACCATCATCGCAGTCCATGAGACAGAATCAGGTTCACGCATTTCTTCAAAAAGATGACGTGCATAGCCAATCCTTCCCTGTTTCGCATAAGCAGATATAATCGTGTTCCAGGAAGAAGCGTTCCTAACAGGCATTTCATCGAAAAGCTGGCGGGCGTCTACAAGAAACCCTGTTTTCGCATACAAATTTATCATATTATTCATGAGGAACACACCAAGATGGACACCAGACTTGATTATTCGAGCATGAATCGCTTTCCCCACACATGGCTCTTTGTTAACCAGGGTTGCTTGAATTAGTGAAGCGTAGTGATCAGATAGTTGGTCTCTAAAAGTTGCCATGAAAAAAGAATCTAATTGCTTTGACCATGATGGTTATGGGTGGTACTCCTCCCCACACCCTTCAACCTCCACCGCCTGCCTCTCCACCACAGGCAACAAGAAAGTTGTTTCGAAAACATGACTCCTGCAAACCACCACTCACATCCAGGATCCAGGAAACTGTTATACTACCAGAAGTAAGATCATATCACCCTAAAATGTAATAATAATGGCACACTTTTTTGCTTATAAAATAAATAACTGGGTCTTGTTATGTACCATTCAATCAAATTACTTGTTATAATTTCAACCAAAACAGGTTTTATGGTTGAAGTTTATTTACCTGAGCGGTGAGAGTGAGCGTGAGAAGACGGTGTGAGACGCAATGTTCACAGATTTAAAGCAGTTCTTGCTCGCTGAGTTAGTGAATCGCTGTTTGTAAGATTCTTGGGTTGCTGCCGTTCTTGTGCACGGCTTCAGAAGACAGGAATCACAGAGGATATCATTCGACGAGAGGAGTGGGCTTAAGCGAGTTTGTGGGCTCAAGATTCATGACGGTAGCCTAGGGGTCTGTAAACAAAATGTTAGTGGGCTTTCAGTTTTTATTTTAATTTGGTAGTCTGAGTAGAAAAGGCATAGGCGGCCCATGACCCGTCACCAAAATAGGGATGATAAAAAACCCCGATTTGAACCGGAAAATCTGAAACCGGAACTTTTGAGACGGGTGTTGTTACGCACCAATGATTATATGACCGGGTATAAGATTCCTTATTGATGTCAAATTTAAAGAGAAGAAAATCCTAATTGGTGAACTAGCATCATATCCGTGCAATGCGACGTCAGTGAATAGTTTTTGTTTTGTAATATGTCGTTTTCAAAATTTATAGTAGGTCATTAATGGATTACTAGCATGTTACCCGCGTAATGCGGCGACGATAACTAATTCATTCTCGATAACATGTCCGTTTTCGGTAATATAGGGTATGGTATACACACACTATGATGACGTCGAATAATTTCCATTTGCAGTATATCCATTTTGTTTCCTTCTTTTCTATTTTACTTATTTCTTTATTATCTATCAACTCTTTCGTTAATTTCTAAAATAACCTTTGAAAAATAATAAAATAAGAAAAAACAATCTCTACTTATAAAATAAGATGATAAAAACATATCAATGACTTGGTGAATTGTGTTGATTTGAATTGTGTAGGTATGAGATAATATATTAGTGGTTGGGTTGGTGTATTTTAAAAAATGTAAAGATATTTAAGACTATATTGGTAATTTTCTATTACTTAAAATTTAAGAGTTCAAGTAAGATAATATTAAATATACTATAAATTAAACTTTTTATTTTACTTATATGAGTGTTTATAAATTCGGTAACATATTATCAAGTTTATGAGTTTTAGACTTTAGTTATACGAATTTTCTAATACTTCAATTAAATTATTTGATATATGATATAATATTTAAAATAATATTTCTATGGAGGTTTTTTTATTCAATTTTTAATTTGTGTAATATCTTATAGGTTGAAATTTAATTTGTATTGAGTTGACATCTTTAAACATTATTTTTATAGCAAGTTTAGTTATTAAAATGGTATTCAATGGTAGTAATATCAAATGACTTAAAATTTAAGAGATAAAGACATTTAGGAGAGAGAGTTAAATGCTTTATATATTAGTATGGATTAATGACTTATTAATAATAAAGTAGAAGTATAATTTAAAAAATCTAGAAAAAAATTAATTAGAAAGAGAAATAAATAATCGGAGAGAAAATAGAAAAAATTAATCAGAGAGAAAGAAGATAAAATATTTGTGATTACTAATTTACCATTTTAAATTAAATAAAAATATTAATTATGATTAATGTGAACCACGATATCAAAAATCAACCAATGATTGAAATTACTTCTTGCACTTTTCGCACACTTATCGCATTAACCCTCATATATATATATATATATATATATATATATCGAAAAAATCGTTTGAGAACCTTTTTTATTGCGAGTATCGCAAGTATCATTTGTAACCGTCATTAATGCTCATTAATAGGGGTATTTTGGTCTTTTATAATTTTTCAACCGTGAATTGCGTCCGGGTGGGTTGTCATTAAAAATCGAACCTTGATTTTTCCGAAATACCCCTTATTTATGCATCATTTATGAGCCATGAATGCATCATTAATGAGCCGACATTTTTATTGGGCATTAATTTATTTTAATCAAGGGCCAAAGTTGATTTTCACGGTATTCGTAATAAAAACGGTTCTCAAATGAATCATCTTATATATATAGAGAAAAGTTCAAACGAAAACTGTTTTTTCGTATGAAAACTGCGAGAACCAATCTTAGCCCTTGATTAAAATTAATCAATGGCTAAGATTTTTTGGAGGCTCATTAATGACGCATTAATGAGGGTTATTTCAGCCCCGCAAATTAATGACAGCTCACCTGAACACAATTTAGGGTTGAGTAAATATATCAATTACCAAACTACCCCTGTTAATAAGTCATTATTGGCGTTAAAACAGTTCCCGTACGAAAAACAGTTCTCATTTGAACTTTTGCATATATATATATATATATATATATATATAAGTTGTGTTCAATAAAGTCCATTTAAAAAATATAGTCGTGAAATTTTAATATTCAATCACAGGTGATTCAGTATACAATCACATTTGATTTGTAAAAGCATCATATGTGATTTACGAAAAATTACGAAAATGTCACTCTGCCTAAATTTTTAAAATTTAATCTGGACCATTGATGACATTGATCCAAAGGCTAAAATTAGTTCCTTAGGATTATGATTTAATTATGGACTATATTTAACATTCTTCATATATATATATATATGTATATGTATGTGTGTGTGTGTGTTAAATATCAATATAGTCCTTGTATTAAACATAGTACCGGTAGACTAATTTTCCACCATCCGTTCCCTCAGTAAAAGGATGAGATAGCCACATTTAAATTTTAAATCATATTTGACTTTTAATTCAACGAAAATAAAAACAAGGGTAATTCTCACACCTCGCTAAAGCGAAAACACATGATGTAACAGTCTAGGTTTCACAACATAAGATAAAGATCACACCAACCATGGTAAATTTAAATGTAGTACAAAATTTACAATATGTCTAGATAATGGTTTGAAAGTTTGAAAATAACATAAGTAGTAAATGTAAACAATGCTACGACACAACGATTCCAACCAATGAATGTTACTTACTGGCAATATCCTAAAAAGCATGACAAATAGAGTGTTAACTATTGAAACGGTTTGTGAGATCACGGGTTTTGATATGCAAGAAAGTATAGAATTTTTACGCAAAATAAAATAAAATAGGTAGGTATGACAGTTGTTTATAATGCACAGGGTATAACTACATGCAGATGCTAGCGTAAAGAGCTCACTACCTAGGCCTAATGATCGAATGCCCAAGGTATAGTTATCACAGGTTTGTTTACAATAGTTATGCACTTACACCAAGTAAGTGAGGTGTCAGCCAAATAACGCTATCCATAATTACTAACGGCTTAATACATGAGTTAACAGGTGGTGGTGTTTGTCGAGACTTACATAATTGTAACATCCTGAGATTGAGCCTAGTAGAAACGTAGGCATTGCGGTATGTTACACGTGAATTATTATGTTAATTAATTGGTTATGTTTATTTAATTCTAATTAAGTGATTAATTGTATATATATATATATGTGTGTGTGTGTGTATACGGATGTGTGTGTGTGCATGTGTTTAGATGACTAAATCGTGCCACCTCATGCTTGTAATTCAATTTGAGTATATGTGGGTATATGTGTGCTTTACTTCACTTTGAAGTTATTGTATGTATGTGTGTTTGAGTGTGAAACCGAGAGCAACAAGAAGAAAGAAGGAATAAAGCAACAATCGGAATTTGTGATTTCTTGATTGTGTGAGTCAAGATTCAAAGGTTACTGAGTATTTCATGATTCTTGTTAACATGCTAATGATTGGTATTAACATGCTACGGTTTTAAGTGGGTTTTGTTATGAACATCATATGAAGTAATCGGATTTGATGTTCTTGGTGTTCTTATGGTTTTATGGTGTTTAATATGCATGCTTGCATGTTTAAACATGTTTATATATGTTTATATGAACTGGTATGTGAATTATATAAACTGGAAAGTTGACGTATGCAAGTTATGAAGCTGTCGGATTCATGGAAGTGTTAAATGTTGCGGATTTTGGTGTTGATGGTGAAATCCGATTCTAGTGAAATCCGGGTGTTGAATCCAGAACTCAGAATCGGATACTCATGAAAACCGGATGTGTGAAATCCTAATGTCGAAATCCTATGGTTTGAATCCGAATGTGGAATCCTAGTGTTGAAATCCGAGTAGCATGGAAAATCCGATTGTACTAAGTGAAATCCGAAGGAAGTATCAGATTTCTTGAAATCCGATAGGGGTTGCGGATTCCGATGGTAGTTTCGGATTTCTTATGAAATCCGATAGTTTTGGCTGGTTGTTTTGCATTGTTTAAGGCTATGTGTTATATGTGCATGCATATGTGAATCTTACATGTTTATGTTTGATTAAAGGATATAAATATATGATTTATACATATATTTATGAATTGATTACTAATGGTTCATTGTTGTGTTCTCAGGGACAGACAAGGCTCAGTAACATTAGATCGCTGAGTGGAATATCTGAGAACCAGAGGTGAGTGGACGTTTGCTCACGGGTGATATTAGTTGTACTGGTTTGGTTGCAACTATTTTTGGATAGATTGTATATCTATTGGTTAATTAACTGTGAATGTTAATTGTTGTATTCTGTGAAATGTATACATGTTGGAAGGGAAGTCAGTTTACTTATGGGCTTATGGGCTGGGTTCATTTGCTATTGGCTAAGCAGTATCAGGACCTTGGGATGCATTTGTTGCTACCAGAGGATGATACTGTGTGAGAATAGCAAATGGACTATCGGTAAACCTTTGCTTTGGCCGGCATTGTTGTAGGTTCCTGCAGAACCGCCGGTCTTCCCAGGGTGCTTATTTGTGGTTGTTGATATCATGTGGTTCTGGCTGATATATTTGTTGGGTGTCACTCCATTCACTTAGCTTTGTGCTAATCCCCCACCTCTCACTCTTTTTACAGGTTTTGGTGAGTCAGCGGCTCGGCTGAGAGTGGTTAGCTTGGGGAGTAATCACCTACGACTCTGATAATGTATTTAGGACGAGTCGTGTTTTGTAATACTGATATTTTTGTAAACAGTGGTTGTAATTATTGTAATTACCTTGATGTTTAAAAACGCTTCCACGGTGTAATAAAGTGAAAATTTTTGAGTTAAAAATACGGTGTTACAATAATGAGAGAAACTCAGAGTCGCTTGACATAAGCATACATACCAAAGGGATAAATTAAAGTTAACAGTTCAATTGTAACACCACTTTTTCAATTTTAACTCAAAAATATCATCTAACGTGTTAGCACCCAAAGGATACCAGAGTTTTTACAAAAATACGGTTTTTATGTACACACGTGCTAATCATTTTACAAAAGTAGTGTTAACATTGTTCTTCTCAAAAGAAAACCATGAGCTATCCAGTTGATCGCTATGTTAAGGCCTTACCCTTGCCGGAACATATGCCACCTACAACATACAACACTGAAACATAAGTCAACACTTAGTGAGCATACTAACTGAACATAATTAAACATATGTAAAGTCTCCTAGGATGTCTTACATCCAAGCTGTAACGCCTGCAAACCTGCACAACTTGTTACTATTCTGAAGTATAACTACACCACCTGTGTAGCTATACCCTTTAACATTGTTCCGGTATACAGCTACACCACCTGCCTAGTTGTACACCATGTTTCTGTTTTGGTATACAGCTACACTGTCACTATTTTGGTATATAGATATACCACCTATATAGCTATACACCTCCGCTGTACAAAGAATATACATCATAGCTATCACGCATAACAAAGTTATCATATAACACGTATACAGCTACACCACCTGTATAGTTGTACACCTTGTTACTGTTCTGGTATACAACTACACCACCCGTGTAGCTGCATACCCTGTCACTATTCTGGTATATAGTTATACCACCTATATAGCTATACACCTCCGTTGTACAAACAATATACATCATAGCTATCTCACATAACAAAGTTATCATATAACACGTATACATAACATAGATACCAACGTATTGTTCTGAATATATAACATAAACATGTATGTACTTCATACAAAAGATATAGTACACTCACCTTAGTATTCAGATATATGCCAAACAGTGCAAACTCAAAAGTATCACAACGAATACGTCAACAACTATTGCCTACAAGCAATATATGAATAGTGTATCAAACTTATAACTCCGTTGAACAACTAAAAACTGAACAAGGAATAGGCACGTCCGTGCCTCACAACTCAGGCCCAGTCATGGATTTTCAAACATGGGCGTACTGGGCCATACATGCCCGTACCTTACATAGGTACGCCCGGACACCAAGAACAATGGTGGTCACGGTCTCAGGCATGACCATACCTTCATAGGCACGCCCGTGCCTCATGAACTTCAGAAGCAGTTTCACGACTATTGTGTTGTTTTCTGTCCAAAATCATAAATATACTCTACAAGTGTTTTTCAGCACTTACAAAACATGATACAACTACTGTAACTACTAAACAACATTAACAACACAATAAACAAACTAAGATAAATGATTCACTTTTGAAATCATCTTCTTGACCCAAAACACCTAAAGCTCAATCAAGAATTTATACCTTGCTACTAAGGATTACTTGGATGTTGTTATAGCACTCTAATCTTGTTGTTCTTGTCCAAAATTTGCAAAGAATAAATGGTAGCTAGGTGTGAATCAAGTTGTAACACCGTATTTTCCAACCAAAAATTTTTATTTTAATTAACACTGCGGAAGCATTCACAAATACATAAAAGTATTTACAACCGAACATAAACCACTGTTTAACAAAACCAACCAGTTTGAAATAGCAGTATTACAAAAACTACGGCTCGTCACAAATAACATATCAGAGGCCTAGGTGATTACTCCCCAAGCTAACCACTCTTAGTCGAGCCACTAACTTACCAAAACTTGTAAAAAGAGTGAGAGGTGGGGGATTAGCACAAAGCCAAGTGAATGGAGTACAACCACAACAGATATATCAGCCAGAACCGCATGATATCAACAACCACAAATAAACACCCCGGGAAGACCGGCGGTTCTGCAGGAACCTACAACCAATGCCGACCAAAGCAAAGGTTTACCGATAGTTCATTTGCTATTCTCACACAGTATTACCTTAAGTTGCAACAAATGCATCAAAAGATCCCAATACTGATTAGCCGATAGCAAACAAACCCAGCCCAATCGAAAACTGACTTCCCAACCATCATGTATACATATCACTGACGTAACAATTAATTAACAATCAACCAGTTAATCAATTTCTTAGATATACAATCTATCAATGCATCAATCAACAAACAGTTGCAACTAAACCAGTTACAACTAATATCACCCGTGAGTAAAATCCACTCACCTCAGGTTCTCAGCTTCTCCACTCAGTGGTCTAATTTTACCGAGCTTTGTCTGTTCCTGAGAACACAACAACCAAACATCAGTATCCAACTCATAAATATATATATATCAAACATATATTTATATCAAACATATCATGTTAGATTCACATATGCATGAACACTTAGCATATAACATCAAATAATCAACAACCAGCCAAAACTATCGGTTTTCAAGGAAATCCGATCAACCATCGGAATCCGCCGCATCGGATTTCTAAGAATCAAGTACTTCAATGTCGGTTTTGAAGACAATCTGCAACACTCATCGGTTTTAAGGAAATCTGATACTCCCATCGGATTTCACCCTTAGGATTTCAAGATCATCGGATTTCACCATTAGATCCGGATTCTTGAATACCGGATTCCATAATCGGATTCATCAATGTCGGTTTCCCAAGTTGTCGGATTTATCACCATCTTCAATAAGAATCCGCCAACTTCATCATCTTCTCAAATCAACAATCCGCTAACTTCAACCATGAAAGAAATCTAGATATCCAGTAATGTAAACTTACCAGAATCATAACCAAACATCAATAAACATGTTATCATGCATCATAAACACCTTTAAATCACATAATCACTTGAAACATACAAAACCCACTAACAAAGGTTTATATCATGTTCATACTTGGTGTTCATAAACAAAACCCAGCTTGTTAATAACAAAACTGTAGCATGATACTAAGATTTATGTTTCAAGAATCAAACAAGAATTAAACCAACCTTTAGCTTGAATTCACGAATTCAAATCACCAAATCCGATTATTGTTCTTCTTAGCTTTTTGCTCGGTTTTTCACACTCAATATACACACACAAGAACTTCAAAGTGATGACATGCTTAATGAAACCCACGCATAAACATGTTGAAAACACAAGCAGGAGGTGTCATTCCTCTAATTCTCAATCGCATGCACACACATACATACAAATCCGTACATATATATATACTAACATAGGGGAGGGTTCATGCGAAAAGTGTTTTATTTGCGAAAAGTGCGAGAAATATTTTCAGTCATTGATTGGTTTCTGATCTTGTGATTCACTTTAATCATAATTAATATTTTTATTTAATTCAAAAGGGTAAATTAGTAAACAATAATATTTTCTCTCTCATCTCTCTAATTAATTTCTCTCTCTAATTAAATGTTTTTTAGATTTTATTTATTTTTGTTCTTATTGTTTTCCAAATTAATTCCTTTTTTTTACAGAAAGTTCTTCGTATATTTAACTATTCATTAATGAATCATAATATTTTGGTAGGATTTTTGTATCTTTGATTACTAAAAATTACAATTAATATTTATGTTCAGTCATGAATTTATACTTTTGTTCAACAATGATATTTTTATCTTTGATTACTGAAAATTACAAATGATATTTGTGTTCAGCCATGAATTTATACTTTGTTCAACAATGAACAACCTAAAAATAAACAAATATAGCCTAAAAATATAAGTTTACTAACAAACATTTATCTAAACAACCTAAATACACACAAAATATATTCACTAATAAACAAAACCATCACCAGAAAACAAAAAAATACCATAAAAACTCAAACAAGCCTATATTTTATGAAAAAAAAATTGTTTAATGATGAGCATAAAAAAACAAACTTTATATTCCTAAATAGAAAAACCCCAAAAAGTTTATAATGAACAACATCAAGATATTCATAATGAATAACACTAAGATAAAAACACAATAAACATTTGAAAGTTGTTGTATCAAAGAAACAAATACATATATAAACATAAAAATTAAACTCTTAAAACTAAACATCATTCTTTTGTTCCCTAATGAACAAACAGTTTTTAAACATAGCGTATTTGCTTTCTTTTCGTTATTAAACATAACCAATCACCCAAAAAATCATTTGTCTTAACTTCCATTTTGCATCATGAACTAATTATTGGTGGAAAAGGTAGCATGATATGTGCAACATTTTGGTCAATTATGTTTTATAAACTAACGTCGTTAACAAATTAATTAAAAAAAAAGGAGACAAACAATTAAATCGATTTACACATGGTAATATGAAAAAAAACAAATAATTGATTTACACAAGGTGAGGCCGACAGAGAGCATTGGTGGTTCTCCGTTGTCGGCGGCGGCGATTCGCTTTTGTAGTGGTGAGGGTGATGGTTTATTAGCGTCGGCGACATTTTCGTTTTGACAAACGAAACAATGCCGGAAAAGGAGAAAAAGGGATGGTGTGATGGTCGCTGGTTTGAAAGGGCGGCATAAAATGAACGTTGGGCAGTAGGCGGTGGTCGGCAAAAGGGGTGTTGATTGAACTCGACGGACGTGCAATGAAGAGAATCATCAAACCACAGTTTCCTTGTTCGTCTTCTCGGCTCCTTACCTCGTTTGATCGGCTATAATTTTGGAAATAGAATCAAAATTTAAAAAAGATGGGTAAACGTTCTCGTTTGATCAGCCGATGATTTTGGAAATAGAATCAAAATTGAAAAAAAGATGGGTAAACTTTAATCGGTAGTTTAGGGCTTATTAATTTTTAGGTTTAAAAAGACATTCTAGTCATTCTTGGTTTTATTTTAAATTCCTTAAAGTTTAATTTAATTACATAAATGCCACCATCATTTTTATCCATTGATTAAATCATCGAACGATCCAGAATACTTCTCGCACTTTTCGCAATTATAATACTTTTCGCATGAACCACCCTCTACTAACATATATATATAACACTTAATTAAAAGTTAATGCTTAGTAATTAATCAAACATATCAATTAATAATTCACGTATTAACTTACCGAAGCCTACACAAATACTAGGCCCAAATATAGGATGTTACACAAGTGGTTGGAACTAAGAGAAGTTTGACTTCTCTAGTCAAACTAACTTACATCCATATATATATATATATATATATATATATATATATATATATATATATATATATATAAACCGTAGAATGCTTATTGTATGGATATAAACCAAATGTTGTTCTAGAATGCTTACTTTTCCTTATCCAATAGAGTAAGCCCGAATGCTTACTGTAGAAACTGAATGCTTATTGTTTCAATTAACCAATACAACAAGTTTAACTAAGTAATGGTTGGTATAAAATGAATTCTTACAGTATGGATATAAACCGAATGCTTACTGTATCGATTTACATGCAACTTGATAGCAATAGATTACCACTAGCAATTAAACGAAGGTCGTTGCTTACTGTCGATGAAACTAAAGTCGTTGCTATAATCACCATAGTAAATTAGGGCTATAAACTATCGCCTCTTTTATCCTCATTGCTATAATCACCGTAGTAAACGGTATACTACTGTCTTTATGGGATTTGTGGATTATTACTTAATTACTATGACAACCATCAGCCGAGACTCTTAGGTTAGCCAACAAAATTTTTAAGATATGTCCAAGTAAGTAAGATTGACCTAAAATAACTTAAAAATGATAGAAATAGTAAGTATACTCATATAAATCCCGCCAATGTACTTAGAATCCTTAAAAACTTATAAAACCGTTTAAACGTCTTATATAATACCCAAGCACAGTAATTCACAATTAAATTGTAACAAAAACAATTATAAACAACATAAATACATATAATTGTATGTAAAAACATACAATTTGTAAGATTAATAAACTAGAATTTAGAGTGAGCAAATTTGAGACTCAAACACAAAATAACTAACAATTTTCAACAAATAACAATTACACACAAATATACAAATAATACTAGACAAAGAAAATATGAAAAAGCAAAAATGGTCAGCCACCCCTTCATCTATCCCACCCCTCCACCTCGCATTTCTCTATATAAACACTACAACCTCTTCCTTTCTTCATTTGCTTCCTTTACTTCTCTCTCTTTACACTTCAATTTTCTTTCAGTCTTCCTTCCTCTAGCGAAATTCCAACCCTTAAAACTCTTAAAATTTTGATTTTTGAAGGTTAATCAAGGTACAAACATCCTACAAGCAATTGTAAACTACAAGAAATTGTGGTGTTTACCCACACATATTATGTGTAGCTAGAACATGTATATTTGTGAGTAATTATCTTTACCTACACATAAAATAAGTGTATCCATGTGTGGGCCAATGCCTGTAGGTAAAGATCATTAGCTATACATACATTATGTGTGCATATAGACAATGCACTATACCTACACATATATGTATATTTAAAAGTAATCAATACGTGTGAGTAAAGGTGTTATAATGTTGTTGTATGATGATGTGACGGATGACATGTCAAGTGACGTGGCACGACCATACAATGTGTTAGTGACACGTGTCATTCAATATGTGTGGGTAAATGTATTTCAATGTGTAGGTAATAGTTGTATATGTGTTAGTAAATACACTTTTGTGTGAGCAATAAAAACCTAATATGTAGGTAATTTTATATATATATATATATATATATATATATATATATATATATATATATGCAAACAAATACAAAATATGCGGCCAAAATATATTTCAACTACAATGATTATAACATAATAGTTTTAAACATAATAAACAATACCGATCATGTAGTATAAATACTAAACAAATATGTATCATCAAAATGCTAAACATCCGTATATAATCCATTAATCCTCAATATTCAATATATAACATCAAACTCAACACCATTTTCACTACAATCATCATGAGATCCTCCAGACCAAGCGTGATTAGATATATCTTCAAAATTAAGCTCCATTGTTGATCTCGTGCAAAGCTTTCATTGCCTTTAGCGCACTTTTACCACAAGCAATGTCACGTTTTGCTCTTGTATGACCATTACCAATTTGTTGTTTGGTTGTGCAATCGTGTTTAGGAAAAATGTAAATATAAATATACCTTTACAAGATGAACTCACCCACACACATATTAACAAGTAATACTTAACATTTTTACTAACCGGGTTGTTGAGTGAGATTGGTTGGTATTACTGTATCGGTTTGTTTCTATAAACACCATTAAGAATCAATCAATATCAATATGCATTGGAGTAGTAGAAACATATTACCTATACCTGAGACTAGATCTTGTTGATGGATTTAGATTTGAAGGATTCCGAAATTTTCATTACCTAATAGACAAGTTATATATATTATGTTCGAAATCAACAACAAATGAGTACACAAATTATTTTAACATATAGGTTACGTGTTGTTCAAAACACCACTTAGTCCATTAAAAATGTGCTATAACTGTCTACCAATCAATTTGTGACACATAAATAATAAGAATCAACAACACTCGAATTAAATAGTAGAAAGATTAGCTTGTATGTGTTATAGAAATAAAATGTTACCTAAATTAACAACTTTATCTTCATCTTGTCCCTCTTTTCTCCCTCGTCCACATCATACAGTGTGTCATCCTCTTTTTGTCATCATCCTTTTTGAAGTATAAAGAAAAGAATTATATTGTAACTCAACTTATTATGTCAAATTTAATTACAAAAAGATCTTTTCTAGAAACTAAGCAATAATTATCAAGAAAAATCATGAAATTAATTAGTAGCTTTAATATTGTTTGGTCTAGAGTTTTCACAGAAAAGATACTTTCCCTCGATCCTGGTTTTATAGTTTTATTATTCCTATTATTTTCAAGGTTTAGAGTTTTTATTCCTATTAGTAGCTTTAACATTATTTGGTAAATCGTACTTGGCCGCTTTTACATTTAATAAGTTGGATCTAGTAAAAATGGTAAATTCTAGACGGGAGGCCATGGTAATTCAAAGTTCCATCAGAATGGAGTCAGTTGATTAAAGTAATCTGTCACATATGACAGCTATATGAACAAAATTGATCGTATGAGCAAAACAAATAATAACCATAATAATCAATTTATAAATCAAAGCACATTTAAAGGTTCAATTTACCTGCAACCATCATGACATAAAAGGAGTCGAGTAAAGAATCACACCAGAAGCATGAACGAGATATATGAGAAACACACACAACCTGGATCAGAACAAGAACATTTAGAATTTATGTTTTAGCCGGCCATCATGATAGAAAAGAAAAGAAAAACCAACGAGAGGCTCCACATTGTTCTCTCGACTTCAAAAAAATACACCAAACGATGATAGTTCTTCTTCTTCCACATTTCTTCTTCTTCGTCTGTGGAAATATTTGAAGTTCATTTTTCCTCTGTCGAGATTTTCAAATATTTTTAGAAACAGTAATTCCCTCCATTTCACAAATTTTATACCGGAATACATATCCACGACTCCTAATTTTTAGCACATACTTATTTCTAGTTTTATAATTTAGGGTGTTACCTTGTTTATTATTTAATTTTAATTTTACATAATAGATATGTTTCACGTACAGACGAAAAAAAGGAATTATAATTTCCACTTCATTTATCTAATACTAATTTGCAACTTCCGATTAAAACATAAAAATTATATATTCCACGTCATATACTATTACGAATTGTAGTTATCTTAATTTACATATTTTAAGTTTTATCAACACAAATATTACATCTTTAAATATGTGTGGGTATTTATAATGCCACATTATTTTTTAAGAAAAAACTTAACACGTTTATTTATTATTTTTCTCTTCAGATATATCTATTTAAATTATATATTGTCAAAACTTAAACAATTACTACATTTCAAAAAAAAAACTTAAATTATTAACCACACATTAATAAAATTCATCTCATGTGCGGGTACTTAACCTCGGTGTCAATGACCAATTTTAGGGAAATGCTCCCTCCAAAATAATATGTTAATAAAAAGTATTATCTACACATGATATTTGTTCAATGTCTTTAAAAAAACAAAAGTTTAGATTATCCACACATCTATACACATCTACGAAAGATGTGTGGGTATTTTCTCACACATTAAAATGCGTGGCTAACATATGTATAGGTAAAAACCCTAATTTCTTGTAGTTATAAGTCGTTTATATAGCTAGGAATCTCGTTTTTACATTATTTCCTTTTGTTTTCTTACTCCATTCTTCATTTTCTTGTGAGTTTTTTTTTTTGATAAAATGGTTCATGCATGTTAAGATCTTCATAAATTACTCATCTTTGACACGAAATTATCACAAGATGATGATAATTTATGGTCTATACTACAAAAACTCAAGAAAGTGAAGGTTTAAAGTTCATGCATGTGAATATCATGGACATTTAAGTGATTCTGAACGTTTAAAACACCTTTGATGTTGATAAATTAGTGGTGAAATCGGATGGGTGAACTTATAAACACCATGCAATGGCATATTGACACTTAAAAACCCTAGATACTTAAAGACAGGTTCTGGCAGATTATATAACCCGACTTTATTTGACCATAACTTGAAAAATACAGACTCAATTTATATGAATCTTCTTCTAGGCATTAGTTTAGTGTGTTAGCTTTCAAACCCATGTAATATCATGTAAAAATACAAACATATGACCCATCAACTACTCAAAATAAGGATACAACTGATAGACTGACATAAATAAAATCCGAATTCCACAGACCATAACTCATTCAAATTGCATAAAAATATATGAATTATTTTCTGGAAATTAGTTTAACGGGTTAGCTTTCAAACAAAGTTGGCCCCACCCAAAAATATTGAAATTTGGACCTTCAATCACACGAACTAAGGGGGTGTTTGTTTCATGGTATTTGGTGGGATTTGGAAGGATTTGCATTTCAAATCCCACCAAATACCATGTTTGGTTGGCAAAGTAAGGAAGCATTTCAAATCCATGGATTTCATTGAAATACCATGAATGAGGGATTTTGAAATACCAGCCCCCCCTTGGTATTCTGAAATCCCATGAACGAGGGATTTCCACCGGCGACCCTCTCCGGCGATCTTTTGGTTTTTCGTCGTCGTCGTCCCTTCCCTTCCCGGTCGACGTCGCCTTCCGTCGTCGTCGTCCCTTCCCTTCCGTTCCGTCGCCGTCCCTTCGCTTCCGTTCCTTCGCCGCCGTCATCGTCCCTTCGTAGTCGCCTTCACCGTCATCGTCATCGTCCCGTCGCCTTCGCTTCCTTTCCTCCGCCATCGCTTCCGTCCCTTCGACATAAACCCTAGGTCGGCGCCAATGTCGCCGTCGCCTTCCCTGTCGACGTCGCCCCTTTGTCCCTTCGACAGAAACCCTAGGTCGGCGCCCTTCGTCGTCCGTCCGCCTTCCCTGTCGACGTCGCCCCTTTGTCGTCCCTCCGTCACCGTCGCTTCCGTCCCTTCGCCGTCGTTTCAATGGTGGTAGTGGAGGTGGTGGCAGTGGAGGTGGTAGGTGGTGTTGATGGTGGTTGGTGGCCGTGGAAATCCCTCTTAATGAATCTCATCCAAACACTACTTGGGATTTTAAATTCCACCAAATGCAAATCTCATCAAATACCAATCCCATTATAAATGCAAATCCCTTCAAAAACAATCATTAAACCAAACACCCCCTAAGATTGGTGTACAAATGATTAAGTTCTGGCAGAAATGTAAAGGTACCTTCACTCAACCATAACTATCACATAAAAAGTCTAAAAATCACGATTCTTCTTCTAGAAATAAGATATATGTGTTACCTTCAAAATACATTTTGAAAATCGGAAAAATATTAAGATTTGACTCCTCAACTGAATAAAACAAATGAAGTGTGTTGACTGCCATCGAGGTAGTGAGACCTTAATTTATATAAATTAATAAAAATACTTAACCAGCTTAAAAAATAATAAGATTTATGTACAAAGTTTCTAAGACATTAAATAATAACATATAATAATTTGGTAAAATAAACAATTTGAGAAGGTATTTAAGTAGTTGATTAAAGTGGACACATATCTGGACACTAAAGAAAACTTGAAACCCCAGTACAAGATAAATAAATTTTTTAAGAATACAATGAATATGAGATTATAAACTACAATTTTTTGATATAACTCAAGGTAATAATAATATACATATATGTGTATATGTGTAAATGTAACATCGTAATTTTGACCTATATTTTTCATTTAAAACATAGCGGAAGCGATATCATAATGAAAATATTTACAACTGAATATATACAGATAGTTTTCCGAGTCAACCATATTTCAAAATATCAGTGTTACAAAAACTACGGCTCATCACATATTAAAATATCAGAGGGCTAGTCAATTACTCCCCAAGCTAACCCACTCTCAGCCGAGCCGCTGACTTACCAAAAACCTGTAAAAAGAGCGAGAGGTTGGGGATTAGCACAAAACTAAGTGAATAAAGTAAACCACAACAGAATATCAGCCACAACCGCAAGATATCAAATCAACAATTAATCATGCCCCGAGAAGACCGGCGGTTCTTTAGGAACCTACAACCAATGCCAGTCAAAGCAAAGGTTTCCCGATAGTTCATTTGTTATTCTCACACAGTATTACCCTTAAGTTGCAACGAATGCATCAAAAGATCCAAATACTGATTAGCTGATTGCAAACAAACTCAGTCCATAGCCTTGCTGAGCTGACCCCTCAAATAAACATGTATACATATCACTGACGCAACAATTAATTAACCAAAACCAGTTAATCAATTATCAGACATAACGTCTACCCATGCATCAATCCATAAACAGTTGCAACCAAAACCAGTTACAACTAATATAATCTGTGAGTTAACATTCACTCACCTCCTGTTCTCAATCTCTACTCAGTGGTCTAATATTACTGAGCCTTTCCCGTTCCCGAGAACACAATAAAATCAAAAAATCCGATTCATAAATATATTTATCAACATATATATTTATATCTCTATTGCTCATATACTATAAGCTTGATTCACTTATGATTATATATATAACACACATCAAAGAATCAACAAACAACAACATATTCTGAGAAAACCCCGGTCGCGTCGCGTCCAAGAAACTGACGAGTCGCGTCTCGTCTACAACTGTCGGTTTTCAAGGAAATCCGATTCAAGGTGTCGGATTTCATAATATCAGATTCATATTTCATCATCGGATTCATATTTCATCATTAGATTTAATCATCGGATTCATCATCGGATTCGTCATCGGATTTCATCATCGGATTTCAACCCATAACCAGCCGACTTCAATTACCCATGGATTAATTCCACAACTTACAAAACTTATTAAAACTTACCAAAAACATATCCAAACATCTATAGACATGTTTTAATGCATTACAAACATCTTTTAACCATATAATCACTTGAAACATACAAAACCCACCAATGAAGGTTTCCTCCATGTTCATCCATGGTGATGTATAAAACCCAACAACTTATTAACAGTAAATATAGCATGTTAAACATGATTCATTACAAACAAAGGAATTATACCAACCTTTAACTATGGAATATCAACTTCAAGAATCCAACTCCCAGGTTGTTCTTAGTTTTCTCTCAAAAAACACACAACACTTTTCTTTAGCAAGAATAAAATGAGGAGGTGAATGCTCACCAAAACCCACGTATGCTTATTCAACCAGGATAAAGCATGACGTGTAATTATCTATAATTACCTCATGCTTAGTCATATAAAACCAAATATATATATATATATATATACACTAAACTTTAATTTAAAGTTCATCAAATAATAAATTAACACTTAATTGAATAACAAACCAAGTGTAAACTTACCAAAGCCTACGTAACTACTAGGCCCAAATTCAGGATGTTACAGTAAATTTGAAAGACATACGAATAAATGTATGATTATATGAAAATAATGCAAATGTTGCTAAGTAGAAATTATATCACAGTGACTAAATAATCTATTTTTAACACGTAAACACAATTATGTAACAATAAAGATTATACAAACTTTATAAATTCAAAAATTTACATGTAAATAACCACACAGAATGATACTTACATATACTAACTAACACTTAAGACAAATTATAAACTCAACTGAGCAGTACCCGGGAGATTAAGATTTAAGCGCAAACTACTAGTGTTCTTACACTCTATTGTAACACCGTATTTTTAACCCAAAAAATTTTCACTTCTAATTACACTGCGGAAGCGTTTATAAACACCAAAGTAATTATAACTAATTACAAACCACTGTTTACAAAATATCAGTATTACAAAACACGGCTCGTCACAAATAATCTATCAGAGTCCTAGGTGATTACTCCCCAAGCTAACCACTCTCAGCCGAACCGCTGACTTACCAAAACCTGTAAAAGAGTGAGAGGTGGGGGATTAGTACAAAGCTAAGTGAATGGAGTAACACACAACAAATATATCAACCTGAACCGCATGATATCAACAACCACAAATAAGCACCCTGGGAAGACCGGCGGTTCTGTAGGAACCTACAACCAATGCCGGTCAAACCAAAGGTTTAACGATAGTCCATTTGCTATCCTCACACAGTATCATCCTCTGGTAGTAACAAATGCATCCCAAGGTCCTGATACTGCTTAGCCAGTAGCAAATGAACCCAGCCCATAAGCCCAGTCGTAAACTGACTTCCCTTCCAACATGTATACATATCACAAAATACAACAATTAACATTCATAGTTAATTAACCAACATATATACAATCTATCCAACAATAGTTGCAACCAAACCAGTACAACTAATATCACCCGTGAGCAAACATCCACTCACCTCTGGTTCTCAGATATTTCCACTAAGTGATCTAATTTTACTAAGCCTTGTCTGTCCCTGAGAACACAACAAGCAACCATCAATATTCAACTCATAAATATATATATCAAACATATATATATTTATATCCATTTAATCAAACATATACATGTAGGATTCACATATGAATGCACATATAACACATAGCATTAAACAATGCAAACAACAGCCAAACTATCGGATTTCATGAGAAATCCGATACTACCATCGGATTTCACCAAATCCACAACCCTTCATCGGATTTTAAACAATCCGATACATCCATCGGATTTGCACACTTGTGAACTTGGCACCCAAAATCGGATTTCATGAATAGAATCCACCATCGGATTTGAAACATTCGGATTAGATACATCCGGATTTAAGAGTGTCGGATTTCAACATAAGTTCCGGATTCCTAGAGTACCGGATTCCAACACTCGGTTTACAAAGTCCCGGTTTTCCTGATCATCATTAAAATCCGCCATCTTCAAAGTTCCATCAATCCGACAACTTCAAACTTGCATACATCTCATTTCTAGATTATACAATTCATATAAATACATATAAACATGTTTAAACATGCAAGCATGCATATTAAACACCATAAAACACCAAGAACACTAAATCCGACAACTTCATTTGATGTTCATATCAAAACCCACTTAAACCCGTAGCATGTTAATACTATACGAAGCATACTAACTAGCATCACGTTTTAAGAAGCATAGAAGAATCAACAACCTTTAGCTTGAATCACACAATATCAAGAAATCACAATCCAATTGCTTCTTCTTTGTTTTCCTTGCTCTCGGTTTACACACACAATGCACACACATACAATTGCTTCAAAGTGAAGAATTATAAGTGAAACCCACGTATATACTATTGTAAGCATGAGGTGGCACAATTAGAATTCATTAAGCACATGCACACACACACAAACAATCCGTACATACATATATATTAATATATACAACAATTAATTACTTAATTAGAATTAAAGTAAACTTATCAAATAATAACTCACGTGTAACATACCCGAAGCCTACGTTTCTACTAGGCCCAATCTCAAGATGTTACACTTATAGGTTCAAAGTGAAATCAGAATTGAAATTTGCTAGCCGCGGTATTCATACATGGGTCATCATATCACGTGAGTATTTACAGCCCCATTTTTACCATTTTTGTATATTTTGGGGGAAAAACATGATACTATCCTATGTGTCGGTTGTTATATTTATTGATGTAACGCCTCAAGGTTCGAAATTTCTTTCTTTAACTGTTGGTGTTATGTGTTTTTTTGAGTTGTATTTCTATGTGTTTTATGTGATTAAACTAAAGGGACTAAAGCTGTCATTTTTTAAGATGATAAATCCAGGGGCTGTTTTGTAATTATTGAAAAGTAGGTTACCGGTTATCGATTGTATACAATGAACAAAATTTAAAAGCTTTTTGTATTTTTAGGTACCAAAATTCTTTTATTATTTGTCAGGTTATCGATAAGTTACCTATTGTCATAAGTAACCTGCATACAATGAACCAAGTTTGTAAGTTTTGTGTATTTTTAGGTATAAAATAAAGTTGGTTGCATATAATGATAATATTGGCATAGTTTGTTGTATTTTCGTGTAATTTGCCCCAAATGAAAACATTAATATATAAAATAACCGAGTTTCTAACCAATAAATATTTCTTTTATTTTTTTTCAAATATATTTATTTTCACACTCTATTTACAAACCAATGAAACCATATATATTTCTTTTAAAGTTAACTATATCTTTTGTCATCGTGCTTTACTCAAAATTGTGGATTTAGTCATTTTGCTTTAAAATTACGGCATTGATACCCGTGATTTACATTTCATTTCAAGGTTGGTACCTGACACATTTGAAAAGACAACAAATCTCTAGTCTTTATTTTTTATTCTTTTATTTTAATCTTTATTCATTTTTAAATATTAATTTTATTATTTAAAATAATAATAAGACATTATGTTTATTATCGATGAAGGCGAACATGTATCTACAACCACACTAACCGCCATCACAAAACAGTGAAACACCGCTTACCGCCACCGACCGACAACATCACAAACTGCTGTTGACTGACCAAATCTAACATTAATCAAGTACAAACATGAGTATACCTGAAGACATACAACGTCGATTTACATAACCAGTTCTGAAGACCGAAAAAATCTAACCCTAATCAAGTACAAAAGTGGGAAACCCTAATTTAACACATACAGGGTTTCGATTTAAAGGGGTGACAACGATATACGAGGCACGATTTACGACATCAGTGTTATCTTATGGCGGATCAGGTGCGATGTGCGAGGTGTGTTGTCATGCGATTTACGGTTCAGGAATATGGCGCGAGGCGAGGCTTCTCATGAGTGTCAAAGACGTTGGTGACTTTGTAGGTGCAACGAAGAGGGTTGCAACTTATTGTGGGGTGTGGGTTATGGTTTATGGTAGAGGAGGTGTGATGGCGGGTTGCTGTAGTGGTGGTGGCCTGCTAGATTGGTGGGGGTGTTGTTAAGTGTAAAGAAAGGAGGTGGAGAGATATCTTGGTGATTATGAGGAAGTTGAGGGGGATAGGCAGGGGAGGGATATTATATTATATTTTGTTTAATTCTTTAATAATAATCCTTTTTATTAATAATATTTGGTTATTTAATAATAAAAGAAAATGATTCTAGAGTAAAAAAGTAAATAAAAGAAAGGGTAAGAGTAGTTTTGTCTTTTTAAATGTGTCTGAGATCAACATGGAATGAAATGTAAATCATGAGGATCGATATCATATTTTTCAAAACATAAAGAATAAATCTGTAATTTCGTATAAATCGTAGGAACCAGAACCGTAAGTTATCTATCTTCCAATATAAATAATAGACTAATTAGAAAAGAATTATTAGACTATCTAGAGCTTTCATTTAATAAAAGATTTAATCTCAACCATTTATTCATTTAATTCTAAGAAATCAATTTTGACCTTTTTAGAGTCAAACTAATATTTTACTAATATGTAAATTGTGTACATTAACCATATAAATCACACATCATTATTAGCTAATTGTATCTATTTAATTGGATAAACCTCGTCAATTAATTGATTATTGCCGTTATTTAATTGAATCTATTTATGTAATCTAAACATTTTCAAAATATTACATTTAAACAAATTATTAGCTTTATTATTTAAAATATATTATAATAAGTTTAAATTATTTATAAATTATAAATAATAAATGTTTGACTATATTACTTCTACTTGTAATAACAATAATTATTTTTTATTAATTTTTAAACCAAATCGTGTATTATATGATTATTTAATTTAGTTTCTTTTATTTAATTAATTCATGGGTCGAGAAGTGGTTGTAGTGAAAGACAAAGGGTGTAAATTGCGAAATTACTGAAATTAGTGGCGGTGACATGATTTTTACTGCAGAAAGCATTTGTACGTAAAACAGGAAAAAGGGTATTTCTGCACGCAATTAGTCCTTTGAGCCGTGGTTCTTTCTCGAGTAGAGAGAGAGAGAGAGAGGGGAGTTGTTTAATATCTTGTACTCCAAGATAAAACTAAAACTATCTACAATCTTCAAGGGATTGCGATTCTGTATGCAATTCTTCTTCAGCCCTGGGGCGTTACAGTTGTGAAATCGGCAACTGTTATTGCGCCGATTGGATTTTTCAATACATGTTCAGGATGGAGATTGATTCATCCTCTTCATCATCTGAACCTAATATGCCTGTTCTTTCTCCGAAAGATCGTATACTCAAGGTAGTAATTTAACCTTTATTTTTTTTTGCCCTTAAATTTGTAGCGAAATTTGGGCATTTTTGACAGTGTCAATGACGAGGATTCGGGAAATGTATTAAGAATGGGAAATTTGTTGTTGTTTTCGTGATTATTCGCTCAGTACGCATTGAGATTAGCTTAGAATTTGTTTCATACGATTGATTTTTCACTATTATCTTCACAATTCTCACTGGAGGGACAGTCAATTTTGAACAAATACCCCCTTTTGTTGACTGTGTGTGGAATAGAGAAACACTGTGATCCTATTATTCCATAGGGGAAGTTCGCATTTGACGAGTAATAAGTCAAAATTAGGTCTTCTTATTATAAGAAGTTAATTTCTGAATCATCTTTGTTTTCTGTAAAGTAGACAATCTTTTTACTCTCTTGTTTTCAGGTCGGTTGAGATTACTAGTGTTTTTTAGTTCGTTTTTTTTTTCCTATCACAAGCTAAACGATACAGTAGCGGTTTTTTAGGTTGAAGTTTAAGAATATTTGAAGCTTGAAAGATATGTAGTTTCACGTGGTAGAATGTTCTGCCTTTTAGTAATTAGTATGTTTCATGTTTATCAATTCTTCCTTTGTCGGAGTACTCGTTTTGTTGCAGTGTCGTGGCTTATGCTACAATGGGACAGATCACACTGACTTTCACATCTTTTACCACATTAATGAATAGATCTATAGCTTGCTGTTTAGGGCAAAACATAATACCACGTTCATATTTCTGGATGAAAACTTCGGACCTATGGACACAAAAGACTGAAGAAGTACAGGGAACTACGGAAGAACTAACAAGGGTACCATATGATAGCAGTGAAGATAAATCGTCAAGTGAAAGTCTGACCTACTTATCTGATAGAAGGATTTAACTATTTAACTATACAAGAACTTGAAAAATAGATGACTGAAAGGTTCTTTAGTGAAAATCTGACTTGTTTTCTATTTTGATGTTCAATGCCTTCTTTAACGAGAGAACATAAGCTTTGAATGTGAGTCATGGCCATTTTTCTTTTTTGTATCAGAGGCTAGCCCAAATATGTGTTCCTGAAGAGAGCCTTGAGCATCTGCAGTCTTGGATAATCGGATATGTTAAAAAATACAACCTTCGGTTACCAGAAATCGTCAATGCAATTTTACCAACTGAGGTTGAAATGGAAGCCGCCATGGAAATGCAGGCAGACCCTGGCATTGAAGATTTGCTACATGAAAGCATGGTCTGGTTGCAGTGGTTGATGTTTGATGGTGATCCTAGTGACGTGCTACAACAACTGGCGTTGATGAATGTTGGGCAACGTGGCGTTTGTGGGTCTGTGTGGGGCCACAATGATATAGCATATCGCTGTAGAACATGCGAACATGATCCCACATGTGCTATTTGTGTCCCATGTTTCCAAAATGGTAACCATAAGGACCATGATTACTCCATTATATACACAGGAGGTGGATGCTGTGATTGTGGCGATGTGACAGCATGGAAGCGTAGTGGATTTTGTTCTAAACATAAAGGAGCAGAACAAATACAACCACTTGAAGAAGATATTGCGAAGACTTTGGATCCTGTTTTGGATTGTCTTCTTCATTGCTGGAAAAGCAAATTATTATCTGGTGAGACCAACCATCAAAATGGGCCTACTCTTGATGATGTTGCTGCAGAACCAAAGAAGGTTGCAGATGTGCTGACGTCAGCGGTGGTGGGGATGCTTTTGGAATTTTGTAAGTGCAGTGAAAGTTTGCTTAGTTTTGTCTCAGGAAGATTATGCTCTGTGTCCGGTCTGTTGGATGTTCTTGTAAAGGCAGAGAGGTTCTTGAGCATGGAAGTTGTTCGGAAGCTCCAGGAGTTACTTTTGAAATTGCTTAGTGATCCATTTTTCAAATATGAATTTGCAAAGGCTTTTCTGAAGTATTATCCCACCGTTGTTAATGAAGCTGTGAAAGAGGGTAAAGATGCTATTTATAGAAAGTATCCACTACTTCCTATATTTTCCGTTCAAATTTTCACCGTTCCTACTCTCACACCACGTCTCGTTAAGGAAATGGATCTTTTAGCCATGCTTTTGGAATGTTTGAGCAATATATTCAGTTCTTGTTCCCGAGAGGATCATCGACTACAGGTGATGTAAATTTTTTTTCAATACTTGTCTAGTTTTTTTTTTGTTTTTTCCTTGTTTTCCAATCTTTGTGTTCCATTTTTAATTTTCTATTCAGGTTTCCAAGTGGGGAAATTTGTATGAAACAACGCATCGTGTTGTTGAAGATATCAGATTTGTCATGAGCCATAACACAATACCGAAATACATGACATGCGACAGACGTGACATCTCCCGAACATGGATGAAACTATTGGCTTTTGTGCAGGGCATGAGCCCTCAAAAAAGAGAAACGAATATTCATATAGAAGAAGAAAACGAAAATATGCATTTACCTTTTGTTTTAGGACATTCTGTTGCAAATATTCATGCTTTATTAGTTGCTGGAGCATTTTCAACAGAAAACGAAAATAAGCAGGATATTGATGAACAAGATAGTGTAAGACATGCAAAAGTGGGGAGACTTTCACAAGAAAGTTCTGTTTCTAGTGTGACTGGGAGGGGCACTTCGTTGGATTGTGAAATGAAGGCTGTTGAAGGGAATGCTGATAGTGCCGCAGTTTTGACTTCAATTTCATGGTTAATGTTCGAGTGCTTACGAGCCATTGAAAACTGGTTAAAAGCTGACAATACATCAGGAGCTCTTCTCTCTCTATTAAATTCAAGAACACACAATGCTTCTGGTAGTAATTTCTTTCAGTTAAAGAGAACACTATCTAAGTTTAGAAAGGGAAAAACTATTTCTGCAGGTTTTGGTGCTCATAAAAGTTTGAACGGGTCAAATGAGACCATTTCTGCAGGTTTTGGCGATCGTTTGGTTGAAGGAGATTATACCAAGGAATTAGAAGTTCTGAGTTTGGCAGATTGGCCTGAAATTAAATACGATGTTAGTTCACAGGAGATATCAGTCCATATTCCGTTGCACCGTTTGCTCTCATTGGTTTTGCAAAGAGCATTGAAGAGGTGTTATGGTGAATCTGAATTGCCTGTTTCATCAGTCGAACATGGTGATTTCTTTGGCCATGTGCTTGGTGATTGCCATCCGTACGGATTCTCTGCATTTGTCATGGAACATCCTCTGCGAATTAGGGTTTTCTGTAGTGAAGTTCATGCTGGAATGTGGCGGAAGAATGGGGATGCTGCGATACTATCTTATGAGTGGTATCGTTCAGTTCGCTGGTATGATTTTTTCTTCTTATAAACAGTAACCTATCTGGTATGCTGGTGAAAGCTTCTCGTGGGATTGATTTTTAGGATTTTTCTCTTTTTATGTTCAATGCAGGTCTGAGCAGGGTTTGGAACTTGATTTATTTCTTCTACAGTGTTGTGCTGCATTAGCTCCTGCAGATCTTTATATTACTAGAATTATAGAACGTTTTGGCCTATCAACCTACCTTTCCTTGAATTTGGAAAGAGCTAATGAGTACGTATCTTTTCTAAAACTCGTTAATTGTGTCTCTACTTGATTTTGGCTGTATTCTTTACTGTATGTAAAATTCTTACAGTAAGTTCTACATGAGGGGTAGAAGAGAAGTTTTGTATACCCATTTTGTGTTTGATGTTATTGCACTTGATATTATTATAAATTAGATTCTAATCTAAAAAAGACTTAATTTACCAAAAGAAAAGGATAAGTTAATAGGCTTTGAATACGTGTCATGTGAAAATGATCAGTCGCAGTTTACTATATATTTTGACATTGAATTTTTTTCCTTTGAAAGCACAACAAGCGAAAAAGTAATATACGCCAATGTTTGAATGTAAATTACATAATTTGATAGTATTTTCTCGGTGTCACTGTTCAATGATTCTTCCCCAGAAGAGTAGTTATTAACCAGAAAAGTATCGAGCAGACAAGTAATTTATTTTTATCTCAAAATTAATCTATTTTTATTTCAAAATTAGTAAGTTTCTTCTCATTTAATGTGAAGTTTCGAAATGTGACCAATCGGTATCAATCATGAGTTAAAATATCTTTCTATAATTTGTTTAGTTAAGATATCTTTCCTTACTTATATTTTGGAATTCGGTTGTATTATCAAGGAGTAAGGTATCGTGACTGTTGTCATATCTTTTATCATCATCGTTGTTGTACTTCTCCTTGGTCTTTCAACTTGATTTAAAAATTATTTATGGCCATGGAAAAATTGCGAAATGGTCCAACGTCTTTGCATATGCAGTACTTCCTTGAATAGCATACGGTGTTTAAGATTCAGTTGAATTTTCTACTTTAGGCAAAGAATATCTCTCAAGAAGATTATCACTTTTTTAATGTCCTAATTCCATAGGTTATGATGTAACACATACATGGAATGAGATATTATCAAGGAGTAAGATATCATGACTGTTGTCGTATAAGCTTGTAACTTGGGCTGTTGTCATGTGGTGGTTATTATTAAGATATCATGACTGGTTGTCGTATGTGCTTGTAATTTGGGCTGTTCTCATATGGTGGTTATTATTGCAGAAATAGTGGTTCTGAAAATAGTGATTATTATCATGACTGATGTCATACTTGTTTGTAATTCACAAAATGTCAAACATGTTTTCATTTAAAAGTATTCAAATTCAAAAATGACCGTTAGGTAACAGTAGAGATGTAAGATATATCAATAAAATTCATTTGCTTAATCTTATATTCTTATACACTCTCTTCTTATATGTATGATTTCCAATTCGTTTTAGAAATCTGACCGTTGGTCAACAATCATGAATTAAAAGTATTTCTTTGATTCATTCTATTTAGCTGTTTTCTTTTATGTATAGTGATTGTAACCATGATGTTGCGCAACGGTCATATTTGTTTGTAATTCGCGAAATGTCAAACATGTTTTCATGTAAGTATATTGGTATGCTTCTTTGCTTATTGTCATACGAAATTACAAACTCTCTACTTATATGTGATTTCCAGTATCTTTTATCATCATTGTTGTTGTACTTCTCCTTGGTCTTTCAACTTGATTTAAAAATTATTTACGGCCATGGAAAATTTGCGAATTGGTCTAACGTGTTTGCATATGTAGTCCTTCATTGAATAGTGTAGGATGTTGCTTCTGATCTTAAGATTCAGAAGAACTTTCTACTTCTGGCAAAGAAAATCTCTAAGGAAGATCATCACTTTTAATGTCCTAATTCCATAGGTTATGATGTAACACATACTTGGAATGAGATATTTTCAGGTACGAAGCGGTTTTGGTGCAGGAGATGCTAAATCTAATTATACAGATAGTAAAAGAAAGAAGATTCTGTGGATTAACCACAACTCAATGTCTGCAGCGTGAGTTAATCTACAAGCTATCAACCGGACATGCTACTCATAGCCAATTGGTTAAGTCCCTTCCTCGTGACCTTTCTAAAGTTAACGAATTCCAACAAATTTTGGATACTGTAGCTGAGTATTCGTCTCCATCTGGAATCAAACAGGTAATGGTTTATAATATGACCATATTCCTGATTCCGAGTTCAATTCCTCTTCATCTACTTATTACAATTCTCATTGCTTCAGGGGATGTACAAATTACGTCTAGAATACTGGAAAGAACTAGATTTGTATCATCCGCGTTGGAACTCACGGGACTTGCAAGTTGCAGAAGAAAGATACTTGCGTTTCTGCAACGTGTCTGCTTTGACCTATCAGCTACCGAAATGGTCAAACATCTATCCTCCTCTTTATGGGCTAGCTAGAGTAGCTACATGTAAAACGGTTCTACAAATCATCCGAGCTGTTCTTTTCTATGCGCTTTTTACTGATAAGTTGATGGCATCACGAGCTCCTGATGGTGTTCTTATAACTGCATTGCATTTACTTTCACTGGCATTGGACATTTCTCAAGTGCAGATACAAGGTGGTGATGTAGATAATTCTATTCCACTGTTAGCCTTTGCTGGTGAAGACATATCTACAGGGTTAAATGGTGGATATGATGATCAAAGCTTATTGTCACTTCTTGTGTCGTTAATGAGGATAAATCAGAAAAATGCTTATAACTTAGTGGAATCTGGTGAGTTTGACCTGTCTTCATTGATCAAGAATCTTCTTCAGAAATTTGCTGAGCTCGACTCTGGATGCTTAAAGAAATTGCAAATACTAGCACCTGAAGTTGTTAATCAGCTATCTCATTACAAGCCCAACAGTGATGCAAATAACAGTGCATCCATGTCTGATAGTGATAAGCGTAAGGCAAAAGCACGTGAGAGACAAGCTGCAATAATGGTCAGCTTTCATTTGAATACAGTTTTCGTTTTTGCTCTTCAACAGGAAATGAAATCTGTATTTCTACATGTGGGTTGTTTTATGCCGTGTAATTTATCCTTTTGATTTCAACTATGTTATGTGCAGGAAAAAATGAAGGCACAGCAATCAAAATTTATGGAAAACATAAATTTAACAGCAGAGAATGAGTTAAACGATTCAAATGATGCTGAAGAAATTATAACTGATGCTGTACATGATTCAGATGAACCTGAGCGAGTAATCTGCTCTCTTTGCCATGATGCCAATTCGAAGTCTCCTGTGTCCTTTTTAATTCTTCTCCAGGTTGGTGATCCCATTTCCTGAACCTTTTTTTGTTTAATTTATAATTACTCATATTAATAATAGACCTTTCAAATTGATATTATTGTCTGGACCTTATAAAAGAAATCAAGGGTTGCGAGTTTACTTGATAAAGGCCCCCCATCGTGGGAAAAAGAAGTTCAGAGATCTGGAAAGGAGCAAGTCTCTACCAGTGACGACAATTTGAGTATTGGACCTACAAGCAATTCAGAGACAATAGCATCGTCCCAGTTAATGGACTTGGTTCAAAATGCAGTTATTGAATTTGCTTCTACTGGTCAGCCACAAGAGATTGATGCTTTTTTGGAATTTGTCAAAATCCGGTTCCCTACTCTGAAAAATATACATTTTCCTCAAACATCAAATGATAGTAGTCAACTAAGCATATCTTCGGGTGATGCATTTGAAGAAAATATGTACACACAGATTCTGCATGTTATGGAAAATGATTTGGTGGGGCGAGATGCTTTGATAAAGGCTGAGGATTTTGCAGCTGCTGGAAGTAGTTCACATTCAGACACTAGTTCCAACGAATTTCTTTTGCTTGGAAAGTACATTGCTTCTTTATCTGATGAAATTTTAAATAATCCCTCACCCTCAGAAATTGGCGGATCCCATAGTAAGGCCCAATTAAGTTCAGTGACTTCACGCATGTCGTATGGTGGTTTTGGACCGTCGGATTGCGATGGAATTTATGTTTCTTCTTGTGGTCATGCTGTGCATCAGGGTTGCCTTGATCGTTATCTACGATCACTGAAGGAACGGTAAAATCTTTTAAATATTTTATTTATTATAATTTTAGGGAAATGTCATCTTTATTAGTTGTCTTGGGAACATCTAAGATGCCGGGAACATGGTCTGCAGATATACAAGAAGAATTGATTTTGAAGGTGGACATATTGTGGATCCAGATCAGGTACATGTTTGTTTCTTGGTTCACCTTTTCAATTGTGATGCTAATGATCTTATTATTCTGATCTTTGACGTCCAGGGGGAGTTTCTGTGTCCTGTTTGTCGGGGACTTGCAAATTCTGTCTTACCTAATTTACCTAGAGAAGGAACGAAGGACAGTGGGCCATTAAAAACTCCAAATCTCATCCCTCAGGATGCTAATGACAATTCTCTCCTTAGACAATCACTTTCTCTTTTGCAAGCTGCCGCTGAAGTTTCTAGAAGGCATGAATTCCTAAAGGCTTTACCAGTGCAACGTAAGGGAGGAATAGGCGCAAATCTTGATTCTGCTGTTCGTTTATTACGTGAAATGTATTTCCCGGGCAATGATAAAATTTCAGGATCAAATCGGTTAAGTGACTCAATGATCTTGTGGGACACCCTCAAGTATTCTCTTATTTCTGCAGAGATCGCTGCTCGATCTGAAGGGAGTTCCTCGGTTACCAATTTAAACCTTTCTACCTTGTATGGAGAATTAACAACTACCAGTGGTTTTGTTCTGTCGTTATTGCTCAAAATTCTCCACAGCATCCGTGTCCAAAATTCACTTGATGTCCTCTTAAGATTAAGGTGTATTCAACAGTTTGCAAAGTCCATATGTTGTGCTGATACTCTAAATGAACCACCCAGTGACGCCTACAGAGTTGAAGGTTACAAATTCTACCAATCTTAAATTTAAGAGAATAATACTTTTGCTTAATGCAGGCTATGTTTTAATGAAATTAATCATGTCAAAAATGTTCTTTTTTCCAGAAAATATGATGAGTATGTTGGAAAGCGCTGATATGGGAATACGATTCCCTGATGTTCAATTTTGGGCAATGGCATCCTATCCTGTTCTTGCTTCCGATGCATTTTCGACTTTAATGTGGATCCTCTTCTGTCTGCCAGTCCCAATAATGTCATCAGAGAAATCATTCTTACCTCTTGTTCATATGTGCTATGTTGTCTCTATAACACAGGTTTATATTGTGTCTTCTTTTTTCATTTTATCTATGTCATCTGTATCTTGATAACATTTTGTTTATTGTTATATCACTTTTGCAGGCAGTGATAACATATATTGGAAATAATGATTGCTCTTTGAATGATTTCAATCACCATAATTCTCTCATCACTGACATTTTCAACTTTGTGAGTGAACATGGGCTCTTACGCGAGTATTTTGTTTCCAACTATATTGATAGCTCACATGATATCAAGGAGACTATCCGTAGTCTGAGCTTTCCTTTCTTACGAAGGTGTGCACTACTATGGAGATTAATGACCTCTTCGACTTCAACGCCATTTAGCGGGTCTCTTAGATCATCACAAACATTTGAAGATAGAATGGATTATGGTTATGGCATTATTGTGGAAGAGTCTATTAAAATTGAAGAGTTGGAAAAGATGTTTAAGATTCCTTCATTAGACGACATAGTTGTTGATGTGTTGTCACGTTCTCTAGTTTCAAAATGGTTACACCACTTTGCTAGAGGATTTGAGATTCATAAACCTTCAGGGGTTTTGCATTTAACCCCTGTAGTCCCATTTAGATTGATGGTTTTGCCTCACCTCTATCAAGATCTCTTGCAAAGGTTCATATTATTTTTTAAATAGTTGTTTTTTGCTTCAACTTGGATTTTGATTGTCATTTGTTTTTACTGGTGGTTATATATTTTTCTAGGTACATAAAGCAGAAGTGTGACGACTGTGGGGCTATTCAGGATGAACCTGCATTATGCTTGATGTGTGGTAAATTGTGCTCACCAAGCTGGAAGACGTGCTGCAGGTTTATTTATTGATTTATTTAAGAACGTGATAAAACTTTACATTCTCAATATGAACTTAGATTTGACGTGAATTGTTTCTCTTAAGGAATAACAAGTGTCAAACACATGCGGTGTCTTGTGGTGCTGGTACTGGCATATTTCTGTTGATCAGGGTAAGTCTCACCTAGTAAATATCATGTTATGTGGCCTCATTCATAGCAGTTCTCTCCTGGAATGTCTTTTTACTGCATGCTAAAAATCTTGTGTATGTTCATGAACGGTGCCATTTGAACCTATCACATAAATGGTGAAGTGCAAGCATAAAGTGGGATATGCAAATGGGTCTAGTTTAAACATTGTATTCTGATATCAGATGTTGGAACTCTTTTTGTGTAGAAAACCACCGTATTACTTCAAAGATCTGCACGCCAGGCACGTTGGCCATCTCCTTACCTGGACGCATATGGTGAAGAGGTAATACAAAGTTCTGCTCTTTATGTTTTTAGAAATTTCTGGTACATTATTTGCAGTCACTGTCATTGAAACTGACCGCTAGAAAGCATTAGTTGGAAGCAGATTAGATATGAGTGGTGTTGGGCTTGTCGAACTTTCCTTATTAGAAAGTCTTAGATGTATTGTCACTAGGGTGAAGAATAATGGAGCCGAGACGTGACTGATCTTAAGCTGGTTCAGTACAGTTTGTTCCCAAATTGGATTGTAAACTAAATACAGATTTAGGGTTTTATTGTCTGACAATAATAAAAATATAATGGTGTTGTTTTAAGGTAAAAAACTAAACAAACTTGGAAAAAGCTGGTCCAGTTCCAGATCGGACCAGGACCAAACCAAACTGAATACCCTGAATTGGAGATCAGTTTTTTAAGAACTTTAGAAGAACCGAATAATCGAATATAACATAGTGGTATCAGCTCGGTCTGGTCTCCTCCTGGTTAGTGGTTTGGTACCATCCAGGTTTGGTTTTTGGTTTTGTCGGTCTGGATCTATGTTATACATATAATTTGAGACGTTTTAGTTGATTTACTTGTTTTAGATAATTTTTGCAGACGGATGCTATGCAAAATTTTCTATTAAATGTTTATATTTTCTTTGCATTTACCTTTGCAGGACATTGAAATGCATAGGGGAAAGCCATTATATTTGAACGAGGAACGATATGCGGCCTTAAATCAGATGGTACACACTTCATTATGATTTTACATAAATTATACTTGTGTATGTCTTCTCGAAACTTGGTTGGGACTTCAAAGAGGTTGAGACCGTTTATGACTTCACCTACCGACCTACATGAATGATAACTTGCTTTGAAAGTTATATGCCGGTGAAACAATTGAATATGGGAATGGCCACGTTATAGCTTCTTCATAAAAGGAACCACGAACATGATAGATATTGTGTAACAACTCATTCCCAATCTGTTTGACAGTTAAGAAAATTTTAGATAATTATCTAATATGTGATGGATGATTTACAAGTATATAAGATGTTTTAAATGAAAATGTTTTAATAAACGTATATACGTGTGTGTGTGTGTGGTGTTTATATGTAGTAAACTATGAGTGCTAGATACGTCACGTGCTCTTCCCAGTAACTAATTTTTACTTGCCATTGATGCATACCTAAGTTGTGTTTGGTGAACAAGTTAAAAATTGTTATTAGAAAGAGACACATAACATAGGAGATTACACTAAGTCTTCTCTAGAAAACACACCAAATGATCCTAAGGCGCAGGCTTGGATATCAATGGGAAATAAAGCCTATGACTAATCCTTTCACAAGCCACTACAAATAGAATTCCCAATTGGCCCTTTTTTATGGACACTAGAACATGGAAGGGACGAGTCTCAATTCTAAAAATTTCAGATGCTAATTGACACAAAAATCAATCAAGTATAAAAGGAGTGCTAAACATCAATATCTCTAATTCTGAAGCCTTCATATGAGTATAACATTTTCTTGGTTTATTTAATTCCTCAGTGAAGATGTTAGACTATAAGTAATGATTACACATGTTACTATGTTAGTATATGGGGTAGGTTATTGGAAGGGGTTTGTTTATAGCTCATAATTGTGAACAAAGCAAGAAACTTGGGAGATAATTCTGACTTTCACAAAGAAGAAAACAGTTACCGAAAATATTGTATTTGCTTATTTCCCTAGTAAATTCTAAGGAAGCCGTCCTAAGAACTCTAATATGAGCTTGTAACTATCATATCCTAAAAGTCTGAAATATATAATTAATAAAGATAAAAAGGTTTAATCATAAAAGTCATGATTGAGAAAATTGTTCCCAAGGTTTAAAAATTCGCTAGGCGGTATATAGTCGGTCGACTACCTTCAAGCGATTAATCGGCCTAGGCGGTGATTAATCAATTTCTAGGCGGGGACCCTAAATTATAAAGGAAATTATTTTAAAAAAATTAGCAATACGCTAACAAAATAAGTCAATAACCATAAAAAAGTTTAACAAGCTTTAAAATTGAAAACCTTAAGGCCATAATTAGTAATACCCTAACAAAATACATCATAATAGACTAAGCATCTACATCAACATCTCCTAGATATTGATGCTTTCATTGAGGTATAATGTTTTTTATAATTTCTAAGACATGTTAGCCTGCAAGTAATGATTATGCATATATTAGTACAATATGTATGGATCAGCAAAACTTAAGATGAAAGGAAGTTACATGGGTTAATTCTTGGAGTATCGGATCATGTAAGTTATGAAGCTTAATTAAATTTGGTCTTTGGTGATATAAAAACTACAGTCTTAAAAGTGTTCGTATTGAATCTTTGAAATAGCTTGTGGATGTTTGGTGAAATGTGTTTTTAGTTTTTGCTACAATGTGGAATTGTTGCTTAGTTTGAAAACATCAAAAATTATATTTTGGCTACAATCCGAGACTAGTATGTTTTGTAAACCTTTTGGTTTTGGACTAGTAAAGTGTTAATGTCATAAAATATCAACCTGCTTTTCTCATTGCTTCGTTTGGGTAGTACATTTTTGGCCCCTTTTTAGCAATTTACTTTTCTTTGATGTTTTATTTTAGTAGTTATACTTTTTTTCCAATTCGATTTGGTACTATTTTTCCAATTCATCATGATCCGCAAAAGGGTTTTTAGGAAGTGTATAGACTGCAAGGTCCTTCTGGGTGAGTCTTGCACCTCTCAACATCGTTTACAAATGCTAGACACTTTTTCTAGAAAAGGAACCCCTTGTGAGAAGAGGGAGATTAGGCCTAGGATTTTATGGAGTAACCTAAAGGGCGAGAAGGCAAAGGCCTTTAGACAGAGAGAGAGAGTTGTTGTAGAGGTGAGAAGAAGTCTTCCTGGAGATGTAAACTTGGCGTGGAATCGCATGGCCCATTCAATTAGAGAGATGGCCAAAGAAACTCTAGGATTAGCGTGGGTTTCTAGGGAATCGTGGTGGTTTAGTAAGGAGCTCCAAGATAAGATTAAGAGGAAGCAAACATGCTTTAAAGAGTTGGTTGTGGCTAGGGATAGGGTAGGGAAAGATAGAATTAGGGCTTTAGATAGATATAAGGAAGCCAAGAAAGCAATGGCCCACGCAAAAGAAAAAGCCTATGAATTTTACCTATAAAAGATTACATACTAAGGAAGAATAAAACGGTATCTTCATATTAGCAAAAGTTAGGGAGAGGAGACGGGATTTAGGAAGCGCTACGTTTATAAAGGATGACATTGAGAGAGTCTTATTGAAAGATGAGGACATTAGACATAGACGGGGCAAGTATTTCCTTCTTTTATTTAACCTGAGGATGACGATAGACACTAGGTAGCGAAGAGCGGTTAGGGGATGGTCCGCGGTTTTGTAATGATTTGAGAGGAAGTTTGAAGTGCTCTTCGTAAGATGGGGGGAGGTAAAGCAGTAGGTCCCGACCAAATCCCTACCGAGGTGTGGAGATGTTTTGAGAAGCCGTCCATTAGGTCTACTAGGATGCCAAGCGAATGGAGACTTAGTGTTATAGTCCCGATCTATAAGAACAAGGGGGACGCCTAAAATTGTGGAAGTTATCGCTGTATCAAACTGCTTAGCCAACTTTGAAGTTGTGGGACAGGGTGATTGAAAGCAGACTACGTCGGGAAATGAGGGTGACAGAAAACCAATTCGGGTTTACCCAGGGTGATCTTCGATAGAAGCAATCCACCTGATTAGACTACTCATGGAGAAATATTGGGAAAGACAACGTTATATACATATGGCATTTTAGACCTAAAGAAGGCGTACAATAGTGTCCCTAGGGAGTTAATTTTTACGACCATGCAGGATAGGTTGATTCTAGGAAGATACATAAGGGTCTTAAAAGATATGTATGATGGTCCCTCGTCATGCGTCTGAACCCCGGTAGGCGATAGCGAGTACTTTCTGGTGCTAAGGGGTCTGCACCAAGGATCTTACCTTAGCTTGTTTTTTTGCTATTATCCTAGATGAGTTATCTAACAGAGTCTTTCCACAGTCTAAGAGACGAAAGGGGAGTTAAATAGATCGCTAGAACAGTGTGGGCAGCACTAGAGACCCATGGGCTAAAAATTAGTAGAAATAAGGTTAACTATCTATTTTGCGGTTTTAGCAAGGCCGGTATCAACGATAGTGAAGAAACCTGCATAGGGGACAAGTTTTGAGACCCAAGGAGTCTTTTCGGTACTTGGGCTCAGTGTTATATAGGATAGGGAGGATTGATGAGGACGTTGCTAGCCGTATTCAGGCGGGTTGGCAGAAAGACAAGAGGGTTCCGCTGAAGTTGGAAGGAAAATTTGACGAAGTGGCTGTTAGAACTGCTATGTTATATGGATCAGAGTGTTGGCTGCTAAAAAAGGCCCAAGCAGAGAAGATAGAAATAGCTGAGACGAGGATGCTGATGTGGGAAGACTCTGTTAGAATTCCGGTTGGAGTTATGAGATCTGAAGGAGTGATGAGTGATGTCAGCTGAAAGAGGGGAGACTGTGTTGGTTTGGGCACCTTAAGAGGAGGCATCCGACAACAACATTTAGAAGGGGGAATCTTTTTTAGTTAACTGCACAAGGAGATGAGGACGTCCATCCTTGAGGTGGGAGGATGTGAGAATGGATTTGCAGGATCTTTCTCTCTCCGAAGCAATGGTCTTAGACAGGATCTCTTGGAGAAGAAAAATTAGGATTGATGAGTAGGGTTGTAGGCTATAGACTGTAATTATAGATTAGCTATACTAGAGAGAACAAGTCTAAGTAATAATAATAATAATATTAGTAATAATAACATCCTTAACCATAATAATATTACAATAATAAGTAATAATAAATAAAACATATAATCTTTAACACTTTCAATAATTAGAACAATAATAATGATATAGAGTAACTCATTTGATAATAATTAATATAACAACAATTCCAATAACAATAAGATAGTAATAGTAGTAGTTCTATTA
This sequence comes from Dittrichia graveolens, assembly GCA_038502395.1. Classification (NCBI taxonomy): domain Eukaryota; kingdom Viridiplantae; phylum Streptophyta; class Magnoliopsida; order Asterales; family Asteraceae; genus Dittrichia; species Dittrichia graveolens. The sequence goes on from JARJIL010000005.1 coordinate 17,718,035, forward strand.
ATAATAATTATAATAATATCAACAAACAAATATAATAATTATCAACAACATGATTTTTCTTAGAAATACATGAAAACTTAATTATTTTATTTCTTATATACGTAATCTGTTTTTTATTAATTATTTTTCTCTATATACATATAATATAGTTTGATGCTCTTGGATTTTTTTATTTTACATGTTTTTGTTTTCATTTGATTTTATTATATTTTTATCTTATTTCTATCTTATTTTCAAGGTTGTAAAAATTGGTCGGCGGTATGTTGGGTTGACCACCGCCAAGCGATTAATCGGTCTTGGCGGCGATTAATCGGTTTCTCGGCAGAGACGATAAATTATAAAGGAATTTATTTTTTAATAATAAATATTTAAAATATTCTAACAAAATAAGTCAATAACTATAACAAAACGGTTTTATTAGGCTTGAAAAATAAAAACCATAAGTCCATAATTAGTTTAATGAACTTAAAAAACTCGGATTGAGATTTTTTATGAAAATTACGAAATTTTATATGTATATATATGTGTATATGTATTATATATAGTAGTTATATATTTTATATTAGGCTTTTAATAAAAATATATTATATAAATAAAAGAAAATCTAATAAAAGGTTTTAAAACCTTGTTAGTGGTTTCGATGAAAAAAAATAAAAATTGAAAGTTTCAAAACCCTAAAATGATAGCCGCCCCCACATTCCCACAACAATTTCATTTTCCCTTTCTTTCTTACGGAGGACGTCTCCCTCCCACTCCCCTTTTCATCGCCACCACCCACCAGGAACTTCGCCGGCAATTCTTGAAGTCCACGGACCACGACAATCAAAGGTGACTCGCCAAGCTCACGTCAAAAAAGCCATGGACCTCGATCTGCTTCTTGAAGTCCACATTGAGTCTCATCCTCGATCTACTTCGCCGGCAACTTCTTTCTTCATGGTGGACTCGCCTGATAATTTTCATGGATCTCGATCATCGTAGGCACAGGTAATCCTCGATACCTCGTCGGTTTTGACAGAAGCTTCGCCCGCAATTTTTTGATTTTTGTTGACCGCCAAGCCGAGTTTTGCCGGTTTTGACCGATTAAGACCACCACCGACAAGTTAGACCGATCATTAGATTTCCAGGTCGGAGGGCCACCGATAACCACCTAGGCGGCGATTAATCGCCCGCCCAAACCGATTTTTACAACACTGCTTATTTTTATTTTTCTTTCCCGACTCTGTTATCTTTTTTGCTTTCTTTGCCGGAGGTCTATGGGGAAGCAGTCTCTCTACTTTTGGGTAGAGGTATGACTATCTACATCTTATCTCCCTCCATACCCCGCCCAGACGGGATTGGGTCATGTTGATGTTGATGTTTCTAAATTCATGCGTAGGTTTAGGAATAATAGCAAACACACACCATACTAGCTCAGACCAGAGATGAGTTTTTATCATGTTTTCCTAAAACTGGGAGTATGTGATACGTACAAGTGTTTACGTGTTTGCACCTTGTGTTGGTTTTGTGGTAATTATATGTATTCATATATATAGTTAAACTTGGTAATTGTAATCGGAAGATTAAAAGAGTATATATAGAGAATATATTTACACATTGTATCCCCCTACTCTATGCTAATTATATAACTGTCTAATATATATGGGTCATTTGTTACTGCTTTCTCATGTATATAAAAAGATTGTGCATTGGATAAAAATTCATAGGTTCTGAATAGTTGTTCTTGTCATTTGGATTCATCTTCATGGTACATCATATGACTGGCTGAGGAGCTAGCCTAGTGATTGTAGCCTGATGGATGCGTCAAAATAAGATGGACAATGAAAGGGACCTTTATGTTGTGATATTGAAGCATTATATACTCTTTTAGAAGTTTTTGAAAGGTAGGGTTATAGAGATTCAGACTTGCAGTTTTGTATATTGTATAAGTTGCATTATAATCAACCAGTGTTTTATTTTATTGCCCTTTACTTATTTATTTAATTATTTTACGATTCCTTAAGTATTAACAGGTACAGGTAAACCTATCATGTTTTTATGTTGATTCCTAGTTTTTAACAAGGCCACGTCATTGATATTGATCTTTGCAGGTGGCCTCCCATGGACTCGATCGTAGTTCTAAAGTGCTACATCAAACATCAATTGGTGCTTTCCTAATGCTTTAGATTGGATTCCCTGCGAATGATTTCTACCCAAGGTCTGTTCCCTTCGCTCTACTTCTATATAGCTTCATTTCCTTTTTCATAGTTTTCCGCTTGGACAAAGTTTATGATTGCTAGAACCAGTTTTTGTATTTTAAATTTAGGGCCTCAAACTACCATGCATGTGGAATTGAATTCAGAGTTGGCAGCATTTGCTACTTTGCGTTTAGAAATTGTCTTTTGGTCTTTCATGTTAAAATTTCTGTAAATTTTAGGGCATCTATATTTTTGGTCATTTACATGTTTGACTTGCTGCATTGTGATTTGGAAGTAGCCAACTAGTTAGCAGGTTGCGTGGAACTACGTTAATAACATCATTTTCAGTATGGAACATTACAAAATAAGATAATTGCAGTTGTTCAATTCCTATTGTTGAAGTAGAATCCAGTAGTTTAAACTTTAAACAGCAATATGTATTTTTAGGGGCTCAAGAGTCATGACATTGTCTTAACAAAAATTTTACTTTCTTTTCACCCATTTCTTTAGTAGTGTTATATATATATATATATATATATATATAGGGGAAGGTTCATTTGAGAACCGTTTTTATTGCGAGAACCGCGAGAACCAATCTTAGCCGTTCATTTTGGATAACGGAATTCATGGATGAAGAGCGTGGGGGATTGGGTGTGGCAGGGTGCATGTAAGGAATTCATGGGTGGGCAATCCGATAGAAGGAGGGGGAATTGGACGGCTAAGATTGGTTCTCGCAATAAAAACGGTTCTCAAATGAACAAAATGCTTTCATGTAAAAAGTGATGAATATGTTGGATTCATCAAAAAGAAATTGATGAAAAACTAGTTTTAATCGATAAAGATGATGAACTAACGCTTATCAGTTGATATATATACCGAAAAATGATCAAATAATCATCCCTTTTACCCTTTTTACTTTAATTTTCTTTTTACTTGATCTCTACCCTATATATATATATATATATATATATATATATATATATATATTGCTATTGATAAAGAGTGCCTAACCTAAAGTGGGTCCTCCCCCCTTGATGGCGAATCTTGATTGATTATTTTCTACACTCCCCGTATTCTTTTGCTACACATACTGACAAAGATACATGTATATATATTCTGCCAGATAAAATATTAATCAAGAATGCACCTGAAATGATATAAATATCTCAGGAAAGGTTTACCTGGTCTCGATCTGGTGGGGATAGTGATTACAATGTTTGTAAAGAATACAGAGTTTCTCGTGTGTGTGTGTGTGTGGAGTATAGCTTCTCGCAGACCTTATTTATATGATCATCCTGCATGATTTATTGATGTTTGAAATGCGAGACTGGCAAATATTAGAATCATGAAAGCAAGTATCTTCCAAGTAACTTTGCTTAGATTTGTTATTTCATTTGGTTGAGATGATTGTGATTTGATGTCCTGTTCCTGTAGCATCTGATCAGTTTTATCATTTTTAGTCAGGAGAGTAACCGGTTTGATATCGAGGATTGGATTTTTTTTGTCATGTGCAAGGCCGCCCTGGGACGGTTTCTTCTCGGCATATTCTATCCATCGGCCTCTTAAGCTATTTGTACAGCTATTGTATATATTATATATATATAGTTATATTAAGAAAGACTTGTGCCCAAAATCTTTGTTTGTCGTGGACTATGAAATTAATATGTAGGGACTACTTGTGGCTATTTAAGCATTTGGTAGTCTTTAATATTTTTCTCTATATCTCGTGGCGCTTATTTGTCTGCTTCTATATTCCATTGAATTTGATCATATGCTTAATTTCATTGTTATCCAACAAGAAAAAAAGATGGTGGTTGTTGAGGTGTTAGTATTATGGAGAGGAAGGAAATCCTGATAGTTGGGACTAAATTAATAAAATAAATCCAATGAATGATAACGAGTATACCATTGTACAAATATATAAAATTCTAATTTATATTATTAAATCAATAATTAATATTTAGTGAAGTTGATTATAATTTATAAAAACTAAAAATAAAATAAAAAATAAATATTTGATAATAATACGTTATGTCTATGTATATTATACATGTATTATTTATTAAAACAAAATTATCCTGGACGCTAAAGGGTAAAACACCAGTTCAGATTGTTAAATCAATCCAAGAAATTGATTACATGGAAATGAGCACAGATCGACTAAACTTGGAAATGAAAAAAAAGATGAATGCGATGACCTAACTTGATTGCTGGATTGCAATACCGGAAGTTGACGTCGACAAGGAAAAAACATGCATGGTTGCTCGACTCATGTTCTAGCCGGAATTACTAAGTTGATGTCAAATCTAGAACAACGGAAACGTCAAGGCAGATATGGAATACAAGAAACCCTTGCTGTAAATCTTTGCCAGACCGGCTACCGGGATATACCCTCATTGTATATCTTTAAAATAAGATGAACAAACTTGAGCAGGTAGGTCTTATAATTGATGAATCTCCCGAACAAGATGAAGAAACCTCTGTTATGAACAAACCCTAATCTTAAACACACATATACACAGTGAATCAATTTGGGAAAACCCCTGCTACCTGGAACAAACCTTGGTTATATGATTAGATGATGTGTGCGTTTAGATGAACTTCTAATTGTTGAAATCTGGAAATTATTGTAGGAATATGATAAGCTTCGCTAGAATATGGAAATGTTTCTCAAACTTTAGCAACCGGTTGTTTTATTTCAATAAGGTGCTATTATAGAATGCATCAAATTCGAAAGTTGATTGCATTACTTGTGGTAAAATAAAGTTTATTGTTATTATATATAATAGTATTTTTGATAAAGTTTATTGTATATTTTTCACCATAAAGATATAAGCACCATCACTGGAATCTTCTTAGAAGAATAAATTTGAAATTGATGACATAAAACATGTATTTTACTCATTTGTACAAAAAGGAACATAGAGTACATAAATACACATATGTATTATTATTGTTTGTGTATATATATATACGCATTATTATTTTTGTAACAGTAATCTAAAGAAACAGAGAGCAAGGTTTAAGCATTTTACTTATTTTACTGAGAAGAGTCATAAAAAAATAAAAACAAATTGACAATGACTTTCACGGCCAAATTATTTAACAAGGAATAAAATCCAAGAAACAAAATCCGTAGTTAATTATAATTCTTGTGATTCAGTGTGCTAACAATTTTTGGTTGGAAAAGAATGCATATGGAATAAGGTAGATGTTAAATTAGTCACCGAAAATAAGAGAACAATTTAAGATGTGAAATATAGAAAGAGACTTGCCATTATTTATCATCCATTATATATTTATATATATATATATATATATATATATATATGAATGTTTATTTGAAAACCATTCTTATTACGAGTGTCGTGAGAACTAAAATGACCAAAAAAAAATGATGGCTCGTTAATGATGCATTAATGAGAATTATTTTAGAAAAATCAAGTCTCGCTATTTAATGAAGGGTCACCCGGATGCAATTCTTGGTTGGGAAAATATATAAAAGACTAAAATACCCCTATTAATGAGCATTAATCAAGTAGAGAGGATAATTTAAAAACCATACAAAACTTAAGTGATTACTCCGTTTTTTTTAAGAAAGCTTCAAGGATTAAATAATTTGAAAAAAAGTTTGAGGTTTAAATCATAACAAATTCAAAACTTTATGGTAAAATCGTTTAGAAAAAAACCGAAATTGAACAAAACCTTTGATGGTTAAACCGAAATTGACCCTAATTAAAAACAAAGCCGTTATTTTTACTTTTCCAAAAATGCTGGAGGGGTATTTTAGGTAAATTGCCTAAATAAAGGGAGGGGATTTTTACATAACATTAGTCCTTTGACCGTTAACTTTAACAGTATTGCTGTTAAATCTTTTAAAATAACTATTCTACCCTTTATTCACATTTTAAATGGTTCTTTCTCTCCCTCAATCCCCAACCTCCCTCTCCTTTTCTTCATCAAGTTCCTCTATACTCCTTCAAATTCAATAGCATCACCACCACAACTATCCACCAATGCCGCCGCTCAATTACAACCACCTCCGCCTCCGACCACCCGGCTTCCATGTCCGAAATCGACATGGTCCCAACCAAAGATGGAATTTTCACCGCCAAACCTAAAAAAGTCGTAATCTTATGGGATCTCGACAACAAACCCCTTATTTATACCCCACCACCACCTAGCCCCAAGATCATTAATTTACCTAGAAGGCATACTACTCGCCGGAAAAAGTCAAGAACTAAACAACCCATCTCGCTGGCCACCGCGGCGGAGATGGTACAGACTTATAATTACAAAGGGAAGCTGGAGAGCTTGTTTGGTGTTGAAAGAGAGTTCATGCGTGCTCCGGTTGTGCTGTTGAATTCAGTGGAGAAGAGAGAGAGAGTGGAGGCGGAGGAGGACAGCGGCGGCGGCGGTAGTAGTGGTCAGTTGGCGGAGGAGAGGTGGAGGTTTCAGGCGGAGATATTACGGGCAGAGTGTAATTTCTTGAGAATGGAAAGGAAATTTGCGTTGAAAAAGTTGGAAAAGAATCGACTTCGGATTGAAAAAACTCTCAAATCTGCTTTACAAAACCTTGCTTCAGTAAGTCTTTTTTCCCCCAATTTTTCCCAACATATTCGATTATTTGAATAAATTAGAAATTTAGAATCACACAAAGGGATGATTTTGATTTCCAACACAATTTGGTTTTTCAAGATTTTTACTTCTAGTTAAGAGATGATTTTGATTTCCAATTTGAACCCAGAACGTATAAGTAGCTAATGCACTTAGATTTGAGTGAAGTACTTCTGAATTTGACTTTTAGAGTTCATCAATTTGGTTTTTTGTGAATAAATTGTTGGCAAATGATTTACAGGGTAAAAAGAAGCTTTGTGAAGGGAAGAATATGGAAGTGGTGTTAGAGGAAGAAATGAAAGAATTAGCAGAGAAATTGGAAGAGTTACAGAGTATTAAGAACACATGGTTTTGATGAACATTTTCTAATGCTTCAAAGAGTTAATTACAAAGGACCAAGGTAGAATAATCATTTTAAAAGGTTTAACAGCAACACTATTAAAGTTAACGGTCAAAGGACCAATAGTGTGCAAAAAACTCATTTAAAGGATTAATACCGCAACTTTTTGAAAGAAAGTTCTAAAAGTGAAATAAGTGGTATATTGAAAGGACCAATTTTGTAATTAACTCAATATTAAAATCACATGTGATTGTATACTGAATCATCTGTGATTGAATATTAAAATTTTAGGACTACGTTTTTTAAATAAACTTTATTAAACACAACTCATAATTATATATATATATATATATATATATATATAGTGAAAGGTTCATTTGAGAACCGTTTTTATTGCAAGAACTGCGGGAACCAATCTTATATATATATATATATATATATATCACCATAATAAAACACAATCGATATATGCCTTTTGTTGTATATTTTGTATATGGAAAAGTTATAACACAAATCAAACAATATATATATGCAAATAATTAATTAAGGGGCCATGAGAGCAAAGAATTGAAGGTCATGTATCTTGACATTTAAAATATTTTTCCTTATTGGTATATTTTCCTTCTTTCTATATGATATTATTCTACATCGAACGACAGTAAACATTATAAATACTCGCTAGTTATAAAGTATAGTTTTGTACCTTCATTTTCACACTCCACTCATATATATATAATAAAAAATTTATTTCGTTTGATCGAAGGAATGACGTCTTCTTTGAATGAAAATTTTCTAAACCCGAGACGATTAAAGAAAGAATCGTGTGTTCTTGATTTGAATGAATCCGTATGGCTTCATACGCTTATATATATATATATATATATATAATATGCAACTTAATTTTGTTTCATAAGATAAAGTTTAATACTTGTCTATATATGTTTAAGTATTCCCGAGTATATAATTTATTTTTAATTTATTTGTGTTTTAGCCACCTATGAATTCATATGAGAAAGAGCAAATGCTGAGTGAAAATATAATTCCAAAACTCTCTGCAATTTGTTCACATGGACTGAAGGCAAGTGTTAACATGGTTGAGGTATGTTTGGTACTTGAATCTCAGTTTATCATTGATTAGTGAATCGATTATCATTTTTTTTTGAAGAGCGGAGGGAGTAAACCCTCCTCTATTTTTTCCGAAAACCCTCATAATGAGGCTCGAACTTGAGCCTACAGTGGGGTAAAATCTCCATACCACTAGGATCGATTATCTGTAACTGATTTTTTTTTAAAGATCGAAAGCCATAATTACTGCACATGAACATGTAGTATTTGTCATTTTTTAAAAATTATATAAAAATGTAATTATTTTTACGTCAAATTTTGATTTCTTTCAATCTTTTAAATATTTTTTTTCTAATTTGTGTAATCCTTTTACATTAATTAAAAAGAAATAGACATAATACTAATCTAATTAGAAGAAAATGATGCACAAATTAGGCACAAGGTCACATTCTTTGAAACTTGCTTTTTCCCAAGCAATGAAGTATCATGCATGCATATGTGCTTAAACAAATGTGTATTTAGAAGTCTTTTTACCTATGATAATCTAACAAGAGTAACAGTTGGAAATATAAAACTTATAATGGAGGTCTATGCATCAAATTTTACATACGGTAGGTTCTGGAATCTAATTTCTTTATCTTAACCGTTTACGATGGTCTATTTGTTCATTTATTTCTTTTTTTTTTTCTAGAATTAATGATTATGAGGTATATGTATGCATGTATGTATCCGTGTATATGCATACATGTATATGTAATACTTTACTCATATATATAGCATCGATCTCTCCTGGTACATACACGCAAACATGTATAATATATTGTTCGTTTTAGAATGATGCATTTGGTTTTGTGATGAACAAGGAAGCCCTAGCTACCATTCCATTATCATTCAAGAGACAGGAGACCTCAAAGAGTATCTTGGTTATAGAAAAAGTAAGCATAAAGTATTTTTTGACCATCATTTGCATAAGGATATGATTATATAACGCATTTAAATTTAAGAATTTGGTGTCTTATTTTTCCATAAATAGATTAATTTTCTGTGACAGAGTAAATTACAAATTTCGTTCATGTGGCTTGCTAATAATTTTACTTTTTGATATTTAGTTTTCAAAATTATATCGATAGTTATTGTGGTTTACATTTCATTATAAGTTTCATCTTTTAGACTAACAACAGTTAACTTCCACCATTTTTTTACATGTAATATTTGTTACCAAACAAAGATCCCACCATTATTTTTCTTCTGTCTCATTTTGTGTGTCACTCTAACCTTTCTCTCTCTCACTAGACCACCATTACAATCTGTCCCTTCCTCTCTAACTCTCCTTTTCTCTATTCTCCTTACTAATCACCATCGCCGTCGCATACAACTACCGATGCCGCTGCATACAACCCGCATATTTCTGACTCTAACCTTAATCGAGGCTTCATTTGTCCACATATGCGTTTTTCGAACATAATTGAACATGTTTGTGTTTTCAGATTTCATTTATGTATTAGGGGGTGAAATTTTTTATTTTTGATTACAAATCTGTTGAGTTTGTGAAGCATCGATGGATGGTCCTCCAACATCTTCTTTGTTTTAGGGTTTTGTTTTTGGGCTTTCACCATAAACGATTAATTTCAATTAATGGCAAAACGTTGTGTGGTGGTGTCGACCTTGAATGTAACGAAATAATTAGATTTGTTATGGTGGTGGCTGTATTCCGAAGGTGGCGGTGGTCGGATTCAAGATGGTGGCGTTGGTCGGATTTAAGATGGTGGCGGTGTTAGAAAGATATAGTTACGTAGAGAGATCGGAGGTGAATTCTGATCATGATGGCTAGGGTTGGAAAACAGATTGATGGTGGTGGTGGTTTCACTGTTATGGGCTGCAGTGGTGACTTTAGATGATGGTGGTGGTGATTGTTGTTCGGTGGAGGGCAGGGATAATTCAATAGGCTTTAATTGTTTAAATATTTTTTTCCTTTTTATTTGGTAACAAAGACAGTGGGTAAAATGACTAAAGTATCCTTATATGCAAGACATATCAGATGTCCTTAATAGATAAAATAATGCCAATTACTATAAAAGACCAAATCCGTAACGAAATGCAAACCAAAATAATTGCCAATGTAATTTTAAAAATAAAATAACGAAAAATAAAATTATGTGCAACTCAAAGGGACGGAATATGTAATTTACTTCTTTAAATAAGAAAGATTACATAAAAGCATAGTAATTGAAATCTTAAAAGCGTTACAACAATTTTGAATTAGGGATGATGTTTATCATTCTAAAAATCCTATTAAAAGGTATCCGATAGGAGTTTAAATATGGAGTATCTTCTAATACGGCTTATCATTATTTTTTTAAATTTTATTTATTTATTTACAAGATACCGGTTTCATAAACACTAGTGAAATGACGATTTGCCCTAAAAAACAGGGGATATTGACATTAGTCCAACATCAAGCAAATGATGAAGAACATGATCAACCACAAGCAGGAATGCGTAAAAGAGGCCTAAGAACATCATGGACTGTTCATTATGTTGATGGACACTTTGAGCTTCCAAGTGAATGTGTCAAGTGTATTCTTGTAAGGGATAAGGTAACTACTAACTTTCCTAAACCTTCTAGTACTAAGTGTACTATAAATAAATGTATCATTTTTACTAAGTTTTTAATTCCAAATTGTTATTTTTCTCACTAGAAACCATTATTTGATAGTTAGAGCTTTGATCATGGTCAAAAGTGTTCTTCATTTTGTTGAATTTTGTGATGCCAAACTATGTATTAGTTATCTCGTTAAATTCTTTCTCTATGTATGTTAACTGTGTATTTTGTACAGTATTGTCAACGACTATCAAAGTTAATTGGGAAAAGGCCCCCAAACGTCAATACTCGAAGCAATCATATATCTGTGCATAATCGACTAGAGGGGTGGAGAGTCGAGACCAGAAAGCGACCAGACAAGAGTCATGACAAGGTTGAGTCTCTATTCTAGACTTTTATTGAACTTTTGCAAAGCTAGGGCTAAGTTTTTATATAAATACTAAAAAAAATCTGTTCATATGTGAACACTTTCAAACTAGCCTGCCCATTTCTTGATATAAGAGTCAATAAAAGTATTCTTTTGTGCTTTTTAGTGTTTCATATACCTACAAAAATTATTTGATTGAGAATAAAATAATTAATTACTTTAAGAATTGCATAAAGCCAAAATCAGAAATATTTGATTAATTTTGCAAAAAAATAAATTTGAAGTTACCATTATATATGGTCTTTGTGCTTTGATAAAATTCTTGCACAGATGGTTAATCCTCCGCATAAATGACCAGACTATCGTTTTCTTATTTATTTATTTAATTTTATTTTTCATTGATTGGTTAATATTTTAATTAATAGTTTAAAGTTCATTAATAATTATATTTCTTAGATCCCTTTAATTTTCTATAAAACAACATCACCCCTTCATCAATCTTCACGTAATTCAATAAAACTACCACGCCGACCACCTCATTTTTAGCGACATAACCACCACCACAACCACCACGATTGACCTAAAAATCAACGACAATCGCAACCACCACCAGGAAAAAGATATAGCACTTAGACGCATTGATCCAAATTAGCTAGAGTAAATCAATCAAGACCCAACACTCTTAGTCACCAACACACGTACATGGAACAAATTCTCAGATTCAGATCATATATATCTATAGGTCCAAAATCTTCACTAAAACTAACTGTCGATAGATCTAAATCCACAATTTACTTAAAGCAATCTTTTTCATGCATACATACTCATCATCTTCTAGAATAGAGTACGTCTAGGTTATAAGTGGACATTTTAGTAATGGATACATCTTTTGATCTGGATCAGATTGACTTGAGTTTGACCAGATTTAGTAGTGGCTGGTGCAGTTGTGGTATCTCAGAAATATGGGCAGTAAAGGAGGGAGGAAGAAAAGGGTCGGCACGTAGGGGAGGGAAGAATAAGGAGGTTGTAGATTTGCAGTAGTGAAAGGGGGAAGAGTGGGGAGGGGAAAAGGGAGGTTGTAGGTAGTCATAATGGTCAAGAGTTGTGTACGTGGCGGGGATGAATAAATATATATAACATTTTAAATTCTAGACATATATATATACATATATATATATATATATATATATACACACTTAAATTTATTTCATGAAATGCAATAACTAACTCAAAACTAATATATATATATATATATATATATATATGGCGATTAATGCAGTTCTACCATCACAGAGCATCTAGAAGGATGTTTCGATCACTGGTGGAAGTGGAGAAGTTCATCAAATATGAGATATACCCACCTAAACCACGACGGCTGGCTACCTCAACAAATTAAAACTGCGCCAATAACGTACTCCATCTAGCTATCGTTCCTGATCGAGGAAATTATAATTAATTAATATGTGTTTGTTAATTAGTATTAATCTTTGAATTCAAACTTAATTAATTACAATTAGAGGAAGACGTACGTACAACACTATCAATTTCATTTGTCCCCAATTAAAGTAAGTCTAAGCAACATGCATGTGGTAACGTAGTTGGTACCGCGCCAGTACTACGTAATTTAATTATATAGAGTTTAATTTATTGGCCGATTGAGAAGGATATTTCGATAACTAATTAAATGAATTTTCAAATTCTATTGCATTATATATACTAGTTGAATTTTTAGGCTGTGCTACCCACAACCCATGGAGTTTTATGTTAACATCTTAAGCATGAACACGTAATTTTGTGAAGTATTTATGTATAATATTTTTCTTTAGGAGCAAAATTATTCACTGGTTATCAATTATTTTCGGTTCCTATTCTTAAAACCGGTTTCAAAGTAAATTTTCGGTTTTATCTGATTCCATAGGAATAACTGGAACTTGAACCATATTCCTTATATCAGTTCGGTTCTTGATTCTAGTCTTTATCATTTTTGGTTATTATTTCTTTTGGTTATAGTCTGGTTCAGGTTGGTTCTAGAACCGAACACAGTCCTAGGTGTGTGTATTAACAAAATACCGAGTCAAATTTGAAAAAGATGAAATAAAGAGCAACACAACACATACTGAACTTGGCAAATTAAGCTTGGATCATGAATAGATAATTAAATGGGTGGAAAAAAATAATAGAGATACGTAAATAATTATTCTGCATAAGATAACTAACAAAAACAAGAAGTTACAGATATATAGCTTCTAAAAATTGCATAAATTCAAATCAAAACCAGAATCACTTGATATTTATATCATATACAATAACTCGATGCATTGACTTTTTTTTATTTGCAAATGCCTCAATACCCTTCGAGCAACTAATCTCAACATGTCATTGGCCCTTGGTCGGTGAGTATATTCCTGCATCTATAAAGATCCTGCTAAAGACACCATGTCTACTTCAAATATACTTGAATATTTTGAGTATTCAATAAATTTTTTTCCTTAATTAATAAAGTTAACGAAATTTGTATAAGAGCATAAACAATAAAATTAAGAATAAGTGTAGTCATTTAAATGAATGGGAATCCGAATTTTCAGTAGGATAATTTAGCGACTAATAACTTTAGTAACGAACCAACATAGGTTTAGGCTAAAACATTAATATGTAGTAAGATAGGTTTGGTTTATATATAGGGAGAAGTTCAATTGAGAACTGTTTTTCGTACGAGAATTGCGGTAAGTGTTTGTAATACCATTAATGACTCATTAATAGGGGTATTTGGTCTTTTTTATATTTACCTAATCGTGAATTGCGTCCAGATAAGATATCATTAATTTGCGAGACTTGATTTTCCAAAAAAAGCCCTCATTAATGCGTCATTAATGAGCCATCGATTAATTTTAATATGGGCTAAGATTGGTTCTAGCACTTCTTGTACGAAAAACAGTTCTTATTTAAACCTCCCGCTCTCTCTCTCTCTCTCTCTCTCTATATATATATATGTATATGTGGAAGAGATCCATTGCGAACCTAGTTTCCGTGCGAACGATGCGAACACAATTTAAATGGACGGTGGCGCACGAAAATAGGCACGTAACTTTTGTTTTGGCGGCTTGATATTTGTGGAGTGTACTTCAATACCTCATTGATATAATTTGTTAGTAATTATCTATAGAGTGGATTTATTTCTTTCATATGTAAAACTTGATTTATTTATAGGCAAATTGCCGAGAAAGGTAACATAAATATTGAAATTTGTCAATAAAGGTAATGTCAATTTTTTTGGGCCAAGAAAGGATTCTAAATTTCAATTTCTAACATTAAAGGTAACCGGTTACCGTCGTAGCAGGTAATAAGTTAAATTGATGACGTGGCTAATTTTATATTATACAAATTGACAAAAAAGGTAACATAAACATAAAAATTTGTCGATAAAGGTAATGTTCATTTTTTCTAGACAAATAAAGGATGATGAATTCTAATTTGAAACAAAACATCATGTTTGGATCTAGGTTTGTGTTCGTGTTCTTGTATGTGTTTTCTCTTTCCTTTATATAATAATAAAATATTTAAAATTAAAATAATATTACATCATTTTCGTATATGATATTTGGAATATATTATGTTGGTACTTTGACATTTAACTACTTGCAATTGTTATTTTGGCACTTTAATATCTTATATTGGCTTTATAATTGTATTAAATGAACGTAAACAAAATTTGAAGTTCAAAATTCGATTCAAATTGAAACAAACACCAAATTTGAAGTTCGAATTAAATCAAAATGAGTAATGAATTCTAAAGTTTGAATAAAAAAATATCATATTTGAAGTTCGTATCAAAACAAAGATATAATACAAGTATTGAAAATTCGAAAAAGTACTCGTCGAATACATTTGGCCAAAATGGGTCGAACAAAAACATGACCGATAATATAAATGGTCAAAATGGGTTGACATGTAATTGACACGAACACAGTAACAAGAACTCGTCGCAAATTGTTAGTATTAGTTAGCATACCCTTTTTTACTACAGATTGAAATTTATCATCCTTTTTTTACTTAAAAAATTAGACATTACCTTTATTGGCAAATTTGAACAATCTTAACCTGCTGACTAAGCGCTCAGCAGGTCATTCAGGTCACCATACCATTTTTTGTTAGAAATTAAAATTTAGAATTCTTTGTTGGCCCAAAAAATTTGACATTATCTTTATTAACAAATTTCAATATTTATGTTACCTTTCTCGACAATTTGCCCATTATTTATTCTAGAATGGATTTTTTTTCATTTGCATTTAACTTTGATTTATAAAAAATGATATCTACAGCCATAAGAGCTATGTTATAGGAATAAAAGAAATGTTGCATCTAAAAGTTAAAACTACTCCACTACTCCACCTAAAATCATATAGGGTGAAGATCAAATAGGAACAGTCTTAAAATATAAATGTTAGGAACGTTGCATCTTGTCTATAAAATCACTGTATCCAACTTAAAATCATTGCATCACGGTTACTGCATCTTGAACGAAGAATTTAATAATCTCTGATTTAAAATAACACATCATCTTGTTTAAAAATACTGCATCTGGATTAAAATTACACATTTTACTATAACTTCAAAAAATAATTCCATCTTAAATTAAAAAAAGAATAAGGAAATTAATTTGCATTTAGAATAGCCGCAATGTTTGAATATATATTGCAAAAAAGAACTTATGTTCAAATAAATTAAATTTGTCATGGAAAGAAAAGTGTTCGCACATTGCAAACTATATATGTTGTTCGCAAAGGATCCCTTGACTATATACATACATATATATATATATATATATATATATATATATATATATATATGACAAAAGTTCAAACGGGAACTGTTTTTCATACGAGAAACAATCTTAGCCGTCCAATTCCTCCTCCTTCAATTGGATTGTCCACCCATGAATTCCTTACGTGCACCATGTCACACTCAATCCCCCCACGCTCTTCATCCATGAATTCCATTATCCAAAATGAACGGCCAAGATTGGTTCTCGCAGTTCTCGTACGAAAAACAGTTCTCGTTTGAACCCTCCCCTATATATATGTATGTATAGGGGAGGGTTCAAATGAGAACTGTTTCGTACGAGAACTGCAAGAACCAATCTTGACTCTTAATTAAAATAAATCAATGACTAATAATTTTAGCGGCTAATGATTGGCTTATTAATGACTAACGATTAGCTCATTAATAACATATTAATCAGAGGTATTTTGGGCAAATTAAGTCTCGCAAATTGATGACGGCTCACCCGGACGTAATTTACGGCTGAGAAAAATATATAAATAACCAAAATACCTTTATTAATGAGTCATTAACGATGTTACAAATAGTTCTCGTATGAAAAACAGTTCTCGTTTAAACTTTTCCCTATATATATATACTACTATATAAAACATTTAACATTCTCTCTACTCCTTAATTTTAAGAGTAAAATTCAATTAAAACGACATTTTGATCTTTTATTTTATTTAAATTAATCTCATCAACTCAATTTTTAACCATTATACTCTCTTTCCTAATTTACTTTAACTTTCTTATTTATTTAAAATATGCTCTCACACAAACACGATTATCCATTAAATCTTTTTTCAGTATTTCATAAATATAAATCTTTTTTCTTATTTTAATATCTTTTAAAATTTATTTTTAAACTTAATAAAATAGTTGATACAAATAAAAGAAAATTTAAAAAAACGGGCATGTTGCTGAATCTCTTCAGTATTTCATATCAACATAATTTCTAAAATCCTATAAAATCTCTTCAGTATTTCATAAATATAAATCTTTTTTTCTTATTTTAATATCTTTTAAAATTTATTTTTAAACTTAATAAAATAGTTGATGTAAATAAAAGAAAAATTGAAAAAAATGGGCATGTTGCTGAAGAAAAGGTTTTTGAGACATTGAATTGCGCGAAATAACATATCGGTACAATCTTGAAAGCGACGTGATGCAAAACAAAGACTATTCACCGCCGCAGCATTGCACGGGTACGTTGCTAGTATATATATAATCAAAGAAGAGAATTGATACTTCCAACTATTTCCCTATTCTATGCTTTGTACCAAAGAGAGTGGGGGGTCTCTTTCAATGGACCCATTCTTCATCTTCATTTATGTTCTATGTGATTTCTTCGGACCAACAACAATGGAGCTCAGTTCCACCTGAGACTTTTAGAGAGGGATATAGGCAGGGCCGGTCTATTGTGTTTTTATGCCCTAGGCATATAGTGAGCTAATAATGCCTATATGTTTCAAGTTGCAATGTCATAACCTATATCTAATATGCTTAATACTAATGATAAACCATGCAAAGTATATATATCATATTCTAGAGGATCATGGAAATACAAACCTATGAGCATTGTAGGAGGATGATCTTTCTAGAGATACCATCCCCTCTTCCTTGATTACTTTTGTCTCGCCTAAAGTATTCCCCTTGAAGTATTACTTATCTCCCATAAACCTTGGATCTAGCAAGCAATCAAGCTCCCCCAACATAATAGATGTCAAGCATAAAGGGGTTGGAAACTTGAATCCAAGAACTGGGTAAAATGGAATTAAGCAAAAGTTATGATCTTTTATTGAAATCGGCCCATAAGAGATAAGTTACATCAGTAAAAAAAATTCTATTTGAAATTTTGAATGCATAAAGTTACTTGCAATGGCAGAATACGACCCTAGTACCTTATTTCAATAAGACAATTAATCTATACTTCTAATATGATAATCAGGCTCGTTTATGTTCTTCAGCACACAAACCTGTCAATGTTAACTGCTAGCAATGATCTTGATCTTTACAGCTTTATACTTGTCACTTGTAGGTTTGATGACAGTAAAAAAGAACAGGAATGGAACAACGAACTGTAGAAAAGCATTCACATGTTCTTAAGCTATGTTTTTACCCTTTTAAAAATTACCAGTAAGATTTATATAACAATCAAACTCTAGAAATCACATCGTCAAAATTACCACTCAAACTCATAAAATCACCATTATATCAAAATTAAACCTCAAAACCTAATTCAGGGCTAATATAGTGGAATAAAAAACCCTTGCAAGTCACAAATTTTGCTAAAAAAACTATGAACAATTCAATTATAACATAATCAAAAGTAGCAACAAAACAACAAGTCACCATAAAAAGAGGATTGTTTACAAAGAATCAGAATTATGAAGAACCAAATAAATTGATTGAATCAAAAATCCAGAATCGAAAGAACTTGAGTATTTTTTTCGGCTTTTCCGCTTTAAGTTCTGGCCAATACTCTTTTGTACGTAACCTGATATCCACAAGTACATAAATTAAGTACCATTTATCCATTTTTTGTGAAATATCAACCTTAAATACCAAGATATCGCGCATAATATATATAAATAAAGCGATATCAAAATACCCCACACTTGAGCTTTACTTGTCCCCAAACAAATTACAAATTATCTAGGCATAGAAAATCAACTTGCAACATCAATCTCTAAATAATTCAAGTGCTACTTACTAACGTCAGTACAAATGAATTAAAACAAAATTGTAAGGATTATATATATATATGTATGTATTGATCCTTCTTAACTTCTCACCACTAAGATACTTATTTTCATCATAAACAACCAAACTTTAATTCACGAATTATTTATATTTTTAGCACAAGATTAATTTACCTTTAAGCAATCCTCTGACTTCAAAGCTTATTGCAGATTTCAAGGCTTTATTCAACATATGCTTTTATTCTTTTATTTTTTTTTAACTCCATGACTTTCTATGGAACCCATGTAGCAAACATTAAACTCAACCGATCTCAAACCAGTTGGCTATAGGTGGAAGGCCACTGAATGACTTAAATTTCCAACACATTTTTCATTTTTTTCATTGTTGGCACTTTTTTTCTTTTTAGCATAGCATAGCATATGATTTATAAAACTAAAAATTCATACTCAGCCTATTTTTATCAAGATTCAGCTGCTTAACATCAAAGTAGGTATTTTTGAATACCAGCTCTCTGATTTTTTAGATTAAAAAAGGCTTAACCTTACTAACTTCAAAATAATTCACAAATTAAAATCGGGTATTTACACATCAAAATTTCTTTAAAAATGGTGAAAAGCCACAAATACTATGATATAAAAGCCAAATATAACCTTACCACTTGTTTATAAATCATTTATCATGACATTTTTAACTAGCACTTAAAAACTTAAAAATTTCTAGCCTAAATCAGTCATAATTTCATGATTACAAATAAAGCTTAAATGAAATGAAGAAATCTTTTTCTAACCTCCCACCCCATAATTAAATAATATAATGCCCTGATTGTACATAAAGACAAAGCAAAATAAAAATAAAGGGTAGAAAAAGATTAGAAACGAACTCCCCTAATCTCTTACATGGCGATCGGGGTGATAAAAATAAGGCGCTGAACTGCCAGCATAAGCACGCACTCCATACACATTAAGCATAATCTGAACCAATCATCTCAAAAGACACATCATAGATCAACCAAAATATATGTATAATCATGCTAGTCAAAGGATATGTTCAAACAAAAACAAAGAAAACAAATGCAAGAAAAAGATACAAGAATCACTCATCATCCTCATCATCATCCGAACCTTTGCCTCCATAACATGAGGGCCCTACCTCATTTGTTGATCTCGCCGGAGGAACACACATCTGCCTATCCGGGAATGGCGTGGGGACAGCTGAAAATGGTGTGGATGGGTGTGGCCCTAACACTGAAAGGAATAGGTGTAAGCAGTTCCTAACCACTTTACCTAATGCTGTAAGCCATGCAGGTTAATGATGTTAATTTTGACCGAATGACTATGATCGCTCAATTAAAAATGATGTTAATTTTTACTAAATGAGGGGTTAATGTTAGCTAATTAAATTGATTATTTTTAGTTTTTCATTAATATAAAGAGATAAGAGATTGTAACAAATTGTTCATTTACCAAAGTTATATTCTAGTTTTACTAGAATAGATCGTTTAGATTGTCGAATAAATTTTGTTTATGTTAGTCTTTTTATTAATATTAAAAGTTAGAAGACTGTATATTAATAAATATTGATTACTAAAATAATAAACATATAAGAGATATATAGTTTGAGTCATCCCAAGCTTAAAGATTAATTACTCTTAATTAATGATAGCATTCTTTGCTAGTTATCCTATACTATCAATTCACTAAGTGCTGGAGCAATTTCTCGCGAGTTTTTGAGAGGTAGTTTTGTAATTTTGAAAAATAACGCGAAAAATTAAATTATCATGAGATACGCCGGCACATACACTGATAGACAATAGTTGTCACTTTCTTTCTCTTTGTAACTCATGTGTCTTATCTTTCTTATTTGATTTTGGCTTAATTTAAAATCTCACGAGAATTTAAGGGGTTTCGGGCTTGATTCATCTATTTGATTTTGGGGTTAATTCCTTGAATACGAATCATTAAAAACCAAAGATATGGATGTCTATTTCACGTTAACTTGATTCCGGACAAACTCGAAGATATATGGTATCAAAGCAGATAAAGAACATAGCATAAATTTTTGTAGGGTCTGTGTTCTTCGATTCCCCTCCCTTCGCTTCAGTTCTTTTTCCGGTTTTTCAAGAAAGAAGCCTGGTTTCTTCAAGAAAGAAGCCTGGTTTTTTCAAGAAAGAAGTTGAGTGTCATATCTCATCCCTACCACCTTACAATGCCCAACGCTAGTACCACCGGCAATCATGAAGAAGGCATTACTAGTGAACCAACCGAAGTCGGTTGGTGGTCCGGTGACCGATAGTTGTTGAAGCCGGAGATGTCTTCAACGAGTGGAAGAACAAAAAAAATGTCCTCGATCCAACAACCCCTTAATGATTTGAGGATATTGTAACAGTTTATGATGTTAATGATTATGAAGCTATGGAATGAATATAGGAGACATATGAAGATGGAGAGAATGAATTGGACTAAGGGGTGTTTATTTTTACTTATTTTGGGAGCTTTTTAGCTTATGAGCTTATTTTATGAGTTTATGAAAAATATGGTGTTTGTCTTAGCTTATTAGCTTAAGCTTATTGGCTTATTTTGAGTAAAAATTATCCCATTTTGATAAGTAAAATGAAAGTAACTTATTTTTTTTACATGAGCTTATATTTGTACTTTTATATATATACATTTATCTTTCCTCCTTTTTTCAATACCTTCTCTTCCTCAAATGTAAGCATGTCTTTTTTAGTCATTTTACAATAATAAGCTAAGTCAAACAGTTTTTTAAAAATAGCTTATTAGCTTATAAGTCATAAGCTAATCCAAACACTTTTTTTTAATAATAAGCTCAAAAGCTAAAAAGCTCATGAGTTAAAAAGCTAATAAACTTAAGCTAAAAAAATAAGCTTACCCAAACACACCATAAAGAAAAGAAAAAAAGATGTAAAAAGATGAGTGGATGAGAGCACGGAAGGGAGAAGGAACTCAACAAGGTGTAAATTTTCTTCAATCAACGTTTATTGTTTTCTTTGTATAAGTTATTCCACTTTAGATGCAGATGACATTTAAAATTACATCCAAATTCAAATGCGAACTCACATACATTATTTTATGTTTCAAGTAGTAGAAAAATGACAAAAATGAAACAGTTATATACGGTTTTTTTAGGAATTTTTTTGAAGTGATAATATAAGTTAATATTGATCTAACTATACTTTATGTTTACGGGAAATACTACTATATGGGGAGGATCCTGTAAAAAAAATCAAGATAAAAAGGTAAGGAGAAATCCCAGCCATTAGATTCATCGGATCTGAAATTTGATAACTAACTTTCCTTTTTAAATTAATTAATTAAAATCGGTTAGTTGGAGGTATATTAGTCTTTTGATTATAAACCCACCTGCTAAAATCATGCAAACATATTTCACACTTAAAACACGGATTCAAAATTCAAAAAGCGATGGATCAATAGATTTGATGCATAACACGAATCATCAACTATAAATTGATGCACATCAAGAAATCATCGATTATAAATTGATGCACATCAAGAAGTAACTGATACACAATTTTGAACAACACCTTCTGAGATACACAAGATCAAAACGCAGATCAAGATCAGATCTTTCTAAGTATATATCTTACTAAACCAAAAAAAGGCTGCTTTCGATTAGTTGTGCATCGGTGCCTGCCAAAAACCGATGCACAAGTTGATTTTAGTTGCTTTCACCAAAAAATTGGTCCCTATTCAATTGATGAAGCAAAAGAAATAAATGAACTATTGATCCAAATCGAGACAACTATTTCCAGATCAAAAAACGAGTTTCAAGATGATGAATATTCTTCGGTTCATAAAAACCCTAATCATAGAAGAACAGATGAAAACCCAAAATCGCACATGAAGAACAGATTCAAGAGTGCTGCGGAAATGATTGACACGAAAAAACTGACACGACCCGAACTTGACACGAAAATAAATGGGTCGACACGAAACTGACCCGAACCTGAACGACACCAACCTGGTAACACGAAGCCGACCCAAATTAACAGCCTTAAAGTCGGTAGGTGGTGGTAGTAGTGGAAGGGCGATGGTTGGTGGTAATTATGGATGTGACAGACAGAAGAAGAAGTGGTGGCAAAGGTAGTAGTAATGGTAAATTGTAGAAGTATTCAAGTAATTTCTTGCTTGTTTATTCATGATCAATACTAATCCAAATACTTTATTGAGACTATTTAGTTTGACTCAAAAAATGTAAAAGAATTACCCAATTCAACTCAAATTGGTTTGGATTGAACTCGGTTTAGATTAAAATTAACATGTGTGAGACTTAACCTCATTTAATCATGCAATGGCATTTAGGTTGTATCATAACTACACAAAATATATTAGATGTACAAGATAATATTTACAACATTTACTTATACATGTAAATTCCCATTTTTTAAAAAACTATCTCTTATATAAATATTCCACCAAAAGTTTAGTACAATTTCATTTAACAAACCAAGTTATAATAGAAAAATATATTTCTCATTTACTAAGCTTTGCAAAAGCTTAGAGGCTGTACTAGTACCTGTTGTACCTGAAAAGGTAAACACTATACGAGTAAGCTTAAAGGCTTAGTGAGCATACAAATATTTACACAAAACATATCCATAGATAACACAGTAAGAACATAAATACATAACTATGTCACACTTAGATAGGATAAAGTCTCCTGCTAAATTTAATACACAAGTAATTGGGAGTAATCTCCCCAGATTACACGAATAAACACATAATGGGATTTACCGCTGCATGTCAAAGGACCAAAACTTCACCAGCTTAAGCAACCAAGGTCCACGCCGTGGACTACTTCCTCTCGCCGTGCAGATTCGATGGGCACACGGTGTGTGCCCATACTCCACGCTATGCAACATTAAATTTGGCTTCCATGCAAAATATCCATTTTCAAGTCATTTTCAACACTTTTTAATCCTCAAAACACAATGGTAAAGTGTATTGGTGAATAGTGAACAATCCATATAGTTATATAAAAGACGCTAACGTTCCATATATACAAACATAGGAATGATATAAAGATTAAACTAGGAACAATATTCATAAATTTTAGACACAAGTTCATAAACCCTTCAAAGCTTGCTAACAATTTATGGATTTACCAATGTCAACAAAAATGAAACTTAGCTACACATAGCAAGAACAAAATGAAAGTGTCAATTTGTAGTAAACATCAAACAAATGATTTGGATGGATTGAAACTTCAAGATTTCTCCAAAATGCCCAAAAATCGCCTCTCTCAAGCCCTAAGTCGTGACGCTATGTTTTATGCCCAACATACTGCTTTCTTGCCCTAGACCCCCTTTAAAAATGAAAGCCCAAATATAAAATGTCAAAAATATCCCTGCAGGTCCCACGCGGGCCGCATCAGCGGGGCTGGAAGATGATTTTAAGGTCCTATTTTTTAAACCCAAACTTGCATTCTTTTAAGCCCAACTTGTATTTTACATTTCTTTGATCCAAGTGGGTGAGCCCACATGCCTTAAGTCCATATCTCCTTGTGGTCCATTGTGCTCTCAATTGGCAATTAATAAACGTACGCTCCATCGTAGTCTTTTAAAAATCTGAAATTCAACACGAAGACTCGAGAGTACCCGAAATAGACCAGAACAAATAAAAAAAATGCAAATATGGAAAATGATACAAATACAAAACAACTAAAATGCTAAAATACACTATAAAAAAGTAAATAAAATGAACCTATCAATAAAAAAGCCTATCATTGCTTGACAAACATCCTAAGCAATTTTTCTGTTTTTCTATTATTTAAATAGTATAATTTATTTTATATATTTAATTAATTATTTTTTTATTAACTTCTATCAAATAATGTTTGGTCTATTATTTTATTAGTATAAATGATTTAATACATCTTATACATTTGATGAATTATTTTTGTATTAACTTCTATCAAATAATGTTTGGTGTATATGTATGTGTGTAAGACCATCTCATTTTTATATATGTTTTAATATATCTTTTTTTTAAATTGTAATACCAAAATATTATATTTCATAGAGTATAAAAAAGATTGTCACTGACATGTCCCGGCCGATTATAATACCATACATTTACATGGAAAAAAAACAGTTTTATAATATATATTAAGTAACGCATTTATTTACCAATTGCGAATCTGCCGGGTTGGTAAGGGTGACGTTGGTTACGCGGTAAGTGGGGGTTCGAATCCTGCCTACACAAAGTCCATAATTTTTATTTTGAGGAAAAAACCCGTTTTTATAATATATACTAACTAACGCGTTTGTTATACAGGATCAGGTCTGCTGGGTTGGTAAGGGCCATTTTGGTTAGGTGGTAGTCGGGGTTCGAATCTTTCCTCTACAAAATTCAAAATTTTTATTTTGCCAATTTATCTTTTTTTTTAATTTTATATTCTTTTTAACCCTTTTGGCTTTTTCCAACTTATATAATTTCTTAAAAATACAAATTTTGATTTTTAACCCTTTTAAACTTTTGTATTCTTTTGAACCCTTTTTAACTTTTATTTAATTAAAACATTGTCTCTATCTTTTTTTAAATATTTTTTTTTTGCTTAATTTAAATTTCATAGATATTTTTTATAACTTTATGTAAACAATATTTAATATATTTATTTATTCAAGAATTTTAATCAAGGATACAAAACAATTTAAATTCTATTTCGATTAAACTCTAAAACTTTTTTTTATATTTTAACTTTAAAGTTTATGCTTATTTTGTTGAAAAAATTAACATTTATTCTTGAATTGTTTAAGCATTAAAGTTTAAGTTAATTTGATTTAACCATTAAACTTTATTTCTAGAATGGATCTTATGTAGGTATGCATCACATTATAGTTTAATCGTTTGACCAAGATGTAAATAAGTCGTTATAGAATGAACGGAATTTTTTACGTTGCAACTTCTGTCTTTTTTTGGTAAAAATATTCTTAAATATGTGTTATTATTTATATTTTACATACTAGCAAATAAGTTTTTTATGGAAAAAAATGTAACTTACAAATATATTTCAAAATAAAATTTGCACTAACTCATTATTAATATATTTTCTTAATCAAATAATTAGTAATATGTATATTTATTTAAAGGTAAAACCATTCGAAAAAAATTGAAGGTTTAAATAAATAAAGCTTAGTTTTTTATGACGAAAATAATGTTTAAGTATAAAAGCAAAATAACTTAATATTTGAAATGTTAGGTGCTTTGAAAATAAATGTGTAGGTTAAACCAAAATAATCTTTCAATTTTAAATTTAAACAACTTTTAGATAAAGTCAAAAGATTAAATCACAATAGTCTTAAAGTCCAATGATAATATAGTCGGGAAATAAAGTTTAAATGTTAGACCAAAATAAAGTTTTAATTGTAAGGACTAAATCATGTTAACCTTTTTTGTAAAGATATTAATTAAGAATACAAAATTATGCCACTATCGCTTTCGTTTTTAGTTTTTCTTAAGTAATATATTTATGTACTTTTTTACATATTGTATTCTTATAATTTTTTATCTTTTGTATATCTTATATAAACAATATTGTTATATTTAATTATGAGGTTCAATAACTACTATAAAATTTTAATAAAAAGTTATATTATTACCGTATATTTTTTTCTAACAGCTATATTATTAGTGTATATTATTCACTTTTCATGTGTCTTGTAGGATGATTATATTAAAAAAACAATAACTCCACTCAAGTATTTATACCTTTTACACAAACTTTATATTAATTATTTACTATTATTATTAAGTTAATATCGTCTTAGTGTATTATACTATTTAAAGTGGTTTTTCTTTCAAATTTTTTTTTTTAACTTGATGGTTAAATACAAATTTTTTGAAGATGAAAATTCAATATTTTATCTATAACATTTTAAATCTCTTTTGACTCTTTTTTATTTCAATATTCTACCACCATATTAGAACCCTAATCCTATGATTATTTTTTTATCGTGCGTTTTTATTATTTTTGGATGTGTTTTTATAGAATTATTAATATATTGTCATGTAGATCAACTAAATCCTATGATTTATTTTGATAATAAAATTTTACATTTATAAAACCCGGAGCAACGCGCGGGCTATAAAATCCTAGTTAAATACAAACATCATATGATAAATATTTTTTTATTCTCTAAAATAGGATTTTTGTATTTAAATATTAGTTTCTATATTTTGTTCATCCTTTTCTACCTGTTGTAACACGTATGTTTTCAATAACTTTTTTACTATATTCGATAGAAGTGTGTAAGTTATTAGTGATTTATTTTGGGGTAAATTGCACGAAAATACAACAAACTATGTCAATATTATCATTGTATGCAACCAACTTTATTTTGTACCTAAAAATACAAACAACTTACAAATTTGATTCATTGTATGCAAGACCATATACTAACCTTTTATGTAATAAAATTAGTTTAATTGTTTAATACTGACCACCCATTTAATCAAAATTTGATTCCAATTTTGACTTTTTTAACTCAAAATTGAATAAAACTTATTAGAAATTTTTTCATATATGGTCTTCTTGAACTCTAAATATCATATAATTATTTGTTCACCCAAATATACAACAATCATATTTACCTTTTATAACATTTTAAAATATCATAATTAACCAAATTTTTAATTATATAATTTTTATTCTTTTAATAGTAACCAATAAATATTTGATTGTATTGCCTTAACTGTAGTAATAATTGATAGTTTGTATAAAAACTATAATGATGTCTATTCGTATCATGATATCATTATTCTTTCATCACGTTTGCCCTCAACCTCACGTGGACGCTTTTACTGTTTGTCTGGGTGTTGACGTTATCTATCGCTATTTTTTTTTAAAAAAGTTCATTTCTTTCATGTTTTATAATTATGGAGAATGATAACCACAACTCTTAGGTCTGTGGATAAGTGTAAAAACATATAATATTTATTTTCAAAAATAATAACCATAACTTATGTTTCATAATCAATTTTTCATGTATACAAACAAATCCACCTTAATCATTTTTTTAATAATTATTTAATACATTTTATTAATGTTTAATATTTATAATATTCGTAAACCAACTTGTGTATGAGTTTTTAACTAAAATGGTATTTATGAAAAACTTATTTGCCAAAGTGGTATATTTCTAAAATTATTTACCGAAGTAGTGTAGTTTTTTTTGGGTCAATAATGGTTTAACCAATAAAGTTTTACTTCAGTTTCGATTTAATCATCAAAGTTTTTTTCAAACAGTTTTACCACAAAGTTTAAATTTATAATTATTTAATCATCAAAGTTACACCTTCTTTTTGGTTTAAACCTTAAAGTTTTTTCTCAAATGATTTAACCCTTAAATTTTTGTTAAAAAATGATTTAACCCTCTAAGTTTTGTTAACTTTTTAATAAAAAGTAAAATGCATAATAAGTAGAGAGGGTAAAATCAAAAACCATACAAAACTTAAGTGAATAATCAGTTTTTTTGACAAAACTTTAAGGTTTAAATCATTTGAAAAAAAGTTTGAGGTTTAAATCATAACAAAATCAAACTTTATGGTAATTTCGTTTAGCAAAAAACTTTCATAGTTAAACCGAAATTGAATGAAAACTTTGATGGTTAAACCATTATTAACACTTTTTTTTAATTTGAAATCAGCCGCAACTCCAACCTTACTCTAAATAATCTCTCAACTTCAACCTTACTTTCTATTCAATGCTTTAAAAGTAGGTCCCATATATTTAATAAATATATATTGCCCTATTATTAATTTCAATATATACATTTTTATATCAAATAAATAAAAAGTATACTATTTTATATGGGATTCATTAATGAAGAGTTAAGTTTCACTCTTTAATTATGAAGAGAGTTTTACATCACTTCATAAATATGAAGGGAGTTTTGAGGAGTGATTGGAGTGGAAATCATTTTCAAAATAAAGGGATGAAGTATGATTAGGGATGCTCTTAGGCTTTAGACCCTTGTTGGCTGACCCAGACTTCAAAATCAAGAAAACCCTCGTTGCTACAACGGTCTCGCGTCTCTCCTTTTACCCTGCTCATTTGCTGGCGATTTTGATGCCGATGGCAAGCGTTCGAGCTGTGGCTGCTTCTCTAAGCGACGGCAGTGACAACAACGACCAACCCAGCCTTCTCCTAAACGGCTAAAGTTCTTGTTCTGCTGGCGTATTCCACGGTGACGGCGACGGCAAGGACGACTACAACGGCGGCGATGGCAAGGACGACTGCAGGACCGTTGCTTCTCCGTCGAGCATTCCCTGGAGCACGTTCCCGTCGATCGACTGAAGTAAGTCATGACCACTTCTTTTTTTAGCATTTCAGATGCACAAATTAAACATCACGATTGCTTATTGATTCTGTTTTTTGGCATTCGATTTCTTGAATCTGTTTTTTTCCGTATTATTCTTCTTTTTGTTAAGGTGTAGTTGCTAATTTGAACCATTCTGATTCACCAAATGCAAATTGATTCTTGAGTTTTCATTTAAGTTGAATCTGATTCATAATGATGGATAAATTTTGGTTGTTTTTCTCCAGTTTTTACAGAATCATTTTTAAGTGTTCTTTTTTTTTGTAGAGAATTATGTGTATGATAAATTAGACTAATTCTTAGATGAATGGTATTATACTTGTTTGGTATGGGTAGTAATGGTTGTTTATTATCAATTTTTTGGCAGTTTTTGGTAGATTATGATTGTTTAAGATAAAAAATTTGGCTTTTTTTGATAGATAGAACGGTGTTACATTGGTTTGCTACTAGGATGGAAAAACTTGTAGGCAAAAGTATCGTAATCGAAAATGATATCCGTCTAAACCAAGGTAAATAAGAACACATGTAAAATATTACTTTTATGCTTCATTTGTATGACTCTCTCTTATTTCTTTTTCTGTTTTTCCGCTTCTTTTTTGCAGGTAGAGATTGATTACTAGTTCAAGAATTTAAGCTAATCATGATATTTGAGATTGTATGTTTGATTGTCTTACTAGTTCAAGACTTCAAGTATGCCTATTGTTTCGTAACAAGACGTTGGTTTTGTACCTCGTAACATTTTATGTTTAATTTGTGCTTTTTATTTTTGAATTGTTAGAGTTTGTTGTTTAGAATTTGTTTCTTTTAAACAAGTTTAGAATTTGTTTGATTGTGATAAAGAAGTCGGTAAATTTTATAAAAAAAGGTGATAAAATTATATTGAAATAACAATAAAAGACAACAAAAAAAGTAAAAAAAAAATGACAAAAATGTATTAAAATAACAGTTAAAGACAACAAAAAAGCAAAATAAAAAAAGAAAAAAACTAAAAATCGGAGGTG
Organism: Dittrichia graveolens; assembly: GCA_038502395.1. Classification (NCBI taxonomy): domain Eukaryota; kingdom Viridiplantae; phylum Streptophyta; class Magnoliopsida; order Asterales; family Asteraceae; genus Dittrichia; species Dittrichia graveolens. Next base: position 17,748,082 of record JARJIL010000005.1, read on the forward strand.
GAAGCTGGAAATTAAAAAAAAAGTGACAAAAATGTATTAAAATAACAGTTAAAGACAACAAAGAAGCAAAATAAAAAAAGAAAAAAACTAAAAATCGGAGGTGGAAGCTGGAAATTAAAAAAAAAGAAAAAGCACTGGTTTGGTAAATAGTTTTGGTAGTATTTTCTGGCTTTCGTTTTCTATTTTTCTGTGAAAAATGATGGCGTTTTCATTTTTTAAAAAAAATAGAAAACATGTTTAGTTGAATGGGTGGAGTTTTTCTTTTTCAGAAAAAAATGAAAAACATGTTTGGTTTAAAAAGTATGAGAGTTTGAAAAAATTCAAGAGTGGGGAAAAATGTGAAAAAGTGATAGAGTTTTTTATTTTCTTGAAAAAATGTGCAAATAAATTTTTTTTCTAATTTTCAGTTTTCTTAAAAAAAAATTTTGAAGAAATAAAAGAATTTTCTGAAAATAGTTTTTCAATAAAAGCACGAAAATCTACGAAAGTAGTTTTTCAGTTTTCCATTTTGGTAAAAAAAACTCTGTGTATCACACGAAAATCCAATGTAGTTTTTCAATAAAAGCATCGAATTAACTAAAATAATACTAATTAAGTGCTGATAATATTTTCAACATCAATATACGTCATACACTCATACATGCAACTTCATTAATTATACGAATACAAACTATAACAAAATGAGAAGAGGGAAAGAGGTAGCGAAATTGAAGGTGTAAAAACATGATGTGACGTTGATGTTGGGTATGACCGTATGAGGGAGAAAGCCATACAGATTGCCTTAATCAACAATGATCATCATACCTTACCAAACCGTTTCATGAAAAACCCAAGCAGGTGAGCTCTTGATGGTAAGCTTTCCTTAACAACTCCACAGTTGACAAAGTTATCAGCCCACTCCATTAGTTTAGGAAACTTGTCTTTTGTCACAAACTTTATCCCGCTAGCTTCTTCAATTATCTCAGGCCAATAGGCTATAAAAACAGCAGCAATATCAACCAAATTAATGTTGTCACCTCCGAAGAACTTCGTACCTTTGGCTTTTAGTTCATTTTCTAGTATATTCAATTGCTCACAAGCTTGTGCAATATTAATAGCCTGCTCATCTTCTCCGTTGCTACGGTAAACCTTGTACATTGCAGGAAGGCACTAAACAAACCATATTAATTATTAGAAATAATGTATATTCATGTTTAGTATATGATAATCTAGCCTGGTTATATATATGGCTGAGGTCAATCGGGGAATCTCATTTTTGCACTCTATAAATAATTATTAATGTACACAGGGGAGGGTTCAAACGAGAACTGTTTTTCGTACAAGAACTACGAGAACCAATGTTGGTCGTTCATTTTGGATAATGGAATTCATGGATGAAGAGCGTGGGGAGATTGAGTGTGGCAGGGTGCATGTAAGGAATTCATGGGTGGGCAATCCAATTAAAGGATGTGGAATTAGACGGCTAAGAATGGTTCTTGCGGTTCTCGTACGAAAAAACAGTTCTCGTTTAAACTTTTGCCAATGTACACATTATACTTACATGGTTTTTATTATACTACATCAATAATTAGTTCTCTTGTTATGTTAGACTATCCGCATTCGACCAGCTTGTCACAATCACACACCATTACGCCCCTTCCCCTCCTTCGATCACGTTGGTTGAGGCTAGCTGGTCGTAGGCCACGCTGATTTTCGAGTTTATTTTGTTTGTTATTTCTTTTTAACCATTCAATGACTATATTTTTTACTTTTTCTTCTCTCCTAAAAATAACTATCTTCTCCATTATTTTCCACACCACCACCTATTCTCTCTATTAAACTTTTAATATTCCTTAAACTCTTTTCTACCAAAAAGAAATGTTGTCGTCATCGTCGGAATGGTGTTCATCCTTGAAATCGTCGGACGGGGGAATTAATCTTGCCACGTATCGGCAAATGAGAACTGTATTTTTCGTGGAATACTGACCACATCTACACACGAGTGACTCTTTGAAGATTATTTTGCGGATAACTGTAATTACAATCACTAAATCTTTAGGAGACGGTTCTGAATGAGCAAATGACGATTCCTACGAATAGTCGAGGATCTGTAGCGAGAGTATACATTTTTTCAAAAGGGCTATGATGCTAGAGGCAGAAAAGAGTTATCACCTTTGCAAAAAGGTACCTCGGCGATTCGGCAAATGACATATGAGATATCCGATGACACCTTGGATGAGTACTTGAAGATGGCAGAATCAACTGGACGATAATGCATACAAAACTTGTCCAAAGGTATCATCAATCTTTCCGGCATATTAGAAAGCGTAGATTGTATGCATTGGAATTTGGTAAATTATCCGGTTGCATGGCGTGGGTAGTTCATAATACAAAACCCAAATGGGATACTTTTGTCAAAACATTCACATGCCCTATTGATCCAAAACGATTAAGATTTAAAGTCGCACAAGAAGAGGCAAGGAAGGATGTAGAACGTTGTTTTGGTGTACTAAAACAATATTAGACCAAAACAACATTGGCACAAAATACAAAACCCAGCAAGATTGTGACGGCCTAAAAAATACATAAAGTAATGTACGTATGCATCATATTGCACGATATGATATTGGAAGGCAAAGGTAACACTTTGTCGCTTCGATTAAAACACTAATCAAGTTAATGAGGAAGACGAGTAAGACAAGGAAGAGATTAGTGAGCAACAATTCAACACTAACGTACAAGAAGTGCTAAACTGGGAAACGCATCATAACCTTCAAATGGATTTAATTAAACACATTTCACGGCTTCCAGTGATAACAAAGGCAAACAGTAGTTATCTTTCTTTTTTATTTGAAAATTATGCATTTTAAATTTTTTATTTTTATTGTGCAAGGTTATAATATTAGTTTAATTTATAAATTATATTATTTTTGTAAATTATTTATAAAAATTAAAATAATTATTTAATAAAGGTTGTAACAAAAATTAAAATAAAAATAGATTAAAGATGAGATCACCGGTGTGGGATGGATGTCGGGGATTATGAGATGGAAGGGAAAAGTGATGCGGTGCTAATGTGACAAGAAGAATGAGTAAGATGAATGTTGATGGTCTTAATAAAGTAAATCAATGAAATATAGTAAACAGGGTGAAGTTCTTCTTTTTACCGTATAATCAATGAACTTTGCCCAGAATCGAGCAACAGCCTTCTCGTAAGGATCCCTAGGCAATATCGGAACCTGTCTCCAGACATCTTCAATGTACTCAATGATCACAAGTGACTCCGAGATCGGATTCCCGTTGTGAACAAGCACAGGTATTTTCTTATAAACGGGATTGTAGTCAAGAAGATCAGTACTTTTGTTGCTGAGATCTTCTTCGATGATTTTGTACTTGATTTCCTTCATGTTTAAAGCAATTTTCACTCTTGAAACATATGGACTTCGTCCATCTTCATACAATTTCACTTCAATATCCATTATATTTGGATGATCGGATTCAAGATTTAGTTTGGATTGTGTAGAAGTAACTAACTCGTAGCTAGTGTGTATATAAATGTTTTGATGGACAATTGGGTGTTTGCTATATATGTAAGGTGTAATCTTCCCTACAGCAATAATTAATAGGAATTATGCTATGAACTATGAAGAAGGATTTTTGGATGAGCATCATGACATGAGATGCGTGTATATATATTGTTATCTTTTAGGCTAGTGTAAGTTTTTTTAAATTATTTTTTGTATATATATTGTTTTTTTAAAAATACAAATCAAATTGAAAAGACATCACATCAAACGAATCTAATTAAAGTAATTAAATACATGTACAGAACCCATGCTAATTTTTTAATAATGTTTTTTAGGCTGATTTAATCTAAATTTAGTCTTTGATTTAATATAACGAGCTCATCGGTACCCGAGAGTTTTTAACTATACGGTACAAACATTTATCGCATATGGTACAAGTTGATAATGTATAAATTGTTGTGTATCACTAATTTTGTTATGTACGAATCACCTCCCTATAATATATGTAAATGTATGACATGTATTAAAAATTATAAATTACAAATGATTAATATGACATGTATAATATGTAAGAGAAAGAAGGTCCAAATAGTAACATTTTTTTTTAATTACCTAGGTCTATAATAAGTGAGGTGAGCCTTTGTTTAAATTTACACGTCTTAATCGTTTACTATAATTATCTTTCTAAAATCCTAATCCTTGTCATCATTTGTAATTGAAACACGCTTGGTGCTAAAATTCTAGATTTCCCCTATAAAAAAATCAGTATGCATAGGCCATTAGAGAAGATGACCCATTTATAGTTTTCTTTTTTTCTTTTTTATTTTATAAATAGTCGTTAAGATATACATAAATTTCATTATTCTACATTAATAAGTATTTCTCTCGTTATATTAAGCAAGTAATCGACGAAGTTAAATAGAGTGAAATTAATCAAATTATTACCGTATCATCAATGAACTTTGCCCAAAAACGAGCAACAGCCTTCTCGTAAGGATCCCGAGGCAAAATCGGAACTTTTTTCCAGTAATCGTCAATGTACTCGACGATCACAAGCGACTCCGAGATCGGATTCCCGTTGTGAACAAGAACAAGTACTTTCTTGTAAATAGGATTGTATTTGACAAGATCAGGACTCTTGTTGCTGAGATCTTCTTCCAAGATTTCATACTTGATTTTCTTCATGTTTAAAGCAATTTTCACTCTGGAATTAAGCAAACGGAATTCGTTCAACTTCATACAACTTCACTTGGAAATCCGCCATTCTTGAATGATCGGATTCCATCAGAAACACCTTATCTCAAGTTTAGGGTTTAGGATTGTGTGAAAGTTTTATAGCATTTTTGATGGACAATTCATTTAATGTTACAGGTTGAGTTGGGTGTTTGACTAATATGGGGTCGCTCATCAATTCCAAGAGAAATAATAGAGAACTTATTATGCTATGAAGACTTGTAGAACGTGCATCATAAGTTGTATGCTGTTATGTTTTAGTTTTAACTTATTTATTAGTTATTGTATTTTTATTTTGAAATCACACCCTGATATTAATGTGTTAAAAAATACCAAGGTGCTTGTAGCATAAGGTCATCTGTATGGCATCCAAAGACTCTCTCTTATCTTAATTTATATTAGTATCATATCACTTTTTCCTTCTATTTTTATCTCTTACCCAAATATCTAGTATAGTATAACCCAAACTAACTCAATTTTTTTCTAACTCTCTCTTACTCACATGCTTTAGAAATTGCAGTTTAAAAAAATTGAAGGGGTAACGTACTAATATTTCCCGGTTACTCGAGGAAACAGGATGACTACGCTAACCCTTCAGGTTCAGTCATACGATCGACCTAAGAGGTATGAAAGTAAAAGAAACATTTTACATTTTAAATAGTCATTAATGTATACATAATACTATTTTGAAATTAAATGGAGTACCGATTTACACTTTCTCGGTTTCTATATTTCCTATATTTCGGTTTTCGGTTCCATCACATTCAGGTTTTTACCCAGAACTAGAATCGATCAGGGAGAAACGGTTTAGTCCTTGGTTCTTATTTCGGGGCCTTTCGGTTTTAGTTTTTTTGGGTTGGGCTAATTTTCGAAACCACGCTCATCCCTACGGTGTTACTGAAAGGTACTATTCCTCTTTCCCTCTTGCCACATTAATGCCCTTTCCTTCCCTTTCCTACAACTTATTATAACCCTTATTGGCATGAGAAAATGAATTAACATTTGTATGCTGTTATGTTTTAATTTAAATTTATTTGATCAGTCTCAGAGGCATAAGGTGTTGGTGAAAGTTGTTTTTCTTTAAAAGATTGAAGGTTTAAGCCGTGATGGACAAAAAAGTATATTTAAGAGTAGGTTTATTAGGTATGTGTGTTTGTCTTTCTAAAAAATATATTTTAAAATATAAAAAAACAAATTAATGTAAAAGATATTAATTAAACTTGAATCTATCTAGATAAGAATAAAAAAGTTTAAATACACGAGGACCTAATGCTATCAACATATAATATACCTCGTAGTAAAGAATTAAAACAAAAAGAGACAAATCATATAAAAAGAATCTAAATAAAATAATTAAAAATGCATACCTAATGCTAATTAACATATATAGTTGTTTCCAAATACCAACGACCGACTCTATCGCCAACAAGCGTCGTTCGTTTCTTTGACAAATGTTAAAACTTATAACTCTTGTTTTATTAAGACACGTGATTTTAGCAATTACGAGAATCGATGCACATGATTTATACTCTTTTTATTTTAACAATGGGTATTTGGTTAGCGGTATTAGATTTTAGAATAGTGCTTCTGAATCTTAGAGGTTGCTTGGTTGGGTGGAATCTTTTAAAATTTGAGGGAATTGGATTCCAAATTTAAGGAATTCCAATATTTGGTAAATCTTGGAATTTGAAGGATTTCAATTCATTCAAAGGAGGGAAAGTAAAATCCCTTCATGTTAGGAGGGAATTCAAAATCCATGGATATGGGATTGTGGCTAATTACATTTACATCCTTAAACCCTACAATATATTCAGCCTATCTGTTCCTCTTCCCACGCCTCGCCGGTCGCCGCCTCAGCTGGTTGCCGCCCTCTATCCGCGCCTCAGCCGGTAGCCGCCCTCTGCTCAGCGCCCTTCGCCGCCTCAGCCACTCGCCGGTCGCCGCCCTCTGCTCAGCTCCGATCGCCAGTCGCAGATCGTTTGCCCCTCACTGTTCGCCGGTAAGCTCGCTGCTCATCTGCTCATCGCTGTTCCCCTCATCTGCCCTTCGCCCGTCGCTGCGCATCCGCTCATCGCTATTCGTTCGCCCCTCACTGTTCGCTGTCCGCTGCCCTTTCACCCGTCGCTGCCCTTTCTCTCTCCTCGGTCTCTCGCCGGTCTTGGCTTCTGGAAAATATATATTGTGGGTAATCTCAAATACTGATTTTGTAGGAAGGGTAAAACTGTCATTTTACAAAACTGAAATCAAATTCAGCTACGTTGTCTACGAACCAAACAGGATATGGAATTGGATTCCAATTCCATTTCCAGTCAACCAAACAGATTACAGATTCAAATTCCAATTCCAGCCAGATTCCAATTCCTTCAGAGATTCCAATTTCTTCAGAAACATTCTGCGAACCAAACGCCACCTTAAGGTCGTGGGTTCAAGTCCCAGTAGTGGACATATGATATATAATTAGGTAGGTCGGTGTGTTTTAGTTGTTCAAAAAAACCTTTTTTTATCAAAAACCAAACGACACGAAACTGACCCGAACCCGAACGACATATGATGTATAATTAGGTGGGTCGGTGTGTTCTAGCTGGAAATCCAGTGTGTATAATTAGGTTAACACGAAACTCACCCGTACCCGATCCGAATTGATAACCTTAGCTTTATGTGGCTTTGCACTTGAGTCTGAGGGCTATCTTTTCATTTTTAGTCCTCTTGCTTCACTTCTTTAAAAAAAATGAGGGCGGCTTAATTCACCTATTCCAGACTTGATTTCAAGCCTTGTGCATTAGGGAGTGTAGCTTAGGTTTAAAGGAAAACAATTAGAAGCCTTAACTTAGTGGTGTTCTCCTTTTGTTGGGTATTAGAAGTTATAGTAATTAACGCTGACAATTTCTGGGTCGTCTCGAAACCCGACACGAAAAAAGTGACACGAATCCGAAACGGGTTAAAAGCGGGTTAACACGAAATCGATACGAAGATAAAGGAGTCGGGTTAGAGTCAACAAGACAACCCGAAAATGACCCGTATAACCCGTTTATAGGTAAACCTATAACATTTTAAAATTTTCTTTAATACTTGAAATTTAAAATTTGAAAAAAAGATTATGAATTCAAATAAGAGAGTGACATTTTAGGACAATAAAACCCGCCAAACAAAAATACAAAACCCTTAAACGTTAATAAACTCAAAATAAACAATAAAAGATTTACAGTTAAAACAATAGTATTTTATTTTAATATTTGTTATTTTTACTATATGATTTTGATACTTTTGCATTTGATTATTTGATAGGTGATACTTTAGTATTTTAAATCGATTCATAATTCTATTTAATGATGTATAATCTTAAATTGTTCGGTTGTTCAATAACATTATTTAGTGGTATAGAATAGTAATAATAAAAAAGTAAAATCAAAATTTCAATCAAACCGAAATATATACCGAATTTGAAGTTCGAATATAATGAAAACGTACATTGATTATTAAAGTTAGAATATAAACTAAAATCGTTTTCGAATTTTGTGCTGAACGTTGGAAAACAAACATGGAACTTAAAATATTGATAAAGAAAATCGTAGTTGAAACGGAAAACCGTATTCGAAAACCGAAACAATTCTCGTCGATGACATTTGGCCTAAATGGGCCGACACGAAAAAAACTGACACAACCCAAACCTGACCCGAAAATAAATGGATCGAAATTAGATCGACACGAAACTGACCCGAACCTGAACGACACGAACCCGACCTTAATTGACACCCATAAATTCGTAATGATAAATTATTTAACTTAAAGTCGGTGTCTTTTTGTTTCCTAGTTATAATAGGTTAAAGAGGCTTTCGTTTTATTTGGTTTAATGTTCTAAAAGAAACTTTGGAGAAAAATGATGTAGTTAAATTGATATTGTAATCCTAGATTAAAAGATCTTTGTAATTTTATTTTATTTTATTCTCTCTAGTATTTTTCTAGAATTATTTTTTAAAAATAATTAAGATTCACCTGATGGTAAAGTTATTTTTAAAAAAAGTTACTAATCTGTTCTAAAACTCCATATTACGAGATATATATAGTTGTTACCAACTACCGACTCTTTTGCCAATCGTCGTTGGTTCTTTAACGAGTGTAAAATCTCATTTCTATTAATACACGAGTTGTACTGTTGTAGCAACTACGAGAATCGATCCACATGATTTTTATTATTTTTTATTAAAAATATTTAAAAAGTGTATTGAAAAATGATACGTATGTTAACATCATCTCACACACAAATCAATTTAATGAGTAAATATAAAAAAAAAGATATTTGGAATAAATTGAAAAAAGTTCATGGCCTATATTATCTTAAATACTTGAAAGAGATGTCACGTATGGTAAATGGTGATGTGAAAATGTGATATGGACAAATAATTGTAATTGGCATAATGTGGTAGAGAGTTGATAAACCAGTTTAAATTAACCGGGAGGGGGTTAGATGAAAATTGTGGGGGTTTTATGAAACATGTGAGGAATTTTTATAAAAATATGAGAGGGTTTTATAAAAACTATATATTAATGTAATTAATTATAGGTTGTTTATAAATTATGTTTAATAACTTGTGATATATTTTTTTGTAAAAAAAAATTATTATATATTTGCGACCGTCTCATTTTATCTACGCTTTGGTATTTTATTGTAATATGACACTTTTTTAAAATTATTATATTCTTAATTTTTTGTTATCCATTAATAACTGTGGGTAGGTAATTCTTGAAATAATTTATATCTTTTTTATATTAATCCCCTTTACGTATCATAGTTGATATAATAACTGATTTCTTGGTCTTTCGATAAAAGAATTAAAAATATATTATATTTTAAAATTTTGTTTTATTAAGATAAAATTTATATAAAAACTAGATAAGATTTATAATAGACAAAGGTGTATGTTAAATAGCTGATACACTCAAAATATTAAAAAGAATAATATTATATTGATTTGTCATGGTTCAGTAACTTGATGTTATAAAATATTTAAAAATTTATATTTAAACATACTAGATAAATATATATGTACCAACTTAAAGTTAAAAAATCTTATCATAATATAATTCAACCCGAATAATGAACAACAATCGATATAAAAAATAAAAAATCATATATATATATATACATATATATATATGAGGGATTAATAAAAAAACTTCTCTTATATAAATAACTTAAGAAACCATTATGAATCATCATATATATCCATCAAGGACTTAGGTTTGTATGTGTGTGTAATTGATAATTGGCATTAATCCGTATACGTAAAAGGACATTTTTGAAATAACAAAAATCCACTACCCTATTTTTTTTCTCATTTACTCATTCTAACATGATAAGGGTGAGTTTACATTTATCCATTACATAAATATTACTTTTATTAACAATTGTGAACATGTGAAAAACATTAATATTACACTACAACTTTTAGATGTGAAATATAATTATATACATATATTTTAAAGTATATATAAAAAGTATTAAATATAAATTTTTTTTACGTATCGAAGCACAGTACAGGCATAGCACTAATTGGTTTGGGGGTTTGAATTGAAATTGACAAGTGCGAGACTTAACCTCGTTGAATCGTGCAATGACATTTAAGTGGGGAAGGGGGAGGTGTTTGAGTATACTTAACTTTTGAGCTTAAGTTTATTAGCGTTTTATCTTACAAGTTTTGTAGCTTTTTAGTCAAAACTTTTTTTAAGTTTATGCTTATTAGCCTTTTATCTTATAAGCTTTTTAGTTTTTTAGTGATAAAAATATTTGGATTAATTAATTTATGATTTATGAGTTAATAAGCTTCATTTACAAAAATGTTTGTCTTAAATTATTATTGTAAAATGACTAAAAAACATGCTTATATTTGAGAAATGGAGTGTGTTGGAAAAATGAAGAAGAATAAGGGAATATATGTAAATATATAAAAATAAGTCAATATAGAGAAAAAAAGTTATTTTTACTTTATTTATCAAAATTGACTTATTTTTACTAAAGATAAGTTTATAAGTTTAAATTATTAAACTAAGCTGAACACCAATTTTTTCATAAACTCAAAAAAATAAGCTAATAAATTAAAAAATCCATAAAATAATCTAAAACAAACCACACTTGGCTTGGATAATAACTACACATAATTTGATGTAGAAGATGATATTTACAACATTTACTTATACATCATAATGTCTTTTTCACCAAAATTTTATTCTAAGGTCCTCCATTCAAACCTTTCTCTATTTTATTGGAATTACGACAACGTTATCTAAAATATTAATTAATCTCAATTAAAGATTAACAAATGCATTATTGTTGTTACTTTCTTACTCACATGTCATGGATGTTTGCAAGTTTCGTCATTGGTGACATATTCATCTGAAACATTTTAAACACGTGTTGTTAAGAGTTTATTATCTCGAATAATTCAAATTAAACATTACAACATTTCTTTTAAAGTTTTATTTTCTCGGTTGGGCTCCTGTGAGGTCGGTATTTGCTTATATTTACAATGCTTAAACGTCACATTGATCATCTTCTTACCACTCTTGAACTTGTCTTAAATTGTCGCTTGAATTTCGTCCGAATGGTTTCAAGAATAAAAAATGCTATCATTTAAATGTTTTTTCTCTACTTAATTTTCTTTTTAATTCCTCAAAACACAATGCTAAAGTGTGTTGGTGAACGGTGAATGATCTATAACGGTCATATGAAAGACGCAAACGTCTTGCGTAACGAGAAAGAACGTGTAAAGGAAGGTTTATTTATAATGATGACACATTCTCTACGGTCCTTTAAGTGATCTTGTGTTTAATCCATTCTATATTCAAAAATTTTGACTTATAGAATAGTTACAATAAAATTATTTGTTGCTACATTTGTATAATTTTGTTCTTACAAACACTAATGTAAGGTTATCTCTATCTTAGAAAGGGCCAAGTGGTATGATGATAATAATTTATTATATTAGAGAGAAGTGTAAGTTATTGGTGATATATTTTGTTACACAAATTAAGAAAGATTTATTTACCAAGATCTCTTTCTAATTAAGAAAAACCTTTTGGTAAACCAAATCGTGAATGCCGTTCTTTGATAGTGCTCTGTCTATAAAGAGAGAAAGCAAGCTTTCATCGATTAATCTTAAAAATCCATTTAATCAAAATTGTAATTTCAATTTTAACTTTTCTATATTAATATTGAATCAAAATTATTAAAAAAGTTTCATATATGCTTTTCTTAAATCTTAAAATATTATGTGTGTCCACCCAAATTTATAAATATCATATTTACCCCTTATAATATTTCAAAGTATCATAATTTACTAAATTTGTAGTTTTATCATTTTAAAATATTTTAAACTTATTTTAAATTATTTAATTATAATTAATAAATATTTGACCTTATTATCTTAATGATAATAATATTTAACGTTTTTCTAAACCAACTCGTGCATCAACGAGAATCTAATCTAGTTTTTTAATAAAAACATCAAATCAACTAAATAACACTAATTAAGTGTTGTTAATATTTGCAACATCAATATTTGTCATTATATGCAGACAAACTATAACAAAATGAGAAGAGGGAAAGTGGCATGGAAATTGAAGGGGAATGAAATATGATGCGATGCTTATGTTGGGTAAGAGGGAAAGGGAGAGGGAAACGGAAAGGGAACGCGAAGCCATACAGATAGCCTTAACCATCGACCATCATCATACCTTACCAAACTGTTTCATGAAAAACCCAAACAGGTGAGATCTTGATGGTAAGCTTTCCTTAACAACTCGACAATTGGCAAAGTTATCAGCCCACTCACTTGTCTTTTGTCACAAACTTTATCCCGCTAGCTTCTTCAATTATCTCAGACGAATAGGCTATAAAAACAGCAGCAATATCAACCAAACTAATGTTGTCACCTCTGAAGAACTTCATACCTTTGAATTTTAGTTCCAGCTGCTCACAAGCTTGTAGAATATTAATAGCCTGCTCATCTTCTCCATTGCTATGGTAAACCTTGTACATCGCAAGAAGGCACTAAATAAACCATATTAATCATCAGAGATAATATATATTAAGGTTTAGTATATCATAATCTAGCTAGTTTGATTTTATATATGGCCAAGGTCTATTATGGAATCTGATTTTTGCATTCTATAAATAGTTATTAATATACACATAATACTTATGTGGTTTTTATTATTCTAAATCAATAACTAGTTCTCGTGTTATATTCGATCATCAGGTCACAATCACACACCATCGTGCCTCCTCCCCTCCCTCAATCACGCTGGTTGAGGCTAGCTGGTCCAAGGCCACGCTAACTTTCGAGTTTATTTTTTGTTTTTTCTTTTTGAGTGATTAACAATATATTTTAATTTTTTTCTTTTTCTTATCTCCTAAAAATACCTATCTTCTCCATTATTTTCCACACCACCACCTATTCTTTTTGTCAAACTTTCATATTCCTTAAACTCTCTTCTACCAAAAAGAAATGTCGTCTCATCATCGGAATGGTATTCACCTTCGAAATCGTCGGATGGGGAAATTAATCTTGCCAGTATTGGGAAATGAGAACTGTATTTTTTCATGGGATATTAACCAAAGCTATACATAAGCTTCTCGATGATGGTGAAGAACAAAGTTCGGTTCCAAGACGAAAATGAGACGACCAAAGTAGAGAATGTGAAACTACACACGAGCGACTTTAGGAGTCAGTTCTGAATGAGCAAATGACTATCCTTACTAATAGTCAAGGATCTGGAGCGAGAGTATACATTTTTTGAACAGGGATGAGATGCTAGAAGTAGAAAAGGGCTCCTTTGCAAAAGTGTACCTTGGCAATTTGGCAAAAGGCATACGGGGTATCTGCTGACACATTGGATGAGTACTTGAAGATAGATGAATAAACGGCACGAGAATGCATATAAAACTTCTTCAAAGGTATCATCATTCTTTGTGACATATTAGGAGGTGTAGATTGTATCCTATTGATCCAAAACAATTAAGATTTAAAGCCGCACAAGAAGCAGCAAGGAATGATGTAGAACGTTTTTTTGGTGGGTTAAAACAACGTTGACACATAATACAAAACCTAGCAACGTGACACCCTAAAAAAAGTAATGTACACTTGCATCATATTGCGCAATATGATATTGGAAGACAAAGGTAACGCGTTTTGTCGTTTTGATTACCACGCTAATCAAGGTGACGAGGAAGAGATTACTGAGCAATAATTCGACACTAACGTGCAAGACGTCTGAAACCGAATTGAACACATTTCACGGATTCCAAGGAACCACCACAAAAACTAGTTATCTTTCTTTTTAAAGTTAATTACATGGTTGATCCTTTAAGATATGCTCAAATCACACTTTCAGTTCTTTATTTGAAAATCTTGCAATTTCAATTCAAAATTTTTAATAGTTAAACACAGATGGTCCTTTAGCTGTTAAAAGATGTTTAACCTTTTGAAATACCTATTTTATCCTTTACACAATTAGTCCTTATCCATTTTCTTTAATTTTAAATCATTTAAAAAATCATTTTATTATTAAAAATAAAAAAAATTATACTTTTTTGTTAAGACTTATTAGCTCTTGACCTGATCCAACCTTCTCGCTTATACTCTTCTCCCCCCTCTCATTTTCTGGCCAACTTAATAAGTCACCGCCCATGACCACCACCCATGCCACCACCGTTGACACTCCCTTAGTTTTCGCCACCAGGTTCTTCTCTTTCTTTTTTTAAAACAAATTGTGTTTGTGAGTGTGTGTGTTTATGTATGTGTTTAAATCTAGTGTGTAAGATGTTTTCGATCTAAGCGTTTGTGTGCGTGTTTAGGTCTCAAAATCATCTTTTGTACCATCATGTTCTCCACCATCAACCACTTCTAGACAACCAATCTAAAACCCTAATCAGGACACAAATAAAACTAAACCCTAAACATTGAAATTCTAGATCTAGGGAAGCAAAAATCAGACACGAAGAAAGAGTAGACGAGGAGAGAGCGAGAGAGAGAGAGTAGAGGTGTAGATTTCTTAACACACACGAGATGGTGACGAACTGTAACACCGCTTCTGAATTTAGTTTCTTTAATGAGAAATCAAGTTTTAGCGGCGGAAATTTTTCTTTTTAAAACAACAAACAATTATTTACATTAATACTCATCAAAACAATCATTGCTAGTGAGTACATACAATCATAAGTATCAATATAGTAAGTCATGCGTCATATCATAAACAATCATTGTTAGCTTAGCACATAGCGGTGTGCTGACAAGATCAGTAAGAGTCGTGTCTTGCAGGGTAATCAATCCCGCTCAACAACTCAGACTGGGGAATCAGACACGACCATCCGTGCTGGCGGGGGAGCATAAAGCAGTCCACCAAGCATCGTTCACAGAGTCAAAGACTCCACAGGTAATCCAGCTACAACCGGCTGATCACCACTCACGTTAAGGCACGGTGGTTCTGCAGAACCTATGATCCAGGATGCCTCCCGAATCACCGTGAAATCCTGAAGGATCCAGTTACAACCGACTGACCTTAACCATGCGTCAGATAGTCTGCAGATAGTGCACAAACACATATACGTACATTTGATCCCACAGGGATCCATCATCTCACATATAACATCATACAGTTATTCATACGTGCATATCATCATATATTAACTAAGTGGTTCCAATCTGGACCCACTGGCATGCACCTGACATACGTTCTAACATCATACCAGTCATACACTTACCTCCTCAAGCGTACCTACAAAAGCAAGTTAGTCATACATAGTACATTCACATAGCATTTAGCATGCAAGCCTTACTCTACCGAGTCTCATGAAAGCCAGACACTCACCTGAGTTGTTTACTATGCACAGGTATCTGGTCTCAAGACCACAATTATGACAAGTTCACCTAGCATACCATTATTTACATTAGTTATTCACATGTGCATACAAGACTTACTAAACAACCATCTAACTTGGGACATAACACAAATCCGCTAGAACTGTCGGATTTGGGAAATCCGATGGTTCCGTCGGATTCATGAAATCCGACACACTCAAACCATGAAATCCGATACTTCACTTGATCGGATTCCAGCACTTAGTAATTTCACTATTCATATGAAATCCGACACTTGCGGATTTCAACATATAGAAAGAATCCGACACTTGGGCAGAAATCCGATAGACTTGCGGAATCTGACACTTCTATCGGATTCCGACAGTTCCATCGGTTTTCCATACTTGCGGATTCCGACAACTTCATCAACTTGGAATCCGACAACTTCACAGACTGGAATTCCGATACATGCTTGAATTCATTCTAAAAGTTACATTTTCATCGTTCTTTTGCCCAAATCATCTTAGGCCATTACAACATCATCATCTAATCATTATAAACACATGAAATCCCAACAAGAACACCATTCATGCAAAACCCATTAAAAGGTGAGTCTTCCATGTTTCCTCAAAGTGTTCATGCATGGAATTGTGTTTCTAACACTATAACACACGAATCTAATCTTTTAAACATATCAGAATCACATTGCTCACCTTTGGAGAATCAACGATCAACCGCTTCTTGTTCTTCTTTGAAATCCGAGAGAAAGCAACGAGAGAGAGAAGAGAGAGACGAGAGAAAGTGTGTGTTTGTTTTGCTAGGTTTGACCTTGGTCAACTTACCACACACATATGTATGTTTACATACAATAGTGGCGGTTGCCACCTTACCTCACTAGAGGTTTTCCTTTACTTTAATTAATTACATACACACATACTTAATATACATACACACATAAAATGTAAACATCAATTCATTTAATTCAACAAGCACTTACATAACACTTCCTATTACAATAACTATACAAACGTACATACTAATTACAACTAGGCCCAAGATGAGGATGTTACACGAACCAGATCTGAGAGGGAGTAGTCACGACGAGGTGGCTGTGGTGGTCGTGGAAGTTTTGGTGGTGGCTTACTCGCGGCGGTCTTGAAAGTTCCAATCTCAGAGGGGTTTTATCATGATGGAAATTTTGTAGTGATAACAGTTTTGCGGTGGTGACAATAGCTACGATAGTGGTAGTGCGGGCCTGAAGGTCGACGCCATGGGGTGGTAGCCGGAGGCTCTTCGCCGTAGGTGGTGGCCGGAGGTTCCTATCCGGGGAGAGGGAAAGAGAGAGAGAGAGAGAGAGAGAGTCCATCTTGAGGTCTGGATGAAGAGGAAAAGAATTTTAACCAAATATATTTTAAAGTTCAATTTTTAAATAGAGATAGATAAAAATATTTTAAATATCATTTAAATTTTTTAAAGGGTCTCTCCATATAATATTGAAAGGGGTAAAATGGGTATTTTAAAAAGTTTAACCCTAACACCGTTAAAGTTAACAGACTAAGGACAACCCGTGTTTAACTTTTGAAAATTAAGGACTAAAATTGCAAGATTTTCAAATAAAGAACTAAAGTGTGATTTGAACATATCTTAAAGGACCAACCGTGTAATTAGCTCTTCTTTTTGTTTGAAAATTATGTTTTTTTCGATTTTTTATTTTTATTTTCTAAGATTAAAATATTAGTTTAATTTATAGATTATAATATTTTATATTATTTCTTGCAAATTATTTATAAAAACTAATGTAATTAAATTAACAAAAGTAGTAACATAAATAAAAATAAAAATAGATTAAAGATGAGATGGTGGTGTGGGATGGATGTTGGAGGTTGTGGGATAGAATGAGATGGAAAGAAAAATTGATGTGGTGCTATTGTGACAATGATAAAGAGTGAGATGGATGTTGATGGTCTTACTAAAGTAAATCAATGAAATTAATTAAACGGGGTGAAGTTATTCTTATTGCCGTATAATCAATGAACTTTGTCCAGAATCAAACAACAACCTTCTCATAAGGATCTCTAGGCAATATCTGAACCTCTCTCCAAATATCTTCAATGTACTCAATGATCACAAGTGTCCCGAGATTGGATTCCCGTTGTGAACAAGCACATGTGTTTTCTTGTAAACGGGATTGTATATAAGAAGATCGGTAGTCTTGTTGTTATGATCTTCTTCGATGATATAGTACTTGATTTCCTTCATGTTTAAAGCAATGTTCACACCGGAAACATATGGACTCCTACAATTTCACTTCAATATCCATAATTTTTTTTGGATGATCAGATTCAAGATTTAGTTTGGATTGTGTAGAAGTAGCTAACTAGTAGCTAGTGTACGTTTATATAAATATTCGGATGGACATTTGGGTGTTAATTTGCTATATATGCAAGGTGTAATCAGTCCGTAGAGAAATAATTAATAGGAATTATGCTATGATGACGACTTTTTGAATGTGCATCCTGACTAGTAGCTAGTGTACGACTTTTTCCCTTTTTCTTATCAAAACTATTTATTTCTGATATATTTGTTTGAAACAGGCTCACAGTGAAACGTGGTTAAATTACACTCGTCATATACATCAATTAAACAAATCAAATTTAAATATATAAATAAATTACACTCGCAGTCAGATGTGCTTGTAAGAGACGTAAGACCCTTGAGCTGCCTTGGGCAGTCAGATATGATCGTAAGAGACGTAAGACCCTTGGGTGCCTTGGGCAGTCATATGAAAAGTGAAATCGTCGTCAGTGCACTGCGTCGGTATTATGTGAATTGATATGTGATGATGGATTGTTATGTGTTATGTACATGTCTAGTGTGGTGTGTAAGCTAGTGTGCTCGTTAAGCTTTATGCTTACTGTTGTTGACTTATTCTTTTCAAGATCCGATTATGGGAAAGCTCCAGCGGTGTGAAGACGGTTCATCTTTTATCAAACGTTTCCGCTATTTAATAAAACATATATTTATTTAATCTTATAATTGTAATTTAATTACTTTAAAGAATTATCATTGTACGACGTGTAGTTCCGGGTGCGGGACCTCGTCTGGATTTTTGTCTTCATGACTACAGTTATTTAAAAAAAAAATTGGGACGTTACATTAAGTTCTTTTCAGTGGCTGATCAATCGAGCACTGCAAATACTACTTCTCTAACCATTCCGGTATTCAAAGGAGAAGTTTATGAACACTGGAGTCATTGTATGAAAACCATTTTGCGATCTCGAGACCTATGGGAAACGGTCTGTCTAGGCTTAATAGCAATCGGTGATGGATCGAGTGACAACAAAGAGGCAAGGAAAAGAGATGCTCAAGCCATGACACTTATCTAGTAGGGTGTTCATGATAACCTTTCTTCCACAATTGTTGCGACTGATTCGGCAAAAGGATTTGATTGACATAAAACATGTATTTTACTCATTTGTACAAAAACAGAAAGTATGTGAATGGCAAGCGGCCATATCGGAAAGCTGGTTCTGGTTATTGGAAAGCCACAGGTCCTTATAAAGTTACTATGAAAAATGGGGTTAAAATTGGTGGAAAGAAGTCTTTGGTTTATCATTAAGGGCATTTGCCAAATGGTACTAAAACTAGTTGGATGATGCATGAATACGTGGTCGAGGGTTATGAAAGACGACAGTTAGATCCGGCAGATATGAAGGTTTTGAAATCTTGGGCATTTAACTCTTGATTTTTGTTCCAGTAATCATTGTATTTTTTATCATTTGATTAACCTTTTTTTGGCAGCTTGATGACTATGTTCTGTGTAAGACAGATGACTGAACAAGCCGTTACTACTAATCAGCAGCTTGGTGAAGCCTCCAATGATCAAGATGAAACTCTCAGAACTAATCTTGAGGTCGAAAGCAAGAGAGCTCTGGTTCCTTGTCAAGAGGCCTATTTGTCATCAAATCAAGATGTGAATCCTCAAAATTATTTTTCAAACCCGGATCCTACTACCCTTCATGTTGATAATCATTTGCTTAACTCAAATCAAAACATGAAAGATCAACAGGCTCACATGGTCACAAATATTCAAGCCACAAATCTCATTAACGAGAACAATGAGGTAATTCCACATTTGTATCAAAACTCGAATCCTGTTATTCATCATATTGAAAGGAGTTTCCCAGTTCAAGGATACTCTAATTAACACATGCACACGATTGTCCCAAATGGAGATAAAGTGAACAGGCATGTTATGGTTCCTGATCCGCAGGCTCGTGTGCTCTCTCATCAAGAGATAAACAATCCCACTATTAATCTTCAAGTTAAAAACAATGTGGTTGTGCAAAATTGTAGAGATGTGACATCTTTCTTGGACTTTTGATGAATTTGATTCAAGAAACGATTTGAATCAACAGTTTTCAAAGATCGAAAAAAACAACTTGATCAATCAACAGTTTTGAAACTATAAATCATCTGGTTTTATTTGAGATTTGAACGATGATCGAACAAGAAACCCTAGTGTAGCTTGATTGAAATGTTCATTTGATTATCAGTCAACATGTATTCTTTGATGACCGATTAATTGATTTGAGTTTGACCACCTTTGATTAAATGATTTCAATCTCATCTTTGATCAACTGATTTGAAATGCAGAAAGAGAAAGTATTTTGTGTTGTATATTATTTCTTGTTATAGTGAATGTTAGTATACAAGAGAGTATTAAATGATTTTATAACTACATTTAATTGAATATTTATGGTCAATTAAACAGGTTATGAATGAAGTTGAAAGAAAACGCAAGGCCTCTACTGATAATTATGATGGTAACCACCTCCAACATCAGCTCCTAATACAAAGATTGCATCAACCATCTTCTGCTGCTAATACTTCCATGTGCTGCCCACGCCTTCATTGCCACTGTAAATGTCACCATGCCGCGAAAACGATGACATCAGCGGCAATTGAGAACGCTACTTATCTTTATTCCATTCCAATCGGGTACAGATTCGACCCAACAGACGAAGAGCTTATCACCCATTATCTATTGAGGAAGATCCAGAATCAAACTCTTCCCAAGAGCAGGATTAGCGAAGCTAATATATATGGAGATCACCCAAAGGATATTGTAGGTATGTGATCTTTAATTAATCATACCTGGGCTTGTTAATAAGCATAGTATTTGATAATTGAAACCAGGTAAGATTATTAATGCTCTTGATCTTATTCAATCTAATTTTATGTTCACAGGGAATTACCGGCAATCTATAGAAGGTGGATGGTACTTTTTCACATCAAGAAACAGAAAGTATGTGAACGGCAAGCGGCCAGATCGGAAAGCTGGTTCTGGTTATTGGAAAGCCACAGGTCCTGATAAAGTTATTATGAAAAACGGGGTTAAAATTGATGGGAAGAAGTCTTTGGTTTATCATGAAGGGCATCCGCCAAATGGGACTAAAACTATTTGGATGATGCATGAATACGTGGTCGAGGGTTATGAAAGACGACGGTTAGATCTAGCAGATATGAAGGTTTTGAAATCTTGGCCATTTAACTCTTGATTTTTGTTCCGGTAATGATTGTATTTTTTTATCTATTGGTTAACCTTATTTTTTTTGGCAGCTTGATGACTATGTTCTATGTAAGATATATTATAAGGCTGAACGTGGAAAACAGATGACTGAACAAGCCGTTACTACTAATCAGCAGCTTGGTGAAGCCTCCGTTAATGATCAATCAGAAACTCTCAGAACTAATCTTGAGGTCGAAAGCGAGAGAGCTCTGGTTCCTTATCGACAGGCCTATTTGTTATCAAATCAAGATGTGAATCCTCCAAATTATCTTTCAAACCCGGATCCTACTACCCTTCATGTTGATAATCATTTGCTTAACTCAAATCAAAACATGAAAGATCAACAGGCTCACGTGGTCACAAATATTCAAGCCACAAATCTCACTAACAAGAACAATGTGGTAATTCCACATTTGTATCAAAACTCGAATCCTGTTATTCAACATGTTGAAAGGAGTTTCCCAGTTCAAGGATACTCTAATCAACACATGAACACAATTGTCCCAAATGGAGATAAAGTGAACAGGCAAGTTATGGTTCAAGATCCACGGGCTCTTGTGCTCTCTCATCAAGAGATAAACAATCTCACTATTAATCTTCAAGTTAAAAAGAAAGTGGTTGTGCAAAATTGTAGAGATGTGACATCTTTCTTGGACTTAATTTCACATAATATCTCATTCAACCCCACGTACCCATTGGAGAATTTTCCATATTTACCACTAACACCGCGAAATTCTCCTTCTCCACCGTCATGTAGTCAAAGTTGTAATCCACTAACCACGTCCGGACAGTCAGAGCCACCGGGTTTTTAAAAAGGCAATAATTTTGATCAGGTTGACCTTTTCAATCACCAAATGTCATTCTTGTTCGCCCAAGATGGAGATGATGGTTTTCTTGACAATTATGATCCAGAGCTTGATGGACATGAATTGGATGATGATGATTAGGAGGTAGAAAACTCTTGGTAGTAACATTAGTACGTACTCAGGCGTCGTCATTAAGCTGGTCATTATGTTTTACACAACTATATATATATATATATATATATATATATATATATATATATATATATATATAAACTTAGTTTTCCTTTTTCATGTCTTATATTTTTTTTCTTGTTTTCTATATTCTGAAGCATGTGAATTCTAACTTATTTTTGCAACGTGTGGTATCTTGCAAAACCTAAACATCTTATCACTTGAATGTAGTCAATTAATGTTTCCCAGTTTTTTTATAGTTATAAAATCTGAATATATCATAAGAAAAAAATTGCCCACAGGAATAAGAAAATTGAGCACAATTTGATAAAAATAGCATTAAGAAAATTGATAAATATATATTATAACAACAATATCCAATCCTGTTGGGCGGGTAAACGATTCTGATAGGTCGTTAATTTGCTGCAAAACCAAATAACAATATTTATTGTTTTTATTTTTTTGTAAGAAGAGATTTCAATTCATTATATCATAGTATAAAAACAAGTACATTCCATACAACTCCAATGTCCAAAACAATAAATAATGTACACAAGGCTACCAATGAATCAAGAGCCGTCAATTCTTTCAGAGAATTACAAAGTAAAAAGTAAAACCTAATCTCAACTATTGTCTAATTCTAACAATTATTTGCTACAAAACCAAATAACAATATCTATTGAGGAAGATCCAGAATCACACTCTTCCCAAGAGCAGGATTAGCGAAGCTAATATATATGGAGATCACCCAAAGGATATTGTAGGTATGTGATCTTTAATTAATCATACTGGGGCTTGTTAATAAGCATAGTATTTGATAATTGAAACCAAGTAAGATTATTAATACTCTTGATCTTATTCAATCTAATTTTATGTTCACAGGGAATTACCAGCAACAAGCTATAGAAGGTGGATGGTACTTTTTCATATCAAGAAACAGAAAGTATGTGAACGGCAAGCGGCCAAATCGGAAAGCTCGTTCTGGTTATTGGAAATACTTTATTTATCTATTTTTATTTGAAAACAACACATTCTAATATGTATTTTATTCCCAATTAGTTCATAATTTAATAAAAGTATGTAGATCAATAATTTATTAGATAGAAAGATTAAGCATAAAAAATATCTTTTTTAGTGAATTTTATAAATATCTAAAAATATATTTGTTAATGTTAGTAAAAAAACAATAAAAAGTAGACTAATTATTAAATTTCATTCATTCCGTGAAGGAATAAGAAAAAAACACCCATTTCTCATGGAATGAAATGGAAGGAATCGCATTTCTTATGTAATGGTTTATTCCATTCCTGCATGATTAACAAACAGATTTTTTTCACTAAGACAGAATGACTTATTCAATTCCCCTCTCGTTCATCCATACGAAACACTGCCTTAGTTTTCTAGTTTCATGCTCATTTACTCTTTCTCGCGTACTGACACGTGTCTACTATCACCGTCCCCACCAATTCTACTATTGCTTTTCTGGTCCCTATTCCCGATCAACGTTCCTCTTTCATCCGTAATGTAAGGGTTTTTTGATTTGGAAGAAACTATTAGCATCTAAAATAATCCCATCTCTTTTGTTAATCAATTCATATGTTAGATTATAATAAGGTATTTCAATTCTACTGTCGGTGCAAGAAAATTAGTCGAACACAATTTATCCTTCTTGGTGAAGAAGGACGCAAACGTAGATTGAATGGAGAAATTTAGCATTGAAAACAACTAGCAAAACCGCAATTGAAAGCACAAAAAAGGTTGTAATGTCGATTCATTGAAAAGGAAGTTTCTCTCTTTATAAGTAACTGATGTGCGTGTAACGTACCAGTTTTAAATTTATAAAATCCGAATTATTTAGCACGACTATAACACAAATAGGTAAGAGAACCTAATCGTATCGTAGTATAGTAAATAAGTACGGGTGTCGAACACAAGGGAAACGGATATGATTTTGAATATAACTATACTAATCAAATATTAAACTAATTAAAACAACTAAAATGGGGGAATTTAGAATCTTATCAATAAAGATTCAAACTTTATTATCTAAAATCACTCCTAACACTAGCAAACACTCAAAAGCAAACCAAAGAGAGCAAAAGCAAAGATTTTTATGGATTAAACTTATCAAATTAAAGCTTTTCCTCCCTAGATTTGATTTCTACTTTTTTAAAACATTTAATTTCCAATTAATCGTGCAATTAACATTTGTTTCATCTCATACCGATTTCTATAATGGATAGACTCTTGGTCCAAAGTCTAACCCTAAAATCATGTATTTATTCAATTCTATGGTCAAGAAATCGTTTAAGTGCATAATTAGACATATTTAATTTCGTGTCAAACAAGACTCCACCTTTAACAATTGTTTTGGTTATTAAATTGTTAAATTGACAAATAAAGGTCATTACATGCCAATCATACACATTAAAGTTCCATTCTTGATTATCTAAGCCTAGGATATGATCAATCACTAGTCAAGATTAATTATTGATCCTAATTAATTATGATAAAAGCTATAAAAATAGATTGGTCCTCTAATTTTTATAAACTCAGGATATAAATAGTAAAAAAACAGAACTTTAACACATATGGATCAATGGTGAGCTTATAAGACAAATTATGAGATGAAAACATGTTCTAATAAATGGAAATCAAACATCTTTACAAAGTATCATTTCCTCTAGGGAGAAAAACAAGAAAACTAGCCAATAACAGTCATATCAAGCTTCTGGAAGTAATAAATAAACATTAGATACAAGAGAGGAATGATAAATCTGTAATAAGCAAGCTTCCTAGCCACTTTAATCTTCAAATCAAGCTCAAATCATTCAAATTAAGCTCCATGGCTCTTGGAATGACTTTTGGACGTGTTTTGGAAGTATTTGGGTAGTATAAGTTGGGTGATTCTCCCCAAAATCGATCTAGACATTCGTTTATATAGAAAACTGAAAACAGGGGCATCGCGCCGCGACGGGTAAGTGTCGCGTCGCGACGGGTGAGTTTGACACGATCCAAAACTCTTTTAAAAATTGAATTCTGACGTGATCTGACGCGTCCCGCCGCGAACCAATCAACTGTCGCGCCGCGATGACACGTGGCGAGCTTTTGGACCTTATCTTGAACAGCTCCGTCGCGCCGTGATTCTTTAATGTGTCGCGCCGCGACATCGCTTTTTCAGACATTGACCATAAAAGTGATTTTGTAGCCCTCTGAGTCTAGTTTCCGTGGCTTTTTGAATCACCTCAATCCGAGTTCGTATGAGTGAGATATGATCAAAACAGTAGAGGTGTGTCGGCGCGGACAATTTTTCTTATTTTCTTCAGTTTTTCTGGTTTTTGCTCAAAACTTTCTGGTTTTACTTATTTACGAACAATCACAGGCTAAAATAAAACAGATATCGCTTAAAATATATATCTAAATTTGGCGATATCAATAACACATAGTCAATTTTCATGTCCTCGACTTTAATACACACGGAGAATATATATTTGAAGTTATGTAAAGACAAACTAATTTTACTTATAAAATAGGGTTTAATTCATGAAAATGTATTCAACTTGTCACATTTTGCTATTGTATGTATCGAACTTCCAAACTTATCTTTTAATGTACTAGACTTTCCAAACTTACCATTTTATGCACCGAACTTGCTATAGCAGGTTATAAGATGATGTGGCACCGGTTTCCCTAATGTGTCCGGTAACGTGGCGGTGACTTGGATTTGTCATGGTTTAAAATAAAAAAATAGTTATTTTATTATATATATAAATAATAATGATAATAATCTTCTAATATAAATAAAAGACTAATTTGATAAAATTTATTAGACGATCTAAACCATTCATTTAAAAATATATTTAATCTTGATCATTTATTCATTTAAAATTAAAAAATCAATTTTGACTTTTTCCATATATGCCCTTATTAAATCATATAAAATCGTATTTGTCCACCTTAATTTATAAATATCCTATTTTTGTTTTATATTATTTCAAAATATTATATTTAACCAAATTTTTAGTTTTATTATTTTAAAATATTTTATAATCATTTTAGATTTCTTTTTAATTATAAACAATAACGTTTAACTTTATTAAATAAAAGTCTAATTTGGTAAAATTTATTAAACGATTTGAATCATTCATTTAAAAAATGTTTAATCTTGACCATTCATTCACTTAAAATCAAAAAATCAATTTTGGCTTTTTATAGTCAATATTATTAGATATAATTTCATATATGCCCTTATTTAATCTTATAAAATCGTATTTGCTTACCTAAATTTACAAATATCATATTTACCCTTTATAATATTTTAAAATATCATAATTAACCAAATTCTTAATTTTATCATTCTAAAATATTTTATAATGATTTTAAATTCCTTTTTAATTATAACCAATAATGTTTAACGTTATTAGCCTTAATTGTAACAATAATGATTGATGCCTTATATAAGAAATATAATTACATCTCTTTATATCATGATACCACATTTCTGCCGTCAAGTCTACCGTGCTACTCGCGTCGATGTTTCCACTGTTGGTCAGAGTATTAATGTCGTACGTTGTCATTTTTTAAATTCTCATTTAATTTGCGTTTTATTATTATTTAATACATTTTTATTAATGTTTAATATTTATTATCGGTTAAACCAACCCATGTGTCACACGGGCATGTTGTCTAGTAAAAATATAAAGTGTTAGAAGGGTCACTAGCTTAGTTGTTACTAGTCAGTTAGCTCTGTGTATATAAACCTCTCTTGCTAAATGTAAATTAACTCATCTTCTTCATTTCACTATATACTACTATCAATATGGTATCAGAGCGGTGATTGAAATCATCTCAATCATATTCTCAACATCGATCCTCCTAATTGATTCTTTGATTACTCGAAGCTAAAATCGAAATCATCTTCGATTTGAGAAGATGTCCGTTCCAAATTCTAAATTAAATCACGATGATGTTGATTCAAATCATCATCCGTTATATCTACATCACAATGATCATCCAGGAATGGTATTGATCGCGAAGAAACTCATTGGATCTGAAAACTATAGCACATGGAGACGATCTATGATGATTGCCCTAAGTGCGAAAAACAAAATCAAGCTCATCAATGGAGATTTTCTAGAGCCTAATCAGACATCAACGCTAAGATCTTACTGGGAAAGAGCAAACGACATGGTAATTTCTTGGATCCTAAACACTGTATCCGATCAAATTAGCAATAATTTGAGCTATGTCAATACCGCCTCTACCCTTTGGAGTGAGTTACATGAACATTATGCACAGCTAGATGGTCACACAGTATTTCAAATCACAAATGAGATTGTTCAACACAAACAACTCAATTGTAGCATAGAGGTCTATTATCACAAATTAAAGGGCTTATGGGATGAATTAGATGCCATGGAAGCACCTTATATCTGTACAGTGAATGTACATGTGAGAATGGAAGATCAAATGGAGAAAGGGACCAAAGAAAAAGACTAATTCAATTCCTCATGGGTTTAGATGAAAGTTACACAAACATAAGAGGGCAGATTCTATTAATGCAGCCATTACCTGTAGTTGCTAAAGCTTATGTCATGCTACTACAAGAAGAAAAACAAAGGGAAAATCCAAAGCCACCAACACTGAATTCAATTGCTCTCAATTCAATGTCAACAAACAGACAACAGGTTGATCAGGGATACAAGAAGAACTATAATACTCAACTTACGGGGGGGATATGGAGAACACCACAACTACGCATCTGCACACCAAGTTAACCAACTCCAAAGCCAAAGTCAGTCTCACAAAACAAAGATACTTCTAGAACACTGTTTGGTAAAGTGCAACAGAATGTAACTATCAAACTGATTAGTTTAGTCACTAGCTTCTTTGTTATTAGTCAGTTAGCTCTGTGTATATAAAGCTCTCTTGCTAAATGTAAATTAACTCATCTTCTTCATTTCACTATATACTACTATCAATATTTTCTCAATATGTGGCACCGGTTTCGCTAATGTGTCTGGTAACGTGGCTGGTGATTTGGATTTGTCATGGTTTAAAATTAAAAAATAGTTATTTTATTATATATGTATAAATAATAATGATAATAATAAAAATATAAAGTGTTAGAAGGGTTTTCATACGATTCATATGGGTTTATATGCCTTCATCTTTGATTTCTATTTCATATTTATCTGCCATGTTTGATTTCCACTTGCATCCTGCCGGCGAGGTTCGATTTTGGATCTAAGGTTCATCTTCTATCAGCGAGGTTCGATTTTGCTTTCTCTCCTGTCAGCAAGGTTGATTGCACTTCAGATCCAAGATCAAGTTTTGTTTTTTGGGCTTTGTTTGATTTTTGATACCCAATAAATGCTAAATCTGGAACAAATTGATTTGAAGGTATGTTCACCTTCAAGATCTTCTTTTTAGGGCTTTGTTCCAAATTTGGGTTTATGGTGTGATTAGGGTTCATGTTTCTTGCCAATCCAGATTTGGGTACGACTTGGGTGCAGATGTGGGTTTAAAGTTTGATGTTCAATATCTCTCATCTTTGGATTTGGGTGCAGATCTTTGGTTTTAGGTGCAGATCTGGGCAAAATTATCTGCGATTGTTGTTCAATCGAATTGTAAGTTCGTTTATTGTGTCCATACATAGATTAGGGTTTAATCGATCAACTTGCAAGTTCGTTTTCATCTTGTTCTTGAATGGAGATTTATGGCTGATAAACAAATTAGGGTTTTGATTATGTTGATTACTTTCATTTTTGGTTCATTTGATGCTTGTACCCATCTGAAGACCATCGATTCTTGCTTTCAGATAATCAAAGGTTCGATTTTCATGTTTTTTTATCGATAGTGTTCATCGCTTTTGATTGTGATTTTGTGTTTTTATGAAGATAAAATAGATCATAATGGAAGAACACGGATTAATCTTCAAGAACAAGTGAGGTGGAAATTATAAATTATGTGGTAATTAAATTATTAATAAAAATAAATGAAAAATAAAAAAATTACTGTTTACCTGCTGAATGGGTATCCGGATACACATATTGGTAAGTTTTGAGACTTTGATACATTAAATGGTAATTTTGAAAGTTCGATATATACAATAGCAAAAAATGACAAGTTGGCTACATTTTCACGAACTAAACCCTATAAAATAATATCATTATACCCTGTTTTTTTAAAACCATATCTGATTTCAAAAGTTTGATCGAGCATGAGTGTGGATAATGATTAGAGAAGGAAGAAAGTTTCATAGAGCTACTTATTATTGTTGTTCATTTTCTATCATCTTATTGTTTATGTGTTTATGTAGGGATCAAAATGGCTTGGGTAAGATCGACCCACAAACACTTTTTCGATCTCCATATTTATAAGTAACTATCATTTTACGTGCCCCTAGATGAACACGTTCTGTTAAAATACCTGTATTAATCTAACTGAATTAGAACATTGTTTAAGAAGTTGTGCGCATTAAATTTGAAAGATTTTGGATTTAGTTTTTTTTCCCTTGATGTCACTTATTCTTAAGTTGTGCTTCTTTTTGTTTGCTAGATGTTCTTCATTAGCTTATTTAGGTTCACTACAAGAAATCAAGGCAATAGGTGCGACACCAAGTTGTGTCACCACTATTGTCCAATGTCGCCCCTATTACCCATAAAAAAAGCCCGGGCTACTTTCCCCCCTTTTTTTTGGAGTTGCCGCTAAAAAGGGTTGTCGCCCCTAAAAATGTCGCGCCTAAAGGTTTAGAGATAAAAGCTCTCCTTCTCTCGCTTTTAGTCTACTCTGTCTTCATTAATCTCTCACCTGCACTCGATCGATCTGCCTAC
Source organism: Dittrichia graveolens (assembly GCA_038502395.1). NCBI lineage: Eukaryota > Viridiplantae > Streptophyta > Magnoliopsida > Asterales > Asteraceae > Dittrichia > Dittrichia graveolens. Next base: position 17,778,061 of record JARJIL010000005.1, read on the forward strand.
CGCCGCTCGCCCTCACCGTTGCCTCTTGCCTGCCGCCGTTCACTCTCACATTGCGCCGCTCGCTCTCTAAAGGTAATAATGAATTTTGCCTCTTTTTTGTGTTTGTGTGTGTGTGTGGGTGTTCGCCGGTGGTGTGTGGGTGTTGTACGTGTGTGTTTGTGTGTGTATGTGTGTTAATTAGAGCATGTTTCAGTGTGTGTGTGTTTCGGTGTGTGTGTGTGTGTTTCGGTGTGTGTGTGTGTTCCAGTGTGAGTGTGAGTGTGAGTGTGATTGTGTGTGTGTGTTCAAGTGTGTGTGTTTCTATGTGTGTTAATTGCGATTATTTTATTTAGTTAGTTGTATTAGATTACTTAAATGATAATTAGGGGTTTTGATTTTGCTAATTAGTGTGTTTCTATGTGGTTTTGATGAATTTAGTTTAGATATTTAACTATAAAATTATAGTAGTTGTATTCACTATATAAGTAATCCTTTTTGCACAAGTGTTAGAAATTCAATCTCACTAATTTAGATCCCTTTAGTTATGGGCATATAAAGACAATCCTTTTATTTAGTTAATTGTATTAGATTACTTAAATGATAATTAGGGGTTTTGATTTTGCTAATTAGTGTGTTTCTATGTGGTTTTGATGAATTTAGTTTAGATATTTAATTATAAAATTATAATTGGTATAATTAAATGAGTTATATTGACTTCTAACACGTCATAATTGGTATAAATGAGTTATATTCCGTTCTAATGGGTCATAATTGCCGTGTATGATAAATTAGACTTTGTTTAATATATAATTAATGAATTATATTTATTTTGAAGCCGGAGAATATTGAAGCAATTCTTAGCAATCCGGCATTTACAGCAAGAATTGTGGAGATCTTCCGATCGTTGACACCTCGTAGTGATAATGGGTCGGATAATGCGGGAAACGAGAATGCGGGGAACGACAATGCAGGAAACGAGAATCCCTATACCGACGATGAAGTGTAGCTTAGTTATATATATATATATATAAAAGTACGTTAGACAATTAAACTTGATTTTGTTTTGTGTAAACCGTACACGACTTTTGGTTTGTATGAAGAATGTGGCTTAGTTTATAACATATGCGTGATTTTTTATATATTTCTGGAATTATCGATAGTATATATACGGGAAATACCGGCATTTTAGTGTATATGTTGAGTTGTGATGAAGATCCAATAGGGGCGACGGTATTAGGTGCGACTTTTTGCAATAGGGGCGACACTAATAGGCGCGACAAATTGGGCAACAACGGCAAGGCAATAGGGGCGAATCAATAGGGGCGACATGTCGCCCCTAATACCAATATGGGCGACTTCGTGGGGTATTAGGCGCGACAAATGTCGCCCCTAATGCCCTGTTTCCTTGTAGTGCTTATATATATTCTTAATAATGTTTTCTATGGTGTGAGTCAAATTTTCAGAATTATGCATGTTGACGCTTCAAAATCTATATATTGATGTGCTAACAGTGGGCAATCACCCAATGTTTATGCACAACTTAGGGGCTTTAATAAATTTCAAAAGGTTAGTGGGATAGCCGAATGAAAAACTTCACTTATGTGTAAACAACTTTTTCTCAAGCCTTCCGTTCAGCATATTAATGCTTATTTTCTTCTTGAGGTTGAACTCTCTCTCTCTCACACACACATATATATATATATATATATATATATGTATGTATGTATAATAATGAGTAGTCATTACCAAATTAATTAATACACAGTCTCTAACCTGGTATACGATGAAGACCGATTCAAACTTAGGTTGCTGATTTGGAACTCTTGTTTATGCCATGCACGTGAAGATTATTAATTTATTCCTATTAAATAAAAGTCTAACGGCTAGTGCAGTTAGGCTATCCTAGTCTTGAGGGTTGTTGAGACTTTTTCGTTGCTTTATACTTATTTATAGTCGTTATCTTCATGTGTAGACGTACCAAAAAATATACAAGCTTTCTGAATAATAAAGAGTTCTTTGATAATATGAAACATTCCAGTTTCTTCATATTCCCTTAGTTAATTGTTGTCACTGTGTTCTTTTACCAACATTATGGTATCAGAGCCACGTTGGCAACTCCCTTGACTCACATTAAGTTCTTCTCAATGGCTGATCAATCGAGCACTGCATATACTACTTCTCCAACCATTCCGGTATTCAAAGTAGAAGGTTATGAACAGTGGAGTCTTTGTATGAAAACCATTTTGCGATCTCGAGACCTATGGGAAACGGTCTATCTGGGCTTAACAGCAACCGGTGATGGATCGAGTGACAACAGAGAGGCAAGAAAAAGAGATGCTCAAGCCATGACACTTATCCAGTAGGGTGTTCATAACCCTTTTTCCACAATTTTTGCGACTGATTCGGCAAAAGGATTTGATTGACATAAAACATGTATTTTACTTATTTGTATAAAAACTAGTTGGAAAGCTGGTTTTGGTTATTGGAAAGCCACAGGTCCTCATAAAGTTATTATGAAAAATGGGGTTAAAATTGGTGGAAAGAAGTATTTGGTTTATAATGAAGGGCATCCGCCAAATGGTATTAAAACTAGTTGGATGATGCATGAATACGTGGTCGAGGGTTATGAAAGACGACGGTTAGATCTAGCAGATATGAAGGTTTTGAAATCTTGGCCATTGAACTCCATTAATGATCAATCAAAAACTCTCAAAACTAATCTTGAGGTCGAAAGATAGAGAGCTCCAAACCTATTAGTCATCAAATCAAGATGTGAATTGTAACGCCCCAAAATCTTAAATAAAGTAAAACTCTGATACTAGAAATAAAAGGAGTTTACACAAAGCGGAAGCTAAAGCTATCACTGAACCTTCTAGTTCAGTTACAAAAGTAATACTAAATATTTACAACAAAGATTTGTTTTCACAAAATACAACAAGGCGTTAGTTTTCAAAATACAAATTTACACCCAAATCACAACCTCTGTCAAACTGGGGCCTTGCCCTTGCAGGAATCACGCCCTGCAAAACAACAGTAAGCAGTATCTAATAAGCCACAAAGCTTAGTGAGAAAACTAAACTGTAAATCATATAAGCATGCGCATACACATATACAAATGCTGTAACAGTTCTTATGGACACGGTACTGCACCATCTTAGCATCCGCCAAGAAGGCTAAAATGCTGCCCGTAGCAACTACTGCACAAAGCAGTGTGCTACAGCTCTCTCTCTGGTGATCCTTTGATTAATAATATATCACATTGCAATGTACCACAAACATATCACAGATATGAATCAGAGTTTAGAAAACTCACCTCAACAATAAATATCACACAAACTCAGAATACTTCAGATAGTAATCCTTACAATCATATACAATTATAGTATCAAGATACTCTCGAATCAGCACTTAAACAAACTGACCAGGGGCAGGGCACGCCCGTACCCCCGCAGGGTACGCACGTGCCCCCAGGCCCAAGGCCCAAAAGCAGGCCCTAGCAAGCATGGGCGTACCGGGTCAAGCACACCCTGAACCGGACCCAGGCACGCCCGTACCCTACTCAGGTACGCCCGTGCTTAGGTACGCCAGGACCTCAAGAACGGAGGCGGTCACGGCCTTGAGGTACGACCGTACCCCTCAAAGGCACGCCCGTGCCTTTCTACTTACAGCTCCAGTTCGCCGACTGTCTGCTGTGTACTCGATTAAAACCTCAAAAACTCTTACTAACAATTCGTAAGAACACTGCTGGGGTGTTTTCCTACACCCCAAACAACATATAAACCAATAAAAACAACCATAACATGCTTTAATCTTGATTCACCATGAATCAACCTTAAAGCTTAACTTAAACCTCAAGAACAACCAACAAGAAGCCTTACCTCATTCTTGAACTAGCTAGGAAAGGTTGAAACCACTTGTTCTCTGCTATTTCTTGCTCAAAAACTCAAAGAAACACTGATCTTTCTCTCTCTCTCTCTCTCTCTCTCATTTGCAACAGATGAAGTAAAAATGGTAGGTTTGACTCCTCAAAGTCAAATCTGCCAATATATATACATATCTTTAGAAAATGGCACAAATGGCCCCTGAACTCTTTCTAGTTTCAAAAATTACAACACAAGTCCCCCAAGTTTCTAAACACCTCCTAATCTCAATTAGGCAATACCAAAACGCGTTAAGTCAAAATGTTACTAATTACAGAAATTCCAAAACTTGGGTGTTACAGCTCTTCCTCACTTGAAAACGATTTCGTCCCCGAAATCAACTGCTGAAGAGTTCTGGGTAGTTACGTATCATCTCACTCTCTGGTTCCCAAGTATAATCTGACCCTTTTCGGTGTTTCCACTGGACTTTAACCAACATAATCTATTTATTACGTAGAGCTTTAACTTTTCTTTCCAGTATAGCAACAGGTTGCTCGACATAATTCAGCTTTTCATCAACGCATACATCCTCCCGTGGCACAAATGCAGACTCGTCTGCTAAACATTTTCGAAGATGAGACACGTGAAAGGTATTGTGTATCTTGGATAACTCTTCTGGTAGTTCCAGTCTGTATGCAACTTTCCCCACACGAGCACTAACTCTAAACGGTCCAATAAACCTTGGACCCAGTTTACCTCTCTTTCTGAATCTAATAACCCCCTTCCACGGTGACACCTTTAATAGCACATAATCACCCACTTGGAACTCTAGTGGTGATCTTCTTTTATCCGCGTAACTCTTTTGTCTGCTCTGAGCTGCTAGCAATCTATCTCTGATCTGCTGAATCTGCTCTGTCGTACGCTGTACCACCTCAGTACTTCCCAACTCTCTCTGTCCTACCTCACCCCAACAAACTGGAGTCCGACACTTTCTACCATACAACATTTCATAAGGCAGCATTCCCAAACTGGAATGATAACTATTATTATAAGAGAACTCCGCAAGCGGTAGATAAGAATCCCAGCTCCCTCCAAAATCAATAATACACGTGCGTAGCATATCCTCCAGGGTTTGAATCGTCCTCTCACTTTGATCATCAGTCTGTGGATGAAATGCGGTACTAAGATGAAGCTTAGTGCCCATTTCGCCATGAAATTTATTCCAAAAACTGGAAGTAAATCGAGTATCTCTATCTGACACAATAGATACTGGTACACCATGACGAGATACTATTTCTTTCATATACACCTCTGATAGCTTCTTTGATGAGTAAGTCTCTTTAATAGGAATAAAATGCGCGCTCTTAGTCAATCTATCCACAATTACCCAAATAGCATCGTAACCTCTAGGGTCTTAGGTAATTTAGTGATTAGATCCATAGTAATATTCTCCCACTTCCACACTAGTATCTCTAAAGGTTGTAATTTCCCATGCGGCTTCTGGAGTTCAGCTTTCACTTGCAGGCACGTAAGACACCTCTCCACATACCTAGCCACATCTCGCTTCATACCTGGCCACCAATACTCTACCTTCAGATCTTTGTACATTTTTGTCGCCCCCGGGTGAATAGAGAATTTAGATCTGTGAGCGTCACTCAAAAGAGTCTCTCTGACTTCTCTGTGATTAGGTACCCACACTCGTCCACAGCATAAGAATAGATCACGACTATCCTTAACAAAATTAGTTACCTGCCCCTTAATCCGCTCTTTGTTGTGATTTTCTTCTTTAACTGCTTCCAGCTGAGCATCTCTTATAACATCCAACAATGGCGTAGTCATTGTCATCCGTAACGACTCATTTTTCCAAAGTACCGACCCCGACTTTCTGCTCAAAGCATCTGCTACAACATTGGCTTTCCCCGGGTGATAAAGTATCTCACAATCATAATCCTTTAGAAGTTCTAACCACCTTCTGTGCCTCATATTAAGATTCTTCTGATCCACAAAATATTTCAGACTTTTGTGATCCGTATAAATAGTATACTTCACTCCATACAAATAATGTCTCCATATCTTCAACGCAAAAACCACTGCTGCTAACTCCAAATCGTGAGTTGGGTAATTAATCTCATTCGGCTTAAGCTGTCGCGAAGCATAAGCAATTACTCTACCTCTCTGCATCAAAACACATCCCAACCCCAAATAAGAAGCATCACAGAACACAATCATATCTTCCACTCCTTCTGGCAAAGCAAGAACAGGTGCCTCACATAACCTTTGCTTGAGAGTTGAAAACGCAGCCTCTTGTTCATCTCCCCATACAAACTCTGCATTCTTCCTGGTTAGCTTGGTCAATGGAACGGCAGTCTTTGAAAAATTCTGAATGAATCTCCTGTAATAACCTGCTAACCCTAAAAAGCTTCTGATTTCAGTAGGGTTCCTCGGAGGTTCCCACTTCATTACTGCATCAACCTTCGCAGGATCAACTGTAATTCCTTCCTTATTAATCAGATGACCCAAGAATTGCACCTCTTGAATCTTGAATTCACACTTGGAGAATTTAGCATACAGCTTCTCTCTTCGCAGCGTCTCCAATACCTCTTTCAAATGTCTTTCATGCTCTATCGGGTTTCTTGAATACACGAGAATATCATCAATAAACACAATAACAGATTTGTCCAACATCGGACGACAAACTCTATTCATAAGATCCATAAATGCTGCAGGTGTATTTGTAAGACCAAATGGCATAACTACAAACTCAAAATGCCCGTACCGCGTCTTAAACGCAGTTTTAGGAATATCTTCCTCCCGAACCTTCAACTGATGATAACCCGACCTTAAATCAATCTTTGAAAACCACGACGCCCCTTGCAACTGTTCAAACAAATCGTCTATTATGGGCAAAGGATACTTATTCTTCACAGTCACTTTATTAAGTTCACGGTAATCAATACACATACGAAACGTACCGTCTTTCTTCTTTACAAACAAAATAGGAGCGCCCCACGGTGAACTACTAGGTCTGATAAAACCTTTATCCAACAGTTCTTGCAACTGTTTCATCAATTCCTGCATCTCTGGCGGTGCAAGTTTGTACGGAGCTCTGGCAATCTGCGCAGCCCTCGGTACCAACTGAACTCTACTTGCCTATCAGGCGGTATACCAGGAAGATCATCCGGAAAAACATCTGGATACTCACGTACCACTGTCACATCATCCACACTCTCCTGTCTCTTTTCTAATTTCGAATCAATAACATAAGCTAAAAAGGCTGTATACCCATGCTGAAGATATTTCCGAGCTCTAGCCACGGAACACAAACACATTCTCTTACTCTCTCTATCACCAAAAATTGATAGTTCTTCCCCACTTGGGGTCTGAAATTGAATCAATTTTTGCCCACACAGAATGGTTGCTTAGTAACACCCAAGCCAATCCATTCCCACTACCACTTGAAACTCTCTCATAGGCATAGGTATAAGCTCAATAGGAAATCTAACAGAGTCTTATCTTTAGCACATTATCTCTATACACATTAGTCACGAGCACAAACTTATCATCAGCTATTCCTACCTCGAGAGGAGGACTCAGCTTATCACATACTTGCTTGAAACTTTTACAGAAAGAAACAGATACAAACGACTTGCTAGCACCCGAATCAAATAATACTAAAGCAGGCAGATAATTTACGAGATATGTACCTGCAACCACATCAGGTTTCCTCTCTGCTTCCTCAGCAGTTAATTGAAAGGCCCTCCCCTTGCTCTTGGAGGTATCCTCTTTCTTTACCTCTTTATTCTATGTAATCCACAGTGGTGGTAAAGATGGAGTGTTTCTCGATCCGGTCGAACGGTTAGATGCAGCTAGTTGGGGACAGTTGGCTTTCTGGTGGCCGGGCTGATAACAGTGAAAACACACGCTTAACGAACTGCGACAATCTTTACCCATATGACCCGGCTTGCCACATTTGAAACAGTGAATAACATTTGTTTGACAGTTCCCGTAGTGACTCTTCTTACACTTCTGACACACCCTCGGTGCTTCCTTCTTCTCCCCATAATCTACCTTCGGCCTCTTATTCTGTGACGTCGATCCTTCCACTGGCCTCTTCTCTTTTACCTGCCTCTCTAACTCTAACTCTCTTGCCCGCGCAGCATCCATCATAGACTTCAGAGTTTGATGTTTGCTCGAATCAATGAACTCCCTGATACTCGGCTTCAAAACCATCATGTAGCGATACATTTTCATCTTCTCGCTGGCTACATAATCAGGACAGAACTGTGCCATCTCGTGAAACTTGGCATTAATCTCTGGTATGGTCTCTGTAGTTTGCTTCAGTTTGTGGAACTCATCAACAATACGATCAATCTTAGACTGCGGAACAAACTGCTCCGTAGTAACTTCTTTAAACTCCGCCCAAGTCATAGCCTCAATCTGAGTCTCACTCCTCATCTTCTTTTCCAAATCCCACCAATATTTGGCAGCACCTCTCAACTGGTTTGTAGCAAACCTCACTTTGTTTTCCGGAGCACACGAACAAGTATGTAATGCTCCCTCTAACTCTGATATCCACCTCTGACTCACAATCGGATCAGTAGATCTATTAAACAACGGTGGCTGGCACGCAGCAAAATCTCTGAAAGTACACCCATTCGGTGCATCTCTGATAATCACTTGCGGTTGAGGATTAACCCTTTCCTCCCTCCCAGCTAACGCAGCTGCCACTTCCTGTCGTACAGCTTCCCCTGTACTTTCCTTCAGATGATCTACCACTTGGGTAATAATAAACGGTATGGCTTTCTCTAAAGCTTTGCCGATTTCCTCAGCAACAGTCACTCTGGGTTGGGTTTCGGCGAACCCCTGATTTAACTCTGGTGTCTCGTCTGCTTGAGTATTATGGGCCACAGGTGGCCTCCTCCTACCACTTGCACTGGTATCTACCCCCTCTCGTCTATTACTAGGACCACCCTCAAGACGATCTGTAGCTCGTGACCCTCTAGTATTCACCATCCTGATAGCATAGATAAAACATTAAGACAAAAGGTAGCTTTACCACACCATCCTCTATACCAAACAATCTCAAGTACAAACAATATCTCAGTACACTTATCCTCATACCCGAAATAGCTTTACTACACCATCCTCTTACAAGTACCCCTCACCCGATTCACAAGATTCCTCATGATTCCATCAAGTTCTAACATATATCATGTGTCTATAATAATATGGGCCCTTATATTATCCATAACACACTACACACGTTCGATCTTAACTTTATCACAAAAAGTCCCGATTCATAGGCTTAGGCCATGTATCACTAGCATATCATATCACATAAGACATCACGTATCTGACACTAGCATCATTAATATCTCAGGTATCTCTATACCACAAATAGCAACATAAACAGTTAGCATATTCTCAATGCAACACTCTGTACCTCCACCAAGCTGCAAGCCTCTAGTTTGACTTAAAAATCCTCAGAACAATGGTTTAAGTCCAGACGATGCATAACACACCTCCAGATCTCTCAAACCTTGGCTCTGATACCAAGTTGTAACGCCCCAAAATCTTAAATAAAGTAAAACTCTGATAATAGAAATATTTTAGAAATAAAAGGAGTTTACACAAAGCGAAAGCTAAAGCTATCACTGAACCCTCTAGTTCAGTTACAAAAGTAGTACTAAATATTTAGAACAAAGATTTGTTTTCACAAAATACAACCAGGCGTTAGTTTTCAAAATACAAATTTACACCCAAATTACAACCTCTGTCAAACTGGGGCCTTGCCCTTGGAGGAATCACGCCCTGCAAAACAACAGTTAGCAGTATCTGATAAGCCACAAGGCTTAGTGAAAAAACTAAACTGTAAATCATATAAGCATGCGCATACACATATACGAATGCTGTAACAGTTCTTATGGACACAGTACTGCACCATCTTAGCATCCGCCAAGAAGGCTAAAATGTTGCCCGTAGCAACTACTGCACAAAGCAGTGTGCTACAGCTCTCTCTCTGGTGATCCTTTGATCAATAATATATCACATTGCAATGTATCACACACATATCACAGATATGAATCAGAGTAGAGAAAACTCACCTCAGCAATAAATTTCACACAGAGATATATCACGCAAACTCAGAATACTTCAGATAGTAATCCCTACAATCATATACAATTATAGTATCAAGATACTCTCGAATCAGCACTTAAACAAACTGACTAGGGGTAGGGCACACCCGTACCCCCAGGCCCAAGCCCCAAAAGCAGGCCCTAACAAGCATGGGCGTACCGGGTCAAGCACACCCTGAACCGGACCCAGGTACGCCCGGACCTCAAGAACAGAGGCGGTCACGGCCATGAGGTACGGCCGTACCCCTCAAAGGCACGCCCGTGGCTTTCTACTTACAGCTCCAGTTCGCCGACTATCTGCTGTGTACTCGATTAAAACCTCAAAAACTCTTACTAACAATTCGTAAGAACACTGCTGGGGTGTTTTCCTACACCCCAAACAACATATAAGCCAATAAAAACAACCATAACATGCTTTAATCTTGATTCACCATGAATCAACCTTAAAGCTTAACTTAAACCTTAAGAACAACCAACAAGAAGCCTTACCTCAATCTTGAACTAGCTAGGAAAGGTTGAAACCACTTGTTCTCTGCTATTTCTTGCTCAAAAACTCAAAGAAACACTGATCTCTCTCTCTCTCTCGTTTGCAACAGATGAAGTAAAATGGTAGGTTTGACTCCTCAAAGTCAAATCTGCCAATATATATACATATCTTTGGAAAATGGCACAAATGGCCCCTGAACTCTTTCTAGTTTAAAAAATTACAACACAAGTCCCCCAAGTTTCTAAACACCTCCTAATCTCAATTAGGCAATACCAAAACGCGTTAAGTCGAAATGTTACTAATTATAGAAATTCCGAAACTTGGGTGTTACATGAATCCTCCAAATTATCTTTCAAACCCGGATCCTACTACCCTTCATGTTGATAATCATTTGATTAACTCAAATCAAAACATGAAAGATCAATAGGCTCACGCGGTCACAAATATTCAAGCCACAAATCTCATTAACGAGAACAATGTGGTAATTCCACATTTGTATCAAAACTCGAATCCTGTTATTCATCATGTTGAAAGGAGTTTCCCAGTTCAAGGATACTCAAATCAACACATCAACACGATTGTCCCAAATGGAGATAAAGTGAACAGGCATGTTATGGTTCTTGATCCGCAGGCTCGTGTGCTCTCTCATCAAGAGATAAACAGTCCCACTACTAATCTTCAAGTTAAAAACAACGTGGTTGTACAAAATTGTAGAGATGTGACATCTTTCTTGGACTTATTTTCACATAATATCACATTCAACCCCACGTACCCATCGGAGAATTTTCCATATTTACCACTAACACCGTGAAATTCTCCTTCTCTGCCGTCATGCAGTCAAAGTTCTAATCCACTAACCACGTCCGGACAGGCAGGTTTTCAAAAAGGCAATAATTTTGATCAGGTTGGCCTTTTCAATCACCAAATGTCATTCGTGCTTGACCAAGATGGAGTTGATGGTTTTGTTCCAAATTCTGATCCGGAGCTTGATAGACATGAATTGGATGATGATGATTAGGAGGTAGAAAAGTCTTGGTAGTAACAGTAGTACACACGCATCGTCATTAAGGCGGAATTAGTTGGTCATTATGTTTTAGACAACTACATATATAAACTTAGTTTTCTTTTTTCATGTCTTATATGCTGTTTTCTTTTTTTCTCTATTCTAAAGAATGTGAATTCTAAATTAGTTTTGCAACGTGTGGTATCTTTCAAAGCCTAAACCTCTTATAATGCAGTCAATTAATGTTTTCCAGTTTTGTTATAGTTATAAAATCTGAATATATCAAAAGAAAAAAATTGACCACGGACTAAGAAAATTGAGCACATTTTGATAAAAAAAAACATTAAGAAAACTGATAAATAACAATTTTTATTTTTTTGCTGCAAAACCGAATAGCAATTTTTATTTTTTTTACTATTTTTTTTGTAAGAAGAGATTTCATTATATCATAGTATAAAAACAAGTATATTCCATACAACTCCAATGTCCAAAACAACAAAGAATGTACACAAGGCTACCAATGAATCAAGAGCCGTCAATTCTTTCAGAAAATTACAAAATAAAAAGTAAAACCTAATCTCAACGGATGTCTAATTCAACAAAATGATTTCGAGATTAAATAAAATGTGAGTTTGTCCTAGTTAAAAACCCTATTGTTTAATGTTTACTTAGTAATCTAGTAACAAGAGTTGTCAACCACTACAAAGTATTTCGATTATTCACACTTTATTAACAATGCATAACACTTGAAAAAATATAAAGTGATAATCAAGCATGAAAAAAGAAATCGCGGCGGACGGCGGTGGTGCAAGAGTGGACGACAGCTTTGGGTGGATTGAGAGAGAAGGAGAGAGTGAGACTTGGGAGAAAGGGAGATATGCGAGAGAAAGGAAAATAGAGTAGGTGATAAAAAAAAGGGTAAGAGGTAATTAGAAAAAGGTGTTTGATAACAAGTTTAAAGTAAAACTTTTATGTGGGTATGTTTGAAAAAAATTATAGTAGATATATTTTGTTTAAAAATAAAGATAAGAAATGAAAAAACGAAATTACCCTTTGACTAGTGGTCAAAGATGATTGGAGTTAGACTAAAAGATGAATAGTGAAACAAAATGACAACCACGGTGACTATTTTTGTAATTTTTATAGTTGAAGGAACAAAAGTAAAAATCGTTAACAACCACATAGACCATTTTTGTAATTAACTCTAAAATAAAATATGAGTGGATAGCCATATAAATAACCACGTTGTCATAGAAAGTGCGCTAACACTGACTAAACTACCACATGAACGGACACGTTAGCATGTCACATGAATAACCGATTATATAACCAATTAAACACATATATTCTTGATCTAATTAGGGATGGCAAAAAAAACCTCGGGGAAAACTAAAAACCAACATAAACGAGGTGGGAACGGGAAACCCGATTATTTAAACGGAGATGGGGACGGGGACGGGTTTGATGATCCCCGTCCCGATTAACCAACATACCCGATTATAATTTAATATTAATTATATATATATATATATATATATATATATATATTAATCTACATAAAGTTAATTTTAAATTATATACTTTCACACAATCCGCTCTCCGAACCCGCCCTGTTGCCTAGATCTAATTTAAATTTTTAAAGAGAAAAATACCATATTCTTATTTTACACACGTGAGTTGTTTCGTGATACAGGTTTAGGAACGTTTTGAAAAGTAGAAGTTACTTACATTGTTTTTTATTGTTGGTAAAAAAAATCGAATTATTTTTACCGAAAATGGGAAACTATTAAATGATGATATTTTTTTCAAAAAAAAAACATAATTGAAAATTAAAATGGATAATTCAAAACCGGTTTAAATCGATTTTTATAAAGTTTATCTCGGACGGTTATAGACTTTTAGTATAATTAGCATGTTTAAATTAGGATTTAGAAGCGGATATGGCTGCGAAATTAATTATCCATGCATGGGATTATCTGCGAAGATATCGAGTCCTTGTTTAAATACAAAAGCACCCGGCCGGCCGCTCCATACTCCCTTCATTCCGTAGACAATTAACCTCATTATCAATCACAGAAGGTGGCAGGCCGACGATGAAAAGGTTTTGAAGTCAGTCGATCAAGACGCTTAGCTTAACGCACATTCGATCGATAGCTCATCCTAATTAATTAAGGTAAATAAAGAAATTTGAAATTTGCATAATTATTTAATTTGCAGCAAGATTAATTAATAATCTTGTCTCTGTGCACGTAGAAGTTATATGATCAAGTTCGTTTTGGTTTTAAATTAGTTCAGATTTCAAATTGAGTTTGCTAGCTACCAAGAATCATATCTTATCATTTATATATAAATATATACACACACAATGGAAAATTGACTGGTTGGGTTTCTAAATTTGTTGTTAACATGTTTCGAGTTGATCAAACTTGCGACGGTAATGAAGAAATAGTTAGGTTGAGTTAAAGAACGAAACAGTATGTGTGTACGTACGTGTGGTTTTTTAGCCATGCGAATGAATAGGCCGGGGGAATTGAACAAGAATACTAATTAATAATTAAAGAAAACAGTGTTTGTGTTTTGGCTAATTAATGGTAGATAATGACTCGAATTGAACTTGGATTCATGAACAGATTGATTGAGTTAGACTAGGGTTTCTTGTTCGGTCGTACCCTATTCTTCATTCAATTAATTAATTCCGTACACAATTAAGTACCTCATTATCATTCACAGAAGGTGGCCAGCCGACGATGAAAAGGTTTTGAAGTCAGTCGATCAAGACGCTTAGCTTAACGTACCTTCGATAGCTCATCCTAATTAATTAAGGTAAATAAAGAAATTTGAAATTTGCTTATTTAATTTGTAGCAAGATTAATAATTCTGTCTCTGTGCACGTAGAAGTTATATGATCCAGTTCGTTTTGGTTTTAAATTAGTTCGATCAGATTTTAAATTGAGTTGCTAGCTACCTAGAATCCTATCATATACATATATATATACTACGTAAAATCGATTGGTTGCTGTGTGTTGTTTATTTGTTATTAACATGATGTTTCGACTTGATCAAACTTGTGGGTAATGAAGAAATGATTAGTTTGAGTTACAGAATGAAACAGTATGTGTGTACGTGCGGTTTTCTAGCCATGCGAATGGATAGGGGGAATTGAAAAAGAAAATAAATAAAGAAAACAGTGTTTGTGTTTTGGCGGTAGATAATGACTTGAATGAACTTGGACTCATGAACATTGTTGATCTTTTTCTGAACTTTTGATGAATTTGATTCAAGAAACGATTTGAATCAACAGTTTTTAAAGATCGAAAAAAACGACTTGATCAATCAACGAACGATGATCGAACAAGAAACCCTAGTGTAACTTGATTGAAATCTTGATTTGATTATCAATCAACATGTATTCTTTGATGACGGGTTAACTGATTTGAGTTTGACCACCTTTGATTAACTGATTTCAATCTCATTTTTGATCAACTGATTTGAAATGTAGAAAGAGAAAGTATTTTGCGTTGTATTTCTTGTTATAGTGAATGTTAGTATACAAGAGAGTATTAAATGATTTTATAATTACATTTAATTGAATATATATTGTCAATTAAACAGGTTATGGATGAAGTTGAAAGAAAACGCAAGGCCTCTGATAATTATGATGGTAACCACCTCCAACATCAGCTCCTGATACAAAGATTGCATCAACCATCTTCTGCTGCGGATACTTCCATGTGCTGCCCATGCCTTCATTGCCACTGTAAATGTCACCATGCCGTTAAAAAAACGTTGACATCAGCGGCAATCGAGAACGCTGCTTATCTTGATTCCATTCCAATCGGGTACAGATTCGACCCAACAGACGAAGAACTTATCACCCATTATCTATTGAGGAAGATCCAGAATCAAACTCTTCCCAAGTGCAGGATTAGCGAAGCAAATATATATGGAGATCACCCAAAGGATATTGTAGGTATGTGATCTTTAATTAATCATAGTTGGGCTTGTTAATAAGCATAGTATTTGATAATTGAAACCACGTAAGATTATTAATGCTCTTGATCTTATTCAATCTAATTTTATGTTCACAGGGAATTACCGGCAAGCTATAGAAGGTGGATGGTACTTTTTCACATCAAGAAACAGAAAGTATGTGAACGGCAAGCGGCCAAATCGGAAAGCTGGTTCTGGTTATTGGAAAGCCACAGGTCCTGATAAAGTTATTATGAAAAACGGGGTTAAAATTGGTGGGAAGAAGTCTTTGGTTTATTATGAAGGGCATCCGCCAAATGGTACTAAAACTATTTGGATGATGCATGAATACGTGGTCGAGGGTTATGAAAGACGTCGGTTAGATCTAGCAGATATGAAGGTTTTGAAATCTTGGCCATTTAACTCTTGATTTTTGTTCCAGTAATGATTGTATTTTTTATCTATTGATTAACCTTTTTTTTGGCAGCTTGATGACTATGTTCTGTGTAAGATATATTATAAGACAGAACGTGGAAAACATATGACTGAACAAGCCGTTACTACTACTAATCAGCAGCTTGGTGAAGCCTCCAATGATCAATCAGAAACTCTCAGAACTAATCTTGAGGTCGAAAGCGAGAGAGCTCTGGTTCCTTATCAACAAGCCTATTTGTCATCAAATCAAGATGTGAATCCTCCAAATTATCTTTCAAACCCGGATCCTACTACCCTTCATGTTGATAATCATTTGCTTAACTCAAATCAAAACATGAAAGATCAACATGCTCATGTGGTCACAAATATTCAAGCCACAAATCTCACTAACGAGAACAATGTGGTAATTCCACATTTGTATCAAAACTCGAATCCTGTTACTCATCATGTTGAAAGGAGTTTCCTAGTTCAAGGATACTCTAATCAACACATGAACACGATTGACCCGAATGGAGATAAAGTGAACATGCATGTTATGGTTCAAGATCCGCAGGCTCGTGTGCTCTCTCATCAAGAGATAAACAATCCCACTATTAATCTTCAAGTTAAAAACAACGTGGTTGTGCAAAATTGTAGAAAAGTGACATCTTTCTGGGACTTAATTTCACATAATATCTCATTCAACCCCGGGTACCCATCGGAGAATTTTCCATATTTACCACTAACACCGCGAAATTCTCCTTGTCTTCCGTCATGCAGTCAAAGTTGTAATCCACTAACCACGTCCGGACAGGCAGAGTCACCGGGTTTTCAAAAAGGAAATAATTTTGATCAGGTGGACCTTTTCAATCACCAAATGTCATTCTTGTTCGACCAAGATGGAGATGATGGTTTTCTTCACAATTATGATCCAGAGCTTGATGGACATAAATTGGATGATGATGATTAGGAGGTAGAAAGCTCTTGGTAGTAACAGTAGTACGTAGTGAGGCGTCGTCATTAAGCTGGTCATTATGTTTTACACAACTACATATATTAACTTAGTTTTCTTTTTTCATGTCTTATATTTTTTTTCTTGTTTTCTATATTCTGAAGCATGTGAATTCTAACTTAGTTTTGCAACGTGTGGTATCTTTCAAAACCTAAACATCTTATCACTTGAATGTAGTCAATTAATGTTTCCCAGTTTTTTTATAGTTATAAAATCTGAATATATCAAAAGAAAAAAAATTGCCCACAAAAATAAGAAAATTGAGCACAATTTGATAAAAATAGCATTAAGAAAATTGATAAATATATATTATAACAACAATATCCGGTCCTGCTTGGTAGGTCAACGATTCTAATAGCTCGTTAATTTGCTGCAAAACCAAATAACAATATTTATTTTTTTATTTTTTTGTAAGAAGTGATTTCAATTCATTATATCATAGTATAAAAACAAGTACATTCCATACAACTCCAATGTCCAAAACAACAAATAATGTACACAAGGCTATCAATGAATCAAGAGCCGTCAATTCTTTCAGAAAATTACAAAGTAAAAAGTAAAACCTAATCTCAACTGTTGTCTAATTCAACAAAACAATTTCGAGATTAAATAAAATGCGAGTTTATCCAAGTTAAAAACCCAATTTTTTACGTACTCGGTAATCAAGTAACAAGAGTTGTCAACCACTACAAAGTATTTCGATTATCCACACTTTATTAACAATGCATAACACATGAAAAATATAAAGTGATAATCAAGCATGAAAAATTAGCGGCGACTAAGGCTGGCAAAATGCTCGGGTTAGACATGGATATTAAATGGTTCGGGTAAAAAAGGATTGCCACAAAAAATCAGTAAATAAAAGCTGAATTTACTTTCAAGTTATTTATATATTATTATAGTTAACAATATAACACTACTAGTTTGCTACCACCACCTACAATCTTCAATGCCGCCCACCACTACCTACAAAATCACTGCTACCCGTGACTAATTGGTGGTGGCGTCGGTGTTGGCTATGGGGGTAGTGGTGGCGGCATCCGGTGTTGGTGAAGGTCGCGCTAGTCGGTAGTAGCGCTGGTTAGGCCTTAAAACTAAATACATTAGAGACTTAAGAGGTGTTATTGTTTTGATAGTGGTGACACTAATCAATGGTGATCACGCCGATGATCAGTGTTGCCTACAGGTAGTTGCGTTGGTGGCATGGGTAATGGTGGCAGGGACACTCGAGGGGACGAGGTGGGTGGTAGTGGTAGTCGGTTGTGGTGGCACTATTCTATGTTAGGGAGAAGGTAAATGTGGCAATGGGTGGTGAACCGTTGAAGATACCGGTTGATGGTAGGGGTGAGTGGTAATGACAGCTATGGTGGTAGGTGGTGGTAGTAGTGGAAGGGCGATGGTTGGTGGTAATTGTAGTTGTGACAAACAGAAGAAGAAGTGGTGACAAAGGTAGTAGTAATGGTAAACTATAGAAGTATTCAAATATTTTTCTTGTTTGTCTATTCATGATCAATACTAATTCAAATACTTTATTGAGACTATCCGGTTTGACTCAAAGAATGTAGAAGAATTACCCATATCAACTCAAATTGGTTTGGGTTGAAATCGGTTTAGATTAAAATTGACATGTGTGAGACTTAACCTCATTTAATCATGCAATGGCATTTAGCTTGGATCATAACTACACAAAATTAGATGAAGAAGATAATATTTACAACATTTACTTATACATGTAAAGACCCATTTTCTTAAAACTATCTCTTATATAAATATTCCACCAAAAGCTTAGTACAATTTCATTTAACAAACCAAGTTATAATAACAAAATATATTTCTCATTTACTCAAAACTTTGCGAAAGCTTAGAGGCTGTCGGAAGCTGGGCCCTAACCCTTTCCACCAGTACGTGTTGTACCTGAAAAGGTAAACACTACACGAGTAAGCTTAAATGCTTAGTGAGCATTCAAATATCTACACAAAACATATCCATAGATAACACAGTAAGAACATAAATAGATAAATGTGCCACACTCAGATAGGATAAAGTCTCCTGCTAAATTTTATACACATAAACTGCTCCCTCCTATCTGTTGTCTCCTTCTTCTTATATTATACACAAGTTATTGGGAGTAATCTCCCCAGCTTACACGAATAAACATGTAATGGGAGTTTCCCCAACTTATCACGTAATATACATTTAATTTCACTTACAATCACATAATTATCTATCTACACTTATGTTTTGTATGGAATTCGTGTAACTCACCTAGTTGATACGTTACAGCTCTGTAAACAGCTCAATTCACAATCGACTGTTAATGCCTGCAATCGAATGATACAACATCAATTACAGATTCTACACTCTGCTGTTCAATAGTTGCTAACACAGTCCAAAAAACGGCATGTGTTTTTCACACAGCCTACTCACACAACTATACAAGGTGTATCAAACTAATGTTCAACCCTAACTCTACATGACTCGTGTCTACCATACATGGCCCGCACACACTATTTTTACATGGCTATAAACCCCTAAATGACCTGTGCCATCAAGGGCTTTACATGGCCCGTGTACCTCTACACGGGAAACCTAGAGGGTCTGCCATCCTACTACACAACCCGTGTTCGGCTTTTGGCAGCAACATATTTTTTCGACCAAAACTCAAACAAAATACAACTTTGACACTTCTCAAGTGTATTCTAACACTTAGTATCAATATCAAACATCAAACAACATCTAAAAGTAACATGATAACATCATTTGATCATTAATTGATCAAATTACATCAAAAACTATATTTTTGACCCATTAACTTCCAATTCACAAATTTAACAACTATTTCTAAAATTCAGTTTATATCATCGTGAAATCAGTACCAAAAGCATTAGACTCATCACATCCATCATCCCCATCATCTCAAGAACACTAATTTCATTTAAACACTAAAAATACACATATAAAGGAGGGAGTAACATACCTCAAGACTTGTTCACGTAAACTTATATTCAATTCCTATTTTGGTTCTTGCTCCCCCCCAGGGGGGGACTGCTCTTGATACTTCGAGGCTCACGCAAACCAAATTTTTGACAAAATGGTCAAATGCATTCCATTTATACTCAACACTTTAGGGTATTGGCAATTTGAGTCCCTTAAGTTTCTTTCATAATATATTTACCACAAGAATCAAATGAACCATTAAAAATATCTTTGCATTTGACCATTTGGTCAAAATTTTTATTTAAATAAACCACATAATATTTACAACACTAAAGCTTTTCACAAAAATTTAAAAGTCAACACTTAAATTTAGAAATGCCCTAATTAGTTATTACTAATATCGTTTTCGCGCAATGCTACGATGGTAAATAGTTTATGTTTTGCAACATGTTTTTTTCAAAAATATAATATGTTATTTGCGCGATTCAGTATCATGCAAATGTTTTCTTCAGCAACATATTCGTTTTTTTTATTTTTCTTTTATTTGCATAAACTATTTTATTAACTTTAAAAATAAATTCTAAAACATATAAAATAAGAAAAAAGATTTATATTCATGAAACAAGGAGAGAGAAGCTAATAAGATTTTGAAAATTATGTCGACTTGGATGGATAATTGTCTTTGTATGAGAGATTGTGTTTGTGTGAGAGGGTATATTTAGATAAATTACAATAAAATTATTTGTCGTATAATTTTGTTCTTACAATGAACAGTATTAATTCTTTATATGTAATCATTATATCAATATTTATATTTAATGAGTGATAGCAATATGAAGTGATTACTTTGGTAAAATGGTAAGGGCGTAAGGCTTCCTTTGATTAATGTGAAACGTTCATGTTCGAATCTATATACTATCAATTTATTTATCTTTGTTTTCTTCTTAGATGGGAAAGCCTATCATTGCTTGACAAACATTGGAAACGATTTTTCTGTTTTTCAATTATTTTAATAGTAATTGATTTTATATATTTAATTAATTATTTTTATTAACTTCTATCAAATAATGTTTGGTTCTATTATTTTATTAGTATAAATGTTTTTATATATTTAATGAATTATTTTTGTATTAACATCTATCAAATAATGTTTGGAGTATATATATGTGTGTGAAACCATCTCATTTTTATATATGTTTCAATATTTATTTAAAACATATTTTTTAAATTGTAATACCAAAATATTGTATTTCATAGATTATAAAATAGATTGTCACTAATATGTTCCAATTAAATATAAACTGTATTTAAATATTAGTTTCTATATTTTATTCATCCTTTTCTTCTCGTTGTATCATGCAGGTTTTCAATAACTCATTTATTATATTAAACAGAAGTGTGTAAGTTATTGGTGATCTATTTTGTTATAGAAGGAAGATTTATTTATGAGAATCTCTTACTAATTAAGAAAAACACTTGGTAAATCAAGGCGTGAATGTCATTCTTTCTTAGTGTTCTATCTATAAATAGAGAAAATTAGCTTCTAAAAGAGATAAAAGTTTAACATGCAATCATATTTATTAAATAATACTAACCTTTTATTTAATAAAATAAATTTAATTGTTTAATCTTGACCATCTTTTTAATCAAAATTGAATTTCAGTTTTAACTTTTTTTAACTCAAAATTGAATAAAATTTATTAGAAAATTTTCATATATGATCTTCTTGAACCATAAAATATCATATAACTATTTGTTTACCCAAATATACAAATATCATATTTAGCCTTTATAACATTTCAAACTATCATAATTAAACAAATTTTTAATTATATAATTTTAAATTCTTTTAATTATAACAAATAAATATTTGATCTTATTGTCTTAATTATTGTAATAATTAATAATTGATAGTTTGTATAAGAAGTATAAGCATGTCTCTTTATATCACGATGTCATTCTTCTTCCATCACGTCTGCTCTCAACCTCGCGTGGACGCTTTTACCGTTAGTCTGGGTGCTGGTCATCTGTTGCTATTTTTTAAAAATTTTCATTTCTAACATGTTTTATAATTATGGAGAATGATAACCATAAGCTTTAGGTCTGTGGATTAGAGTAAAAACTAAAAATAAATAATATTTATTTCTAAAAATAATAATCATAACTCATGTTATCCACCTTAACCATCTTTTACTTAAATTTCAACTTTTCATACACGAGATACGGTTGTCATTTTTAAAAATTAGAACCATACTTTTTTTAACTCTTATCCATAGCCTTCATGGCTATGGTTATCCTTTTCCTGAAATTATTTAATACCTTTTATTAATTTAATATTTATCATATTCGTAAACCAATTTGTGTATCACACAAAAATTCAATCTAGTTTTTCAATAAAAGCATCCAATAAACAAAAATAACACTAATTAAGTGCCGTTAATATTTTCAACATCAATATATGTCATACATGCAGCTTCATTAATTATACGGATACAAACTATAACAAAATCACAAGAGGGAAAGGGGTAGCGAAATTGAAGGTGTAAAAATATGATGTGACGTTATGTTGGGCATGGGGGAAAGGGAATGGAAAGCCATACAAATTGGCCTTAATCAACAACGATCATCATGAAAAACCCAAGCAGGTGAGCTCTTGATAGTAAGTTTTTCTTAACAACTCCACAGTTGACAAAGTTATCAGCCCACTCCATTAGTTTAGGAAACTTGTCTTTTGTCACAAACTTTATCCCGCTAGCTTCTTCAATTATCTCAGGCCAATAGGCTATAAAAACAGCAGCAATATCAACCAAATTAATGTCGTCACCTCCGAAGAATTTCGTACCTTTGACTTTTAGTTCATTATCTAGTATATCCAGTTGCTCACAAGCTTGTGCAATATTAATAGTCTGCTCATCTTCTCAGTTGCTACAGTAAACCTTGTACATTGCAGGAAGGCACTAAACAAACCATATTAATTATTAGAGATAATGTATATTAATATTAAGTATATGTTAATCTAGCCTGATTGTATATATGGCCGAGGTTCATTACGGAATCTCATTTTTGTACTTTATAAATAATTATTAATGTACACATTATACTTACGTGGTTTTTATTATTCTACATCAATAATTAGTTCTCTTGTTATATTAGACTATCCGCATTCGACCAGCTTGTCACAATCACACACTGTTGCGCCCCCTCCCCTCCGTCGATCACGTTGGTTGAGGCTAGCTAGTCCCATGCCATGCTGATTTTTCGAGCTTATTTTGTTTGTTATTTCTTTTTTACCGTTTAATGACTATATATTTTACTTTTTACTTTTTCTTTTCTCCTGAAAATAACTATCTTCTCCAACATTTTCCACACCACCACCTGTTCTCTCTATTAAACTTTTCATATTCCTTAAACTCTCTAGCTTCTACCAAAAAGAAATGTTGTCTTCATCGTCGGAATGGTCTTCATCCTCGAAATCGTCGGACGGGGGAATTAATCTTGCCACGTATCGGCAAATGAGAACTGTATTTTTTGTGGAATACTGACCACATATGTACATAGGCTTCTCGATGATGGTGAAAAACAAAGTTTGGCTCCAAGACGAATATGAGCGGAACAAACTAGAGACCATAAGCTACACACAAGCGCCTTTTTGAAGGTTATTTTGCGAATAACTGTAATTACGGTCACAAAATCTTTAGGAGACGGTTCTGAATGAGCAAATGACGATTCCTACGAATAATCGAGGATCTATAGCGAGAGTATACATTTTTTCAACAGGGTTATGGTGCTAGAGGCAGAAAAGAGTTATCACTTTTGTAAAAATATACCTCGGCAATTCGGCAAATGGCATGAGTTATCCATTGACACATTGGATGAGTACTTGAAGATGGTAGAAGCAACTGGACGATAATGCATACAAAACTTGTCCAAAGGTATCATCAATCTTTCTGGCATATTAGAAAGCGTAGATTGTATGCACTGAGATTGGGTAAATTGTCCGGTGGCATGGCGTGGGTAGTTCATAATACAAAACCCGAATGGGCTACTTTTGTCAAAACATTCAAACGCCCTATTGATCCAAAATGATTAAGATTTAAAACCGCATAAGAAGAAGCAAGGAAGGATGTAGAACGTTGTTTTGGTGTACTAAAACAGTGTTAGACCAAAACCACGTTGGCATATAATACAAAACCCGGCAAGATTGTGGCGGCCTAAAAAAATTCATAAAGTAATGTACGCTTCCGCCATATTGCACTATATGATATTGGAAGGCAAAGGTAACACTTTGTCGTTTCGATTAAAATACTAATCAAGTTAATGAGGAAGATGAGTAAGACAAGGAAGAGATTAGCAAACAACAATTCGACACTAACATGCAAGAAGTCCTAAACTGAGAAACATATCATGACCTTCAAGTGGATTTAATCAAACACATTTAACGGCTTCTAAGGATCAACAACGGCAAACACTAGTTATCTTTCTTTTTTATTTGAAAATTATGCATTTTTATATTTTAATTTTTATTATGCAAGGTTAAAATATTAGTTTAATTTATAAGTTATAATATTTTATATTATTTTTTGTAAATTATTTATAAAAATTAAAATAATTAATTTAATAAAAATTGTAACAAAAATTAAAATAAAAATAGATTAAAGTAAAATAAAAATTGTGGGATGGAAGGGAAAAGTGATGCGGTGCTAATTTGTCAATAAGAACGAGTGAGATGGATGCTTATGGTCTTAATAAAGTAAATCAATGAAATTAAGTAAACGCGGTGAAGTTCTTTTTACCATATAATCGATGAACTTTGCCCAGAATCGAGCAACAGCCTTCTCATAAGGATTCCTAGGCAATATCGGAAACTGTCTCCAGACATCTTCAATGTACTCAATGATCACAAGTGACTCCGAGATTGGATTCTCGTTGTGAACAAGCACAAGTATTTTTTTGTAAACGGGATTGTAGTCAAGAAGATCAGTACTTTTGTTGCTGAAGTACTTTTGTTGCTGAGATCTTCTTCGATGATTTTGTACTTGATTTCCTTCATGTTTAAAGCAATTTGCACTCTTGAAACATATGGACTTCTTCATACAATATCACTTCAATATCCATTATATTTGGATGATCGGATTCAAGATTTAGTTTAGATGATGTAGAAGTAAGTAACTAGTAGCTAGTGTTTATATAAATTTTTGCAAGGTGTAATCTTCCGTCCGGCAATAATTAATAGTAATTATGCTATTAACTATGAAGGCTTTTTGAATGAGCATCATGACATGAGATGCGTGTATATATATATTGTTATCTTTTAGGCTAGTGTAAGTTTTTTTAATTAGTTTTTGTATTTTAAAATTTGAAATTATAACATTGATACTAATATTAGACCCTCCGCATCGGAGAGCCAACCCGATGCGGGGTTGCATCGGGTAAACCAGGAACACCATTGCTTCTAGTGGGGTTCGGATGGATCCAACACCCGTCTAGTCGTAAAACCCGTTGGGTGTTTGATTTCTTTTCTTTTTACCATTACCAACGGTCAAAAATTATATATATATATATATATATATATATATATATATATATTCCTCTTCTATAAATACCATTCACATCTACACATTTTCTCATTCTTTAATCTTCTCCTTTCTACTATATTTTATACACTATCTCTTATTCTTCAAATTTTCATTCTTTATAAAAAATGGACAAAGGAAAACAAAATAAAGGTTTAAAACCCAACGACGGGTATCAAAATTTGCGAGGCACGAGCTCGCAACCCTCTCCGCCAGAGAATATGTTCAGGTTTTCGACTCCACCCCCAACTTAAACAAAAAGATGAGCTTCGACGACAACACAGGTGGTAGATTGTAGTTTTTTATTTTCTAAATTATGTATTTTTCACTTTTTTATATAAAATTATGTAATGAAACTTTAATATGAAATATTATTAATTATTTTATATTTTTTGTCTTTGAAATACTTAAATTGTTTAAATTAAAATAAAAAAATAGAAAATAAAAATTAAAAAGATATAGGGTTGAAAAGGGTTGGATATAGGGGTTTGTGGGGTAAGTTGGGTTGAACATAAAAAATGATGTGGATACCGATGTAGCAGTGAGGTAAGTTGGGTAATATGGGTTGGATACAGATGGTCTTAATGCGTTAGAAAATACGTCAAGAATCTTATACAATTAAAAAAATCAAATTTTAAAATAAAAAACAAATTTATTTAAAATATATTAATAAAATTGAATCTAGATTATAGGAAAAAATTAATTACACAAAGACCTAATGCTTATCCAGATCCACATATTTAATATGGGGTCGCTCCTCAATCCCATGAGAATTAAATAATATAGAACTTATTATGCTATGAAGACTTGTAGAACGTGCATCGTAAGTTGTATGCTGTATGTTTTAATTTTAACTTATTTTATTAGTTATTGTATTTTTATTTTGAAATTATACCCTTGATAATGTGTTAAAAAAATATCAAACTGCTTGTAGCATAAAACCATTTGTATGGCACCTAAATACCTAGTATATATCAGTATTACATTACTTTTTTCTTCTATTTTTTCTCTTACTTAAATACCTAGTATAGTCTAACCCAAACCAACTCGATTTTTTTCTAAACTCTCTCTTACTCACATGCTTAAGAAATTGCAGTTTAAAAAAACTGAAGGGGTAGCGTATTAGTGTTCCCCGGTTACTCGAGGAAAGAGAATGGCTACCCTAGCCCTTCGGGTTGAGCCAAACGATCGACCTAAGAGGCATGAAAGTAAAAGATACATTTTTACATACTATTATGAAATTAAATGGAGTACCGATTTACACATTATCGCTTCCTATATTTCCCATATTTCGGTTCCACGGTGTTTAGTTTTTTTAACCGGAACCGGAATCAATTAGGGAGAAACGGTTTAGTCCTTAGTTCTTACATTGGGGCCTTTCGGTTTCAGTTTTTCATATTGGGCTAATTTTCAGAACCACGCTCATCCCTACTATGTTACTGAAGGGTATCCTTCCTCTTTCCCTCTTGCCACATTAACGCACTTTCCTTCCCTTTCTTACAACTTATTATAACCCTTATTGGCCTCTGAAAATGAATTAACATTTGTATGGTGTTATGTTTTAATTTATTTGATCAGTCACAGTGGTATCAGGCGTTGGTAAAAGATGCTCTTCTTTAAAAGATTGAAGGTTTAAGCCATGATGGATAATAAAGTATATTTAAGAGTAGGTTTAGTGGGTATGTGTGTTTTTCTTTCTAAAAATATATTTTAAAATATAAAAAAAATTAATTTAAAAGATATTAATTAAACTTGAATCTAGATAATAAAAAAAATTAAATACACGAGGACCTAATGCTTGTCAACATATAATATACCTGTAGTAAAGAATTTAAAAAAAGAGACAAATCAATTAAAAAGAAATCATATAAAAAGAATCTACATAAATAATTAAAAATGGATACCAAATTCCAAATATCAACGACCGACTATATCGCCAACAAGCGTCTTTCATTTCTTTGACAAATGTTTAAACTCTTGTTTTATTAAGACACGTGGTTTTAGCAACTACGAGAATCAATGTACATGATTTATACTTTTTTTTTTATCAAAGGAATCTCACCTCAAGTTATTGAAGTCTAGAAAAATGTTCCTTTAAGGTTGTAAGTTCAAATCACCGTAACGGACATATAATGTATAACTAGGTGGGTGGGTGCGTATAACTCGATAAAAGTTAACACGGAAAACCACTATATTTTCTTGTTATCAGAGTTGCTATTTGATGTTTTTTGTAAGGGTAATTCTATTGATATCTCCATATCATCTAAATGACCACCTTAATGTAACATTTGTGAGTGAGAAAGCTATATTAAAAATTATATATGGATGATTTGATATATAAGTGTGTGAGAGGAGGGAGGCCAAATAATATCGTCTTTTTTTTAATGGATTGTTCTTTTATTTGGTTGATTAAGATAGACGGTCTAAATTAGCTTTTAGTGTGATATAAAAAAGTTGACCCTTAAACCTTGAGGCATCACATCATGATGTTTGATTGCAATGGTGGAGGAATTGATCGATCGAGATGCAATTAACATCCTATTGCTCCTAAAATTAATATGGAGGCTTTGGTGACGTTAGGAGATGAATTTAGATTTACATGCATATTTTGTTAACAAAACAAGATTAATTATATAGGCTAACATTTGCAAAAATAAAATAAAAAATGTACGCTTTTAAACGGTTATAAACGTGCAAAATAGCTTGGTTAAGAACAAATCACGTGACAACCAACCTTCAATCATGTGTAAGGCCAAGACCCATGAGTATAGCATCCTTCAGCTCAAAGTTAACACAAAACCTAAGTAGCACTTATTGCCAACTACCGACTCTATTGCCAATCGTCGTTGGTTCTTTAACAAATGTAAAATCTCGTTTCTATTAAGACACGAGTTGTAGCAACTACGAGAATTGATCCACACGATTTTTATTATTTTTTATTAAAAATATTTAAAATATATTGGAAAATGATACGCATGTTAACATAACCTAACTTAAGTGATGTTATATTTACAAACTAATTTAATGAGTAAATATAAAAAAAGACATTTGGAATAAATTGTAAAAAGTTCATGGCCTATATTAACCTAAATACTTTAAAGAGATGTCACGTAAATGGTAAATGGTGATGTGAAAATGTGATATGGACAAATAATTGTAATTGGTAGAATGTGGTATAAAGTTGATAAGCCAGATTTAAATCAATTGGGAGGGGGCTGTGTGAGGAGGTTTTATGAAATATCTGAGGTTTTTTTTAATATGAGGAGGTTTATAAAAATTATATATTAATGTAATTAATCATATGTTATTTATAAATTATGTTTAAAAACTTATAATATTTTGTTTAAAGAAAAAAATAATTATATATTTGTGACCGTCTTATTTTAATCTACGTTTTGATATAAATTTTATTGTAATATGACACTTTTTTAAAATTAGTATATTCTTAATTTTTTGTTATCCATTAATAGAAGTGGGTTAATAAAAAAACCATTAGTTATATCCATCAATGGCTTAAATTTATATATATATATATATACATATATATGTATATATATACACACACATACATACATACATACATACATACATACATACATACATACATACATACATACATATGTGTGTAATTGATAATTGGCATGCATTCGTATGCATAAAAGGACATTTTTGAATTAACAAAAATCTACCACCCTGATATTTCTTATTCACGTGTATAACGTGATAAGGGTGGTTTTTCATTTAACCATTACATAAATATTACTTTTATTAACAATAATGAACATGAGAAACACATTAATATTACACTAAAACTTTTAGATGTGAAATATAATTTTATATTTTTTTTGAAAAGTACATATAAAAAGTACAAGTTGAATCTCCATTATGACCGAATTTGGTTGATAAGGCGGTGACCGAATTCGGTTGAAGTGAGGCGATGACATGACCGAATTCGGTTGGAGAGGAGTTGACCGGAATTCGGTCGTGATGACCGAATTCGGTCATTTGGGAGGTGACCAGAATTCGGTTATAGTAACCGAATTCGGTCGTGTAGATCTATATTGAAATCAGTTTGTAATAATTAGTTTATTCATTGGTATAGTGAGGTGCCTTTATACTTTATATTTATTTAGCACACTACTCAGTTAAGAAGCTTGTATTTTGGTTTATCAATACCAGTCTTGTATCTTTGAGTTATTTATTGATTTTAATATTAAAATTTTCTCTTGTCTTTTTGACCCTAAATCAAGACCAGTATATTCGAATGATCTGTTGATTCGAAAGTGTGAAATACATGTTCCAAATTCGATTTACACACTTATTGTTGATGTTTTTATTTAATTGAATTTTAGTCGAGTCGAGCTCGAAAGTGAGAACTTAGAGAACAGTTTATATCCCTTGGATGATCTTTATTTAATGGCTGATATTAATCTTGGTTAATTAAGGTATGTTAAATTTTAAAGATTTGATTTAATTAAGATAAGTTGATTTTAGATCTTTTATTTATTTAATTAAATAATTGGCTTACAAGTGTTCTCACCGTTCTCTATTTAACATGTACTCTCACCGTATCCCTTATATATATAGAGAGAGAGAGAAAAAGGTTCATGCGAAAAAGGGTTTATTTGCGAAAAGTGCGAGAAGCTATTTAGACCCCAGGATTAATCAATTAATGGTTAAGATTGATCATGGTATTTTGGTAAATAAATCAAAATTTAAAGTTATTATTTAATTAATGAAAGGATAAAATAGATAATAAACTTCTCCCATTCCTATTTTATCTCTTCACCTCACTCTACGTATGAGCTAGATATAATTAACACACACAACCCCCTTCAAGTTAAAAAAAACCCTAGATCTCTTCCAAGTTCTCTTTCCATGCTCAGCCGCCATCCTGCTCCACCGTTGACCTGCTTTGCCATCGACCTGCTCCGCCTCCGACTTGCTTTATCCGAGCAATAGCATTCTGCTGTTGAGCACTACAACTACCACCTCAACCCTCGCTGTCGAGCACACCACAACAACCACTGCCGTTCTCACCCGGACTCCGCCGACTTGACTCTGCCGCCCCGCGATTCCACCGCAACCCTCGCCGCCCCGCGATTCCCACCCTTCACCGCCGCCGGCACCTGTTCTAATCTAAACCCTCGTTGCCACGTCGTCCGTCGAGCACCAAAGGAACGTCAAACCATTGAAGACTTCACTGGTGTCGGTTAGGTTGTTTCTCTTAACTAGAAATGGTGAACAAGATAGATATGGGTTTTTTAATTTCTGTTTTTTTGTTTATTATAAATCAAATCTTTTTATATTTTTGGTATTTAGATTATATGGTTGTTAAAATGTTGTTAGTTAGTGATCTGTTATGATATGGGTGAATAATTGAGAAAATTAAGTGTTCACTATTGAATGTAATTAAATTCATCATAAAACGCATATATCATTTGATGCGTTTAATATTGAATATTGTAAAACTCGTATATCATTCATTCTATTCAGCACTGAATATTGTAAAACTCGTTGTGTTCAGGATTGAATATTGTAATATTTATGTTAAAAGTAGTATAATTTAGTTGTTTCATTATCGAACACAAATAAGAATGTAAAACTCGTAAATTTTTTATGTATATCAACCGGTGAAATATGTAAAATTAATTTACTAGTAAATTGTTTTTTTTTTTATTAAAATGTATGAGAGAGAAATTGATTGGAGAGAGAAAAGTTTTGGTTTACCCATTATACCCTTTTAGATCAAATAAAAATAAGTGGCTGAGATTGCTTCTCGCACTTTTCGCAAATAAAACACTTTTCGCATGAACCCTAGGGTTCATTTGAGAACCATTTTTAATACGAGAACCGCAAGAACCAATATGCACCAATCAACTTAGATAATATTTTAATAACCTTGTCTATATCAAAAGGACAAAATTGTAATTAAAAAAAGTATATATACGCATGTTGTAGGAAATATATATCAAATTATTTATTTATATATTTCAAAAAGGCGGCTGCCTTTTTTGTTGTAAAAATATTTTTGTTTTTTTTCTTTTTTGTTTCGGTATTTATAATTTGAAAAAAAAAATCTTTATTTATTTATTTATTTATCTTCTTCTCTATGTATTAATCACAACCATTTATGTTTTTTTTTGAATTTTAGTATTATATTAGATACTTATACTCTATCGGTCTTTTTTGTTAGAATTTTTTGAGTTAGAAGTGAGTTTGATTAAACAAACTTTTAGTTACACGTGCACAAGAGTTCTAAACGAAAACAAACAGGGGCTTGTTTGTGTTCTTTCATTTAACTTTAGCCGAAAAAAAAAGAACACGAACGATATTATCTTTCGTTTAATTAAACGAAAGAACATAAACGTTCATTCATTTATGTTCATGAACATTCGGTCATCCGTTTGTTTATGTTTGTTTATATTATATATATTTATATTATATGTGTATGTGCGTATATATAGTGTTTATTTATGTTTAATAATGTTTGGATTTGTATTATAACGTGTGTTTTTTCGTTTACGTTTGTTTATTATTTAAAAACGAACATAAATGTAAACGAACGATCCAATCTTTTAAATAATTGAACACAAATACTCGTTCATTTCTCATTTATTTTTTCGGCTAATGTTAAACGAATGGACACGAACACAGAATTCCGTTCGTGTTCGTTTATTTGTTTCGCTAAAGATAAACGAATGAATACGTTCACGTTTGTGTTCATTCGGTTCATTTATAGCCTTAGCAATGAGTTTGACTAAGTCAACTTTGAGTTGCACGTGCACACATGCATCTAGGTATACATGTGCATGTGCATATATACATCTAGACGCACATGTGTGAAAATAAAACCTAGTAGTATTATGCACATATGCACCGTGTATATGTGACTTTATTGTATGTGCTGAAAAAAGACAGTGATATATGCACATATGCACCTATTGTAATTTGCACATGTGCACCTATATGCACCTGTGCTAGGAAAAAAGACAGTGGTATGTGCACATGTGCAAATATCTAATGCTGTGTTGAAAAAAAAACCCAGCAAAAATAAAAAAATTTCTTTAAAAAAGTATAGCAATATGGATGTCATATTAAAGAGTATAATTTTCTCGTGAATTTGGTATAATTTTCGTATTTTAATACTTTTGCGTTTGGTAGATATTTTAATTTTAAAAAATTAGGGGTAAGTGGCCCCCCACCTTTAATTTGGCTATTTGCCTAAAATACCCTTCCAGCATTTTTGGAAGCTAAAAATGACGGCTGTGTTTTGAATTAATTACATGTTTGCCACACTTAATATAAAGCTTTGATTAATTATGATCGGTGACTACAAATGGTTCTCGCGGTTCTCGTAATAAAAATAGTTCTCAAATGAACCCTCCCCTATATATATATATATATATATATATATATATATATATATATATATATATATATATATATATATATATAAAAGAATCTAACATAATTGAGAAAAAAGGTGGAGAAGTTCAACTATATTTATAACTCCGATAATAGAAAAAACAAATATACATAATTAAATGTTTCTTTGATATGTAACTATCACAATACACTAACGGTTTATAATGTTTTATAATATATAAAATTTATATTAACTATTCTCGTGCTACATAGTGAATGTTTATAATTTCTTTTCATGTGTTATAATATTTCCTTTCCTTTTTTCATAAGTATCTTAAATAGTCAAGATATAATACATAAATATGCAAAACTAAGGTAACGTTTGGTTCGCAGAATGTTTTTGATAGAATTGGAATCTCTGAAGGAATTGGAATTTGAATCTGTAATCTGTTTGGTTGGTAGAGAATGGAATTAGAATCCATTTCCATATTTTGTTTGGTTCGCAGACAATGTAGATGAATTTGATTTCAGTCACGTAAAATGACAGAATTACCCCTCCTATTTTTTTACCTAATTTTAGCATGTTTTATAACTTCATTTTCAAAGCAACAGATCAAAGGAACAACTTCATTTTCAAAGCAACAAATAACTATATTTTCAAAGGAACAACTTCATTTTCAAAGCAACAAATAACTACATTTTCAAAGGAAGAGATCAATTTCACTGAATATCAGATTACTTTCAACTTCTTGCGACGATGAGATCAGAAACAGATTACTTTTCAAAGGAACAACTTCTACAATTTTCCAATAAAATCATAAACAAATTACTTTCAACTAAATCAGCAAGAAATATATATATATATATATATATAAAGAAAACAAAAGAGAATCTTAAACAGAAAAAAGGTTGCATACATATACTACAACACGACATCAGCATACATGAGTTGGTTATTGCAACATCGATAGATATTGCACACAGAAACTTCAAACTCAACAAGCATACTTATTGAGCTACTTATTGCAAACTTTAACTTCATAAGCACATAATTATTATAATTTCGCCCTACCATATTGCTTCTTGAAATATGCAACTACGTTTTGTCTTGGAGGTAAGACTTCCTTGACAACTTTATAATTCACAAAGTCATCGACCCATTGGGTCAATTTTGGGAACTTTTCTTTGGTGAGCACCTTTATTTCGGTTACTTCTTCAACTGCTCCAAGCCAATAGGCTAAGAAAGTAGCAGAAATATCAACCAGGTTAATGATGTCACCACCAAAAAACTTCTTTCCTTTAACTGTGAGTTCATTTTCTAGAATTTGCAATTGCTCACAAGCTTCTGCAATAGCCTGCTCATCTCCATCTTTGGCAAAAACCCTGAATACTGTATGAAAGCACTGAGCAAGCCATATAATGTAAAATTAGTTTTGGTTGTACTGTTAAGTATTCATGCACATCACAATTTGCCAAATGCCAATAAGACTTTTTAGCCTTGAAAGAATGACCTAAAAAGGAGTTATTATTAGACTAGCAACACAAAGCTAAAAGGCATGTGTTAGAGTTTGAAATTGCTATTAAAGCTGTTGATCTACTTATTACAAGGTTGATACAACAGTAATGTGTTACGAAGGTGTTTTGGATCATTGGTTTAATGTTTGCTCATTACAAACAGACTCCTAGGCATAGAAAAGGATTCTGCCCTGGATCATAAACTCATAATTATTATAAGATAATAAAATTATTACAAAAGAAGTTAATTTTTAAAATTCAAATGCAATAAGATATTGGGAAAAATAGAAAATAAAGACATAGAAAAAAAATTCAAAAGGGAAAACATGTAAATAAATAGAGAAAAAACAAACAATGGGCAAATGGATTAGCAGCATGCGTATTCAGGAAGGAAAAAGAAGAGAAAAAAGCAGTGTTCATATTTCTTGGTAATCTATATGTATATTGTTGCTGCAAAGGATCCAGCAATGTTGCTGTAAAGGATTCAGTAACGGAAGGCTGAAGCGATATATATGAGGAATGTTCATTTGAGAACTGTTTTTATTGCGAGAATCGCGAAAACCAATCTTAGCCGTTCATTTTGGATAATGGAATTCATGGATGAAGAGCGTATGGGGATTGAGTATGGCAGGGTGCATGTAAGGAATTCATAGTTGGGAAATCCAATTGAAGGAGGGGGAATTGGACGGCTAGGATTGGTTCTCGCGGTTCTCACAATAAAAACGGTTCTTAAATGAACGTTTCTATATATATATATATATATATATATATATAGGAGAGGGTTTAAACGAGAATTGTTTTTCGTACGAGAACCAATCTTGGCCTTTCATTTTGGATAATGGAATTCATGGATGAAGAGCGTGGGGGGATTGAGTGTGGCAGAGTGCATGTAAGGAATTCATGGGTGGACAATCGAATTGAAGGAGAGGGAATTTGACGTCTAAGATTGGTTCTCGCAGTTTTCGTACGAAAAACAGTTCTCGTTTGAACTTTTGCCTATATATATATATAGGGGAGGATTCAAACAAGAACAATGAGAACCAATCTTGGCCGTTCATTTTGGATAATGGAATTCATGGATAAAGAACGTGGGGGGATTGAGTGTGGCAGGGTGCATGTAAGGAATTCATGGGTGGACAATCCAATTGAAGAAGAGGGAATTGAACGGCTAAGATTGGTTATCGCGGTTCTCGTACGAAAAACAGTTCTCGTTTGAACTTTTGCCTATATATATGTATATATATGGGAGTGTTCATTTGAGAACCATTATTAGTGTGAGAATCATGAAAACCAATCTTAGTCGTTCAATTGGTAAGTGGAATTCATGGATGACGAACGTAGGGGATTGAGTGTGGCAAGGTGCATGTAAGGAATTCATGGGTGGACAATCCAATTGAAGAAGGGGGAATTGGACGACTAAGATTGGTTCACGTGGTTATTGCAATAAAAACGGTTCTCAAATAAACTTTTCCATATATATATATAGGCAAAAGTTCAAACGAGAACTGTTTTTCGTATGAGAACTGCGAGAACTGTTTTTAACACCATTAATGACTCATTAATAAGGGTATTTTATATATTTACCCAACCGTGAATTGCGTCCGGATGAGCCATCATTAATTTGCGAGGCTTGATTTTTACGAAATAACCCTCATTAATCCGTCATTAATGATCCATTAATGAATCATTAATGAGCCGCCAAAAAATCTTAGCCATTGATTAAGTTTAATCAAGGGCTAAGATTGGTTCTAGTAATTCTCTTACGAAAAAACAGTTATCGTTTAAACTCTCCCCTATATATATGGGAAAGTTCATTTGAGAACCGTTTATATTGTGAGAACCGCGAGAACCAATCGTAGTCGTTTATTTTAGATAATGGAATTCATGGATGAAGAGCGTGAGGGGACTAAGTGTGGCAAGGTGCATGTAAGGAATTCATGGGCGGGCAATCCAATTGAAGGAGGGAAAATTGGACGGTTAAGATTGGTTCTCGCAGTTCTTACAATAAAAATGATTATCAAATAAACCTTTCAATATATATATATATATATATATATATATATATATAACTATTATAAGAAAGCTTACATTTTTCCTTTTTTAACTATTAAATCAAACTCTATTAACCAATCAGAATTTTTAATTTCAAAATCAACTATATTTTCAATTTTAAATTAATTGGGAGGGGCTAGATGAAAATTGTGAGGGGGGTTTGATGAAACATGTGAAGGGCTTTAAGAAAATATGAGGGGGTTTTATAAAAATTGTATATTAATAAAATTAATTATACGTTGTTTATAAATTATGTTTAGTAACTTGTGATATATCATGTTTGGAGAAAAAATAATTATATATTTGTGATCGTCTCATTTTTCTTTACGTTTTGGTATAAATTTTATTGTAATATGATAATTTTTTAAAATTAGTATATTCTTAATTTTTTGTTATCAATTAATAGTAGTGGGTAGGTAATTTTTTGCTTAGGTGGAGGAATTTTTTTAGAATTATGGTGATAAGCTGAGTGATCAACTTGACTATACTACTTAAGTGTTTAATTATTGATTTTAAAACACTTTCAATCTTGTTAGAAAGATGTTTGAAACCTTTTATAAGATATGGTTTAAAATAAAATATATCATAAAAAGATGATATATTATATATTTAAAAATGTAAATTCAGATATGTAAAGATATTTGTACAAGGAACTTTTGGAGCTGTGATATAAAATATGAAAACTGGATAATAAAAAAGGGCATGACTTGCGTAGTTGTAAAAACCATGTTCCCGCTGGAGTATATAAAGAAGTACTACAAAATACAAGTTTTGTTATGTATGTACTTTAAACAAGTTGTTTATGTCAACTTTTTATTAAGTTTTTATAAATATGAATAGATTAGATTCGTTCAGGTATCAAATATTCTTTAATTATTTTGATTTGATACACATGTTATCGAGACAAAGATCATCTCTGGCAAGAATCTTTGTGCTATTATGTATAATTCTAGAATGAAAATGATTCAAACATTTCAGTTTAATTCCACCAAAGACATTTTAAAGATAAGGAAAATGTGCTTTTCGTCATGTATGATAATTTAAAAGTTAGAGATAAATATGAACGAACGGAAAAGATTCAAAAACAACCATATCTCTTTATTTTATTCTAGCTTTAAGATCATCATTTGATTATTGATTTGAAATCTTTTGAAACCTGGTGTTTTTGCTTTATTCAAAGACAACAAGCAAGTATTTGGTTTCTTAGGTACATATTTAAAAGTTTTTGTGTATGTCTACTTCTAATATTTTTTTCTTTGATTTTGATATATATCTCAAGTTTATTTCTTTCTATTTTTACCTATTAAATCATCCTCTATCAATCAATCAAAACCTCCAATTTCAAAATCCTTCAATTTTACAAAATAACTTTAGAAAGATGCTATTAAACACAAACCCTCCTAAATTGAATTCAATTTAATTATCAAATATTTCTTCAATTATTTCAATTTGATACACATGTTATCGAGACAAAGATCATTTATGGTAAGAATGTTTGTGCTATTATATATATTTCTATAATGAAAATGATTCAAACATTTCAGTTAAGTTTCAATAAAGACATTTTAAAGTTATGAAAAATGCCCTTTTCATTATGCATGATAACTTAAAAATTAGAGATAAAATGATTCCACCCCTGTTCTATGCGATAGCTACCTTCACCACAACACACGCCGAGGGTTTTATTGGGTTCATCGAGCTCCGCCATAGGCTAGCGCCTCCCTATAGTTTTCACTACAATTAAATACACCACTTCTACCATCTGGCCACACTATGAATCATCATTTTCCAATCGCCTCCATTTAGCCAAAATGACCAATGTCTCGCCCCTGCATCATGGATATATGGGATTCCATGTCCATTTTAAGGGGTTTTTTCACCGCCTCCAGCCAAACGAGAACGAAAGATAAACCAAAAGTGCATGTGATGCTGATTTTGGTATCTATAGAGTCAGATTCATGTATTTGATTCTGATTCAGTGATTCTGATTCTTGTTTCATCAGTTTTATATGTTCATATGAATGTGTGAAATATTCTTGTGTATAGAGCTACAATTTCATGTATGTTTCATCAGTTTAATATTTTCATTATGTATGTATGTATTAATATTAATTATTATTGTTTATGCATTAGATTTGAATAAGTAATTTGTAACATATTTGTACAAATTACATGTATGAAGCATTTTGCTCATCAAAATTTAAAATTGATGTGCATCATTTGTCTATGTCTTCTTTTCCTCTCAACTGTGTTGATGTAGATCATCAAAATTCAATTCATATTGAT
The DNA here is from genome assembly GCA_038502395.1 of Dittrichia graveolens. NCBI lineage: Eukaryota > Viridiplantae > Streptophyta > Magnoliopsida > Asterales > Asteraceae > Dittrichia > Dittrichia graveolens. The sequence continues at coordinate 17,816,653 of JARJIL010000005.1, forward strand.
GAAAAGTAATTCTGCATAAAAAATTCTGTTTGTTCATCAATTATAAAAATATGCAATGTTGTGTGATTTTAGAACCTTACATGATTATTTGTATGTATTCATAAATTTTTAGTTTCATTCTAAATCCAATTCCTCGTCATTTTTATGTAATCTGTATCAAAAGTGTTTCATCATTTTTAAATAAGGAATAGACGTAATTGTAGGATCTATTAAGATTTTTTGATTTCCTGATATATCCTTAAACTTTATTAAATTAGTGGTTACTATTAATTAGTTTTTGACCATTTTAGTTGACTTTTGATGAAATACAATGGATCAAAATCCCTCTTACATCTCTTACCTAGATTTAATTCTTATAACACCCCTTATATATATATATATATATATATATATATATATATGATTAAGTGTACCAAAATATAATGAACTATACGCATTTTAATATTCTATGTAATAATATAAACTTTATTGATTCTAATACATTAAACTACTCAAAATTAACGTTTAATGTAACTTTTTGAGTTTGACCTGCAATTATAAGTTAGCAAGGCACCTTTGATTTTTTAATTAGTTTGTTCTTTATTGTTATTGTTATTGTTATTGTTATTGTTATTGTTGTTGTTGTTATTGTTATTGTTATGGTTTGTTATTGTTTTTATTTTGTTGTTGTTGTTATTATTATTATTATTATTATTATTATTATTTTATCATTCATCATGTCTTCTTCCAAGTTCCAAAGTAGACCTGCGATTTGCAGGTTCTTCCAAAGTGGACCATCCATTCATCTTCTTCGGTTCTTCCCCAAGCTTAGTGCCACCAATTTGACCTCCATTCACCAGCTCCGCCATGCCCATGAAAAAACCGTTACCGCCACCTCAGCCTCCATCGCTTCCTCCCCACACCGACAGCCACCCAATCATCTTTCCCCCTGATATTCACCGTCAACAACAATATAGGCATTTATATCTGCAACAATTCCCCTTTCATCACCGGCTAACAAGATCTAGAAATGGAATGAACCAAACCGGAAAAAAGTTAAGGTTTCGTCTTTAACCACCACTATTGATTGAAGCTATGAATGTTGGTAATGTATATTTTATAAGTTATATTTTGTATATGCAACTTGGGTGAGACTATAAGGGCTAAATATGTCAAGTTTGAAACTTTAGGGGCTGAATGTGTAAAATTGTGAATTTATAAGCCCTTGTCTCCAGATTTTTATTTCAATTAGGTCTTGTCTTCCGGAAGTCTCAAGAGAAAGGGGGAAAAAGGAATGAAGATGATGGAAGCAAGTAGGAATCATGAAGATTGTTGTTTGTGTTGATTTTGAAGTCAAAATGGATAAGTTTTCTTGATAAAATCATCAAAATGGATAAGTATCATTGAGGTTTTGTTTGACTTTATAAGTCAAATGAGTCAAAACTCATCAAGTTGGGGTTAATTCAAAATAAGTTATAATTAATCCTTGTTTATGATGTTTCTGAACTTGTTTTAGTATGTGAAAGAATTCTTAGAAGTTGTAATTATGATTTGATTGGGATCCATTGGTGTGTGTTATGATTCTTGAGCTAAATGGGTCAATTTGAGTGGTTTATACGAAGACAAAGTTTGATTACTTAAACATATCTTATGCTGGAGTTAGAAGGTTGATTTTGGTATGTTTTGGTGTATAAATTAGTAACTAAGCTGCAAATGTTTATTGGACAAAATGGTAGCAATTAGAAGAACAAAAGAACAAAATTGTTCTGTGCAGCAAGGGTCGCGGCGCGACGCATCCTAGCAAAGTAGTGTCGTTTTCCGGGGAATTTCTCGTGGCAAGAGGCTCTTTGTTTCGCGGTGCGAGGTACCCTGGACACCCCAAAAATTATGTTATGACCCCTTTTGCCTATCTAACTTGTTGGGGTTTGTTTCTAATGATTATATGAGGTTAAAACGGAGTCTTTTATGGCTCAAACATATGTTTAAACATAATTTAGACCTTGAGACTCTTAAGGAGTATTATTTTAGTTTTATCAACTAAGATGATCTTGTGTGTTATTAATTATAGGCATGATCATCTAGTAAGCTATTGTGAGTTTGTTGGGATCACACCCTCGGTTGAGTACACCCTACAGATATTTGGTTTTCATAAAAGATTATGAGTCATCATGACTATGTTTTTATATATTTGACAATTTGGTTTACTATACTTTATGAATTAAGGATGTGGAAATTGTGTATTAATAAATATTGTGCATTTTAATAAGAATCAAAGTGAGGCCAATACTCCACTTAGGAGAGGTCATGTTCTTGATATATGTGTACTTGATAAATTGCTCAATATATGACACTCCATCTAGGAGTAAGCTATTATCTTGTAATAACACAATTAGTTTTGAGTTAATGAATCATGTTTAAACTTAGAGTGTGTTATGGGTATTGAGATGCCAAATATTATATTGTTTCTTGAGCATTTATACTCAAGAGCTATGAGTTATTTGATGCCTATTTGCTTTTTGATAGACTTAAATGCTTGAGTTACTTGACCTTTATGACATGTGTTTTATGTGACTCTTGTGGTATGGGTATAGTCCGGACTAGTGTGGTTTCAATTACACATACAATCGTGTTTCTAACCACTTTGGGCGTGTGTGTGGTTCAAGAGGCTGCGGCGAACCGAACCATGCAGCACATGTGTGGTATAGTTGAGGGGTGTTTCAATTGGTGGAGGAGGATGATAGTAACCATTATGACCGTATGGTTCAAGAGGCTGATGAGTGAACCGAACCAATGTATACACGAGTGGACTTGGAGAACAGGTCATTCACTCCTAACAACCGTTGTATGGTGGAATGCTTTGTGCTTCCCCACCTTGACGGGAAGATGTGGTTATCCCCATTTGGGCACGTGTTGTCCATGGATAGCTACCACGTGGAGATATTGTGACTCAATGGACAGACCCGTATTCTTGTGTGCTTTTATGTGTATGAAATGTATATTGCCAAACTCGTGTTTTCAAAAGATGATGACTTGGTTTCTATAAGATTAATGTTTTTTGTTGTACTCACGAGCTATGTTTTATAGCTAACAGGTGTATACATGTTTTATATCCGCAGGTAGACTAGTGGCCTTGGTGAGACGGGTAGATGCCTTGGGTATTGTTTTGGCTTGTTTTAGCTTCTAGTAACCTTGGATTTCCTATTTGTATGTTTATGGTCGTGATATACATCAAAAGCTTTTGGGTCTTATACGACTATGGAATTTATTACTAAAAGGGTCCGTATTTTGTAGAAATACTGTAAATGAATTATAATGCTTCCGCATTTCGTTAAAGGGTTTTATATAAACCATGTTTTAAAATAAGTTTCGGAGAAGTTTAAATTTGGACTAAAAATAAGGGTGTTACAGATTATAAACCCGATGTGAAAAACCCTAATATTGGATAGAGAAGGAAGGCAAGTGGAGGCGGTTAAAGACGGTTGGTGGCGGCTGTTGAGGTGGTTGAAATTGAAGTAGGTGGTGTAGGTGGTGGTATTTGTAGATGAAATAGGAATGTCGCTAGTAGTGTTTGAATGACCTAAAAGTCTAGATTTGGAATCTTCGTCATTTGTGTGTGTGTGAAGATTGAGGTGATGGTGGTGGTTGAAGATGACGGTAGTGATTGAACAGGAAGGAGGAGGTGGTGGTTGTATCATCGGCATTCCTTAAAATCTTCAATTTTAATAATAATAATAAGTATAATAATAATAATAAGTATAATAAATAAAAAAAATTTTAAGATGACTGGTTAAACCTGTGATTACAAGTCACATTTCATAGAATGTAAAGTTTGGCAACAAATATATATTTTACGAAGATTTTTTAGTTCGTTACAAAATATTAAACCGGAGATATTTAATTAAATTTTGGCAATAACAGATATTTTGTTCATTTATATATTTATTAAACCGTGAATTGCGTCATGGTAGATTGTCGTCAATGAGTAGGACTTTATTTTTCTAAAAATACCCCTTGTTAATGAGCGCATTAATAAGTCAAGATTGGTTCTCGCAGCTCTTGTACGAAAAACAGTTCTCATTTATATTGAAGAGTTCAAACGAGAACTATCAATATGTTAACATTGTCTAACTTAATTGATCTTACTCTGATAAATTATTTAAATGGGAGGTAAATTGGTCCTTCATTACTTGTTTTAACAAATGGTTTATGAGAGCAATATTATAAGGTATCATTTTTATTTAATATAATAAATAATTTATTCTATAGAAATGAATATTCCTTTCGTCTCTTTTACATAACTTACAAATCATATACCTCGCTTAGGAATTAGATCAAAGTGCAATTTATCATCTAATTCACGAATTGTGAGAGATTGTTCGTACATAATACAAATTTATCATACAAAATAATTACGTACATATTTTATGTTTTTATAAATCCATTATCTATTATTTCATTCACATATTCAAGCTTATAATGTTCTAAACAAATATTTTTTGTTGTGTATGTGAAAACAGTGTTATGCATGAATCATCTCCGATGACCTACTTGGAATTTAGATGATCCGGGTGGATTGTGACTCGACCAAAAACTGAAGTGAAGAAACACGATTGGTAAAGTCAACGAGATAAGTGTTTGATTGTAATTCGGTTTCGCTTGTATATGGTCTTGGCCCATTAGTTACCGGGGTTTATTGTTATATATTCCTAGCTAGAGTTTTCAATGTATTGCTTGTGTAAACAATTGACTAAAAAGAAGCTTTTTTGCGGAATGATTGGCAGCATTTCATTTGACAAAGGTGGTGAGTATCAATCCTTAATGAGTTATTTCTTCAAAAGATTTTTGTTTTTCCTTTTATTTTCCCTTCTTTTTATAATAAATTAATAACACATATGCCGTATTACTTTTACTTCTTTTTTGAAATATATCGTTTTTTATCCTTTCTTTTAGTTTTTTTAAATTTCGCGTAAAAACGGCTAAAACCATGCTTTGTAATTGCTAATAGAATTAATGATTGGAATTTTGGGCAAATCAAGTTTTGTTCACTAATAACTGTTCATTCGGACATAATTCACGGTTGATTAATATAAAAATGACAAAAATACCACTATTAATGAATAATAAACGGTGTAACAAATAGCTCTCGGACGAAAAATTAAACTTTTCCTATAAAGGGTTCATGCGAGAAGCTTTAAAATTGTGAAAAGTGCGAGAAGCATTTTAAGCCTTTGATTTTTTTTATCTAGCGGTTCACATTAATCATAATTAATATTCATTTAACTCAAAAGGGCGATTTAGTAAACAAAAATATTTTTCTCTCCTCACTTCACTTAATTTTCTTTTTAAAAATTTCTAAAATTTTCTTTGGTTCATTAATGAACGTTAGTCTACAATTAATTTTATATGTTTACAATATGTGTTTACTAATGAGAGTATAGATATACAATCACTAATCAAAGCAAACCCGATATTGAACGCAATCAATTTGTATTAAAAAATCAAAAATGCAACTTTATGTACAAATTCAAAGAAATACAATCATTAACAACACAAGATAAACCCAAAAGTTGCACCACTCAGATTGAAAAAAAAAGAAGAAAATAGATGGTGATGATGAACAACCTAAAATCGATATATAATTATATTCACTAGTAAACAAACAAAACGGCTTGCTAATGAACATTCCATACAAGAAAAAAACTATTAACCATTGTAAATTTGACTCAAAAGACTTGCCATATATTTATTAGTAGAATTAAAACTACTACTTTTAACAATAAGTACACATAACACATTTAAAAGGCTTTAAAAAATAGAATGGGAAGAGGAAAGTGGTTCTGAGGTTGTCGATGGAATAGTAAAGAAAAAACCATCTTGATACTTCAAAAATCAAACAAAAAAGAGTGATCCATAGAGATAATTTCCAAAATAAATTCATGAAGAACAAAATACAAAACAATATATTATAATGAAAGAATTTTCATTTGCAAGCAAAAACCCTAACAAAGAAGGTGGTGTGGTGGTGTTGTTAAAGGAGGTGGTAGATTTGGCGGCATCACTATTGAAGAAGGCAGTATAGTGAGGTAGAGGTTGTGTTGAAAAAAAAACCTAGAAGAAGGGCATTATACGCCGACACTGTTGAAGCAACAAGGATTGAGTGAGAGAGTAGAGATTGATTTGGGGGATTCGATAGTGTTGAGATGCGATGGTCGAAGATGTGCTTTGTGGGTGGGAGATCGGCAAATTGGTGGCTAGGGCCCTGCAGCGACTAGAGCTTCACATAATGCCGGCGGCGATGGGTTGTGGATGGTGGGGGATAAAGTGAATGGGGAAGATGAAAAGAATGAGGTTTTAGTGAAATCTCCTACGCCCTGTTCTCGAGTTTAATAAAGAGAGGAAAAGAAAGGAGAGGAAAGAAAATCCTTTCCTTCCAAATCATCCCAAAATTGGGAGGAAAGATTTTTGAACAAATTAAGCCTACACTTCCCTTCAAATCCCTCCCTTTCCTTTCCTTTCCTTTCCATCCTTAAATGAAACTCAAGAACACCTTTTAGGTAGATTTCCTTCCAAATCCTTTCCTTTCCACCCTAAAAACAACTCGAGAACAGGGCACTAGAGATGTATAATGGGGGGAGGAGAGATAAGGGGGTGGAAATAAATTAGGCTAATATAATGGTTTATGTATAAATGATAATTTTATCCTTTTTGTTTTGTTTTAATCTCCTTAGAACTTAATCTAATTACGAAAATGTCATAATTCATGATCTTAGTCTTTAATTAAATCATCCTATGGCTACAAAGACTTCTCGTAGTTCTCGTTAAATTGATACTTCCCGCACGAACCATCCTATACACACACAAACACACAAAAGAGAGTTCAAACGAGAACATATTTCGTACGCAATCTGCGAAAACCAATTCTATCTCTTTATTAAAATAAACCGATGATTAATAATTGTAATGGCTCATTAATGAATCTTTAATGCACACATTAATAGTCAGATTTGTATTTTAAAAAAATCAAGTCTCGCTCATTAATAATGCTCCACCTAGACGCGATTCGCGGTTGGATAAATATATAAATGACCAAAATACCGCTATAAATAAGTCATTAATGATGTTTTAAATAGTTCTCACACGAAAAACTGTTCATGTTTGAACTCTCTCTCTCTCTCTCTCAATATATATATATATATATATATATATATATATATATATATATATATATATAGGATTAGGATCAAATAAGAGGCAAAAAGGTGTAAGAGGGGTAAGAGTGATTATAAGAGTGACACATGACATTATTAACAAAAGGGTATAGTAGGTATTATATAATATTGATTAATTAGTAATTAAGTAAATCTTCCTTGATATATGGCACCTCCACATTCTCTCTCATCCTAATCTCTCATAAGACTTTCTTTCTTTCTTTAATCCTTGATATATGTTATTAAAAAGAATCTTTAAATTTCGTAAAATATTTTCTATCTTTAAAATCAAATGCATATGGATCGCTTTTAAATCCTTAATTATTTAAAGAACAAGGCTCCATTTGCACATCCTATCTGTGCTCATGGAAGTATGCTAATAATAAATGATCTCAAGGTCTGATTATGTATGTCAATTTTGATGTTTTACTGTACAAACAAACCCATTTGTAACTAATGATTCAACCAAACTACTTGGGTTATAAAACAAAACATGAACATGTGATGAATCAGTGGGTTTGAAACTGATAAATTTTAGGGATGATTTTAGTTTTCAAGACTTGATTCAACACGTAAAAGATCATTCAAAACCTTATATTGCTCGGATCAGACAAGGAACAGGCAACATCGAGAAACTTTAAGATCTGCCCTCATGGCCACCACTGCCACTCTCCAACCCAGCCCTCATGGCCACCACCGCCGCTCTCCTCTATAATCGCGTTGGTCTGATTTTTAGAAGGTGTTGTTATTCATCAATTACAAATTAGACATATGTTTTTCATCATTTTTTTGGTACATGGAGTTGTAAATTAATATTCAGTTTGTTTTGTGGATTAAAGTTAGCTGTTGTTTGGGGGAAATATATATGAAATCAATTCATCAATTTCAGAATCACGATGAATGTGCATCAAGGCAACAAAATTTGATCTATTGTTTATTGGTTCATATAGATTATGTAATGAGTCACTATTATTCATCAATAGTGTTACTCATCAATAGCGTTATTCATCAATTATGAATTGAACAATTGTTATTCATCAATTATGAATTGAACAACTGTTATTCATCATTTGTTCTCTGTTAATTTTACTGAATCATAGTATTTTTGATTGGCTTGTATTGAATTATTTTGTGCATCGAATTTGAATTGTAATTAAATGTGTTCATCAAAAAAATTGGTTTTGAATAAATCCTTTTGGATGAATCATACTTGTTCAATAAACGTGAATGTTATTTTTAGAAGGTAACATATTTTTGATTTGTTATTAATTTTGTATTGTCTAATTTGCCCTTAAACCTCTTTTAATTGGCAGTTACAATTAATATTTTTTTGACCTTTTTTTGTTGACTATCGATGAAATCTTGTGGTTGAGATCGCCTCTTACCCCTATTACTTTTCAATCACTCTTACAAGAACCCTACTATATATATATATATATATATTTATATATATAGTAAAGTTCACAACAGAACCTACATAACCAATCTTAGCTTTTTAGAATTTGATGATCAATAGTTAAGAATAGGGTCGAATATGCATTTTACGTAAATCGAATATGCAATCGTAATCTCAACCATTGATCATCCAAATCTAAAAACTGAGATTGGTTCTCTAGATTCTTTATATAAGGTTGGTACTATATTAATCCGTGTTCTATTTGTATATGTGTGTATGGTGGGTTAAATTGAAAACTCAAAAAAATTTGAGAATGGGAGATGAGATGTAGACCATTGATCAAAACACTAGAACACAAAGGGCCATTGCAACGCCAAAATCCCTCGTAAATCCGTCGCTACCTTTTGCGACGGAAAACAACGGTCCCGAAAAGGCTCCTCGCTAAGTTGTTTGCGATGGATTTGCGTCGGAAGTTTGTGTAGGATTTGCATGGATTTGTGAGGGATGTTATTATTATATTATTTAGTATTTTGTTTAAATATATACTTATTGAATTTCTTTTATAATATATTTGTGTCCAATTTTTCTGTAGCAAACTCATCCGTCGCCAGTCTGTCATTATTCCGTCATTAATACTATCATGTGGTTGTTTTGGTTTTATGACTTTAATGTATCACAAATCCATTGCAAAGTCTTCGCAATATTGCCAATTTTTTGGGACGGGTTTCTTTCATCACAATAGCTTGTTTGTGTTATAGTAAAAAAAAATATAAGTATGAGAATTAAAGTAGCATTATTGTAATTGTAATGAACCAAAAAGAAGGACAATACATAATTGTAACATTAAGTGTAAAATAAGAAATTTCACAAAAAAAAAAATCTGGCGCACGTTGGTTTACTCTCTGTTTAATCTTAATGAGGCATTTAGAACCCCACGCGTTATAACTGGGTTTGAAACTTAGTATATGTTCTTCTATTAAAAAAACTAACTTTTGAGTTATGTATAGTAAACATTATTCATATTTTGTATCGTACTTTTAATAATGTTCGTAGTGCGCTTATATCGTTTTTTTAATTCAAATATATAGGTTAACTCGTGCGCTTATATTGTTTCTTTGAATTCAAATATATACGTTCGTAATTGTATCCCGCGCGTTCCGTCAGGAGTTTAAAACATATATGTGACGTGTAGTAAAAGTCTAATTCGACTTATATAAATAAAGTGATTTCATATATTACAACAAAAATGAACTATTGTATCATTTTTTAGTATTCGTACTTTGTTATATGATTTAACATTGTAAATAGATAAAAACTGTTTATCATATTTGATTTTTTAATTCGCTTTCACCAAAAAATATAGATTGTTATATGTTACTATATATAATAAGGTGCAAAAGGCATTTGTAATATACTTTAATACTAAAAATTTTAATAATATATTTATTAATTCAGAAAAAGAAAGAAAAAACTTTGAGACTTTTCTAATTTTTTATCGTAGGATTTACTATTAATCAAATTAATAATGTTATAATAATGATAACCATAAAAAACAAAGTGTGAAGGAGACTTTGTAAAAGAAAAAGTAAATAAAGGGATGGAAACAAAAAATAATATGTTAGAAACAACATAAAAAAAAAGTATGTGGCTGGAGTCAAACTCGCAACCATTAAGAATGGAGAAGTCATCAATTGCCGATCCACCAAATTCCATCTTGTGTATAATTGTGACACTTTTAATATATAATATTAGATAATAGCTTTGTAGAAAAAGACAAAAAAAGCACTATTCATACTTCTTGCCTTTTGTTATATATATATATATATATATATATATAAAATTTAGGATTTACCTTTTTCTTTAAGTTAATAAATGTTACCTTAAAAACAAGCAAAAAATAACTCAAACTAATTACCAAAAAAAACAACTATTTTCCCGAACTCTGGTGGGTGATAGCGAATACTTCCCGGTGCTAAGGGGTCTACACTAAGATCTAAACTAGGTGTGGTGTCACTTATTGACAAGCTTAGAGAGAGGAGACCGAGGTGGTTTGGGTACGTTAAGATGAGGCAACTGACGACACCAATTAGGAGGGGAGAGTCTATTTTAGTTGATAGCACGATGAGGCGAGGATGTCCATCTTTGAGGTTGGAGGATAGAGTTATGACAAATTTGTAAGAGTTTTCTCTTTCCAAAGACATGATCTCAAATAGGATCTCATTGAGAAGAAGAATTAGGATTAAAGATTAGTGTGGTCGGCTAGACGGCTAGCTACATTAAGAGTATATTTATATGGGTATTTCTACATGTATTACTATTGGTTTTAATTAATTATTTGATACATTGGTGAGAATAAGACTTTGTTTGTTTTTTTAAATAAGGTCTTATTTTAAAGAAATGTCTGCGGGTGCGCAGACGTTTATGATAAGCTTGTTTGTTTTTTTCATAGAAACGTCTGCGCGCCCGCAGACGTTTCTAATAAGGCTGTTTGTTTTTTTGCAGACATAAGACCTTATTCTGTCTTATTTTTGCTTATTTTGAGAAGCTAAAATCTATAGCTTTTTTTCGCAGACCTTCTCAATCTTAAGACCTTCTAAATTACATCTTCTCCTAAAGACATGAAATAAGACATACGACATTTATGTCTTCGAAAACAAACAACACCTAAGTCTAAGTAAAAAAACCAATAATAATTATAACATTAACCATTTGAACAAACAAATATAATAATTATGTTATTCTATATACATATATATTGTTTATGCTCTTAAATTGCTTTATTTTTTTCTATGTTATTTTATTTATTTTAATTTAAATTTTATATTCTATGTGTATATATTTTTCTTTTCTGTTTTTATTATTTTTATCTTTATTGTTTTCTTTGCCAAAGTTCTATTCGAAAAACAGTTTCCATCTATATAAACATGCACATGTATGCACCTAGGTTAATATGCAATATAAATATCTTAATATATGGTTCCTAAATAAAAAGTTGATTGTGTTTCATTTGTTTGGAGCTGAAACCCTTATCAAATGTATATCTTTTATATAAATCAAACGCTTTTAATAGAAAGTTGTTCATAAATTATATAAAAATACTTAAATTGGGTATTTAATAAACTACAAAAATGTCTTAATTTTAACGAGGTCTGATTTTCCACTGTCGACTGACAAATTTTTTGTTTTGAGATTTATGCTCTTTTTTATAAGTTTACACAGAGAAAAATGACACGGATGTAATCATTAACCGTAGAAAAGGAGGATTTTTCTCTTTCAATTGGAAACGTACGGAGACGACATAAGAGTGCAAGAGTGGGAGTTGGGTGGGGTGTGTGATGAGGTGATTATTTGAGTGGTGGGTGTGGTGGAATAATGTATGTGGTAAGTTTCACATGTTAAAAAGCAGTGTGGTGGATTAACGGTAAACTCAAATTAAGTTTATCACTTTTTTCTTTTTTTCTTTTTAAATTTTTGATTGGTTAGTGTTTATTTAAATGGGTTCTAAAATTTAATGTCGTGGTGATTGATCACTATGAAATTAAGTGGTGAACCAAGTGATATAAGAAAAAAAGCCTGTGTGACAATATGGTGAGTGTGATGAAGTGTTACCACTCCCACCACTTTATCCACACCTCCGTTAAGTTTTTCGTTATTCACAAGTCGGTTCGTTGAGTTTCGTCAGAGCATTTCTTTGTTCACTAGCTAATCGTCGATCAGTTTCACCGAGGCCTTTACTGAAACAACGCACCCTCCTTAGGTCTCAGTTTGTTCTTCACTAGTCGGAGCCTTCCGTTTGGTTTCGTCACATATATACTTCCTCTTTCGATCAACACAATATGAAATGATTTAAAAGGTGAAATCATCTAAAGGAGAAGTTATAAATTCAACCGACTCTTGTTGATTCAGTTTGCAAACATTACTAATAACTTCAAACAAGTTCGATCATCATCAACAGCTAGAACACTCATCTCAAAGGGAAATCTGCCTACTTCATTACTAATTACCCCCCACAGACTCTCCAATTTCCTCTACTGTCATCTTGTTCTTAATTGAAATTTTCAGGAGACAGACCCAGATGATGAAACAGATCAAACAAAGATTCAAGAAACACCAAGAGATTCAGCAGGTTTGGATTTTTTGCATTTGTTTGACCACCTGCTAATTACCTCCACAAGTCTCGGTTCGTTTGTTATTTACTAGTCAGTGCATTCGGCTTCGTCGGAGCCTTCTTTAAGAAACTTATAGGAACCGGTGAAATGAAACCACGATCTACGTACGGCAGCAAACCAGAACCAACGGAGATGATTTGCGAAGCGGCGGCGGCAAGCACCAGAGCCGGAGGAAGGAAGAGTATAGCGTGCAACGTTTAAGTTTTCGTGGGTGTGATTGTGTGGTGGAAATATCACCACCTTTCTAACGCATCTAAAATATCTTAACATTTGGTTCCAGATTCATTCATTTGTTTTAAGGCCTATACTTATACCTCCCCTATTATCTCTTTCTTACCAAATACCACATCAGCGTCACATCATTTCCACTCTCATTTCCTTTACCATACTCAAAACAAGTGTTATACCTTTTCTTTCCTTACCCAAATCTTTTTCATATTTTATTTATTTATATATATATATATATATGTGTGTGTGTGTGTGTGTGTGTGTGGAGGGGGATGGGTGGCTGGGGGAGTCATGGTTCTCATCGAGTAAGAAAGTCCGAAGGGGGTACCCGATGGGACTACCCGAGACACCCGAAATGGTGTTCCCGAGCTCACCCGAAGGTACCCAAAGGTACCCGCTCGTCTTCGAGCTCAGCATAATGTATGGTCTAATAGATTCCCATGTCTAAAACACGAAACTGCTATAAATTGATAACACGTTTACCAAATAAAAACACAAGTGAAATTAAAAGCTTACCAAACGAAGGATACCAAATTCAACTCTCCTTTGAATCAGCCCTCCAGCACCCAAATTACAACCACAAATTTAAGGATCAAGTTCAAAAACACATCATATATACCAAACAGGTTAAATGTCTTCGAAGGAAAGAGAGATCAAGATACGAGAGGGAGATTAGAGATTAGATACGCTAGCTGGAAAATAACTTTAGAATAGATATGGCTTTTTTGCGGTGGATGCTCGTCGATCGCTCACAAAACCACCATCACCAACCACAATCAACAGTCTTCATGGAAAGTTGTTAGTGGCCGATGGGTCTGCTCCGCTATGACAAAGTCTCACAGTGAACATCAAAAGGTTATTTATGCTGGGCCAATCCCGCGTCCAGGATCATATGGATCCGAACCGACTCTTCCTCAAGGACCCACATCCAAGATCATCTGTCTTGGTTGCTCGAGTAAGGAGTCGGAATTAAACCCGAGTCCAATTCATCAAAGTCTCCCCTTACCGGACCGCTTTTAATACCAGTACCGTGAGAACCAATTTTGACTCTTGATTAAAATAAATCAATAGTCAATAAAAATAACGGCTTATTATGAGTTTTAGTAATGCGCTAAAAATGGTTTAACCTTTAAAATTAAGTTTTAATTCTTGAACATTATTTTTAAATAATATAGTCTTCAAAGTTTAAACTTATTTTTGTTTAATTCTTGAACTTTTTTTTAAATAATTTAACAGTTTAGTTTATTTTGGTTTTACCATTAAACTGTACTTTTTAAGTGAATTAAAAACGGATGGATTTTCCCCTTCAGTGATACGAACTCAAAAGCAATAGTAAAAGAAGCAATGAGCTAGAAAAGAAATCTAGCCTTACTTGCGGGGCCGATCAAACTTCAGAAAGGAAAGATTTAATACATTGAAAGCTAAACAACCCGACATTTCTAATCAAAAGACTTTTTGTATGTATTATATTATAGTTTGATTGTCAAGTCAACTAAGACATAAATATATGATAAAAAGAAATGAAAATTTTTATGCAGCAAATTTAATCTTTTGATTCAAGTGTTTGTTGGTAAAAAGATATTCTTAGATATTAGTAAATTTTACAGACTACCAAATATAATTGTTTTTTTTAGTTATTAACTCACTAATAATTGTATATGTTTGTTTAACAAAATTATCTATACTATATTATAAAATATTTAACTTTTTTTTCTTAAAAATTTTAATACTACTTAATTTTAAGTAGTACATATTTTTATGCTTATAATACAAAAACTTAAAGCAACAACTGTGTAATTTATCTAATTTTGGTTAAGTTATTTATATCAATACAATTTTAAGGCTAGAGTATCTTTTTTCTAATTATTTAAGAAAAATATATTTTTTATTTTATTGTTTTTCAAAAACTATTTTAACAACTAATAAAATGGTTGATTGTAAAAAAAACTAAAGAAAATAGAAAAAAGGAGAAAGAATTGATATGTTGACTGACACCACATTTCACTCATACCATACTCTACTTTTTTTAAATCAAACATGTTGTCGAGCACAAACTATTGTTATCACCATCACATTGCGCTGGTACAATGCTAGTATATAATTATGAAGAATGTTAACCACAGCCTTTAGTTTTGTGGATAAGAATAAAAAAATAATTTTAGTTTTTAAAAATAACAATCACAACTTATGTCTTCATAATTAACTATCTATAATTTCCATTGTTACCTTTTAATTAGTTTTCAACTTTCCATACATGAAACAAGATTATCACTTTAAAAACTAAAAATAATATTTTATTTATTCTTATCCACAACCCTTAGGGTTATGGTTAGCGTTTTCCTATAATTATTAATTTAATATGATTTTAGTTTATTAAACTCTTTAAAGTGGTTTCTAACTAAATTAAAAAAGATTAAACTTGACATAAATATAAGCTTTGATTCAAAGACGAAAATTACTTGTATGATTCGATATCTATTTTGTTTTCTTACTTTTGTCCTTTTTTTGCATGTCTTTCCATATTAATACTAATATTCTCCATGTGAACACCAATCTAATTCTATAATTTATTTATTTATTATGATAATAAAAGTTTAAGTTTCTAAAATCTGTAATATCGCGTGAATAACAAAATCCTAGTCGGTATAAAATATAAACTAAGATTTAGAAAGAACGAAACTGCAACGAAATAATCACCTTATCATCGATGAATTTCGCCCAAGATCGATCAACAGCTTTTTTATAAGGATCCTGAGGCAAAATTGGAACCGCTTTCCAGACATCATCAATGTACTCAATGATCACAAGAGATTCGGTGACCGGATTTCCATTGTGAACTAGAACCGGTACCTTCTTACGAATAGGATTATACTTTAGAAGGTCGGCACTCTTGTTGCTAAGATCTTCCTCGATGTTTTCATACTTGATTCCTTTGAAATTCAAAGCAATTTTCACTTTGCAAACAAACGGACTTCCTGCATAGCCGTGTAACTTCACTTCATTCGCCATTTTCTGGTGGCCAAATTTGACGGGCTATGATACCTAATGTAAGGTTAGTTATGAAATCGGGGATGACTGAATTCTTCCGTGGAGGCTTCATATAAATACTAGTGTGGTGGACTCATTAGGCGTTTATTACGGTAATAAAGGCTGTAATCAATTCTAGAGTAATTGCTATGAGAATACTTGTATGATGTGTGGTACTAGTTATACCTAGAAAAAGGTTGTGGAAGAATATGGTGTGATGAAGTACAATGTGCAGAATAGAGTTTTTGACTATATATATATATAGAGATATATATATATACTAGCATGTTACCCGCGTAATGCGGCGACGATAACTAAGTCATACTTGATAACATGCCCGTTTTCAATAACGTAAGGTATGGTATTCACGCACTATGATAACATCGAATAATTTTCATTCGCAGCATGTCCATTTTCTTTCCCCCTTTTTCATTTTATTTATCTCTTTTTTAATAATCAACTCTTTCGTTAATTGGTAAAAATAACTTTTGAAAAACAATACAATAAGAAAAAAAATCTCTATTTATAAAATAAGATGATAAAAACATATCAATGACTTTGGTGATTATATTGATTTGAATGAGAAATTGTATAGGTATGAGATAATATATTGGTGTGTGTTTAAAAAATGTAAGGATATTTATGACTATATTGGTAATTTTCTATGACTTAAATTTTAAGAGTTCAAGTAAGAAATGTTAAATATATGATAAATTAAACTTTTTATTTTACTTATACGAGTGTTTATAAATTCGGGTACATGTTATCAAGTTTATGAGTTTTAGTTATACAAACTTTTTAATACTTCAATTAAAGTATATGTTATATGATAGAATACTTAAAATAATATTTCTATAGAGGTTTTTTATTTAATTTTTAATTTGTTTAATATCTTATAGGTTGAAACTTAATTTGCAATGACTTGATATTTTTTAACATTGTTTTTATGGAAAGTTTAGTTATTAAAATGATATTCAATGGTTTCCTTTTAGGTTTAAATGAGGGGTAAATTAGTAATTTCAAATTATTTAAAATTTAAGAGATTAAGATATTTAGTAGAGAGGGTGATAAATTCTTACATATTAGTATAGATATATATAGGCAAAAGTTCAAACGAGAACTATTTTTCGTACGAGAACCAATCTTAGCCGTCCAATTCCCCCTCTTTCAATTAGATTGCTCACCCATGAATTCCTTACATGCACCCTGCCAAACGCAATCCACTCACCTCTTCATTCATGAATTCCATTATCCAAAATAAACGACCAAGACTGGTTCTCGCAGTTCTCGTACGAAAAACAGTTCTCGTTTGAACCCTCCCCTATATATATATATATATATTTATATATATATATATATATATATTTGTCAAACAAGTGTTGGTTAAAATAAATTTACAATTTAGGTGTATTTTTAATTGGCTTTCTTTTTTACAACATCAACACAAAAACAACAGAAAATAAGACGACCCTCTCATGCCTTAGACCATAGACGACTAACGAAGGACAACGGGAATGGAGGACTCCTTCACTAGCGAGTATTGAAGGCAAGAAATTCTGAAACCGAATGGGAAAACCGAAATGGGATAGGTTTTATGTATCCCCGCCGTGATTACCCCAATACCCAGCTCGATAGTTGACCCATATTAGAATATATATATATATATATATATAGAGAGAGAGAGAGAGATAAAAACCGAGTTTTGAAATAAAACCGAGTCTGTTTCAAAAGATACACACATATGTACAACTGAAGTGAACTAAAGAAGTTTCATATATACACAAAAAGACGTTAAAGTTTTTCAAAAGATTTTTAAAACAGTGGTTAAAGAGGAGTTTTGCCCTTGCCTTTACCGCGCAATGTAAAACATTTTAAAATAGTATCACATAAGCTACGAGAGCTTAGTGGGTATATCAAACTGTAAACCATATAAACACATGTATAAGATCATAAAAAGATACCACACGTATATCAGGTAATCAATGCTAGTTTTTGGTTCTAGACCCAGGGTAACAACATAGGTCCCAGTACTATTTTGTAATTCCTATTTTGTCATTTTAAATGAGTGACTGAAAATTGGTCTTTGAGTTCTATGTTTAAGGGTGAGACTATATATATATATAAACGGTTCCTAAAATAAGAACTTTAGAAACACTGCATCTTATTTTTACACACACAAATAATAATAATAATAATATAATCATCATCATCATCATCTATAGCACAAAAAAGTTGACTTTGATGCACCAATGTGCAGTTCGCAATATGTTCCTAGTTTGCGAACCTTTTGTTGGGTTCGCAATAGATCCCTTTACTATATATATATATATATATATATATATATATATAAAAGTGAAAAGTTTATTCAAGAACCGTTTTTATTACGAAACCAATCTTAGCCGTCCAGTTCCCCCTCCTTCAATTGGATTGCCCACCCATGAATTCCTTACATGCACCCTGCCACACTCAATCCCCCACGCTCTTCATCCATGAACTCCATTATCCAAAATCAACGGCTAAGATTGGTTCTCGCGGTTCTCACAATAAAAACGGTTCTCAAATGAACCATCCCATATATATATATATATTGAAAAGTTTATTTGAGAACTGTTTTTATTGCAAGAACCACGAGAACCAATCTTAGCCGTCCAATTCCCCCTCCTTCTATTGGATTGCCCACCCATGAATTCCTTACATACACCCTGCCACACCCAATTCCCCCACGCTCTTCATCCATCAATTCCATTATCCAAAATGAACGGCTAAGATTGGTTCTCGCGGTTATCGTAATAAAAACGGTTCACAAATGAACCTTCCCCTATATATATATATATATATATATATATATATATATATATATATATTCCCTGAAATTTATTTATCTAGAGATCGAAATGGATTTTGATCGAGTAGAAGGTAGGCTAAATTAAGTAATGTTTTTTAATAGACATTTTAGATTGTTTATATTGAAAGGGGATGCAATTTCATGCTGCATGTACGTACCAATGTACCATCAAGAAAAGGGGCGATGGAGAACGTACCGGCCTCATGTGAAAATTAATTAAATGCATCATCCATCAAAATTTATTAATTAATTATGGTTAAGTAGGAAACAAATTTATGTAATCCTAAACTTTTAGTTTTTTTTCTAGCCCACTATATTGAATGCGAATGAAATTTTGGTGCGAACGGACATATAGCCATATAGGAATGGGTGGTGGCTTGAGGCGGAATTTTTGCTAAAGTAACACCCTGGAATTAATTTGGTGGAGTAATTCAATTGAGGAATAAATGTAAAAGACCAATCTATATTTACATGTGGGTTTTGATTACATTTTTTCACATTTATTATATTTTTATTTTCTTTAAGTGGTCCTATATTTATTCTTTTTCTACCGTACTACATATATTATTATTATTATTATTATTATTATTATTATTATTATTATTGTTGTTGTTGTTGTTGTTGTGTGTGTAAAGATAAGATACAATGTTTTTAGACAAGATACTGTTGTTTTAAACCATTGAATCTTTACCTAAGATAAACTAGTTTTAAGGGGAGTTTATGTTCTTTTAGAAGAGATGTAGTTTTAAACCACTAAATTGTTAAAATCAGTGTATTCAGCTTAAAACCATTGCATCACATCTAAATAAACAAAGAATCTCCTTGTAACTACTTATTTACAAGGTTAGATGCAGTAGTATAAACCACTACATCTAGTATAATACCATTGCATTTTATCAAAAAAAACCCCACATCTCGTCTAAAAACACTGCATCTAATTTACAACTATACACTAGTAATAATAATATCAATTATAATAATAATTAATCCACCGCCACATTACAATCGATACAAAGAAATCATTGTATATAGCTTCATTATGTTTAATAATAATATATACATACACACACACTTTCCTAAACATGAAGATTGTCGCTTGTGAACTTCCACAAATTTCAACGCCACCGGTCCACAAATGACAAATCCCACCGCCACCATCAATTTGTATTGCAAAGGAAACCGTTTGCATTTTCGCATGATACAAGTCGTTCGCATTCGATCCCTTTTTTAATAGGATCAATATAGAATCATCTTTTATCTATAGAATCTAAAGAACCAAATCTAACTATTTGATAAAGCTAATGAAGAGCTATTACTAATTAATGAAAGTTTTGTAATTATTTTATATGTTTATCAATTATAATCTATAAAGATGGACAAAAATAAAAAAGCATTTATTTCTCTCTCAAAACATTACTTTTCAAAATTTTAATTTGTCATAACTAATTAAGTGTTGAGAATTTAAGCACAAAATTTATATCAATTTATAGTTTTTTAATACTCTTTAAATCAAGACCAGTTTTTTCATATTTCTAAAATTTTTATTTTTTTAAAACTGCAACCCAGATAATTGTGCTAAACGAGGATTGTGCTAAACGAGGATGACATTGCCTGCACGTTGCGTCGGGTGATAGAATATTATTGCATAAACATATCACTTAAATGGTAAGTGTATTAGTTATTAGGTATTTAATTGATTTAAGATATATAATGAGATAGAATATAATAACTAAATACAAATAAAATACTAATTCGAATAGTTTCTATTAAACAATCTTAAACGTTCGTTTTAATAAAATTAAATCCCGGACATTAATGGAAATTAAAATTTTGATTTGATTTTAACTTTTAGAAGTCAAAAATATTTAATTTGAATCAAAATTATTATAAATAAGTTCATATATACTTTTCTTAAATAGTAAAATATTATATTTTCCTACCCTAATTTATAAATATCATATTTACCTCTTATAATTTTTCAAAAACCACATTTAACCAAATTCTAAAACCAGTAATTGTTTCAACTTATTGATTATAATTATAACGATCGATAACTTGTAGGATTAGGTGATCTCATGATAATATTTATTAATTTTATAAAAACGCATCCAAAAATAATCAAACGCTTGATAAAAAATAATCAAAGGATTAGGGTTCTAATACGCTGCATGAATAATAAAACAAAAAAAGAGTAAAAAGATATCTCAAATCTCAAAAATAAAAAATTGACTTTTTCATCTTCAAAAAAACTTATATTTACCTGTCAAATTTTTTTTTTAAGAAAAACAACTTTAAGTATTATAATACATTGAAACCATATTAACTTAATAATAATAATAAATAATTAATATAAAGTTTGAGGGAAAAGTAAAACATAACTAAGCTTAAATAAATGTACATATTACTAATGCATAAAATGATGTGATCTTTTGCTTGATTAAGAAAACATATTATTCGTGAGTTAGTGTAAATTTTTTTTTGAAATATATTTTTAAGTGACATTTTCTTTTTGAAAACTTAATTGTTAGTCTGTAAAATATAAATTATATCATATCTTTAAGAATATTTTTCAACCAAAAAAGTCAAAATGTGCAACGTTAAAATTTCGGTTGTTCTAAACAACGTGTTTACAGCTTAACCTAACGATCAAACTATAATATGATACATACCTGCATAAAATCCATTCTCAAAATAAAGTGTAATGGTTAAATTAAAATAAACTTTTACTTTAATGCTTAAAACATTCAAGAATAAAGGTTAACGGTTACACCAAAATAAACATAAGCTTTAAAGTTAAAATATTAGAAAAAGTTTAAGAATTTAATCAAAATAGAGTTTAAACTATTTTTAACCTTAATCAAAACTCTAAATTAAATAAATATATTTAAAAAATTACATAAAATTATGAAAAACGTATATATGAAATTTAGATTAAGCAAAAGAAAATTAAAAAAGGTAGACACGATTTATAAGAAAATAGAAGTTAAAAGGGGGTCAAAAAGAATACAAATATTAAAAAGAAGTTAAAAAAGGGTTAAAAACTTGAAATCCATGTTGTTAAAAAATTAGAAGTTTAAAAAGGCCAAAAGGGTTAAAAATACAAAGATTAAAAAAAGAAAAATAAGGGTTAAAATTTTGAAATCCAAGTTTGTTAGAACCTAGAGGGGGTGAATAGGTTATATGCTCACTTTTTGAAGTTTTTAACAATATTTGCAAGTAATTAAAGAGTTTAAGGAAAAAGATATCACCAATGAAGTAGTTTGGACACAATGATTTATAGTGGTTCAAGCAAGGGTTAACAACCTTGCTCTACATCCACTCCTTGGCCTCACCTACCAAGAGTTGCTCCACTAACTTCTCTCTTTGAAGGTAGAGATAAACCTTTTACAACTTCTCTCTAATTCTAAGGCTAGAGATGATCCTCACTTCTCTCTAATTCTAAGGCTAGAGATGATCCTAACTTCTCTCTAATTCTAAGGCTAGAGATGATCCTCACACAATTACAAATATATAAGAAGGTAATGTAGTGTTTGAATTTTGAAGGCTTTCACTCTTGCTTCATTCTTGATCTTGAGATGTTGAATTTTTATCAAGAATATGAGCTCACAAGTTTTTGTATATGTTCTATGTTTTTCAGATTGCAAGAGGTTGGTAAAAAAACAAGACTTGAGTTGCCTTAAATAAGGAAAAAGGTGCAAGCTCAAAAAGTGTCCAGACTGTCCACGGTCGACCGTGGCATCGACCGTCGGCCTGCTGGAACTTTTTGAGACTTGTGAATATAGACGTTGTCCTTTTACCAAAATCACACACAACCCATTTTTACCATAAAAATGCACTGAAAAGAAGCTTAAGAAAAGTTGGGTTAGTGTCATACTTCTTAAGTTTGAATTTAATCATAAAAATGGTAGTTTAGAAACCAAATGCACAAAGCATGTTGGAAGTTTACCTCTTTGAGAGATTTCTTTTGCTAAATATGGTCTTGGCTTATTTCAATAGAAGATTATGTTTAGTATTTGCCAAAATAGGAATTCATTTGCTTTGACTACCAAGCTTGTGATTTTATAAAAAATTTCTCAATTTTTATAAAAGTTTTTATAAAATTATTTTATAAAAACTTAAACTCATTTGATTATTTATTTTGTAAGCTCATAATCTTCAAACGTTTGTTTGTAGAAAATCTTCGACATCGGTTTCTACTTGAACGCGGACTTGACGATTGGAGCTTGGCCATTTGATGAAGCTTATTTTGTAGATCATAGATGAGAATATATTTGATTGAATATATATATATGTATATGTGCACATATGTTAATGTTAGTACATACAATTATATAAACAAGTTGTATATTTTTGTGTCAACAAAAGAGGATATATTTGTAAGCCTATTTTTCCCAACAAAGTTTTTAAAAAATTAGAAGTTAAAAAAGGCCAAAAGGGTTTAAAAAAAACACAAATGTTTAATAAAGATAAAGTGGCAACAAGAAATTCAAAATTTGATGCTGGGAGTATTCGAACTCTCGCCAACCTTATAACAATGGAATTGCTTACCACTCCGGCAAACCCACATATTATTAACAAAGCTGTAAATTAATATATATTAAAGAAATATTTTTTTTCCTAATAAATGTATGGTAATATAATTTGGGACGTTGCTTGAAGGATTGTATATACACTATCCAAATTTAATATTTCAACCTTATGTCTGGTTTACACGAAATTCAGATTATGTGATAATTCTTCAAGAAACAGCTTGTATCAAGGCATTGATATTAGACCATGAACTAGGAGTTTATATAAAATTTGAAATCTTCTCATTACCGAAATAAAATCAATTAGTTCAATACAGATTCTATCCCTAGGACCCCACATTAGGTCGAACCGAGATTAAACTCGTTTTATACAAGCGTGCACTCCATACTTCCTAACTAACTTGTCTAAAATTAAGATATGAACTCCATTGATAATATGTAAACTCTATTACACTAGAATGACCTAGTAACATTAAAATCGCCAACAAGTTAGACTCACGACACATACTTGTTAATTTAATGTTTGAAAGTATCTATACCCTCATACTAAATCTTTTTATTTACTAGATCAAGTGGTGATGAGATTTTAACACCAAATCATTTGGGGGAGTTGTTGGAAATCATGATGCAGAGAAACTAGAAGCGTGGGATCAGTCATGGAAGCAGGCTTAATTTGCGACTCAACCTGTTGAAGATTATTCATTAGGCATAAACTAACTAGTGACCACATATAGCATGTCTCCCCTTATACTGTTTCAATGAGATGATACGATTGTCGGGTTCTTTTCTCCGGTTGCCTCAAGGTCGGTTGGAACACATCTTATATATCAGTCGAATATTTTGACTTGTTAAGATTTAACGTATAAGGTTGTTCTTGGTAGGCCTTAAGCCTAACAGTTGGATTGTTTGTCGATGTGTAATGTAACCGAAAAAGCGATCAAGATACAAGTCAACTAGATGATTCATAGAACGAATAATAGCTCACTAGACTTTACGCATGGTTTGGGGTCTTCTGCTGCTAGCTATTTGTTAATTTGTGTTGGAGACATTTAAAAAAATTACGTCGAGGATCTCAAAGAGGAGAAAAGATCATTGGTTTATAAGAAAAAAAGAGAGAATCTCGTATATCCCAACAAACGAAATGCTAAACATCCAAAGGTTACAAACATACTACAACATGACTTGAACATACACGAGTTGCAGATTGCAACATCGACGGATGTTGCACACAGAAACTTCAAACTCAGCAAGCATAAAGAGCTACTTATTGCAAACCTTAACTTCATAAGCACATAATTATATTTAGGCCTTACCAAACCGCTTCTTGAAAAATGCAACTATGTTTTGTCTTGGAGGTAAGACTTCCTTGACAACTTGATGATTCACAAAGTCATCAGCCCATTGGGTCAGTTTTGGGAACTTGTCTTTGGTGAGCACCTTTATTTCGGTTGCTTCTTCAACTGCTCCAAGCCAATAGGCTAAGAAAGTAGCGGAAATATCAACCAGGCTAATGTTGTCACCACCAAAAAACTTCTTTCCTTTAACTGTGAGTTCATTTTCTAGAATTTGCAGTTGCTCACAAGCTTCTGCAATAGCCTGCTCATCTCCGTTGCTGCCAAAAACTTTGAATACTGCAGGAATGCACTGAACAAACCATATAATGTAAAATTAGATTTGGTTGTACTATTTAGACACATCAGAACTTGCCAACAACACTTTTCAGCCAGAAAGAATGACCTAAAAGGACTGATTATTACACTAGCAACACAAACAACCCGTTCTCTGGGCCACTCTTTGAGGGCCACTGACCGGTTCTATAACCAACATAAATGAAGTAAATCACGTAACTCTGAGCTAAGGGGTGTGTCAAGGTTTGATCCACGGACCTCCACAACAGATATCACTATTTCAGGTCCCGAATCACTAGGCTGCCATTGTGACTTGTGACGACTTTTCACCAATGTTAGTTTATGTGTTAGGAGTGTTTTTTGACGCTTATTAAAACTGTTTTTCTACTAGTAGCATTTTGATACAAGTATACAACAATAAGCTACTACGAGTTCGTTTCTCCAAACTACTTGATTTAATTATTTTACTAGATTAGGTGTCTGTGTGATACGCAAGTTGGTTTTAAAAAATTATAAAAATTAAAGATTAAAGCGCGAAAAAATGAGAATTTAAAAAATAACTACATATGGCAGACGTGACGGCAGAAAAATAGATCATGATACGAAGAGACGTGATTGTATTTTCTTGTAAGGACCATTGATCATCATTGTTACAATAGAGAGCAATATTGTCTAAGTCTTTATTGGTTATACTTAAAAAGAATTAAAAATGATTATAAAATATAAAATGATAAAACTAAATAATTTGGTTAAATATGATACTTTGAAGTGTGATAAGGCTAAAATGCTTGCATCCGGAGATAGATGGGTGAAAGATGGACGAAAACCATTGAAAGTGGAACCTATTCTTATTTGGTTGTTCAAAGCCAGCCTACTTTTGATAACATGAGATTCAAGACCCGTTTTAAATAAAAAGTAAAGGCGGCTGATCCCGGTTTCCTTGATCCTTCATCTAGCTAGGTTGTCGATAGAGTAAGCTAGATGTGCTAGTCTATCTTGTAACCCACAAAAGCTCAAGAAAGAAATGTCCAATCTCATGGTCGGTCTTTCAACCACCTCCTTGAAAAATAACCTAACATTCCTCTAGTTAACTTGTCACGGGGTAGGGAGGTCCCTCTTTAGTTCAGAACCTTTCTTCCAAAGCCTCACCCGATTCTAAGGTTTAAGAATAGCGTATATGGACTCTTAGTGTGAGTGAAATGAATTCGCTCGGCTAATTATAGGGAGTTTGTTTATTTCAAACCGACTCCTAAACATATAAAAGGATATTCCACGGATCATAAAGTCAAAGATGTAATTAAATAAGAATGGACCATAAGTGTATGCAGGGTCACATGGGGGGAGAAGTCGTGGATGCCGAGAAAATGTTAAGACTTCAAGGTCCATGAATCTTGCGTAAATCAGTAAATGCATATTTACTATATTGTGCAGAGAAAATTTGTCCCGAGTCCTATCATTTGACCAAAATATTTAACGGGTAATTTTATATATTCCTCGGTTATTAATATAGCCCACTTGATTTGATATAGATAAACATACGGTGATTGAAAAAGTTATATTGAAAACGTAACATTTTTTATTTGACATGTAGGATTACAAGGGGAAAGGGGCTAAATAGTAGCGCCATATTTAATATTGACAGATCGCAAATTTCGAAACAATGGCGAGTCAAGTGTGGAAAGACTTCTGACTCTAAAGAAATCTCAAGACACTTGCTCGAATGAAATGAAATCGGGTGTATATCAAGTATCAACACTTGCATAATCATTAAAAACAAAAACAAAACGCAACGAAATCATTACCTTATCATCGATGAATTTGGCCCAAAATCGAGCAAGAGCCTTCTCATAAGAATTCTGAGGCAAAAGCGGAAACCCTTTCCAGGTATCATCAATGTACTCGACGATCACAAGAGACTCCGTCACCGGATTTCCGTTGTGAACCAGCACCGGTACCTTCTTATAAACAGGGTTATACTTGAGAAGTTCGGCACTCTTGTTGTTGAGATCTTCCTCCACGTTTTCGTACTTGATTCCTTTGAGATTCAAAGCGATTTTCACTCTGCAAACGAACGGACTTCCGCCAATGCCGAGCAACTTCACTTCATCCGCCATTTTTCGGTGGTCAGATTCGATCTGCAATGATACCTAATTTAAGGTTTGGTTTTGGAATTGGGGATGATTGAGTTCTTGGGTGGAGGGTTCATATAAATACTAGTGTGGAGTCGTTAGGCGTTTATTAGGGTCGGAAGAAGAAGAAGACTGTAAACAATTCTAGAGCAATTGCGATAGATGAAAATACTTGTACGATGTGCACAGCAAGTTGTACGTAAAGTTGGAATTGGCAACATAATAAAGGGAGCAGGGTGGCGTCATTGTCCAGAAAAGTTGTTGGAGATAGTGGTGGAGATGAAAACAGAACTAATTTTACCTTTTGGTTCTAGATGGTTTATAAAACTAATTATAGTAATATTGAGTATTAAAATGTAACGTGATAACGAGGTTAAGTCTCAATTTTTAAGAGTTATTGTAAAGTGATAATGTTTTTAAGGCATAATTTAATGCGTCAATTTTGTATATATTTTATAATTATATATACTTAATTTATTATTTTTAATATATAAATTACTTAAAGTTGCACAAATGAGGATGAAAATAACACATACAAATTACAAAATATAAATTTATAAAAGTTTAATACACGCGATCACAAAACATATACAAAAAAATCTAATTTTTTAAAATAATAATTTTCTATATCACGTCTTAAAAAACTCGTCATATGAATAGTACTAAAAACTCGCCATATTAAAAAGGTTAAAAATTTATAAATATACATGTAATATTTCAAATAATAAAGCTTACAATAATTATTATCTGAAAAGTACATTAAATACCTAAATTACATAAGAATAGTACTAAAAAGAAATAGATTAGGTGTTGCTAATGTAACCGGGCGAAATTGAAAAAAAAATATTGTTTAAAAGAGGTAAAAATAAAGATTGGCTAAACCAACTCTTTTTGCATTATCAAACATTGTTTCGAAATCTTACTCATAAATCAAATTTTTCTTTATGTTGAGTGCAAACATTGTTTCGAAATCTTACTCAGTTGAAAGGGAAACAAAAACACACAAAACATTTAATGCAGAAATTCAAGAAAATATTGAAAGATCACATCCGGTATATCGAGATCCCTAAGGGTGTGTTTGGTAGAGAGAAAAGAAATAGGGAGAATTGGTTTATCTTGTTTGGGAGAAATGATTATAGTTTTGGGAGAAGAAATGGTTTCTCCACCCATTTTCATTTCTCCCCTTCCTTTGTATTTTTATTTCTCTTCAAATTGTGGAAAAATTGAGAGAAATGACAACCAATGTCTACTCATTATTGTTGATGTCCGGTAACGATGTGTTTCCGGCATTCTAATTATCATCGTCGATGTCTGGCAAGGCGGCCAACGCCGCAACCGCTGTCCGGCAACTTGAGCAACCATTTCTCCGTTTTATTTCTTTTCCGATACCAAACAAGGAAATCAATTCCAATTCTTCACACATTTCTATTTCTCCCCATTTCTATTTCTCCCCTATTTCCATTTCCATTTCTCCTAATTTCATTTCTCTCTACCAAACACCCCATAATTGTATACATCTCATCGCCTACAAATCTAAGAAAGGGACAATATTGTACATCATGGTAGTGATAACATGTAATAACCGTTTTCTAATTTGTAATATTGTTACTATATTAATAATAAAAAGGAGAATTATTATTTTATTACGAGGAACCTAGCTCTCATCGAGAAACTAAATGTGTATACTTTATAAACGAGACCATAAAGGGAGAGGGTGTTTGGAACCTTGTTAATGTTGTAAAAGGGTATAAATACCCTAAATTAGGGTACACAACCCTAGAAACTCCATTCTAGTCATAAGAAACCAAGTGTGTTTTGAGTGTGTTTGTGTGATTGGGAGCCATTTCTTCACCACTCATCTTGGGATCGTTCATATAACTACCAGGTTAGCATGTTCTACCTTCTATTATTGATTTAAAGGCTAAAATCTTAGAAAATGGTGATGATTTGAGGCCTTGAGGGTGTGTGTCAGACCGAAAATAAAATCGAGCACCATGCAGAGATTTTGGCCATTAATGTGAGTTTAAATTGAAATTAATGGGCTAGGGTTTCATTTAGATGGTATTATTAACACTATACGACTAGAATAACTTAGATTGGTTGGGATTTGATTAGGATTTTATTGATTTTTGTTATGTTGTGCGTCGGGAGAGAAAACGAGATCCATAAACCTAGAAAATTTGATTACAAAGAAATTATAACTAGTATGGTTTTTTATGAGATGATTGGAAACAATTACAATTGGAATTTCATGATTTTAATGAATTTTGAGTGAGATTGAATGCTATTAGAATCAACTGATGTTCATGGATCGCCGCCAAGTGCAATGGATCGTCAATCAGGTTGAGTCCCTTAAAAGAATTCCCTAGATCACCAAGAGACCCAAGTCACTGGATCGCCAAGTGGTTGGCAAGGATGGATCGCCAAGTGACTTGGGTAACTAAATCGCTAAGTAGTGGTCACTACTGGATCACCAAGTGCATTTTGGGTTTTAGGAAGGGAATTTCAAATGTTGTGTGTGTACTATCAACCTTCATTTAGCGTCTAATATGATGGAACCTTGATTGTAGGTCATCGCTGGTAGATTTGTTGTGACTCTCATATTTTATTATTCGTTGTGTTACTGTACTACTAATCAAGCGAGTTTTACTAGCTTATATCTTATGTTGTGATATTTATTCATGTGTATATGTGGTATTTACTCGAGCAAATGGCTCACCCCGCCTATGTGGCAACTAGAGTAGATGGCTCATTGGCAAACAGGCCACCCTGCCTGTGTGGCACATAGAGCAAATGGCTTAATTAGCAGATGGTCACCCCGTCTATATGGCATACTTGATGATACGTGCATGGTATACTTGAATTTGGTATCATGTATTATGTATAACTGTGGTGTACTCACTAAATTTTGTGCTTAACCCGCTGTTGTTGCTTACTTTTAGGGAAGGACAAGAGGAAAACTCCAGTTTGACAGAGTTTTTCACAAACTTATATTTTTAAACTATGATTCAAATATCTTGATGATGTAATTAACTCATAAACTTGGGGAATATCGTAAGTACAGTGTGTATGGCGGGTGAATATTTTGATACAATTGATGCATGATTTTTACGTAATAAAACTTTTTTAAAATTAGTGTGTTACATATCATCAATGTTCGAGCTATGTTTGTTATGCGACAAGCTCATCACGACATCACTCACGTACCCCAATCACTCTTGTACCTTTAACCTTTGATCCAATTAAATATATACAAACGATCATTTGCCCTTTATAAATCATAATATTTTATTTTTTATCTTTCATCTTTTTAATTTATAATTATAATTACTACTATAATAGTAATGTTACATATTTGAAATTTTAAATCTTTTATAATTTTAACAAATCTATAATACTAATTTGTATAACTTTTTGTTAAGTTTGAGGATTTTTATTAAAATGTTTTTCTACTTTCCTCATTCTTGATAATGTTTTTGATTTATTGCATAGTTGGAGTCTATCAATTTCTATCACTAATATTTTAATGATGCTTTAATTTGTAAACTATTTTTTATTTTAAGCATAAACCAAGAAATACAACCCACCAAACCAGTTATGAATTTCTGACGAACAATCGACCTTCAGAAATACCATCACCACCCAATGAACAACTTGTACGAAATAAATTCTCATATTGAAAATTTTTGTACAAACTCAATATATTGAACCCAATCCTTGAAATACAAAATGTTTTGAACCCAAATCTTGAAACCCTTACACATTTACACACACTTAGTGATTTGGCATAAAAACACACACACACATGCACAATGATTAGTAACAAAATACACAAATGATTTTCGCAAGTAATACACACACGAGCCCTAATTGCTAAATCAAAAGGTCAAAAATAGAAGGATAAGAAATGAAGATGCCGACAATGGCCTTTTGGGTGAAGAGGGAAATGGTCCAGATCTAAATCAAGAAGAATGAAGTGGACAGAGAGATGCATAGATACAAAATAAGAAAGAGAAGAAGAGATGATAAATTAAATGATTACAGGTGGTCATGACCAACGATGGTGTTAGAAAAAAGTGAGTTTTTTTTCTTATTTTTGGTCAAAATTGGTTATATATAAATGTGATATATATATATATATATAATTAGCATTTTGCGGATTTACTTTCTCCTTGAATAGAATTACATAACAACCTAAAACGTATCCAAAGTGGAGCTTAAGTAAATGAGATATCGAATCTCAAAATGAAGTTTTTAAAATGGAAAAATGAAGTCAGGAAGACTTCATCCCACATAGGAGCACGTCTAAACTTAAGCATGGATGTGGAAGGCTTCATAAGCTTCCTTCCAAGGGTTTACTCTATCTCCTACCCACTCAGACGGGGTGCACAATCTGGATTTTAAAGGCTAAATTCGATGAAAATTGTAAAGTTTTGCTAGAATCAGTCTCGAATTTCTTCTAGAACTTTTGACTTTTTATATCTCAAATACCAAGTTTTATGATTTGATTTTGCAAATCAAAATTTTAAGATATGATTTGATACTAATTACATATCTGGTTACCATGGTTAAAATACATAATTCACCACTACAAATACAAGGCTTCTCACTTGATTTTTGGGTGCTATAAATTGTTCCATTGTACTCTACAAAACGTACCTGGCATACGGTTTGTGTTTCATTGTCGAGTTCATCAATTAAAGGCTTATACGATCATGTTCTGGTCATCTTTCAGTCAAATAGGTGACTTCTGGCAGTACATCTTACTTTGGTTGTTGTGCCAAGAAAAACAAACATTGAATCTGTTTCCAAGAACCATCTCTAACATGAGCATCAATCATTATCTTTAATAAAAATTAGTTTTTTTATATTGTAAGTTAGTTTGATATTTTTTTTAAAAAGAAAACTGGTATTGTTAAAAATAATTAACTTTGTGTCTCATGTAAGTTACTACCATTATGAAGAACTTTAGCCTCCCATATCGGTCTATTATCATCTCCCTTAATCCTTTTATATTTCTTGCAACATTAATATTACATCAGCGTCACATCATCCTTCTCTTACATATTTTTTCCCATTTCTCTAATCCTACTACTATCATTGTCAACTCTCTCCATATCTCATCAACCTTTCTTTTTTTAGAAAAAATACGAGCGAAGAGAGGAGAGAGATATAGAGAGAAAGAGGAGAAAGAAAAAGAAGAAAGATGAGGGAGAGATATAGAGCGGCTATAACACCCATATTTCTGATTAGTCTTAATTAGATATGACTAATATATATATATATATATATGTATGTGTGTGTTATATGTGTTATAAGTGGCTATATGTGATAGGATGGGTTTATAAAACTGGAGGGGTCCAAACCGTCGAATATAAAGAAATAAGTCAAGGGACCATTTGTGTGTATGTACAAAAGATATGAATATGTATAGGAGCTTCCTTTGACTTGCAAACCTTCACAAACACAACATACATACACACATACATACATTGATACATACGTGACTTTATCAACTCAGCTGCCAATTTCTTTGCTGCAATTTTTGGTCAAGAATCGGTGGTATCAAGCTGCTATAATCATCATCTCCATCTTAGGATCATCAAGGTATGTTTTGTTTGATTGAAAAAGGTGTTCAAGTGGGTCAAATGATGAATTCAAGGATCAAAAACATGTTAATTATGTGTTAGTTGTTGTTTATAACTGTTTGGGGTGTAGGAAAACACCCATGTGATGTTAGAATAGACCAGAAATGAGTTTTGGTTTGAAAATGGCTTAAAACAGTCGACTGGTAGACTTACCGGTGCAAACTATGGAGAGGCACGGGCGTGCCTAAGGAGGGTACGGGCGTGCCTATCGCCCCGTGGCAAACCCTGGTTTATGAGGTATGTTAGAACCTAGAGGGGTGAATAGGTTATATGCTCACTTTTTGAAGTTTTTAACAATATTTGCAAGTAATTAAAGAGTTTAAGGGAGAAAGATATCACCAATGTAAGTAGCTTATGACACAATGATTTATAGTGGTTCAAGCAAGGGTTAACAACTTTGCTCTACATCCACTCCTTGGCCTCACCCACAAAGAGTTGCTCCACTAATCTTCTCTCTTTCAAGGTAGAGATAAACCTTTTACAACTTCTCCTTTTAGCTTACAAGAATTACACTTCACTCTTGCAAACAAGGCTAAGATAAACCTCACTTCACTCTAATTGGAAAGGCTAGAGTTGATCCTTACTTCTCTCTAATTCTATAGACTAGAGATTATCCTCACAATATTGCAAATGTATATGAATGTAATGAAGTATATGAACTTGAAGGCTTTCACTCTTGTTTGATTCTTGATCTTGAAAGATTGAATTATCAAGGAATATGAGCTCACAAGATTTTTATGTATTCTGTGTTTTTTTAGATTGCAAGAGGTGAGTAAAACACAAGACTTGAGTTGCTTTAAATAAGGAAAAAGGTGCAAGCTCAAAAAGTGTCCAGACTGTCCACAGTCGACCGTGACATCGACCGTCAGCCTGCTGGAACTTTTTGAGCCTTGTGAATATAGACGTTGGCCTTTTACCAAAACCACACACAACCCATTTTTACCATAAAAATGCACTGAAAAGAAGCTTTAGAAAAGTTGGGTAAGTGTCATACTTCTTAAGTTTGAATTTAATCATGAAAATGGTAGTTTGGAAACCAAATGCACAAAGCATGTTGGAAGTTTACCTCTTTGAGAGATTCCTTTTGCTAAATATGGTTTTGGCTTATTTCAATGTAAGATTGTGTTTAGTATTTGTCAAAATGGGAATTTTTGCTTTGACTTCCAAGCTTGTGATTTTTATAAAAATTGTCTCAATTTTTATAAAGGTTTTTGTAACATCCTCAAATCGGGCCTATTCGCGTGCTCCATTTGGTACGTGAAATTATTTAAATGAATTAAATAAAAATATATTTGTAAGAATTAATAGAAATTAGTTATTGTCCAGATAAATGTGGAATTAAAAATAGTAATAAAATTAGATAAGAATGATAAAATAATAACTGGTTTCAAACGAGGTTTCCAAAAATATCCCCGTTAGTTGAAACGGTTATTCGGGTGTCATGTTGTATGTTGAAAAGGGGAACAAAATACCCCTTGAGGATAACTCAAAAACCATTAGTCGGTTTTAAGTTACCAACTCACCTCCAACACACACACACTCACGTAAACACACACACCTCAAGTCTTCATGCTTCTCTTGTTCTTGAAGGAGAGACACTACCAAGGATCAATCAAGGCTGCAATCAAACAAGAAATCGAGCTTATAATCTGCTCCTAATCTTCTTATCATCATCATCTTGCTACTAGTAAGCTTCCTCTTCCTTTGTTCTTGATTTTAGGTTTTAGGTCCAAAATGGGTAAAACGAATTTGACCATTTAAGCTTAGAATTCTTGATAGCAATCTATTCTAGGATGAATTATAAGTTGTTTGGGACTGATTTGGTGTATTAAAGTAGCTATCTTGATTGAATTTCTTGAAATTGACCAAATGGGTCAAATATGATGAATTGGTAAATCAAACAAGAATCTGATGTTAAAGCTTGATGTTTTTATGTTTATGAACTCCTTTTGATGTCCCAAACTTAGTATATAACTTAGAATTAATTAAGAACATGTTAAAGATGGGATTGGAATGGAAAACAGCAGCTGCAGGGGCTCATTCTCACAGCTCTGAAGCTGCGTAGCGGCGCAACACACAAAGGTGTCGCGGCGCGACATGTGCTGCAGCAACTCAGTTGTTGTTTTTCAATGGTTTAAGCATAAGAAATGTTCTTGTATCACTTTTGACCAATTTTGGGCTATTTGGGTTAGTTTAACCATTTTTACTAGTTTAGACACATTTAGGAATAATAACACTAGTATTAGTATATATATATATATATATATGTGTGTGGTGATCTAAATGGAATCATATGTAAACAATAGGTAATTAAGCATTCAAGGAAGGCCAAATCCATACTTGTGTTATATTTGAGCACCAAGGTGAGTACCGACTTGTATGAATTCAATAAAGGAAGTTTTGAATGCTATTTGGTTTAAACGAACATGGTATGCTAATTCTTGCATATAGACTTGTTTATTAGTGTATATATGCTTAGAAAACCATTAATGACATGATGAATGATATATTTGACATGTATATAATTACATGTATATTTATGGTGATATTTTGATATATATGATTTCATATGTGAAAGCATGCATGCAATGATCTCTTTTCTGAGATAATGATGAGCTATGTGAAAAGTCCAGACATATGTGCGTGAAAGGTCAGTTTCGGCTGGGTCTCAGGGGCCTTCGGGCAATTGTTCGGGACTAATGGTACTCGAGTGCCATTCCTTTAACATTTGGGGTGATTGCCTTAACTGGCTGAGCCTAATGAGCCTTTGGCTTCGTAACGAGCAGGTGGAGTCACTTATGTGATGATACCAGCACGGTTGGCAGTGTTTGATTCCCCCGGTGGTTGTTATTGAGCCGGACTAGCTATCTGGCAAGATATAGCACTGCTGGACATGTCAGCATTACCGCTAATTGTTAGGATAGCATTATATGCTCATATTTGATTCATGACTTGCTATTATTGCACTTATACATGTCTGTATTCACTGGCTATTTTATATAGCTAATCCTGTTTTTGTTTCCCTTTTTCAGACAGAGTATAGGCAGGCCTGGTGAGACGGGAACCTTATGCTTTTGTACGGGCTTTTGAAGAACACTGCTTTTGGGTATATAATATATATACAATGGTCGGTTTAGTTTAAAGTAACACCAGTAGTCGTGTTTGGCAAGTTTTGTTTTGTAT
Organism: Dittrichia graveolens; assembly: GCA_038502395.1. NCBI lineage: Eukaryota > Viridiplantae > Streptophyta > Magnoliopsida > Asterales > Asteraceae > Dittrichia > Dittrichia graveolens. The sequence goes on from JARJIL010000005.1 coordinate 17,852,622, forward strand.
ATTTGTATATACGCCAAACACGTGTTTAAATTGTAATAGTTTAATAGGCTTGGGTTTGTTTATTGTTTTTGAAAATTCCGCTGCTTTGTTTTTGAAATTCGGTTAGAATAACTAACAGGTAAACAATCAATTTACAAACGGACCCATGCAGTTTGAAAACTCAAATTTTAACTGATGTTAAGGTTTCAAATGCGGTGTTACAGTTTTTATAAAAATTATTTTATAAAAACTTAAACTCATTTGATTATTTATTTTGTAAGCTCATAGACTTTGAATGTTTATTTGTAGAAGACTTCGACATCGACTTCTACTTGAACTCGGATCTTTGACGATTGAAGCTTGGCCATTTGATGAAGCTTATTTTGTAGATCATGGATGAGAATATATTTGATGTATATATATATATGTATATGTGCACATATGTTAATGTTAATACATACAATTATATAAACAAGTTGTATATTTTTGTGTCAACAAAAGAGGATTTATTTATAAGCCTATTTTTCCCAACAATCTCACCCTTTTTGTTGAAGACAAAAATTTATAACTTGTATAAGAATTGTATATATAACTTTAACATGTTAACATGTGCATATATACACATATATGTATATATTCTACTATCTTCTCCCCCTTTTTTGTCTTAACAAAAAGGAGACTCCCCCTTGGCATAAGCTCCCCCTTGAATGTAGAACTCCATATCTTGATTTGGATGAGCTAGAGTACATACAAAATTCTACCAAGGACTTGCACGAGTGATGTGAGTATAGCCAATATTAATCACAATACATGTTATATGGAAATCATGCATATCAAACCACAAAATGTACATCATAGCATAATATATTGTAGCACATGACCAACATAAATAGCATATTGTGTGAATACATAGAAATAAATTGTTTGAAAGACAAATGTGGTAATCATAAAACATCCCATCATGATTGAGACGGCTCACCTCAATCAGTTCCGGATTAACATTTGAGAGCATTCATAATTGATTTCAACATGCCCTTTACCCCTTTCACTTCCTTACGGAGAGAGCGAGTTTCATTCCGTAAAGCATTCACATTGCGATTTAGTGCCGTAATTCGTTCATCGGTAGTGCCTTCAACCATGCCGTGATCCGGAGGAATTGAACTCTCCGCTTCACCTTCCTCCTCTTCACCAAAGGTGAATCTGTCAATCTCGGCTTCCGTATCTCCGGAAGAGGAAGAGTGTGCCCGTTTCTTCCCTTTATGGGAAGACATCTTACGAAGTTTCGCAAGGTCGATGGGCATGGAGGATCCCGGAGTGGATACAATGCGAGAAATATCCGGTAGATTCGTAAAAAGAAGAGATAGAAGACGGCCATAGGGAAGATCCCTACGACTTGTCACGAGACCACTCATGCGTTTAGCAAGAATGTGCGTGAGGTTGATCTCGGTCCCCGTTTTAAGAGCATGAAGAAGAACAGCTTGAATAGCACTTATCTCAGAATGATTCCCAGATTTGGGAAAGATATTGGAATCAATGATTTTGTTCCAAACTGCACATTCGGGAAGAAGATCTCTCCCGAAAAGATTGGTTGTGGTGTGGGGAACATTTGGTTTGCAAATTGACCCAATGATGTCAGGAATGGTGAAGGCGGGTGGAAGGTTTGTGAAACTATGACCGGTATGATAGTATTTAAGGCCGGAGGATGGGATGCGTAGAATCCTACCTAGTTGGACAAGAGTGAAGGTAAAGTCCTTACCTTCAATGTTGAAGGTGATGACTTTATCATCCTCATTATAGATGAAGGAGGCATAAAATTCATAGATGCGATTTTTATAAATGACATTTAAGAGAGAAAGAAAAATAGTCCACCCAATAGCCTCAAAGGTGGCGTGGGTCCTATATTGGTCAAGTTGATTGACCGCAACTACACGACCCTCGTTTATGGCCCGTTTCTTTAGAGCATTGACGGATTGACGAGGGGTAGGGTTGTCGGGTTTTCTTGAAGCTGATGTGCGAACACGTGGCATGCTTCTCTATAGAGACAATAATTATATGATTAAGTACAAATATATAGCATTAGGACTAGTGTGTGCCTAATGTGTAAGACATGTTCAATTTATCTAGTCATGACACGAAAAAGAGTTTGGTTTTGGAAATTTATAACTAGATATATGATATTTCAATATATATGAGACAAATTTGAAAGTGTGCTTAGAGAAATATAGCAAACTCTTTGAGAATATGTCCATACGATATGTTTGTGTCCTAATTGTGAGAAGATTTTGAAAATTTTGATGAATCATGCGATGACAAGTGTGTGTTGGAGTATATGAAGTATGAATAAAGTGAATTTGAGCATTAATGGTTGAAATACTAAAAGATGAAAGGTTCAAAAATTTCCAGATTGCTGACGGTCGATGCACGGTATCGATCGTGGATCGACCTGGTTGGACTGGATTTTTGCACAATAGCTACGGTCGAGTTACGGTCGACCGTGATATCGTCCGCCGGACGATTTTCAAAATTTTTGGTTTTGTTTGTCCTTTTTGAAAACTCTGATTTTATTACTTTAAAATACATCTAATACTTATATTTAAATTACATCTGAGATCCAACAAACATATGTATAAGAAAACTACTACAAAAGTTAAACCAAACCCAAACAAAGTCTACTTTATCATCCTTAAGCCATTTATAACAAAAACTACTAAATAATCTTCCCAAATCAAGCCCAATCATGAAAAAAATAATAAAATTTTTGAGATACACATGATTCATTGGTGCAAAAGAAAATAGAATCCTAAGGAGATGACGAAGAGAGAATCAAAAAAATTATACCTTTGAGAGAGAGAAAACCGTGGATCGTCCGTGAAGGAAGGAAGAAATCGTGTTCAACCGTAGATCGACCGTGAGCAGAACCGTGCCTTCGACTGTAAGTGAAATATTTTTACTTGTAATGATTTTTTTAAGCTTTTTAGAGAGTAAAATGGTAAAAGGCAGCTAGGGTTTGATGAGGAAGATGAGGGACGATGAAAGTGGGAGGAAAGATAGAGAAAAAGGGAAGGTAGGGTTAAAATTCGTCAGGTGTATAACGGTCGATACACGGTCGACCGTAGTATCGACCGCGTGTTTCTTAACTTTTGGCAGTGCCCCGACGGTCGATACATGGTATCGACCGTGGAGCCACTGGATAGCATTTTTTTTGTTGTTGTTTTTCAGCTTTTAGGTGTTTATCTCTTAAGGTACATGTTCCATCATTCCCAAACCAAATCTTAATGTGTCAAATACTTCCTTTTTTTGCGGTTTAGTGAATATGTCGGCAATATTTTCACATGAAGTAACTTTTTCTAAGCTTATATTGCCTTTTTGCACATTATCACGTAGAAAGTGATGTCTAATTTCGATGTGTTTAGTTCTAGAATTCAATACGGGATTTTTACTTAGATCAATAGCACTTTTATTATCACACATAATAGGAATTTCGGATAGATGTACCTCATAGTCCAATAAAGATTTTTGCATCCATAAGACCTGAACGCATGCTCTTCCAGCGGCTACATATTCAGCTTCGGTTGTTGACAAGGCAACAGATGTTTGCTTTTTCGAGAACCATGAGGTAAGTGCCAATCCAATAAAGGCACATACTCCACTTGTACTTTTTCTATCCAAGTAGCATCTACCGAGATCCGAATCCGCATAGCACATTATATCTAAGCCGCTCCACTTTGGATACCACAATCCCAAGTTGATTGTTCCTTTAATGTATCGGAATATTCGTTTGACGGCCTCATAGTGTGATTTCTTTGGATTTTCCTGAAAACGAGCACACACACATACACTATACATAATATCGGGACGACTTGCCGTTAGATAAAGCAAGCTCCCGATCATACCACAATATCTTGTACTATCAAATCTTTCACCCTCTTCATCTAGTGTCAAGTGTGTGTTTGTAGCCATAGGTGTACTCATTGGTTTCACATTTTCAAAATCGAATTTCTTAAGCATGTCTTTAATATACTTCAATTGATTTATGAATGTACCATCTTCATATTGTTTTATTTGAAGTCCAAGAAAGTAATTCAATTCACCCATCATACTCATTTCAAATTCATTATGCATAAGTTTTGAAAATTCATCACACAAGTCTTGGCATGTTGATCCAAATATGATATCATCCACATAAATTTGTACAAGCAAGATGTCATCTTTTCTTTTCTTTGTGAACAATGTATTATCAACTTTACCCATATTATATTCATTTTTCAACAAGAATGATTTTAATCTATCATACCAAGCTCTAGTAGCTTGTTTAAGGCCATACAATGCTTTTCTAAGTTTATATACATAAGATGGATGAATGGGGTCTTCAAAACCGGGAGGTTGACATACATAAACTTCATTTATAAACCCGTTTAAAAAAGCACTTTTGACATCCATTTGATATAGTTTAAAATTTTAAGCACAAGCATAAGCAAGTAGAATCCTTATGGATTCTAATCTAGCAACCGGAGCAAAGTTTTCATCATAATCTATCCCTTCTTGTTGGTTATATCCTTGGGCTACTAGTCTAGCTTTGTTTCTAGTGATATTTCCATTTTCATCAACTTTGTTTCTAAAAACCCATTTAGTTCCAATTATTGTGTGACCACTAGGTAAAGGTACTAAGTCCCAAACTTGGCTTCTAGTGAATTGATTTAACTCTTCTTGCATTGCCATTACCCAATTTTCATCTTTAATTGCCTCTCTAATATTTTTGGGTTCTATGTGTGACACAAAGGCAAAGAAAGTATTAAGGTTTTGGGCTTGGGATCTAGTGAGTCTTTGATTCAAGTTTCCTATGACTTGAGTTATTGGATGGTTCCTATTTTCTTTAATTTCATTTTCATTACTTGTGGTTTTGTTATCTATTATTGGGTTTTGAACACTATGATGATTTATGTCTAATTTTGAGAGTTGTTGTTCTATGGCTTCTTCTTCTAATTTGTCATCATCTACTAAGGGTTGAGTCTAAGGAGGAAGTGGAGATTCATCAAATGTGACATTAAGGGATTCCTCCACAACCATAGTGGATTTGTTTAATACTCTATAGGTTTTACTATTCAAGGAGTATCCTAAGAAGACACCCTCTAATGCTTTAGGATCAAATTTTGCCAAGTAGTCTTTGGTATTAAGGATATAGCATTTACTACCAAATACCTTAAGATGTCCTAAGGATGGTTTTCTACCTTTGATAAATTCATAGGGTGTTTTATTTAGCATTGGTCTAATCAAGACTCTATTTAGGATGTATGTAGCCCTTGAGACCGCATCACACCAAAACTTTTGTGGAATGGATTGTTCATTTAGCATTGTCCTACTCATTTCTTGTAAAGTCCTATTTTTCCTTTCAACAACCCCATTTGATTGGGGAGTGCGAGGAGCCGAAAAGTTATGAGAAACTCCATGTTTTTCACAAAATGCTCCAAATTACGCTTCATTGTCAAATTCTCTTCCATGGTCGGTACGAATTGAATTGATCATACAACTAAATTGGTTTTGAATTTTCTTGCCAAGAGTTTTAAATTTGTCAAAAGCTTCATTTTTGTTTTTCAAAAATAGTGTCCATGTATATCTAGAAAAGTCATCTACAACAACTAGTGTGTAGAAGTTTCCCCCATAACTTTGAATTGATGAAGGGCCAAAAAGATCCATATGCAATAGTTCAAGACATCTCTTTGTAGTTATAGCATTTTTAGATTTATGAGATGAATGCACTTGTTTTCCTATTTTACATGCATCACAAAAATGATTATCGAATTTAATATTTGGTAAGTCTCTAACAAGCTCATTTCTAGTCAACGTTTGTAGTAGTCTCATGTTGGCATGACCTAGTCTTCTATGCCATAATGTTGAATTATCAATTATAGATGCAAGACATACTTGTGTGTTAGGATTATCACCAAGTCTACATGTATATAGTCCATTTCTCCTAACACCTTTTACTAAAACTTTATCATCTTTGCATATTAAGCTTTCATGTTTAGTAAATTTAACATTTAGATCTTTATCACATAGTTGACCAATACTTATTAAATTGTAAGCTAAACCACTAACATGCTCAACATTCAAGAATTTGATATTTTCATGAAGAATGTTACCTTTACCAATCACCTTTCCTCTTAGATTGCTTCCAAACACAACATGTCCTCCATCATACTCCTTGTATGAGGTGAAGAGTTCTCTATTACCGGTCATGTGTTTTGAACAACCACTATCAAGAATCCATTCATGAGACATACTCTAACTTTTACTGCAACCCTACACATATGAAGTTTTCATTCAAGCTTTTGGTACCCAATGTTTCATGGGTCCTGGATGGTTAGCATCAAAAACTCCTATTCTAATCCATCTTTGTGTGATTTTAAAACTTTTATGATACCATGTGTTCTTAGGGTTTATGGATTGAGAGTATTTTGGTTTTTGAGTCACATTTGATTTGGGTTTCTTGAATCCAAGTCCATGCTTTGTTGTTGGAGTATAAAACTTTCTCATTAACTCATTACTTGCAACCTTGGGCATACAAGTGGAAGAGCTAGAGACAATGTTTACATTTTTGTTCTTTTGAAAATTCCAGTGACCCGACGGTCGATGCACGGTATCGACCGTGGGGGTCCTGGATTTTTTCTTTCCCTTTTTCTTTCACAAATTGGATGGTTTTCAAGTAACTTGTTGGAATGTTGTTTGAGTGCCCAGAGAATCCAATGCCACCCTTATCTTTTGATGATTTTTGAATCTTTAACATTTCATCTAACTTTGTTGAGCTATTCTCAAATTTTGACAATATGGTGTATCCAAGTTTGTTTTTAACTTATTCTCCAAATCTTTTATGCTTGTATGTGTATGAGATGCAAATTTGTTTTCTAGATCTTTTATCTTTATGATTAATTCATCATTTTCATTTTTCAACTTGACATTTTCCTTTTTTAAGCTTTTGTTCTCATTTTTTAACTCCTCATTTTTAGTAAGTATTCTTGAGCTAAAATCGCATAATTGATCATATTGATGGCCATTATTATCACTATAGTAGCTAGAATCCGAATGTACCTCACTTGTCTCAAAAGCCATGAGACATTTTTCTTCTTTTGTTTCTTCTTGGTTCTCTTCTCCACTATCACTCCATGCACCTCCTAGGAAGGCTTTGTGATTTTCCTTCTTCTTTGAAGCTACCTTTGGACAATCACTTATGAGATGTGAAGAGTCTCCACATCCATAGCATTCTCTAGATGATTCCTTTTCTTTCTTGGCATCCATGGCTTGCTTGTACTTCTTAGGATCAAATGGAGCTTTCACATGCTTGCCTTTTCTTTTGAAGAACTTTTTAAAATTCCTCACCATCATGGCATACTCTTCATCCTCATCACTATTTGTTTCATCTCCTTCATCACTAGAGGAATCTTTGACATGTTTGGCTTTAAGTGCAATGGACTTGCTCTTTTCTTTCTTTAGCTTGGCAATCTCATCATCCTTTTGCATGATCACTTCATACACCTTGAGATTTCCTATTAGCTCATCCATTTGAAGTATGTTCAAATCTTTTGACTCCTCAATAGCCGTCTCCTTTGCCCTCCATTTTGGTGAAAGAGCCCTAAGAAACTTTCTTACAATCTTTTTGTTAGAGTAAGTAGTCCCAAGTGACTTGAGACTAGTAACAATAGTATTAAACTTTGCAAAAGCCTTATCAATTTTCATATCATCTAGTATTTGAAATTGTTCATATTGTTGCACAAGTAATTCAATTTTGTTATCTAGAACTTGGGCATTTCCTTGATGTGTGGTGACAAGAGATTTCCAAATAGCATTTGCACTTTCACACATAAATACTCTTTCTAACTCTTTTCTAGGCAAAGCATTGTAAAGAAAGAGTTTTGCTTCAAAATTTTTGGAAACCATTTTCTTATCCTCTTGATCCCATTTTTCTTTAGGAAGTGGAACAAAGGCATCTTGTTTGGAATCAAAGGTTTTTGGTACATAATCCCCATCTTCAATAATTTCCCAAAAATCAACATCTTTGGCTTTGACATAAGTCATGAATCTTTGTTTCCAATAACAAAACCCTTCTTCTTCAAGAAGTGGAGGTCTAACCATAGAATTCCACTCTACATAATTTTGTCCCATTTTATCAACTCAAAAATTTTTGAAAAAATATTTTTAGAAGATTTAAACAACTTTTCAAAAATTATCTAGAGCAACTTGCTCTGATACCAATTGTTAGAACCTAGAGGGGGGTGAATAGGTTATATGCCCACTTTTTGAAGTTTTTAACAATATTTGCAAGTAATTAAAGAGTTTAAGGGAGAAAGATATCACCAATGTAAGTAGCTTATGACACAATGATTTATAGTGGTTCAAGCAAGGGTTAACAACCTTGCTCTACATCCACTCCTTGGCCTCACCCACCAAGAGTTGCTCCACTAATCTTCTCTCTTTCAAGGTAGAGATAAACCTTTTACAACTTCTCCTTTTAGCTTACAAGAATTACACTTCACTCTTGCAAACAAGGCTAAGATAAACCTCACTTCACTCTAATTGGAAAGGCTAGAGTTGATCCTTACTTCTCTCTAATTCTATAGGCTAGAGATTATCCTCACAATATTGCAAATGTATATGAATGTAATGAAGTATATGAACTTGAAGGCTTTCACTCTTGCTTGATTCTTGATCTTGAAAGATTGAATTATCAAGGAATATGATCTCACAAGATTTTTATGTATTCTGTGTTTTTTCATATTGCAAGAGGTGAGTAAAACACAAGACTTGAGTTGCTTTAAATAAGGAAAAAGGTGCAAGCTCAAAAAGTGTCCAGACTGTCCACGGTCGATCCACGGTCGACCGTGGCATCGACCGTCAGCCTGCTGGAACTTTTTGAGCCTTGTGGATATAGACGTTGGCCTTTTTACCAAAACCACACACAACCCATTTTTACCATAAAAAAGAACAGAAAAGAAGCTTTAGAAAAGTTGGGTAAGTGCCATACTTCTTAAGTTTGAATTTAATCATGAAAATGGTAGTTTGGAAACCAAATGCACAAAGCATGTTGGAAGTTTACCTCTTTGGGAGATTCATTTTGCTAAATATGGTTTTGGCTTATTTCAATGTAAGATTGTGTTTAGTATTTGCCAAAATGGGAATTTTTGCTTTGACTTCCAAGCTTGTGATTTTTATAAAAATTGTCTCAATTTTTATAAAGGTTTTTATAAAAATTATTTTATAAAAACTTAAACTCATTTGATTATTTATTTTGTAAGCTCATAGACTTTGAATGTTTATTTGTAGGAGACTTCGACATCGACTTCTACTTGAACTCGGATCTTTGACGATTGAAGATTGGCCATTTGATGAAGCTTATTTTGTAGATCATGGATGAGAATATATTTGATGAATATATATATATATATATATATATATATATATATATATATGTATATGTGCACATATGTTAATGTTAATACATACAATTATATAAACAAGTTGTATATTTTTGTGTCAACAAAAGAGGATTTATTTATAAGCCTATTTTCCCAACAAGGTACCCCAGTGCTTTTGGGGTATAAACACGGGCATATCATGTGATGGCAAAGACGTGTCTGCGGGATAAGGTACGCCCCATGCTGGAGAGAGTCACAGCCGTACCTGCCGTTTTAAGGCACGGGAATGCCTGTGATATGGCACGGGCGTGCCCCTGCCCTGTTCAGTTTAGTTCAGCAGTATCATGTGTTTAACTTATTATTGGTATTATTATCTGTAGAGACTAGTCATTGGCGTGTTCACTAAACCATAATCATCTGTGGACTGTTATATAACATTATTGATTATAAGGTGAGCCTTCTAGACTATTATTCATATGTGCAGCATGTGTGTTATTACGTTAGAATACAATAATGTATTCATTATATGTGTTATTCAGCATACTGCTAAGTGCAGTAGTGGCCCAGAATTAGTAAAGTAATGTGACTCAGATTGCTGCCCTGGGTCTAGAACTAGAGGATGGCATGTTCATGATATGTGTATGTTATCTATATGTGATTTTATACATGTGTTAGTCCCAGATTGAGTACGCAACAACAAATGTTTGTAGAAGGGGGGGTTGAATACAAACTTTAGCTTTTAAAAATTAAAGACGCACTGATATACTTTTATATAATTCTTATTGATATTGAATCAAGAATTACATGTACTAGAAGCGGAAATTCTAAGTACAATAAAAGGTGGCAATCAATTTGTCTAACACGTAGACAAGCTAACTCTAAAATAACTAATGTATATAGAGTGTTCATGTAATGCCCCATTTTTCAAAAACATAAATAAAACCATACTTGAAGTTCTTTTAGAAATAAAAGAGTTGTTTTACGAATAAGCGGAAGCAACAAAACTGTTTTGAACCCTCAGGTTCATATAAAAGCCTGATAGTTACATATTTACTTCAAAAGATGCTTTCTCACTAAACAAATGGGCGTTAAGTTTAAAACACGGTTTTCTTTAAATACATAACAACTGTCAAACTGAAGCTTTGCCCCTTGACTTTAATAAAACCTGCAAAACATTTTAGAAAATAATATCTGATAAGCTGCGAGAGCTTAGTGAGTAAACTAGACTGCCAATCATATAAACACATGAATATAATCATATGATAAACACTAACAATACTGATAATAAAACTCTAAGTAATTAACTGAGCCACTACTGCCCAAGGCAGTATGCTTATTGATTCACATAATTAATTAACCGAGCCACTACTGCACAAGGCAGTATGCTTTCTGATATCTGATTAATTAACTGAGCCCCAGTACTGTGCTATTTCTGAGCCACTACTGCACAAAGCAGCATGCTTATTATTACTGAGCCTTACTGTACATAGCAGTAAGCTTAACACACATAATATATATATACTGTAACACTACTGAACCTTACTGAACATAGCACCCCTATCTGAGTGATCTAACTTATCAATAACCTGATATAATAACATACATGCCGTAAATATGAATAGTAGTCTAGAAGACTCACCTTATAGTGTGTGATGCTATAACAGTCCACAATCAATAATAATTTAGTGAACGCGCCTCTGATAAATCTCTACATGAAATAATACTGAATATACATCAATACATGCATCTGCTGAACTGAACAACTGAACAAAACACTAGGCATGCCCGTGCCTTACACAAGGTACTCCCGTGCCTTACACCCAAACCACCCCGTGGTCTCTAGGCACCCTCTGGGCCTTTCTAGAACAGGGCACGCCCGTACCCTAAAGGTCACGCCCGTACCCCTTTAGGTATGGCCAAGGGCACGGTTGGATCTTGAAGGTCACGCCCGTGCCCTTCAACTGGTAGCAGCAGTTTGGCCGACTTACTTGCTGTCTCCGGCCAAAACACCCCAAAAACCCAACTTTAATTCATAAAAACACTTCTGGGATGTTTTCCTACATCCCAAACAACTTCTAATCCATAAATAACAACAATAACAATCTAAAATCTTTGATTCACCATAGAATCAACTAAAACCCATAAAACTTCAAAAACTTGATTAAGAACTCTTACCTCTAACTTGTATGATCACTAGCTTCTGTTGTTACACCTTGCTTCCACTAATCTTGATCAAAACCTCCAGAGAAAAATAGGTGTTTAGAGCATACGTGAGTTTAGTTTCTTGCACAAATGAATACTTTGACTACAAATAGTCAAAGATGGCTATTTATATAAATATCTATGGACTAATTACATAATTAGTCCCTCAACCTTTCCAAGTTCTGTTTTGACGGTTTTAGCCCCTCTAGTTTATAACCACACACTATCTCATATATCCATTAGTAACTCATATACCACTTTGTACATTTCTCGCGTTAACTTAATAATATAATTTCTGGGTGTTACAGTTCAACACATGAACAAGTTTAATTCTACACAATGCTTATACTCTACGAATTTCTCAACTGATGAGATTTTCTTTCTGTGTAGTAGAGACTTCACTTTGTTGTATATTATGTTGTGTATTTTTGCATGTCCACCATGCATGAGTATATATATAAGTCTTGGTGAATCCGGTTGCATGAAGGTAAGAGACAAAGAGGATGTGGAATTATAATATTTTAATTGTAAAGGTAGTGGGTGAAAAGTAAAGTTACTTTAATCAAATGTTTGACAAAAGTAATTGTACTTTTCTGCAAAAGTGCAACCCATTACAATATAAAATATTAAAACCCACATCTACTGTCGTGTAGAAGTATCTTTCCCTTTCCATGATTGTACTTTAATCAACACCATGCTTCTGATTGATTTGACTTTACCAAGTATGGGATTGCCAGCCATACTTAGTTGTTTGAACAAATCTTCAAGATCTTCGTTTGTTTGAGGTATCATTATCCTTTTCCAGAGGATAAGATCAAACCTTTTTGTCTCATACTTGATTCAAAAAGTGCATTTTTACTTTTACAAACAAAGATCTAAGGCATAATAGAACAACACATGTTCTGTTTTTTACATATGACTTACAATCTGAAAAGATAGAGTAGATTTGACATTTTTCACGACTCAGCTAACAGATTGTACTAGGAACTCTGATATTCACTACTCAGTTGACAAAATATATCAGTTGATCACTTTTTGCTAGGACTTAGTTGATACATATTGCTCAGCTGATCATATAGATGCTCAGTTGATCAATAGTAAGCTTAGGAGGACATAAGCTCATGTATTTGCATGATCAGTTGATCAAGAATGCTTAGCTGATCAATCAAATACATTAGTTTATAAGGGGAGATGACTTATGTAAATGAAGACTTACTTAGCTGATGCTCTGGGCCTCAGCTGATCCATTTGTTCACTCAGCTGATGAGATAGGCACTCAGCTGATCAATTTGTTCACTCAGCTGGTCAATTTGTTCACTCAGCTGATCAACTATTTCGCACAGCTGATAGATTGTTTTCCTCAGCTAATGGTCTTCTTCACTTGTTTTCTTCATCTGATGCTCCTTGGCTGATATCCCTTGGCTGATACATTGTGTAGGATCTGATGGTTGGCCGATGGTTTATTTTCCTCAGCTGATGGTTCCATACTTAGCATATTTTTACATAAACTGATTCAAACAACACATGTTTGAATTCTTTTAAGTCATACTGAATGTAGGGTTTGGTTATCATCAAATTCTATGTTTTAGGATAGGCAGAGTTGATTATTAGGGTGAAGTGATTATCTCCCCAACAACATGTGTTTATGTGATTGATAGTTTGGTTTACTCACTAAGCTCTCGCAACTTATCATATATTATTTTAAAATATTTTACAGGGTGTAGTAAGGACAAGAGCAAAGCTCCTGTTTGACTTCATTTTGATAAATCTTTTAGAAACAATTAACACCTGGTCTGTAAATGTTAAGTTTTTGGTATTAAACTTGTGGTAGTATATGTGTGAGTATCTTTTGATACAACAAATTTTCAAACAACTTACATTTCTGTTTTTGTGTAAAACGATGTGAAGTATTATATGAGTTTTAGTCTAAATAATAATTTTTTATAAATTAGGACGTTACAGCGTCAAGAGAAGAACTAGGTTAGAGGAAATCGTGACGAGATGGAACCGCGGTTGAGAGGGGTGCAACGGTGTTCCAGTGGGTACGAGGGGTTCCCTTACCCTTGGGACTATAACGGGTGACCGAGTCTTAATTGAGAAAGGACTAAAGCTTACTATGAATGATTAATAGCAAGTTTTGAATAGGTTCGTCGGATTCGTCATATTGTGTTGGCTATTATTAAGTTTAACGATATTTACATAGTGCTTAAATTTTCATGTTTTATTTGTTGTACTTGCTAGCATCTTGCTAGCTTTATTTAATATATTACTTTTTAAAAAAGATAGCAAAGTAATTGAAATTAAGTTTAACAATGAAATAATATTTTTATTATTATTTCATCCCTAATTTTTGTTTAAAAAAATATTAAAAGCAAGAGGGTGTTTGAGTTTTCTTGACGTGTTCTCCAAATATTAAAAAATATATTATTTAAACCATAAATAAATTTATAGAATAAACGCATACCCACAAAAAAAAATTTAATATAGCTAAGCATGTTGTGGTCAATATCTTGGGGAAGGGGAAATAATGTTGGGCTACGTATGCGCCTACGCATTGTGAAACTTCCTGCACGGTCGCTCTGAAGTCTGAACCCGCTTGGTTTGGTTGTTCGCCAACTTTCCGTCCAGCGTCCTCCTTTTTATATTGAAAAATTCTGTTTTTTTACGACTATATAATCTTTTTACTTATTTATAAAATAAATGATATGTAAAATCTGCTAATTTTTTTTTCTTATATTTTTATTAATTAACGTTATCATAAATGATTTTATCATAAATAATAGCAATAAATACACTTTTAAGCAATTATTATTAATGTTATTGTAGGCCTAATTTGAAAACTTGTACTTTCTTAAAAATATATTTAAAAAAATAAAGTTTTTCATAAATAATAGTAATAAATACACTTGCAAGTATTTATGATTAAAAGAGGAGAAAATCCATATAATAATACAATCTATAAAGTTTTTGCCATAATAGTAAGAAAATATATACTTATAAACAATTATAATTTATGTTATTATAGATGCGATTTGAAAAGAATAGAAAAATAATGATAACGAGTTGCTTCTCCCCCTATGCGTTACGACAGGTTGTAAAGATTGATATATTGAATGCTTATGTTGAACGTAGTACAAAAATATTAGCTTAAATATATTTGAATTCAAACCAAATGAGATTAACGCACTACAAACTCTATAAAATAATATTTTAAATATATGTGTTTGGATATTGATTTTATATTAGGGTGTAACTCTAAATATTTGTAACCAACTTGTGTATACTTCAATATAAGTAATAATGTAATATGATAGTTGTCGAACAAAATTCATTTGTTTTCTAGTAGGTTTTGAAAATTATATATTTTATAAAATGTCGTTTTACAATAAAAAATATATTAAGATACTACTAAAAATATGACGATTACAAATATTATTTATATACATACCAAATATTATATGTTAAAATTTATAAAAGAAAAACTAAAAAATATAAAGAAATATTTCGATTAGTAATATAAAAACTAAAGGGAAAGCAGATAGTGTAAAAAGGGAAGAAGAAAAAAGAGAATATATACACATATAACTTGGGTAAAAAGAATATATTTTGAAGGGCACTAATGGAAGAAGAAAAAAGGGAAAGTTGACCATGTAAAAAGAACATACACTGAGACACATAGGGTTGGGTTTAAAATGCATGCTCCTCGCCAATTCACATAGTAAACAATATTCAAATAACTAAATATAATCATATTATATATCCATACAATTTGTAGGAAAAAAACAATATACATAGAAAATAGTTGAGCAAGCAAATTTTTTAACAAATGATAGATAGCCGGACTCCCGTTGCTTTCTTTTTTCTTTATTTACTGTTTTTTTTATTTATTAACTTTTATTTTTAATCCAGAGTCTTTTTTTCTTTATTTTCTATTTTATTGTTCTTTATTAACTTTTACCATATTCTTTTCCGTTTTTCTTTTTCTTCCGGATTCATAGTCCATGTACGTTTCAAAATTTATTATTATATTTAAACAATTAATTTTTATGTGACTTTTGTTTATCTTTTGTACCACTTAATATATAACATCGGATGTAAATATAAATATATGGTTACAATCATCTTATTTTATCTAAATTTGGATATAAATTTTATGGTAATATGATATTTATTTTAAAACATACTTTTCAAATAAAGTATATTTAAGATAATAAAAGAAAAATACGTTACTCGTAATATGAAAAGTAAAACTTGAATTATTATAAATGTTTAGTTTTTTCTTGACAAACTAATAAGAAAAAAATTGTTTCACATAATATGGAAATAAAATTTAAATCGATTTGAATTGAACATTCTAAAATTTTAAGTTTCTCATATTTTATTTTAGGGTTTAGTTTCCGAAAATGTATCCAAGTTGTCACCTTTTGCTATTGTATGTACTCAACTTTTAAAGTTACCATTTAATGTATCAAACCTTCAAAACTTACCACTTAATGTATCGGATAACCTGCTATTCAGGTTACCAGTAAATTTGTTTTTTTTTTGAATTATTTTTCAGACTCTAAAATGCCACATAAGATTCCATATCAACAATTCATGCCACCTCATTTTTTTCTGAAGAACATTCATCATCATCTTCTTCTTCAAGATTGGAACCTTCAAACACATTCAAGAACCATAAATTGCAACAATCAAGAACCCTAAATCAGAACTCACATAAAGAAATCAAAACCCATGAATCGATGGCTATGAACACAAACTCATATAGATCAAGAACCCTAAATCGAGACATGAAGGAACCAGAATTAATGGCTATGAACACAAGTTAAGATCTGAAAATCGGATAGTATAGAAAACAAGAACTCAGATCTGATAGTTACATACCTCGAATGTAAACCCAGATCCATGAAATGTGTATGAACAAATCGAAGTCCTAAATTGCTGTCAACAAATCAAAGCCCTAAACGGCCGTTCGTCGCAGATATATCGACTCCCTAAACCAACGCCAACAAATCAATACCCTAAACTGCCGCCCAAAAATCGAAGCCCTAAACCGCCGTTCGCCGATGAATCGAAGCCCTAAACTGCCGCCCAAAAATCGAAGCCCTAAATCTCCATGGAAGCAGATAAAGATGAAGATCGATTTGAGCCCTAAACAATAACCTCGTGATGATGAAGCAAATGAAGATCGATGGAAGCAGATAAAGATCGATGATGAAACAGATGAATCTTGTGATGATGAAGGGTATGAATTGTTGACATGGAACCTGGGTTTACATTCGAGGTGAAGATCGCTTTGCATAAGATTCCATGGAAGATCGATGGAAGGGTATGATGAATCTCATTATTATTATTTATTATTACTATTATTTTTAAGTAGGTTTTAATTTTAATTTTTGTTTTTTTTAGTTTGAAGTGCCATGTCATTTGCTAAATCATTCGACACGTCAGCAAAACCCGTGCCACATCATCAAGTAACCTGTTATAGTAGGTTGAGTACATTAAATGGTAAGTTTAAGAGTCTGATACATACAATAGCAAAAAGGAATAACTTGGATACATTTTCGGAAACTAAACCCTTTATTTTAAATATTTGTGTTCATATGTTAGTTTCTATATTTTCTTTATACTAACAAAAATTTCGCTTGTAAGGGTTAATAATAATACTAAACAATTATGTTTGACGTAATATAAAAAATAAAACAAGAAATGATTTCAATTTGAACCAAATGACGTATTATAAATATAAATCCATATATTAATTCATGCTTTATTTTAAATACTTGTGTTTGGATTTGATTTTATATTTTGCTCGACCAAAAATGCCGTTTAACGCCACTCGTTTGACACATTACGAGGGGAAAAAGAAAATCAATATAAGAAAGAGAAAACATTGCTAGATTGAAAACTAATTTTGAAAAAGTAGTTATTATTATATACAATAATTTTAATTATAATTAGTGAGAAATGTTAAATACAGTACTAATTTAATTTATAGTTCTGAGGGATAATTTATAGCAATTAAATTTTAAAATTTAATGGTCCAGATTCAATCTTAGATTATAATCAAAATTGATATATTTGTATGAAATAGGGCATTTCTGACTTTTTAACTATTGTTTCCCCATTTTCTCTCTTCTCTAATTTATTTAAAATTAATTATCTCACAAACCGTTAATCGTTAGACGAAACGAATTATACCGTTGCGATCCTCGTGTTCCCCTCTTTTATTAGAGAGGTCACTTGATATACTTTCGAGAAAAAAATTTCTCATTTTGTTAGTTTGGACTTAAATTTTATTAAAGTATAATCACATGTGATTCATAGAGGTGTGATCAATATAGTCTTTATAAAATTATAGTTTGGTGTTTGATAATCCGGTGAAATTCTATGGTTTGGTAACAAAAAATCGACAATTGAAAGTGATTCTAAGTTATTAGTTGCTTCATAACACATGTGATTATCTATCTCTTATACATGCACATAATTACAGGTGATTTGATTAAATGTAGCATTTTAATGTCACATATTTAACAGAATCAATCACATGTGATTGAATACAAAAAACATAAGATTTGGTATTCAATCACATATGATTGCATATTTAATCACCTGTGATTTTGTACAGAATCACACGAGAGTTTGTACAGATTCACATGTGACTGAATACCAAAAAACATGAGATTTGGTATTCAATCATATGTGATTGCATAGGAGATTGTTTAAATAAGAACCATTCTTATTACGAGAACCAATATAAAAGACATCGAATTCGAAGGAGAACACATCTGAACCTTTGATAGAGGGGATAAGGTGTTGCTAGTACACAATATATGCATTCATGGGTAGACAATGCAATTGGATTTGGTGAAATTGAATATGTACATACATGTATAAACGGTTTTAAGCAAACGTTGATTTTTTAAGCAAACATTCAAAATTAATAAACGTTAAATGATATACAATTTAAGAAGATAAAAAATTAATAAAACAACACTTGTAATATTGTTATGAATCACATGTGATTGTACATTAATAAAATTTAAATCCAACCTAACAAATGAAAAAAAAAAGTTTGTTAAAAGTATATCAAGTGACCTCTCTAATAAAAGAGGGGAACACGAGAATCGCAACGGTATAATTCGTTTCGTCTAACGATTAACGGTTTGTGAGATAATTAATTTTAAATAAATTAAAAGAAAGAGAAAATGGTGACCAATATGCAAAAAATCAGAATTGTCCCCACTCATATCAATTTTAATTATTATCTAAGATTAAATGTATACCATTATTGTTGAAATCTAATGATTAAAAATTATCTCCAGAACTATGATTTTAATTAGGACTATATTAAATAAAACCCGATAATTACTATATTTTTTATTTTAAGGTTTTTATTGATAAAAAGAAAGAAAGGTTTTAAAACATAAGTATCATATGGAACTATCTAGCTAATTATATAAAACATTTAATATTTTTAATTCTTTGATTTTTAAGACCTGAAATTTGCATAATTATTCGATGTTAACCATTCATCTATAGTTAATTATCATTGTTAGTCATCCAAATTAAAGATGATATGTTTTGACATATTACTTTATTTTTTTCCTTGAAATTGTTGGGTACTTTTTAAGACTCATTTTAACCTGATTTATTTATATTATATCAGGACTAATCATACTCAAAAAAAAGTTGGATTAGTGGTTAGATTATTTGGATTGCATTGATCCTGAAGACTACTAGACTCCTGAAAGGTATAGAGTAACAATTCTAAAGACAGTTAATGATATGTTCCTTTGTAGACTTTTCGAGAACATCTCTTAGATACTATCTTGCTACAGATCTTGTGGTCCTCTCTCTTGAAACAAATATTTTATCATTTCAAAAGATGGATTATATATTTGTATGTCGCATGAACAGTTAGAAACAAAGGATTATCATTGCTTGAGAGATGATCCTTTGTACTTTCACACTTGAATTGCACTTGGATGCAATTTACATGTGTCCAGTTCTTCCTGTTCTTATGCACTCCTACTTTGAATACCTCTCTTTGCAAAGAAGAAAACAAGTTTTTTTACTCTAAGTTGTAAAAAACAAGTATTTATTCACCATCTAGAAAGTTACTTCTTTCTTCTACTGATTTTAAAAACGTGTTATTTTCAAATATTAAAAAGATATCTCTTTGTGTCATGCTATTTAAATCTTTAGTTACAACTATTAAGGTTGAAAATTGGTATCCCCACCGGCCCACCCTCTCTCCACAATTTCTATATATTTGTGACCAACAGATACCAAGATATATATATTTTAATATTTATTCATTTACTTTAGGGTAGAACTAAATTTATTATTCTAAGCTTTTATAACTTTTTATATACGCTTTTATTTATTTGATGCTGGGCCAAATACTTAATGATAAAGATGTGATATATCATTTACTATTTCTTTTTATTTATCCTGCTAATTATAAAAATCAACAGAAGTATTAAAATCAATGAAGAAAATAATTAATAAATTACACATGTTATTTTATAATGAACAGGAGAATAAAGTAAAAAAAATATATCATTTTTCTTAACGATGATGTTTAGAATGCCACGGTAGATGTAAAAGAAGTCAACAATCAAGACATAAACATTTAGTCATTATATAACCACTCTTACTTTGTAGACCGTAGTTTTAAATGATTGGAAAAAGAAAGAAAGAAAGATGGTCACCTTAAGCAAAGGTTAATAAGAAATTTTTTATAGTTTAAACAATGATTTTTGTAAGCAATCTTGACACATTACTCTCACTTGAAAATAAATAAATAAATAAAATAAGTCTGACTTGATCAATTCCAAAGAATTAATATGAGAACTTAATGGGTACGTAATTAATTGTACCATTCAAATAATAATAAAAACATGAGTTGTAGTGTCCGTAAATTTGATATCCAAATCAGACATCAGACATATATAATAAAATCATACTAGAAATAATGGAGTGAATCTAATAGCCGTTACATGTTAAAAGGTCTTTGTGTGTGTAAACGACTCCCTTGTCACCCTCCACCACTTGCCCTTTACCTCTCAACACCCTGCAGTTCGTACAAGGATTAATTCAAGTTAGTTGTTTTTTTTTATGTCAATGAGCTAATCCATGATGTAATTCCATCTCATCCTTTCCCACTAATTAAAACATATATGTTGTAGTAGATATCAGCTTTACAAACAATAAAATATTATGGTATTAATTATTATGCACTATTGATAAATATACAGATGTTACATGGAAAACAGTAACGGATCACGATTCAATAGTTTGGAACACTCGACTAAGCTCAGTACTCTATCCTTGATACGATTCAAGTAACCAAAAAGGAACACTCGATAGTTTGGAACAAGATTGATTTGTATTACAAGTGAACGTTTTACAAGGAAGTTGTATAATTACTTGGAGGTGGTTTGCAGCAATTTACAGCATCGCCTATTTATAGTATCAACGTATGGGAAATTATGGTCATGACCTATTTAATCTCAAGTTTCTAATTGTTTATCTAGAATTTTCATGGCATATACGATTATTTTCTAAGAAAATTTCTACATGTTTCTTAATGACTTAGGGGGCGTTTGGTTTGCAGATTTTTTTCATGGGATTTGCGTTCTGTCAAAAGATTTGCTTTTCGCGGGATTTGCATTTGGTAGGATTGTGAATCCAGTCCTGTGTTTAGTTGACAAAATCTGTCAAGATTTGCATTCCTGAAATCCTGTTTGTTTTGTAAATCAATCAAAGAATTTGGATTGTTTCTGTGACAAATGACAGAATTACCCTTCAGTTATATTTGGATAGGGATGGGGGTAGGGTAGGGGAGGAGGGTAGGGTAGGGCAGGGTAGATACGGGGTGGGTAGGTTAGGGGTAGGATAGTACAGGGGATGGGTAGGGTAGGATAGAGGATGGGGGTAGGTAGGGCGGGAGTTTAGGGTAAGATAGGGATAGGTAGGGTAGGGTGAAGGTATAGGGATCGGGGTTAGGGTAGGATAGGGTGGGGTGGGGGAGAGGGGTAGGGTAGTGTAGGGGGTGGGTGGGTAGGGTAGGATAGAGGGTAAGGGGTAGGGTAAGATAGGGGTGGGTGTTAGGGTAGGGTAAGGTAGTGGGATGGGGTGGGTAGGTAGGGTAGGAGTGGGGTAGGGATGGGGGTAGGGTGACGGTAGGGTAGGGTAGGGGTCGATATACCTTCTTGATCATCTAATCACCAAGAGTGGGCCTTCGTATATGGTGAGCCTTCTTATACAATTATCGATCCTTGCACACCTTCCTTGGTGACTTCTGTTGAGGGAGAAGTTTTATCATGTCTTGATCCTGAATCAGAACTCAATGTGTCTCTAATTTTTTTTTTTTTGTCGACCAAGTACTTCATTTTCTTAGCCGTTTTCTCTAATAAAAACATGTCAACTAGTTCATGACATTCCTTTATAGTAGCGTGAGTGGTTGGGATCTTCCTATTAGAGGATGCAACTAATGCATTAATGTTAAGGCTTGGTATCACTACTTTGCATGTTGTAGGATAAAACCAAGCCACATCAAGGAGTTTAGTCCAATCTTTTTGGTTGAAACTCACATAGTGCCAAAGATACAGCCCGAGCAACATTCACCTTTTCTTTCTAGCCATCGATCTGTGGGTGAAAGATGAATAGATGATCGAGAAGTTGAGATCCTTCCCCAATTGCTTGAAAAGCTCGGTTCAGAACCATCTTGTAAACCTAAGATACATAATGAATTAACAAGCGACGTAGGAAAGCTCGTACCTTATCAAGGAAGTTCGGCGTAAGTATAAACTTTTAAGTCATCCATCACAACAACGGGCAGTTCAATCATGTTGTGTCCAGAATCTTTCACAACTCTGTGAATAGGCTTATCGTTCAAGTTAATACTTTTCTATGTCCCACTTATCTTAACTATGACGATCCTTGTCATTTTGGCTTCATCAACGAAAAGAAAGTTATGGCAAGAGCCGGTATGCACCACGACACATACTCTACTTTCTTGGATACTCGCTTTTGCTAATCTACTTAGGTGCCTATGTCTTGGCCTTGATCATGTTGAGAATGTACATCCATCCATGCAAACTTCATCATTTTGGCAACCTCCTATTGCCAATGTTGCACGAAGGTTGGCTTTCTTCGGGTAATCCCGGGTTCAATGCTTTCCATCTCGAATGAAATGACCACTATTTTGTGAATGGTCTATAGATCCTTATTCTCCATGGGTGGCGGTTTTTGTGCACCTTACAATTTATCTCTTGGCTTAGACGATTTTTTCCAGCAAAAGATAATTGGGATCTCAAGGACATGGGTCATGAACTCGAGGTTCCCAATATTGTATGCGTTAGTTTTAGAGACAAAAGTTGGCCTCATATTTGACCTTTTCCGGGTAAAATTCTTTTATTTTTTATCTGGAGCGTGTACCTCTTTCAATATCTCCGTTTTGACGTCACTATAAACGCTATTGTTCCATCTCCACAAGAAGTCATCAACCACTATTGCATCTTTCCCCATGAACAATGATGGTTTAGGGACCTCGTCCCTTGTAACAATGGTGCTAGAGTTTCCAACCCTCTAATGAAGGCCCATTCACACATAGCCAGATTCGCTTTCATGTCTTAGATTTCATGATGGATGAATGGTAGTGATCTCTTCATCCTCTTAACCAAGTAACTTAGCAATCTCATCCACGAGCATAACTATTAAGTTGTGGACTTACCTTTGTAGGTTGTGACTAAGTATATTGAGGGCACCTTTAAAATCATCCATCGTACCGGCAAAGTTTGCACCAAATTCCTCAAATTGTTGGTGCGAATCTTCGACTTGTGCGATCATGGATGTCTCTACATTTAGTAACCCTCTTTTCTAAACTAGCCATCAAGTCTTTCGACGTACCTCGATTCTTTTTAGCTCTTTAATGAGGTTCATCTCTGCCACAATTTTCTTCATTTGCCACGCCCTTGCCGAATTAACAATCTTCTCGCTCGCATTTTCAGTCGGTTTAACGCACCACCTATTTAATCCAACGTCCTAATCGTGTATCTAGAGTTTTCTTGGTATATATATTTCCTAAGAACCTGGTTGGGGGATGGGGCGGCAGGATCTTTTCCTATACTTGAGTCTTAACAAGAATTGTATGACAAATTCAGGGATATCAAGCAAAATTGCGGTAAACTTGTTAAGCCCGTCTATACAATTGGGCTAGGCCAACTATATAAATAATACAATGGGCTAAGCCAGCTATATAAATAATATAACTGAGCTGGGAAGACTCTACAAATGACTACACAATACATAATATTATAATAACATAATCCTTTCCATATTTTATATCTAATATGCTAATCACGTCATATTTGAAGATTCATGCTTACCATCGTGTCGTTAAAAGTCCCTCTACTCCGACCGGTCCTCGTGCATGGATTTTGCTTGTACTGATTCCAACCTGTTTAAGAATATATTACAGAATTCCAAGAAAATAAAATGAGAATCAAACGATTTTGATGTTTTAATTAACGCCAGAAATGATATAAAATTTCATACCTCTGCTCCAAGTCCAAACCTTGCACCATCACAGAATCTCGTGCTTGCATTATGAAAAACTGCAGCACTGCCCAAATCAAAAATTGCATAATCAATACCAGCACACTAGTGTCAAAAGAAAATATAGGCTACATAGGTTCGAGAATAGAAGTAATGTCGTAGTTTTGGAAGGATTCAGATTCCTGAGTATATATTATTAAACAAAGAGGATTTGATATGAAATTATATGCATACTTTTGATATAATAATCTTGCTTAAGAGTTATAACTGGAAAGGGAAGGCCACATTTGGCAAAGTTTTTTGTTTCCTCGTTTTGCATTTATTAGTTTACAATTCCAGAAAAAGTTATTTGACAAGATTCTGTAAAAGGAGATTATTTTTACATGGATGAAATTGTTAATATACATATAACTTACATGTATAAATGACGTGTACCATAGCAGTGAGGTGCTTATGTGTATTTTTCGTGTAAAAATTACCTATGTAAATTCCGGTTAAGAAGTGTGAAATTGATATTAATGTTTTTAAGGTTTCAATTTCTTTTCACTGCAATGGATCGAGCTTACATCATATATATTATCAGAAGGAAGCTTTCGCAAACATGTTTACTTTTGTTATTAAACAGAAAGTAAAACTCTTTTTGTTAGAAAAAGTTGAACAAAAAAAAACCTGCGATTTTTGGCAAATGAATTCAAAGGTTTCGTGTTATATCTTTAGAGATAAGAAGAACATTGATCGTATATATGCATACCTGTCAACTCGACTTAGAAAATGTTCAGCGACCTCTTGATTGTCTGTCACAATGCACTCAGTGTGGGAACTGAAACAGAGAAGAAAAGTTACCAAAAATCTAAAAAAGGAAGAAAAAATGATACTGATCATTCCCTTTAATGAGATCAATTATGAAGATAAATGGTATAGGAAACTTTTAACATACCTTCCATAACTGTGTATATGCTCTATGGCCTCATCAACATTGTTCACGACTTCAATTGTGCAGGCCTTGGAGTTATACTCGTGATGGAATGTATTTGCCTTAGAGAAGTTAACTACACCATTCACTCTCGGTCCAGCAAATAGGGTAACACCTGCAAAACATCATCCTTACCTGAACTACTGCACTCTTAATTTGAAGTAAATAAATATAGTTTATTTTGTTGTATTCGACACATTATTATACTTCTTCAAATGGTTTCCAGCATAACTAGTTTTAATTTTGACTTAATACAGTAATGTCATATGTGGAGAATCATAATTTGGGTAGAGTGAAATTAAAAAAATTATAAACAAATACTTTGCACTCAATGTTGTACCTTCTTGTTCAAGTTCTTTAACAAGCTCTTGCAACCCACCACTAGCCAACAAGTCCTTGTGCACAAGTAGTGTTTCCTAGAAACCCAATGTTATGAGATTATAATCAAGAGTTACATAAAAAAGGTATAAATGTGTGTGTGAGTATTTAATTTACCATAGCATTACAGGCTGCTGGATAATCTGTTTTTGCATCCAATACAATCTTCTTTGCCATCTCCAAGTTAGCAGCCTTATCGACATATACATGGCAAATTCCATCTGCATTGAAAAATTGACATTCATTTATGATTTGTTCCATTGTGGAAGCTTTTTTAAAAAAAATTATCTTTACCAGAATGACCAAGAACTGGAATTTTTGTCGAGTTCTTTATTTGGGAAACAAGTTGATTGCTGCCTCTTGGGATCACAAGGTCTATCACATCATCAAGCTGTTCAAAATATTTTGGGGATAAAAGAAGAATTACATTAGAGTAAGATCAAACATATATTGTATTCGATTACAAAGAAAGTGACACATCTCCACACACCTTCAACAAGTCTGGGATTTCCTCTCTTGATGTCAACAGTCCAATTAGTTTTGTTCCAACAGTTTCAGGAAGGGCAGAAGTGATTACCTGCAACACGTATTGATTTAGATAGTGAAGTATTGATATTTATAACTAAGAAACTGTAGTATTTTGTTCTGAAAAAGATTATGAAAACCAAACTCAACAAAACAAACCTTGTGCAGTATTGCATTTGACCTTTTAGCTTCTTTTCCTCCTTTAAGTAGCAGACCATTCCCACTACGGATTGCCAGTGAAGCTATCTGCAAATATACAGTTGACAAAACTAAGGATCAATTTGTGACGAACATACCACTAAAAACCAAATAACTTTGCAAAAGAAGCATAAAACTAAAAGAAGGAAAGCATATGAGCATCTGAAGATTACATGAAGATCATACCACTATCTCTACTTCAATCTGCACTAGTTTGATATGGTATACGTTCATTACTAACAGAATAGTTTACTTTTACCTGAACTAAAGCATCAGGCCTAGACTCGAAAACAATGAGTAGAACGCCTAAAGGACATGACTTCTTCTCTAAGATGAGCCCTTCTGCAAGCTGCATATGAAATTATCAGTACATGCGTGTCAGCAATTATCGAGGAAAAATATCAATACATTTAAGATGCTACACTTTAATGTCCATATATGATATTTAGTAAATACAAGACTTTAAGTAGAAGATTTTGTATAGCATCAGGTTAATAGTAACATAATCATCTAATAATACTCAGATGCATAAACTACATGAGCAAGCTTAACTAAAACTGAGCCCAAAAGGACTCTTAAATTTCTACAGGAATTAGTCATCTCACCTCTGTTTTTTTCAAAATCTGACCAATAGGTTCTTCCATTTCTGCTAGTGTACGCACAGACTCTGCAAGAGCGCGGATCTGAAGAACAATACATTAGTTATCACTATCAAAAGAAACCAATTCCAATAATACCACATGAAAATACTCAAAACCAAGTTCCTTGATTCCAATGCTTGGAGGACGAAGAAAACAGAACGGAAACACATTGATTGATACGTCAAGATGAAGCATGAAAACAATAATCCAGTAACTAAATATTACTGGAAATAAGTATATAATTTCCCAGAAAAGAAAACAAGATTTTAAGATTATAACAGATGCTGTTTAACAGCAATAAGGATTAAAAAGGGAATTATAACAGATTCATACCTTGGTTGATTTTACAGCTAAGCGGGCTACCAAAGCCTCATCATATCCTGCCTCACGTGCAGCATCAACATCAGCATCATTTTCAAGCATGATAAACTGTTCGTTTGCCACCAAAGCAGAAGCAATATCCAACAATATTTTCTTTCTTTCTTCACTTGTTAGTGCCTATAAATACCCAACAACAGATAGAAGAATGACTGATCAATCAAATTTATGGGATCGCAATTGTGTCTCATGCATGGATGCCGTGTCATTGCTTATTGATCATTGACATTTTATGTTGAATTATTGTCATCAACTAAAAGGTTATAGCGGAATGTATGGCATTGTGCAAAGATCAAAAGCAAGTTTGCTACAATAAGCAAGGGAATTTTGTAACCTGAAGTCGTCGAGAGGCTTCACGAGCAGAAACTGCCATCTCATATGGACCAATTTCAGTAACTGGAATCCACATATGCGCATCTTTATGAAAGAGAGTACCCACACGTTCTCCATTTAGAACCTTTATGATGTTATTAGGAGCATAGCCACTACGATAAATATGGTAGGAAATTCAGTATAAAAGAAACGTGAAGCAAAGAAACTGAAATCAAATATTGCAGAGTGATCATCAATGTATAATATAAATATATGTGTGTGCGCGCGCGCGCTATAATGTGGATCTAGAATACGATACCTTGCAATGACAACAGGTGTACCAGAATAAGCTGCATTGGATGCAGCTTTCACTTTTGCATCCATTCCACCTCTTCCCATCCTCGACTTGTCCCCAAAATTGATTGCCTTTTGATGCTTTTGCTTAACATATGTATGGATTAGCTTTGAGCGTGGATCACTTGGAGGGCCGCTGTAAAGTCCATCAACATCACTCAACAACACAAGAAGATCTGCCTTCAATTCCATGGCCAACAGAGCTGCCAAACTGTCGTTATCCCAGAAAATACCAGACGAATCCTGAAAGACAGAACTTTCCAGAAATTAAGCACATCTATAACTGTGATACATATATCTACTACAAATGTATATTACTATATAATCCAGTGATGCAATGACTTCCAAATACCTCATAAGGAGCTCTCCTGGTACTGATTGCATCATTTTCATTAAAAATTGGGATACTCCTCAGATCTAGCAATGAATCCACTGTTTGACAAAGTTGCACCCTGAAATCTGCATTCTTGAAATCATTATCTGTGACGAGGAGTTGAGAGGAGGTCACATCCAACTGCAAAATAGCATTGTATGAGCAAAAACTGAATGGCCCATGTATTTTCTTTTGTTCTTGGTTCAAACAAGCTAGCACTTATACCTGGCTGAATAAAGTGTCATACAAGGCCATCAGTCCATTTTGACCAACGGCTGCACAAGCCTTTCCATCAAGTTCGACTTGTGGTTTTTGAAGGTCGGCAAAACTACATTAACGAATTGTCAGCCATTATAGCTAATTGGCAGAGGTTAGCAAGTTTGTATTTAATAAATATCCAGAAAACAAAGTGCCAATGTTTATGATGGACCATTCTCTTCAAACCAAGAAAATCTTTTAGCCCAAATGTTATGAAAAGAATAGAAGGAAAAGAAAGACAAGGACCTGCTGTTGATCATTTTCCTGTATTTAAGCCTTTGGCGGCCAGCTCCAACAGCACCTGAAGTAACTAAAATAATTTCAAACCCTCGGGAGTTCAACTTTTCAAGCTGCAAGAAAAACATTTGATAGATTTATAACATATGAGAACACTCTTGATAGTTAGCCAGATATTTATGAGGAAAACTAGGTAGGTAGTAAATTTGCTGAATGAGAAAATCTCTCTTGTTGCTTGCTTTCCTTCATGTATGATAGCGATGAAAGGAAAGGAAAGTATCTTTGGAGCAACTCTGCATGCCAAATTCATATTTAAAGCGAGTTTACATGGAAAAATCAGTAATTAGTAGTATCCCAAAAGATAAAACATCAGTAGTGTTGTTTTTTTCCCTTCCTTTCCCCATCTCACTGTTATAACTGAGTCTACTAAATATAGAGTGTTAATATATTTGAAATTTACTAACGTAGTCAGAGAAAGACCATAGAAAATACCTGTTCAAAAATAGCTCCAAGGCGCCCAACAGCCAATCTTCCATCATCTCGGGTAACCACAGCTGTTCCCACCTGCAATCATGAAGGTAAAGATTAACGAATGAGCTGTTCTGAATTCGCATACATAAAACCTTGTTTCCAAATGACATTTGATGTTATCTTCGTCATGCAAGGACAGCTTTGCTTCAAGAACATAGTAATAAATTGTTGTTGGAAAATAAGCAATAATGTTTTACATTGATCTCAAGATTTCACATTTGACAAAAAAAATTATAATAATAAATAAATAATAATTCACATTTCATGAGCGTGATCCAGGATTCTGAACCATCAGCTTTTAATTAGTAGTAAATTCAGAAGATAAACTATTTCCTAACAAAATTTACAACCTAAAAGTAAGTGCCCTTGTCATTCAAGCATCTACTATATAAATATTCAATGCCACAATATACTATTTGATTCTTCGAATAATTGCAAACTTCAAAATGGGTAAACAATATTATAGACATGGAATTTATAGAGGTAAATATTTCATGTTACCTCCATTCCAAATTAAATAAACATGAAGTGGTATAATTTTCATTTCTGATTCTTGTTCCTAATCTTTTGGCACTACCTGTGCAAATTCAATTTTTTGCTATTAATTTGTAATATTTATATCATTGTTTTGCCCTTTTCGTCAAACATATAGAAATTCATATTAAATTTGTTACTTTGAAATGGCAAATTATATGCCCGTACAGTTAATTCAATCACAGTGAATACATAATCATCATTATAAATAAGTGAATTCCAGATATTATAATTTATTAATCGCAATATCTTCAAAAATTAAATATGTGGACGTAGTAATCTGAGACCGAGATAGACAAATAAATCGAGCGGCCACATGAAACCATAAACAGGTCAAGTGGAGATGGAATCTATAGTTATCAGATATGAATGCAAAAGCCATCCGAATTGTCATTATCATGTGCATGGCTAGAGTTGCCAAGTGTCATTTATCCATTAAGCAAATATCACACAAAAATATCAAAATAAACAACCAAAAAAATCTGATAAAAATCGCGATCCGAAAAAACAGAGATGAATAAATCAAACTCGATCAAGCACGATTCTAGGCGAATCCAATTAACCGCCGTCCACCATAAAAAACGAAAGAAGAACAAATGGTATCAGATATAGATGATATGGTAAAAAAGTAAACAAGAAATGCGAATAAGATGGTAGTAGACCTTGACGACTACACGCTTGACGTTCTTGACGAAAGCTCGAGTAGGATCCATGGCGTAAATCGATCAAATGTAAGAGGTTTTCGAAGATAAAACCAGAGGATAGATAGAGAGGGAAGAAAAAGAAACACAGCGTGTGTGTTTTAAGATAGGAGAGGGAGTAGAGAATGTGTGTGTCTCTGTAGGTGTGTTAGATTGATGAAATAGGCTACAGAGAGAGAGGGGGGTATTGGTTGAAAGAAAGGGGTGGGGCTGCGGCAAAGGCGAGGTGAACGTGACGACAATATACGGCTTCAACAGATGGCACCTGCGGTGTGGTGGTGTGGTCATACATATATATGTATATATATATATATATATATAGATAGATAAAATAAAATAAATTGTTATTTGCCATTGAATAGGTTAAAAAGGAGTTTTTACCCGGTACACAACTTTTAATTAAAAAGTTGGGTTACTAATTAAAATGTATATTTACAAACTTTGAAGTTTTTTTTTTTTTTTGTTAATGATTTAACCTTTAAAATTTTATTTTAAAATAACTTAATACTCAAAGGTACATTTTATTTTGTTTTAAACCTTAAAGATTTTTATATTACTTAACTCTTAAAGTTTTGTTAAAAATGGTTTATCCCCTTATTTTTTTTT
The DNA here is from genome assembly GCA_038502395.1 of Dittrichia graveolens. Taxonomy (NCBI): domain Eukaryota; kingdom Viridiplantae; phylum Streptophyta; class Magnoliopsida; order Asterales; family Asteraceae; genus Dittrichia; species Dittrichia graveolens. Next base: position 17,883,776 of record JARJIL010000005.1, read on the forward strand.
TAAGTATACAATACATGTTAGCTTACCCAAACATCTCCTTTCCCCATTCATTCCCTTAGGTAGGGGTGAGCAGAAAAAATCAAAACCGAAACCGAACCAAAAATCAAAAATCAAAAAATCAAACCAATATAGCAACCGACAGTTTTGGTTTTTAAAATTTCAAAAACCGAACCGAATCATTCCAAGGGGCAATATTGTAAATATACATGTTCACAAAATCAAATACCCTATGACTTTCCCATTTATATAACTGCCCCTTATTTACATTAGGGTTCCACCAAAGAGACCTCACACTGATTCAGATCTCCTTCACGGTTGCAACTTCGTTTGGTCGTAAGACTACCTATTGAGTTCACCTACATCACTTCATTTCGAGTCGATGAGTTCACTTCTTCTCGATTTTATACATTTCCAGCTTAATATAGAAATCAATTTCTAGTTACTTATCTCGATTTTCAGGTTCTAGTTTTTTGAGTTGTATGCAGTTCATCTAAAGTTGATTGTTCATCTCGATTTTCAGTTTTGCTAATCTGTTATTTATCCATTTGCTTTGTGTTTTGATTTGTTTCAACATTGGCTTTAATGTTTAAACTTATGACTGACATTTTGTTTGTATCAATTGCAATGTATATACTTTGAATGAGGCGGCACACATCTTGATGTTTTCAATATAACATCAATCTTCTTTAATTTCATAGCTTCACAATGATAGTTGTATGGCTTCAAATCTTGATGGTTAAAAAGGAAAAGCTGTAAAACCAAACCAAAAACCAACTTCAAAACCGAAAACCGAACCACTCCAAAATCGAACGGTTTTGGTTTTGGATTTCCAAAAACCAAAATTTTTGGTTTGGTTTCAGTTTTATGCCCAAACCGAACCATGCTTACCCCTATTCTTAGAGCTATAAAAAACCAAACAAACACGGTTGAGGGTTGTTTGAGTTTATTCGATTAATTTTAGCCAAACAAATAAACAAACTTATTTTTGTAATTTTATTCAGTCTTTAACTCTAGCCAAACAAGTAAACGATTCACGTATAAATATGATCTAACATGAACATAAGAATTCATCTATTTTATTTGTTCATGTTCGTTTATTTGTTCGACTAAGTTAAACGAACGACACGAACAAGCTCCGTTCATGTTCTTTCTGTTCATTTAAAGCTCTAAGAGGATGGATGGGATGGGAGAATGATGTGTTTGGGTAAATTAACATGTATTGTAAAATTAAAATAAAAAAACATAATAGTTAAACCATTTTTTAACAAAACTTTAAAGGTTAAATTATTTGAAAAAACTTTATAGTTTAAACAAAAATAAAATACAACTTTGAGGTTTAAATAATTATATACAAAACTTAAGGTTAAAAAATACTCAAAAAAAAACTTAAAGTTTAAACTAAAATAAAGTGTAAACTTTAAGATTTAAATGATTAACCCTAAAAAGTTTGATACAAGTCTTTCCAAAATTTATAAAACTGATACACATTAAGCGGGTTAAATCTTAGAAAAAACCTTTTTCATATAATCTCTCTCAAAATAAAACTAGTATTATACACGTGTATTATTTTGTTACCTTCTTATAAAATAGATTATTTGCATTATACAACATGTGTTCAAATAATCATAATCATTATAAATTGAATAACAATACAAGAACATTGAATTAAATATCACACGATAAAGTTAATTAAGATACAAAAACAATATTCAATCTAGTTTTAGCAAGGTAAAGAAGATATAAGATGTTAATAATCATATATATTCATAGATAGAAAGACTACGTCTAAAAAACCTCTAGAAACAACTAAGATAAACTTAACAAAATAGGATTACAAGTAATGTTTTGAAAACCGGACCGGACATTAAACCACTACCCTACTAGTTTATTGGTCGGACCGGTTCGACCGGTTGAACTGGAAGGAAAAATCGGATGATGTCATAATTATTTAAAAGCAAAAAAATATATTGATTTCAAAAAATATACTCTCATAAAACACATAAAATAATTCTTGAAAGATAAAAAATATTGTTTGTAACCACTCATATGTTACCAGCTATAGGTTGTAATAGCTGAAAGATGAGAATTATAGTTATAGAACATTCAAAACTTTTCTACATTTAAAGGAGCCATACGATAAAAAAATAGTAGGATTTCAATCAAATTTCCGGTTCGCCGGTTCTTTGATAACCGGCCGGTTTTTTAAGGACGGTTTTCCGGACTATTTTGAACCGTAGGCATATTTGGTTTTCAGTTGGACCGGTCCGGTCCGGTTCTGAAAACACTGATTACAAGTAATGGAATCATCCCCACGCGTTGTTAGAGCTTCGAAAAATGAATTTAACTTGTACATTTGTTTCATAATATAACGAAGCGAGTCAAATGCCATTATTGTTTTAATGTTACCATTTTTTTAAGTTGTCCACGGTGTTTGTTTTCACTATATATGGTTCAAAATATGATGTGACTTATATACTATTTAAATATTGTAAAGGGATGAGCATCTTAACCGTAAAACCGAATCACAACCGATAAAATCGTTAAAACCGAACCAAATGAAAACTTACGGTTCGGTTTTAGATAGTGGATCGGTTTCGGTTTGTATACGTAACCGAACTAATACCAAACTGAAACGATAAGGATTTATTATTTATTTATTTTGTATATTTATTATTTAATTATTTGATTATTTGTTAATTTATGGTGCGTGAGCAAGTAATATACTTTGTAAAAGCTTGAACTTTTGTTACTTATTATATCATGACCCGTTCATATACTAGACTACTATAGTCTTTATAAAGGTTGAACACTTGATTGTTTCTTTCATATGGTGCTATTGAATATATTAAAAATAAATTCATAAGTTGTGAATTGATGGAGACCAAGAGGTGTGTAGCATTAGGCTAAATTTTGTGTATTAAATATAACTCTAGCATATTATTTTGTAATTTTGTCATAAAAAATGACGGGCTTAGCAAGTTATAGAAAATAATAAGTTATTTGACCCGATTTTGTGATTACTATAAAATCATAAAAAATATAACTCAAACCATATTCTGAAATAACTAAGTCCATTAAGTTTGGTCAATCTTAATATAACAATTAACCAATAAAACCGATCTGCTATCACAAAACGTTAACCGTTTCATTAGAAACTAATACCTAGCTATTGGTTTAGAAAAACACAAAATTAATATTATTAGTTATGATTCGGTTTAAAATCATAACCAACCCATGTTTGTAAAGCATCATTTCATATTATACGTCATTAGTTATACTTTTATCTTAGTTTGATTTTTTAGTAAGAAAATTAATTTCGTGATGTAAAAAACACCTGCCATCCGGGTCTATACATAATATTTATTCTTTAGGCATATGAATTCTATATTATATATTTAAAAAAATATTAATAAAATATCTTTAATCTTTGATTAATTTAAATAATTTCTATTAGATCATTCTAATAGTTCATTTAAAAAAATAAATCGTAACCATAAACTTTAGTTGAAAATTCAATTTAATTTTAACTTTTGTAAATCATAATTCAATCAAAATTATTATAAATAATTTTTAAAACTTTAAAATATTGTATTGTCCATCTTAAATTATAAATATCGTATTCATCTCATATAACATTTTAAGAAGAATGTTCAATATAATCCATAATTAATTCATAGTCTTAAGGGACTAATTTTAACCTTTAGATCAATGACATTAATGGTCAGATTAAATTTTAAAAATTTGGACGGAGTGACATTTTCGTAATTCACATACGATGCTTTTACAAATCACATGTAATTGTATACTGAATCACCTGTGATTAAATATTAAAATTTTAGGACTATGTTTTTTAAATTGGTTCAAAATATCATATATAATCAAATTTTAGTTTTATCATTTTAAATTATTAATAATTATTTAAAATTCTTTTAATTATAACAATAAATATTTACTTTATCGATTATAATTGCAATGATAATAATGGATGACTTGTACAAAAAGTAAAATAATGTCTCTTGGCATTATGATACCACATTTTTGTCATCACGTCTACCCTCTCCTCGCGCGATGCTTTTACCACTAATCTTGGTGTTGACGCCGTCTGTCATCATTTTGTAAACTCTCATTTATTTCCCGTCTTATAATTATATAATAATTATATTAATGTTTAATATGTATTATTTTTTTAAACAACCCGTGTATCACATGGCAACTTACTGTAGTATATATCAAAAGAAAAAAAATGATATTATCATTCTATTTTAGAACTTTTCATCAACCATCCTCTTTTATTTTCTTAAATGTCTTACGAATGAGTTGGTTTCCCAAAATGTCATTTTTAGGCGATTTAGCTTATTATGACTTAGATATCTTAGCAAAAACATTTATTTAAATAATTTAGTAAATACATCTACATCTTGTGTTTTTTCATGTACAAACGTATACCAATATGATTAAATTAAAAAAATTCACATTTAATTATAAAGATGTTCTATAAAAAAATTGATGATGATGTTATGTAATAATTTCTAATTTTAAATTTATTTACCTTTTCTAAGATTTTATATATCATTGTGTATATTTAATTGTTTTACTGTATATGTTAGTATTATTTAGGGTTTAGTATCCAAAAGTGTACTGAAGTTGTCATTTTTTGCTATTGTGTATATCCATCTTTCAAAACTACCATTTAGTGTACCGAAGTCTCAAAAACTATCATTTAATGTCTCCGACCTGGTATATCAGGTTGCCTGCTGACGTGGTGCCGGTTTTGATGACGTGGCGTATGACTTGGGTGCTGACATGTCATTTTTTGTTTTAAAATAATTAAAAATATAATAATAATAATTAAAGGGATGATACCATTGATTGAGCAGATGGTATCTTCAACAAATGAACTGCTTCAATCAAAACCATGAAGCATCGATGGATGATACCTTCAATCGATTCCAGATCCCTCATGCTTCAACTGATGATTCCTTCAATCGCTTAGGATGTGTTTGCTTGTAGGTTTGTTCATAGCTTAGGGTTAGGGTTCAAACAGGGGATGAAGCGATTTGGGTTTAATATGTGGGTTTCTTCATCTGACATTAAAATTTATGGTATAACGATTTGGGGGTTTCAATTTGGAACATTGCTTCGATTTGGGGGTTTCATACGAACATTGCTTCTGAACCAGATCTTCATCTATTATTTTGTTCAAGTTCCAGACCTTCAATTTCATCTTCAAAGGATTCATATGGTATGATTTGTTTCAGCTTCAAAGGGTTCTTCGATTTTCTGATTTTGTTCTTCATCTGGGTTTTCTTCATGTGTAACATGGAAGGTAGTTACTCAAATCTTTGTTTTCTTCATCTAGGTTCACATATTTTGTGTTTTTCATGAGTTCGGTTTTGAATTTCAGATATGTTCATGCTCGATTTTGAGTTCATAATGTTTGATTTTGAATATTTAGAAGAATATTGTTCATGGAACTTGAAGATTCATATGAATGTTCTTCATGGATGTTCTATGTTCTTCATATGTTAATCCGTCTTTTTTTCTTAATATTACTGATGTTGCAATCCAAATATGATGTGGTATGAAAAATCAAAAAAAATAAAAATGACTGGTTACCTGATGAAGTGGTAACCAGATACATTAATCGGTAGTTTTAGGAAAGTTGAGTATATTAAACGGTAGCTTTGAAAGATGGGTATACACAATAGCAAAAAGTGACAAGTTCGGTACACTTTTGAATACTAAACCTTATTATTTAATACCATAAACATTTAAAATTTACTTTAACCATCACAATATTATATACGGAATGCTAAGCTAGTTTATAAAAATATATATCGGGTCTATACATTCAAGAGTTAATGAAAGTATTTAAAATGTCTTTTGGGGTATCGTAAAAGTAGCAATCCAAAGATAACGAAGTTTTCTTGAAGCAAACTCGCCAACTCGGTAATGGAGTACCGAGAGAGAGAGAGATTTGAGGAGAGAGATGGGAAGCGTATGACCGTTTTGTTGAAGTTTAAATTTATTATATCTATACTACTATATAAACAATTTAACATTTTCTCTCCTCTTAAATTTTAAGACTTCTTAAAATTCAACCAATATAAAATCTTGACTCTTCATTTAATCTAAATTAATCTCATCCACTCATAACTATTTTATTCTCTCCTAACTTACTTTAACTTTTTATTCAAAATATATTCTCTCATATTATAACACAATTATCCACCCACATCAACATAATTTTTAAAATCTTATTAACTCTTCTCTTTATTTCATCAATATAAATCTTTTTTCTTATTTTATTGTCTTTTAGAATTTATTTTTAAAATTTATAAAATAGTTAAATGTAAATAAAAAAAATTTTGAAAAAAAAACGGACATGTTGCTGTAGAATATTTTTTCGTGATATTGAATCGCGCGAATAACATATCATTTCATTCTTGAAAGCGACATATTGTAAACCAAAAACTATTTGTCGCCGCAGCATTGCTCGGGTATGATGCTAGTATATATATATATATATATGTACACACACAAGTAATTAACTATTTTTACAAACCATTCTCCTCCTTTAAGCTATACAGGATACACAATAATGTCATCTAACTTCATTTCGTATTCTTAATCATCCCCCGTCAAGGTCCTAAATGAGTGGCTTTATTTATCAAACACCATATAGATGAAGCGAGAAAGTCAAATGGTACACGAAAAACAAGAAAGGTAGTCAACAGGCAACATGACGAGGCACAACTCCAGCTCAAGGACTACTTTAGTGAAGATTGTATTTTTTATGAAGATTTGTTTAGGAGACGATTTGTAACGCCCCGTTTTTGGTATAAAACAATATAGAAAATTTTGTAATATAACAAACTTGAGTGCAAAATTTATAGATGATAGCGAAAGCAAATAGTTGAAAACCTTTACACACACTTGATATTTGAGATATTTGATTCAAAAGTTGGGGAACAACTAACACTAAATAAGCTTAAATAATTTGGTTGCAAAACACGAGCCCATCCACGAATCTTCAAAAATCTGAAAAAAATGTTAGAAGTATCTGATGAGCTATAAAGATCAGTGAGCAACCCGAAATAAGTACTTATAAAGAATGTTCACCGTCCGGTTAGACTTTATTCTTTCAACACATTCCGTAATTCGTTACCGATTTTGTATAATAAGTATTTCTGTATTTATATCTGTTCAATAACAATATATGTATATGTATCTCAACTATTGTGACCGTAGTTGTATTCACACATTGTAATTATATATGTATCTCAACTATTCTAACCGTAGTTGTATTAACACATTGTATTTGTATAACCATCTCATTTGTATAATATTTGTATTTGTATATGTACAACTATAACTGTATCTGTATAGATCTAAGAACATTTACCTGGTCTCATTAATTGTATTAAATGTTTACTAGTAATAATATTATTAATCACTCTTCCGTGATCTTATTCATCTCATAATAACTTTATACTTTATAATAGCTCTTGCTTTATTTGGCTTTCGTTTCATACTTTTATTATCGTTTTGTCACTTATTGATTTGATAACACTTTATGGTTCTTTATAACAATTCATCACCTTATCCATATAACATTAATTCTGTCGTAAATGCTTAGATTATTAATCAGGCCTAGCTTTATTTGTCTGCATACTTATTCGTTTATATCTCAACTTATTTCATATACGAATTAAGCCTTTAATTTGAATATACCACATTTTATGGATCACATACTACACTTTCAATATATTCAACATAGCACATTTGTTTCACTTTAATCTTTGGCATTTCATTCGTTTATATCTTCTTAAACTACACGTACTATTTATTCCAATATCATATATGTTAATATATTGTCGTACCATACAAACATTATTCGTATATATATATAGGGAGGTTCATGTGAAAAACTTCTTATTTGCGAAAAATGCGAGAAGCAACCATAGCCATTGATCAAATTAATCTATGGTTAAAAAGGGATGGCATAAATGTAAATAATAGCAACTTGATGTAACATTAAATAAGTGTTAAAAGGGGTAATAATGGAATTTAACATAAAAAAATAAATCCTAAATTAGTTAATATCCTATTATATCTCATCCCCAACCGTTTGCCTCTTTTATTCTCCTAAAAACAATCTTTTTCATATTTGATTACTTCTATACTCCTCCATGGCTAAATCACATTTAAATTTAAAATTGGTCCCGGTGTCGATGAACTTAAATCAGCCGATGAACGCAGCAAACAGACACATGCAAACTCTTGCTATCGATGAATGCACTCAGCCGAGCATATCCTACCGCCGAGCACCACCATCAACGAGTCAGATCCAAAAACAGATCTGAAGCCACAGCCGCCGCCGCCCCTTGTACCCACCGTTGCAGCAACAGTCTCTACCAGTGTTCTCTGAGTCGTCGCCACCATCGCCAGTGACATATAATAAATCCACCACCAACGCCGCTTTGCCTTGCCATCTATTCACCGCCATCACAGCCGCCACCACAACCGGAATAGTGCATCACCAACGTGTAACTCAACAAAGTGTATTTTTATTTTTCTATTTTTTTTCTTAATTGAAATTTTTAGTTTCAAAATTAAATCTTGATGATACTATACTGTGTTTTTATTTACAGTTCTCTTTTTTAATTTTGATTTTTACGGATTTGATTTTGTAGTGTTTTTTTCATTGGGTTTTCACGAAATGAACATTGTATGGTGTATGATTACATTGTTTATTAGTAAACAACTAACATATCTTAGGTGTCTGTGATTCTGTTTGTAGTTATACAAGTAGATACATTGTTCATTAGTAAACAACTAGGTATCTTGGGCGTCTATAATTTTGTTTGTAGTTATACAAGTACATACATACATTGTTCATCAATGACCAAGCATGGAATAATTGTTATTTGTGGGGGACAAACTTAAATTCACTGAAAAAAAAGATTATAGATTTTTAATAATTGTTAATGAAGGAACAAACTTAAATTCATTGATGAACAAGCAGCGTATAATTGAATTAAAATGGTAGATCGAAAAACACAGATTTTTTGCAGTGTTCAGTATTGAATAGTGTAAAACTTATCTTTGAACTCGTATACTTTTGGCTTTGTTCATTATTGAATATAGTAATGATGATAAACTCGATTATAAACTCGTAAATATTTGTGGTGTGTTCATCCGTAAACTCCGTATAATAAATAATTAATTAGTAAATTATTTTTAGTTTATTTTATTTTTATTAAAATTTAGAAAAAAGAATAATAGGAGAGAGAAATAGATTGAAGAGAGAAAAGTTTTGCTTTACTATAATACCCTTTTAAATTTAAAAAAATAAAAATATATAATTAATATAGACCACAAGATCAAATACAAATAAGTGGTTGAGATTGCTTTTCGCACTTTTCGCAAATAAAACACTTTTCGCATGAACCCTCCCCTATATATATATATATATATATTCATATAGAATTATGTGTGGTCATGAGTCACTATTTACGAGTACTAGATTGAGATACTCACTTATGGTCCATAGTTTCCAATGTCTTCTCTCATATATTTCTTAAGTCCCATAAGACCTAAGGAATGATAGTATAGCAATCATACATCTTCTATAAAGCATAAAACTAAATTTATAATCTGATAGAGGCCTACATGGCCTGTTTCAACCTACACGGCGTCCAAAGCTACATGGTCTGTGTTCAACCTACATGGCTTCCTAAACGGTCTCCCTCAACCTACACGGCCCGTGTTGACTTCAGAACAACAGACTTTTCTTCGTGAACAACCCTGTCTAGTCCCAAAACCATCCAAAACTCATTTAAGTTATAACCGTAACACATCTGGTACTTTTTAATCATCACACAACATCTATTAACGCCATGAAACAACAAATTAACATCCTTTGATCATGAGTCATCATCTAAACTAAATTTTGACCCATTAACACTTCAATCTATTAAGAACAATGGGAAAGATGATGAAGAACACTTACAATGGGAAGATGATAATGAAAATGATGATGTTTGAGTTCAAGTTTGAAGTATTCTTGATGATTTCCCTTGATCTTGTTCTTCCCAAACAATTGCAAAAGTGTGTTGAATATGTGTTTAGTGAAAGAACAAAGAAAGGAAAGAAAGAAGAAACAAGAAGGGTGAAGAAGGGGGTTGTTGACCTAAGGGTTGGTGGGCTCATTTTTAGCGGGTATCCCTCTCCCCTACCCGACTTACAACTTATCCATACGATATTTATAAATCCCAACGAGGATATATCTGGAATCATTATTTTAAACCATTTAATAATTTATAACTTTTATTCATTTTCCTCAACTTTTGCCCAACACCTCATTCTATTATAAATTTGGGGTGTTACACGATTCCGAATGTCAAAGGAATTGTTTTTACGGATCATGGGAAGGCTTACAAAATGCAATCCCATATTTTACACAATAATGGGATGTGCAAGGTCGGAAGGGATTTATTCCGCTACAAAAATGTACTTCCGTAATACGTCAATAAGCTTATGGAACCACGCCTGACGGACATGACGAGTACCTACATACGTCTAAACAAACATCGCGTGAAGTGTTACAAAAGTTTTATAAATGGGTGATTAAAGTATTTAGCAATGAGTATTTACGTCAGTCTACATTCTTCAACATGCAACAATTATACGAGCATCATGAATACAAACATGCATTTACGAGGATGTTAGAAAGTATCAATTGCACTTGGGCTTGGTCAAATTGCCCGGTAGCATGGTGTAGGCAATACATGTGGGGTGATCACGAACACCTAACTCTTAAGTCTAAAGCGGTTGCATCCAAAAATCTATGAATTTCACATGTGTTACTCGGGGTTAGTGGTTCAAACAATGATATTAATTTCTCATCCAGTTTTCGATATTCAATGACGTATTAGGTGACACTGGTCCTTTTGTAGTGAATGAGATTACATACAAATATGGTTATTATCTTGCGAATGTGAGATATCCATAATGGTGACGTTTGTCTAATCATTTCAATATCCACAAGACATAAAAAATGCAAGAGTAGACAAGGAAGGACATTGAAATGCATAATAACTTGCATTCAAATTTGGTCGAACATATAAGTACGCTAGTATCCGGTGATGATGATGATGATAAAATTGCACGTCTTTTTATATATTTACTTTTTTTGAGCAGCAAAAGATAATATTATTTAAAAACTTGAAGGACTAGCAAGTTGCCAGCATACAAAGCACCAAAAAAAAAAACAAATTACAAAGAACGGTCCATAGGCCTATTACATAAAGTTAGCCAATTAAGTTCCCAAAATTTGCAATTCCCTCTATGTTTAAAGTTTAAACAAAAAATAGGAGAGACTTTGAATTTGATAGAACATATTAAAATTACAAACCAAGTTATCATCATTGAACACCTTGTTTTTCCTTTGCTTTCAAATGATCCAGAAAAATGAAAAATTACCCCAAAAAACAAAATTTTCTTTTTACCTTTCAATCCCAAGCTTTCTACCCAAGAAAAAAAAGGTACTTCTAATAATTTGAAATATTATCAAAAACTGAGTTTTCTTTTTATATATTTACTAGTTTAATATAATTTTAAATTTATTTGGTGATGTAATGTTTATTAGTTAAATAAATTAGTTTTGTTTTATTTTTATATTTTACGTAGTTTTTATTATTTTCACAATCAGATTAAAGTATATTTAATAAATTAAATGTAGTTTAAAAAAAGAAAATAAAAAAAAGTTTTGAAGCGTGCAAAGCATTAGTATTTTCTGGGTTTAGACACGAGAAAGTAAGAAAAAAGTATTATTGATATTATGCTGATATAGCAGTAAAACATAGAGTATTAAGCATGGATACTTCCCATGCTCTTAAATCGCCATTTTGTTCCTAACCGGACTTAAGCCTAAAACTTTGGTAATTATCTTAAACATAATACAATACTATTGATTCGCTAAATGCATAAATATAATCTGCAAGAAAGTACTTTGCTATCAAGGACAAAAATATTTTTCTTTTTCTCCTGTTAACTTTCTATCGTATCATTTTTTTTTCACTTATAACTCAGGAACATAGTGCTAATGCGTTCATTAGTGAATTTTTTTTAGTTAATCTGTGAAAGAACATATTAAATTTGAAGAATAATGTTTAAAAAATTTACATTTATTATATACTAGAACTTTCGAATTTAATCTTGTTACCGGTTATTTGATGATGGTATGGTACTATGTTGGGAGCAAATATACGCCTCGGATTCATTCTTTAAAGTAAATATTTGATACTTCATTAAATTAAATTGATAGTTTTTTATTCTAGATAGAATAGTGTTTAATATTTATTAGCGTCGTCCTTTCATTTCATTAAAGCATTAGTTTTTTATTCTTTAAAGAAGGTTTTTCTATTCGGGTTTTCAATAAGGACATTATGGCTCCGAGTCATAATTGACATCGTCGAAATCATCTAGATATATAGCCGTACTTTGCTCGAAAGAACTTTTGGAAGTTCTTGATTTTTTTGTTTGGATGCATTGGAATTACCAACTCCGGATACCTCCATTTTGGGTGTTTTTAATAATATTCCAAGTGTGTAAATATGGAAGTTGTTAGAGCTATGTTGATTAATTTGTTTCAAGGGAAAATGAGAGAATGTCAACATTAGATTGCCCACTCCAACTCGTAGACGACTTTAGATCGTGTTGAATTTCGATACTTTGTTCTTGACGTCTCAGCGTTTTCCCGTAAGTTGATATTTGGTTCGTTGTAGCCCACCAAAGCGAGTGCCCCTTATAGTTTTATGCTTTGCCAAGTAAATGTCCTAATGATGTCCATACTTCTTGAACATAGACCACAAAGCATGCCTATCAATGTGAATATTCCGAGAAGCTTGTTTTTTCAGATTGCAACGTTCCTTAATGAAAATATGATTATGCATAAAAATGTGTATGTGAGTTTGTTGTCTAATGTATTTTCTGTTTTTTTATACATTGAAAATTATGTAACATTTCTACTCTTTTTCTATATTTTATATATTTCAATTCAAGTTTATTTAAAGACAATGAAGTTTTGATTAATGTAAAATATGAGTTATACGCAAAGTCTCTAAGAAGGAGATTGAAAACCGCAGATAGTAATAATCAAAACACCAAAACTAAAAGAAACCGAAGTCTAACTCATAAATTAGAATTAAGGTTAAAGGGTCATGCCATCAAGTATAAATAGACTACGACAATAATTTTTTATAATAATAATTTTCGTATTTATTTTTATTCAATAATATTTTGTAAAAGTACATAAAAAGCGATAATAATCTATAAATTAATTTTAGAGTTAATTATAAAAATGGTCCATGTGGTTGTCACTGATTTTCACTTTTTGTCCTTTCACTTGAAAAATTACAAAAATAGTCACTGTGGTTGTCATTTTGTTTCACTATATATCCTTTAGGCTAACTTCTGTTAAGTGTCACCGTTAAAACATGGGTATTTTAGTCTATTTCCAATATATCTCTGTTACCAAACGCTACTTCAACTAAGTCTCTCTCCATGAATTCAAACAAACACCTCCTATTATATCTCTACCCCTCCCTTTAATCCACACAGTCATCTCCCTTCAATCCACACAGTCATCTCCCTTCAATCCACACAGCCATCTCTCTTCGATACCATCGGCACAAGCACCACCATCGCTACTATTTGACCACCGTCGCACTACCATCGCCACCGCTCCCCCTAAATTTTATGTTATTCAGAGAACAATGGCACCACTGCCGCAGCCGGAGATTTAATTATAGATTGTCGCAAACACAAAACTTGGATCATCCACATACACACACTTGTCATCAAGATCCATCGACATACACACACTTGGGTATTGATTTACTCTTGGATCTTTATCATCGACAACCCACACAAACGAAATCAGTTTAGCATCGATGCGTGTGTGTATGTCGATGGTTCAAAAAATCCGCGACGAAGGTAAATGGGTTTGCAATTACGATTTCCAGATCTCGTGAATCGTTTATTTTACCAGATCTTGTGAGTGGATTATTTTTCCAGATCTTGTGTCAGATTGTTCTTGATTTTGATTTTTGGTGTCGATCTCTGATTCTGATTTTGATATCATGGTCGACAGTGGTGCGGTTTTTGGTTACAAATGTTCTTGATTTTGATTCCGATGGCAAGTATTTGGGATAATCCGGTTTCTTATTCTTATTTTTTGCACCGTGTTCTTGATGTTGTTGGGGGGGTAAGATTGATCAGTATGTTACAGAGATGGTGGTTGTATGATGGTGGTAGACTGACGGTGGTAGAGTAGTGGATGGTGGTTGTAGGTAAATGGGTTTCTGTTCTGAACGGAGATGATGAGGGAGTCGAAAACAATGGTGGTAGACCGACGGTGGGTTTGGAGGGGGGGTTCAGGGTTGGGTATGGAGGTAACCCATGGTGGCGATAGTGGTGGTGCTCTTGATTTAGGTTTAGTAATGTTTGGTAACATGGATAACAATCAAAATGACCAAATTACCCTCATATGCAAGGCACATGGGGTCTTTTAACGGAAGAAGTTAACGTCAGTTAGTGTAAAGGACCAATAATGAAACAAAATGACAACCACAGTGACTATTTTCGTAATTTTTAAAGTTAAAGGACCAAAAGTGAAAATAAGTGACAACCACAGGGACCATTTTTGTAATTAACTCTTAATTTTATGTTATTCACTTAACACACATGCATCTATCTAACAATTAATCATTAATTGATTTAATTTGAAAGTAATTAAGCGTCATAATTAGGACAATGTGGCTCAATAAGAACTTTGCTCGTGTGGTGAGGTGAAAATGTGAAATCAGAAGTTTAAAAATTAGAAGTTACTTTGGCTAGCAGAACCAATATGTAATTAACGTGTATTTCTCTTTTGAGGTTGGTGGTTCAAGAAATTTTACTTCAAAATTAATATAAAAACTATAAACTTTTAAATTATATTAATAACGGATGAAAAAAATAATAAATATAGTATATGCATCTAATGTTTATAGATATATCATATTTTTTAGCTATTATATCAAGATATTAAGTATCCAGATCTGCTTTCCCTAAAAATATGTTATTTCGTAATTATGCCTGTGTATATACGCACACAATATATAAACTAGTGAATTGCCCTACTAATTTATATAAAACTTTTATTTAAAATATCCGCAAAACGTATGAGAAAACATAGTAATATTTAAGTAGAGGGAATCAATTGTAAATAATTAATTAAATAATAACTAAAGATACTCACGTATCCCCACTTTATTAAAGTCGCAAATATCATCCAAACAAATTACTCTTTTCCCCGCGTTTCACTTTATTATGACATTTCCCACTTAAAATATTTCTAATATTAAATTATTAAGATCGCTGTCTTCATCTCCCAATAATTGAGAGGTTGCTTATACAAATTCTCTTTTTTCTCTTGTCAATAAACAAATGAATTTTTTAACTCTTAGCTATTTTAATTTGAGTTATCAAAAACTCAAAACGGTTAGCTTTGCTAATGTATAAAAATACAACGAACTTTGTATAAGTTATCATTGTATGTAAAGAATTTTGAATATGTTACTATTATATGTAACGAACTTTGTTTTTTGTATATAAATACAATTAATTTTTATAATCCTCTTATTGTATACAAACGACCTTTTTCTCGTGTCTTAATATGTTACTAATATTTGAAATCGATTCATTGAACCCTTAAAGCTAACTATATTAATGTTGAATTCATTAGTTTCCCGTTACTATTGTATGCCTAATCCATTAGAGAAAGAAACACGTAAACGGGTAACAAGCTAGAGAAAGAAAGAGTTGATATAGAGAGATATAAGAAAGAAAATATTTTTGAATAATATATTGTCTCTAATAATTTAAATGGAAAAAAACAGACATCATCAAGATCTTTTAAGCTTCTCACAAAAGAAAAAATAATCTAATATATATTATTTGATCCTCGGTTATATAAACTACAGATTAAGTGTAATTTCATTTAAATTATTGCAAATCAAATATAGTTAATCCAAAATCGCGGGAAAGTGTGAGGATAAAACTCTTTTGGGGTGGGTTAAGTGGAGGGTCAAATTTTCTTCCTTGGGTTATTTGGGAAAAGGTCTTATCGAGTCATGAGTCGGAGGGCTTTATTGGGGAAAATTGTGATGGTGGTTTAGGGTTGAGAATGGGTTGCTATGGGTCTCGGTTATTAAAAGTATATATGGTAGTGAGGGAGGGACATAGTCGACTCGGGTTCTTTCGTTAAACAGGGTGGTGTTTGGAGTACAATTGTAAAAATCGAGAGGGGTTTAGAAAAGTTGGGATTGTTTATGTATTCACCGTTTGAAAAACGAGTCGGGAGTACGTGGGTCCAGTTATTATTTTTTGGTTGGATAGATGGGCGGGGAAGGAGAAATTATATGATTTGTTCCCTCGGATTTTTAATAGAGATTCCAATAAAATTCTTTGGTTTGTGAGAAAGGTGTTAATTTGGGGTGGTCTTCGGAGTTAAATGGGTTGGGTAGAAGTAGTGCTAGAAGTAATGCTAGATAACCTGTTTTTTTTTTTTTTTTTTTTTTTTTTGCCGAATATTAAACTATCTCATTCGGAAAAAATAAATGGTGTTGTAGCATATCTAATGATGAGTCATTTTTTGTCAAATAATTGAGAAGACGGATCAAATCAAGTGGAGACTAAATGATTGTCATTTGTGCCGAAAAATGTGTGTATCTTTGTGTGGACTGTAGAGAGCCCTCCAATATGTACTGGCTACCGGTTCGAGTAGAATTGGCTAAAAAAAACATATATCCCTTCAATCCTGTGCCCAGCCTGTGATGATGAGGTGGAAGACATTAAGCATTGTTTTTGGGGTTGTAGAGTCTCAAAAGACATTTGGATTGAAGTTTTTAAATGGTGGGGTGTCGGCCAAAGGAAGTTGTTCTTTGGATAGTGATGTACTTCATATGGTGTAGGAGAAATGAAAAAGTGTTTAAAGGTTCAAATGTTTCAAACTTGTGTCTGTTTGGAAAGATTCAAGCAAGATCTTATGCTTGGCTAAAGTATAGAAAGGCAAATCTTTTAAAAACCCTGATTTGGTCATTAAAAGAAAGCTTTGAATGCAAGACAGATATATATATTTTAGTTTTTCTAGTTACTGTTGTAGTTTTTTTTTAACAGCAGAACACACAGACACATAAATCTATTTCTAAATTTACACGTTTTATTTACAGCAGGACTTGAACCCATGATCATAGGTCATAGAAAACACTTTCCAACACCTTCCAATACCTTAATACCACTAAGTTACAAGTCCTTTGGTAGTTACTGGTGTAGTTGGTGCCCCTTTTTGTTTGTGACTTGCAAACTGGAAGGTTGGTCACTGGTTTTGGGTCTTTGTAATTGGCTTGTTCTCTTAAATATAATTACTTAATTTTCATAATTAAATAAAAAAGAAAAAGAAAAAGAAAAAGAAAAAAAAAGAAAAATACAATTCAATACAAGATAATAATGGGTAGGTAAGAGTAGAGAGGTAGCTACAATTGAATTTTATAGTGGAAAAAATATATAGGCGAATATAAAGAGGGTCACGTGGTATTAGGCGGAATAATTTTGTTTATGTGGCAAAACCGCATCATTCAAGGGAACAAATTGGTGCGTATACTAATTAATATTAGTTAATTTAATTCAATTTAATTAATTAAATCGGTGTTGGATTTTTTGAACTGAACAAGAGTTGTGTAAGTTTTTAAATTAATGTATTAAAAAAAAGACGATTCTGACATTGTATAATTGTTATCTTGTGATTTTCTTCATTGACCTGCTTTTTGAATTTTACATTACACATTTTTTACTTGAGTAATTTTATAAGTAATAAAAATTATATAATTTTAACTTTTTCAAAATGATAATAAAAATGGTATAAATATTTTGAATTTAATAGACTAGTTTCAAAAATATTGGTCAAAGATAATACAAGTATATAAAAATCTTAACTAAAGATTTTATTTGTATAGAAAAATAAAGTTCACCGTCTAAAATTAATACTATGCATACAAAGTTGAAAGATACATGGGTTACCCCGTGCTATATACTTGCCTACTAGGTCCGCTACTACTCATATATCCACCACCGACTAGTCTTATGATCAATATGAAAGTGATAGAATATATAACTCACAACTAAAAGCATGTAGCATAGTTTGATCTAATTATCACAACAATAAAAAATAAAACTTATTTATCCACTATTTAACTTTAAATATATTTCTATTATATTTGTAAAAGATGTAGCTATATATCCTGAGGATATATGTATTATTGTTAATACTTGAAATCAAAGTCAACTAGTCAAAAGGTTAGGAGTTTGAATTATACACACCATATAAAAGTATGGCTAGCTAAAGTAGATTTATATCCATATATAGGAACATAGATATAACTCCACTTGATCCATACTCATTCTATTATCATCCTTATCTTCTTGCCACACTAATATTAACTAAGAGTTTGAATAGTAGCAAGTTTATGTAACACATGCTTGTGAATAAGATATCATATTATTGAATGAATTTTCAAGGTTCAATATATAGGTCGTTATATAGCCATAATATATATATATATATATAGTATTTAATTAATATATATATTCAAACAAAATAGTTTTATACCAAATGATAACAAATGTACTACATGTACCATTAAATAAAAAAAGGATTATTTATACATCAAACTTTCCCGATGCATATACTTTTAAGTAGACCGCAATAACATTCCTAGCTCAAAATGATAGTTTACGTATTTAATTTACTGAAATTTCAAAAAAATTATCATTTTATGTATCTAGAAATCTTTTGTATAGGTAACTCATAATCTCTATCATC
The DNA here is from genome assembly GCA_038502395.1 of Dittrichia graveolens. Lineage (NCBI taxonomy): Eukaryota > Viridiplantae > Streptophyta > Magnoliopsida > Asterales > Asteraceae > Dittrichia > Dittrichia graveolens. The sequence goes on from JARJIL010000005.1 coordinate 17,902,704, forward strand.
TCTGATTGCTTGCAATTCTTTTACTAAGACAAATTTGTTGGTTATCTTTCCTATATACAGCTCGTGATTAGAACAAACCCTTTCGGTTTGATGGTTTCTGATATGTTGTTCCGACCTCTTGATTTGATGGTTTCAGATATGCTACTATTTTGTTTTGAGAATCAATGTAATGATCAGACTTATATATCGTGGTTTCTCAAGTAAAGAGTAAGAATAGTTTAGAAGTTCTAATTTGCGATGAAGAAAGCAATTCTACAAATAAAACAAAGAATTTTGTTTATAAACATGTTTCACAAAAAATTTGATGACAATGTTATGTATGAATTTCTTATTTCTAATGGATTTACCAATCTTTTAAAGGATTTTATATCCTTATGTATGTTCTACAACTGTATTACTATATGTTAGTACTCTTTAACATCATAAACATTTAAAATTAACTTGAACCATTCTCGAGTTTATACACAAGGTTTTAAGTTAGTTTTATTTATATTAGAAGATTACATGGCAAATAATACATAGAGACAAACGGTCTAAAGAAACAATAAAGTGGTACGTTATTCTTCATTTTACTAACAAACTTCATGGGTAAGGGTCGGTACAGAACCAACCTTGTATGCATAACTTACATAATCAGCTTTGAGATTACGATCGAGTATGTATTTTACGTAAATCAAATGTGCAGTTTTCGAAACGGAATCTGCAAACTACATAAATCAAATATGCAATTGTAATTTCAACCATTGATCGTCTAAATCTAAAGGTTAAGATTAGTTCTGTAGTTTTTGTATATAAAACTGATTCTGTATTTATCATTGTTTCCAACTTCATAATATATGTAAACTAGCCATCAATTTGCTATATTACAAAGCATTTGTTTTAATATTTTAATTCTTCTAATTTGAAGAAGTTTTAAGTTATTGTTTTACACTTACATCAAGAAAAGTATAAATCATTGACTAAGTTAAATCATAAATAGAGTCATTTGTATACTTGTATATATCAACTTAATAACTAATTACTTGTTTGTTTTTTTAAATAACACCTTATGTTAAAAAATGTCTGCGGACGAACAGACGTTTTTTAAGAAGCTTGTTTGTTTTTTGGTAGGCATAAGACCTTTTTATATCTTATCAAGTCTTATTATTTGAAGCGATAAAAAGAGCTTCTAATCTTGCAGACATCGAACCCCGACGAATCCTTCTATCTTCGGCCCTAAACTCCCTACCACCGTCGTCGATCCTTCAGCCTCGTTGATCTTCACCCTCGTCGAATCCTTCCACCCTCGTTGATCCTTCCACCATCGTCGCCACGAAGCCCTAAACATGGTACGAATCCTTCTACCTTCGCCGGTCCTTCACCCTCGTCGGTCCTTCCATCCTCGTTGGTCGCCCCTCCAATCGTTGACAATTCCACGTCCAACCCGAAATCAGACACCATCTCGGTCGACTGAGCTCGGCAGCGGCGGCTACAGCACGAACATTCCAACAATCTACTACAGGTATCTTATTTGAAGCTTGAAATTGCATTTATGATTAGGGTTTGCTACCATTCAATTATTTTCTTTGTCTGATTCCTTTTTTTGTTTGAAATTGCCTATGTGATTTCCTCTGTGATTATTATTTAGATGTGAATTTGCATTGAATTGAGAGATTTGTGTTGTCTTCTCTCAAATTGGCTGCATTCTGATTACAATCTGTGTACGACAGTATTATCCATAGGTATTAAACATGGGGGATACTATCCTCATTCAGCAAAATATAAAAGTTGTGTTGAACGTGGTTGTCTTTACTTATTTTTGATTCGGCAGGGTCTAAGGCTACATGTAAGTGGATTCAAAAGTTGATTTTGAATTTCGATGACTGTGTTAGTTTTCATGAAGTGCTTAGTTATTCAGAAAGGTTTCAGATTAACAATTTGAATTCTTCATTCTGCAACACCCCATAGATAACTCCATACATGTTGGTGATGTGATCTGAATCCTATGGATAGATGGTGTTTTTGCAGGAATTTTTCTAGTCATCAGTAGTTTGACCTGTTGACGATTGAAGTCTTTGAGGTTCATGTAGATGTAGAACAAAGAATTTAACACTTTGATTGCTGAAAAAAATGAAGTTACAAATACCTCCAAGTGGATGTTTTGAACCTATATATTTGATAATTTACTCAAATTGTTGAATTTAATTTAAAATTGTAAAGTTATAGTAAATGAGACATTTCTTAATTAAAAAAACAAACAATATTTTCTTCGTAGACATAAGACCTTCTAAATTTTAGCTTATTCAAAAAGACCTTCGTAGATATGGAATAAGACCTTCACAGCTTATGTCTTCGAAAACAAACAACATATAAGTCTTCTATAATAATTTATATAAAAAAAATCAAATCGATGTAAAAAACTCCAACTTATAAAATGTTAAATACAATTTACGCAAGTCTAACACTATTATTTTTGAAAGACAAACAAAAAGCCACACACAAGAAGTTTGAACTTTGAACCCTTATTAGAGCTTTTCTTGGAGTAGTACTTTAACTAGTTAAGCAAAATGAGACTTCAAAATATATATATAACAATTAAAATTATAACTCAAACAAAGTTATAAATAAATTACATATCTATCAAACTCAAATATATCACCATCTTCGATCTACTCATTTTTTTAAAAATTTCTAGTGGATCGTAATATAGCATTACATGACAAGTTATTCCCTATAATGAAATGTATAAATATATTGGCCGAAATGATCCGTGTAGATATATCTTACTCCTTTATAATGCATTTACAATCTTAAAATCTCTTAATTTTAAGTAACTTAAATATACTAAAATACACCTCACCATTAACCAACTAAAACACTAAAGCAAAAAAATAATTTCAATAAGGAAACAATCCTTATCCTCATCCACGATCACAGCTTGCTAACTATACAAATACAAATGAAATTGAAAACCATAATCGTTACCACATATAAGGCAAACATAAAAGGCAATAAAGGGCAATAACCTTGGAAACCATAGCGATTAATCCTCATCCTCATCCACGATCACAACTTGCTAACTGTACAAATACAAATGAAATTGGAAACCATACTCATTACCACATATAAGGCAAACATAAAAGGCAATAAAGAGCAATAACCTTGGAAACCATAGTGATTAATCGGTAATAATGCAAGCAGATTACCACGTAAAAGGCAATAAAAGGAAATAACCAAACATATAAAAATAATAAAATCTCATGCTAGCAAATTGAAATCATTCTACGAATCCAGTTTCTTCATTTAACAGATACCAAATCATCGCTTTCAGATAAAAACTAAGAGTTTTCTACTATATATAGAAACTTCAAAAAAATAGATCCTTAATTACAACAACAAATCCTTAATTACAGAAACTAAGAAAAAACAGAATTCTAAAAACCTTAAATCTATACTATATATACCTGTAGAACCGATTGTTTTTGTTCATTTGTACTAAAAACCATAATTCTTTAAAGATTGATACCAACACAATGGATGCTTTAAAGATTGTTGAGGATTCAATGAATATCAACCAAAGTGAGGTAATGTGCTAGGAATTAATCTTTTAACCTCCTACAATACTTTATTTGTTTTTGAATTGCAAAAAATATTTCTAACCTGTAATACATTTCTGTCACAAGCTTGAATTCGAGGTTACCTGCCTCGATGCTCTTGCCATCATATCTGCAACCAAAGATATTATAGAGGTAATATATCTAATTTATCTTTATTTTGGAATTTTAAAAACCTTATTTCTAACCTGTAAATCATTTCTTTTAATTAAGGGTACGTATAGCATTGATTAAAATGAAACTACTCATTTATCTTACTCTCAACAATTAGATTTGACCCCACCAAATATATACATTCTAGGCTTCATCTCAGATTAAATCGATTTGAACGTCAGATTATTTTGTAAAATCTGGTTGATTTGATCGGTATTAACGCCTTGATAATTACTTGAATAAACGTATAAAGTACCTGATGCCATACTATAATAAAAATTTGACACAGATAAAGCGAAGTCGGTAGTTGCTCTTATCAATGCGATATTTTCATTTATGGAATTCAATGAAAATTGTTCTGATAGTATTGTTTCTAGAGCAATATTATCAACTAAAAATGACAGTGTTGATGAGATTAATGATCAGTTGATCGACCATTTTGGTGGATTTGAAAAAATATACTATAGTTTCGATGAAGAAGAGGATGATAAAAATAGCTTCTACCCCATAGAATTTTTAAACTCGCTAACTGTTAGTGGTTTGCCACCTCATTCTCTTCGTCTTAAAATTGTGTGTCTGATAATACTGTTACAAAATATTGATCCTTCAAATGGGTTGTGTAATGGTACAAGATTAATATGCAGAGGGTTTCAACAACATGTCATTGATGCCGAGATAGTGGTTGGCCAACATTATGGTAAAAGAATATTTTTGCCAAGAATTCCTCTTTGTCCATCTGAAGATGACATGTTCCCGTTCAAGCTGAAAAGAAAACAATTTCCTTTTCGGCTTAGTTTTGCAATGACAATTAATAAAGCTTGGAGTCAGACTATTCCACACGTTGGTGTATATCTACCGCAATCGGTATTCTCCCATGGCCAACTTTACATGTCGCTTTCCAGAGGAACATCACGTGGGAATACAAAGGTTTTGGTGAAACCTACCAAAACATTTACTCATGATGGTATATCAAGAAGTTTTACGTCACGAATGAGGTACTTACAATTATTTGTTCTTAGAAATTCATTTCCGATATATCTATATATTTAACCACTATATACAAATAAATTTTTTTGTAGGATATAACAGTAGATGGATGCTTCAGACTGTGTTTTATCATATTCCTACAACAATTTTCTTCCTTGCAATAGATTGTAATTCTTAATGGTAGTCAACATACATTTCAGTTTTTCAGTAATAAGCTACTATAATATTTCATTAATGGTTAACAATCACAACGATGTATTATCTTATATTAATTTTTAAGTTAAAGTGTATTATTGTTTGTATTGTTTTTTCCATCCTCTTGATTCATACCTACAAACAAAACTCATCACAACCCCCTCTTTATTCGTCGTCCCCGCATTGCGCGGGTACCCTACTAGTATATATATATATATATATATATATATATATATATATATGTGGGAGGGTTCAAACGAGAACTGTTTTTCGTACGAAAACTACGAGAACCAATCTTGACCGTTCATTTTGGATAATGGAATTCATGGATGAAGAGCGTGGGGGGATTGAGTGTGGCAGGGTGCATGTAAGAAATTCATAGGTGGGCAATCCAATTAAAGGAGGGGGAATAGGACGGCTAAGATTGATTCTCGTGTGAAAAACAGTTCTCGTTTGAACTTTTACCTATATATATATATATATATATATAGAGAGAGAGAGAGAGGATGGTTCATGCGAAAAGTACTTTTTTTGCGAAAAATACGAGAAACATTCTAGACCATCCGATGATTAAATCAATGGATAATATTTATTGTGGCATTTTAGTAAATAATTTAACATTTAATTGTAATTATTAAATAAATAAAGGATAGCAAGGTAAATTTATAGAGAAAAGATAAAAGGAAACTTAGTAAAAAAAGAAACTAAATATCCTCCTTCATCGTACTCTTTATCATATCTTCTATACCTACCTCCCCTCCCCCATTTTTGAAACAAGAAAACTCTATCACTTTCAGCCTATATCATCTCTCCTTTTCAATTAATCGGAAGCCATAAGAAAGCCGTTGTTCCAAGGTCGACGGTTTAAGCCGTCTTCTGTGTCAAGGCCAGCGCACCATCACCTCCTCTCCACCCACCATCCATGTAGATTGACCGATCCCAAAGGCTTTGTTTTTGCGGTTTGACGATCTCGTTGGAGTTATCATGTGTTGACTGGAATTGAAGTTGAAGATTATACTCTTTTTTCCTTTTAGTTGTACAGAAAATGATGCAATTCTTATTACCGTTTCTTAAGTTTATCTGCAACATTCATTTCCAGAAAGAAAGTTGCATTTCTTTATTTTCTTGGTAAAAGAAATTACATGTTGCACAACGTAAAGAGGTAATTTTCGACTTGAACTAGTATAAAGCATGGTTTATGATATCCCATACTTTATCCTGTAAACGTCACCCACGACAATAACCTTCATTGGCTATGTTGATGCAATCTTATCACCGGCAACCTTGACGCTATCAAATATGCTAGTAAACGGAGATGGTGATGAAATGCCGCTGCCAACCCCCTCTTGATCCACCAACAACACAGATGGTCAATGTTGGAGTCAAAACCGCCGCCGACCCCTGTCGGTCCACCAGGAGAGTAAAGCCGCTGCCTATTAAAAAAATTGGTGTTTTTATCTTTAAAAATCACTGATATTTAAATGTTTCTTACCTTTGATTTCTTGTTCTCATTGTTCAGTAGTAAACAGTGATTATATATATGAATTTGGTAATATGGTTCATAGATGAATAGTTGATGAGTTGTATTTTGGATGAACAAAGTCCTTAATTTCTTTTTGCTCTATATTCTTGTTTAGTAATGAAAAGTAGGAGGTTATATGGAAAAACTAGTATATATTTAGTTGTGTTTAGTATTGAATATTGTAAAATTCATCTTAAAACTCGTATACTTTTGGCCGTGTTCATTATTGAACATAGTAATACTAGAAAAACTAATATATCTTTATTTGTGTTTAGTATTGAACATTATAAAATCTATCTTAAAACTCCTATACTTTTGGATGTGTTCATTATTGAACACAGTATTAAATGAAAAACTCGTAAATATTTTAGGTTTGTTCACCGGTAAACTCCGTAAAATTACTAAATTACTAGTCATTTATTTTTAACTTATTTTGGTTATTATTAAAAATTTAGGAGTGAGAGAAATAGATTGGAGAGAGAAAAGTTTTAGTTTACCATTATGCCCTTTTAAATTAGAAAAATAAAAAAGATGATTAATCTAGACCACTCGATCAAATTTAAATAAGTGTCTGAGATCGCTTCTCGCATTTTTACAAATAAAACACTTTTCGCATTAACCATCCCATATATATATATATATATATATATATATATATCCATACTTAACTACTTAAGTTAAGTGTTGTTATATATAGACACGGACTCCTTAAATCATTAAAACAGTACTAAAATTGCCTAAACATCTCTCCCTTAAATAAGATAGTTTGCGAGTAATAAGTAGAATATTTTACACGTAACTAAGGTGTTGTTATAGATTATTGTTTCAATATTATGACATCAATATGACTTTGAACAAGGATCATTATGCATGAAGTATTTATTAGCATATTAATAATTTGTCATTACTAGCATTAAACGTGATCGAATTCGTTACTACTGGACTCATATAGTCATATATATATATATATATATATAGGGGTGAGCATGAGTACCGAAAATACCGAACCGTACCGACACCGAGTTAGAGATTTCGGTCCGGTACTCGGTACTTGAAATAGTGCTAAATCGATATTCGGGACTAGTACCGAAAAAACTACATAAAATAGGTACCGGTACCGGTACCGTAGTATGAATACTCAGTACGATATTCGGTACCATCTTTAAACCAAATTCGGTATTCGGTAAAACCGGTACCGGCCGGTACCGGTTCCGGTACCATGCTCACCCCTATATATATCCAAAGCAAGATTGGACCAGGCTGTTAGTAATTAACTAGAGTACGTAAGTAGCCACGTAGGGTAGGCTGAGCTCACGCTCATAAGGCCATGGTAACCGCGATAGCAAATGTTGTTGGGCCAAGAAACAAGCAGCCCGAAGCCATTGAAAACGGTGCTGGTTAGTGGTTACGGATTGAGCGGGTCGGATCCCAACATCCTGATCCATAATTTATTATTTCAATTATTTAATTAATTAACTCCAAAGCTTTCACTTTTAGCCTGTGAACTATATTATATTATAATAGCGTTGGTGAAATTAGAAATATTAAAAGTATTTATGTTTTACAGAAAGTCCCTCCAGTTATCAAAATGAAGGGGGTAGCAATGTGGATGCTATAGTTCAACACCTTTGATTTCTATAAGTATACTATTTTATCCATGATTGGTATTTTAGGGCAAAAAAATATTCCAAGTGGTTTGTTTTCATTGCATTGCAAATCAATAAAAAAAAGTTTATATATTAGAAGAATAGTATTGTTAAAAGCATGGACAAAGGGTCAGACGGGTCAAACATATAAATTTTAAAAAAGTAATAACAACGGAGCTTTAAACGAGTCAGTAATTTTATACAAGAAACATATTACTACTTAGAGTAGGGATAATGTGCGTAGATAGTTAACACGTATTCGAGTAAGATATTACCTATATATACTATCAGTAATTTTGTTCATGTTTAGACAAACTAATTTATGATTCTAAGTATCAGCTTAAATTGATATATGTTTTTAACAAAAAACTTAATATATAGAAAATGAAAAATATCCATACACGAGTTGCATTAGATTGCGACGGGTTATATTATGAACAAAATATATAAACTAACATTAAAAAAAGGATTTTGATAGAACTTTTTTAATATTGAAGTGTCAACAAAAATAAAACAGCACAAATTTATATTTATATTTACACTAAATATTATATGTTGAAACCCATAAGAAAAGGATAAGAAATAAATATTACTAATTGTTTTATTAGATTATTAATAAAAACAATCCGCAAGGCAAAGTTGAGGTTAAGGGTGGGTGGGTGGATGGTAAACTATCATAGGCAAAGGAAGCAATGAACTTCAGACTTACTTTAAAATATATAGAACAAAGTCACAAACACTCCATTAAGAATAAGTTTATTAATAAAAGCACATTCAAGTTATAAATATGGTTTTTGAGTATATTTCTGGTAAATGTGTAATACGACTTAATTTCTGTGAGTTGTGGTGAAAAAAAATAAAGTTGAATGACATAAAAACCTTCAAATATAAATACTTGAAATAAAACATATAAAAATCTAAGTAAATATATTTATTTAAAAAAACACGGTTTACAATATGAAAGATTCTATTTAATATGTTATTATTGTTATCAACATTCATCCCATGCAACCTATGATTTCTAATTTCTTACGCTAATGTCACATCATATTTTCTTCATCCACTTTCCAGCTCACATCATATTTTCTTCATCCACTTTCCAGCTCATAAACCCCCATACCTATATCACACTATCTTATCTATTGAAAAATAAAATAATAATCATAATAATATAATAAGGTAGATAGAGGAGAGAGATATAGAGAAAGAGGAGAAAGAGAGAGTGGAGAGAGACACAAGTTAAGTAACCTATAAAAGCCCCTCATCCGCAGGTTTAATCTTGGGAGCGATGGTGTTTCTAGCCTTCTCGTCCCTACCTGCCACCCACTCGCCGGATGGGTGCGGATGGTCTAAAATATTCTCCTGTTTTATTCTTCTACCCATTAAGTTGTGATGTATGAAATTCACCCATTCTCCTTTTCATCTATTTTCTTGATTTTAATACTTGTCTTGATCTTTTATAGGATAATAAGTAATAAGATCTAAGTCGTGACATCTATAATCTACTAATTTTCTTTTCTTATATCTTCCATTGATTTTAACACTTGTCTTGATCATGTGTGTAAGAGAATATGTAGGAAGAAATAATAGAAAGATATAAATATCTCAATAAGAAAAATGACTTTTTTGTGATAAATATATTGCAAAATGTGAATAAAAATGAGATGATCACAAGTAAATAATTATATTATAAATGAAATAGATAACATATAAATAAATTTGGATTAATATAGTAAGTATTCATAATAAATTAAAAAACAAAAACTATTTTAATGGATGAATAAAAGTATATTACTTGTGAATATTAAAAAACCAATTAAGGTGTCGGACAGAGGACCTTGCTAAGGTGTAAGTAAAATGGCCAAACCACTCTGCCAAAGCAAGAATTTTTATCAGTTGTGTCAAAAATTATATAACCACTTATTGAGAAAGTTATTGTTCATTAAATAGTAACACTTATGATAAATGTCAGTTATTATAATATCCTAAATAAAGATTTGAGGTTTGTGAACCAGATGCGGATAATAGAAAGTGTATTGTGGTAATACATGTCACATTCCATTTCATCTTGTTTATCACGTTAACATCATATCACTTCTCACTATAAAAAAACTCATATCACCTTATCTTAACATCCTTTTCCCATTAATTTCACTTTTCCTCTCAAACACTAAGACACACACTCTCTCTCTCTCTCTCTCCCTCCCTCCCACCCAACTAGTATAGCCATGAGAAAGGATGAAAATTAGTTGTACCAACATGGAAGTGATGGTGTACCAATTGGTACCAAAGAAAATTTAGATGTGGTATTAGTACAGGGAGGGTATTCGTATACCCTAACACGCATTAATTGCATGAACTGAATAGAAATATGACATGTGAAAATATATGAATATCAAAGTTTTTCCATATTTAACAAAACTTGTATTTCAGTAAACCATCACATACACCCAACTAAACAATTTCATCACTAAACGACCAATTTCATCACCAAAACTAGAAATCGACAACATTTCATCTTTTATGAACATTTGATCGACCAATTTAGTCATCATCATCTTGGACCGGTCAACTCTTCACAGCCTACGGTTTCCAAACCAAAACCTATCAATTCATCATCAAAACTAGAAATTGACATTCTTAATGAATTACGAACTTACTTTTGAATGATTTGCAGCAAAAACCTTCAAGGATTATTCATCAAAAGCTCAATCTCTCTCGGCAGTTCAAACGCACACACAGAGCACACAGATGTTTTTGCAAGTGACAAGTTGTAACTCCCACTAATCCATAATTATCCTTTAATAAAATTGATCATTAGTCCTACCTCTTTACAAAGCAACCACGTAAAACTTTCCAATCCTTAACAAGTTAATACAAAATTTAAGATAACTTATAGTATAATTAAATAATTACACCCAAACGTCTCTTATTTACTATTCCATGAATACATCTCGTAAATACGATTTCTTTCAAAATAAATACTTGAACTCTCGGGTTGTTACATGCTTCAAAAATCACAATTAGGGCTTCATTTGTTTCATCACTTTCTTCAAACACCACGATTTGAGTTTCTTGATTCTTGTTGTGATAGGATTTATTTGTTTTAAGTTTCTTTAATCTTAAGATTTGGTTTCTTCTAATTGATTAGGGTTGTGTTTTAATTTGGTTCATGTTGGGATTAGGGATTCTTCAACTAGGTTTGTTTCGATTAGGGTTTGTGTTTAGATGTTTAAACATATATGCTTTTAGATCAGTTTTGTTCGATCATATGTGTGTTTTAACTCGATTATGTTTATTATTTGTGTTCATAAATTTGCTTGATTTATGTGTTCCAGCTCGATTTTGATTATTGTTCAGATATGTTCATAGATTTTCGATCTATTTATATTTGTTGGTTTTGATATCGGAATTTGGTGTGGTGGGGAATAACCACTACAAGGCTGAGAAATGAGAGAGAAAACTTACGTAATTGTATGATAAATGTGGTGAAGTTTTATCACTCCTTTGACCCAGGACCCGGTGACTAGACAACGTAAAGCGGGTTTTTGGCAATTTATGGCCCGGAGTGACCTAGTCGGATTAATGGTTGAACCGGTCTATATTGACCCAGTTTGACCCGGTTTGTATATATGTTTTTTTAAAAAAGTTTTTTAACCCTCAATCCCTAACTCACTTTCAAAGATTTCAAAATCTTTAATTTAGTTTGCCTGTGAACCTAGAGAATTATTGTTTGATCTTTGAATTTTCTTTTTGTATTGTATGTTATGTTGAATTTGATTGATGTGTTTGTATTGATGATATTGTAGGTTTATGTTTTTTTTACTTTTTATAGTTTATACATATATGTATACACACACATATATATATATATATATATATATATATAAATTTGAAAAAATTGAAAACCGGGTTAATCTACGGGTCAAACCGGTTAACCCCTGATCAGATCAAGAGACCGGATCAAGTAAAAAACTGATTTTTAAAACATTGATGTTTATTTTTTAATGATAAGAGCGAAAATGTGATAATATCCGTACCAAAAAAATAACCGTATTGGTTGAAACTCTACTATCCCTTCCGAGAGACGCGCTTGGTGTGCTCCATCGGACACATGTTCAATCCAATCCCCTTGAATTCGATTTCTTCGCACACTTTGATGATGGCTTCTTCTGGCATTTCATCCACTTTCCTCCTTGGGTGCTCGGCGGACACCCACCCCCACCCCCACCCCACATTTTCATCGCCGGCACCTCCTTTTCTCCACAATCTCTCACTTTCGCCGCCTAACAACGTATAATTTATTCCTCTCATTATCTCACTTTCAATTTCCCCAATTTTTTATTTCAATTTCTGTTCTGTTCTGCCCATTGTTTAATATAAAACCCTAATTTTGCTTTATACTTTATTCTTTCTACAGTTTTCATGCTCAAATAGCAATAGGCGGCACCAACATCGAACCAGCGTCATGCCGTTGCAAGCCACCACTGAAAAGAAACCTGTTCTGGACAACAGAATGCTGGTAATTCAACTCGCATTTCTTCAATCCATCAGAATTGGGTTGTTTCGGTGAGCGAGTAACCGATTTGTCTATTCAATTTGTTTTTATTTTACGCAGGTGTTCGTGCCTCCTCATCCTTTGATCAAACACTGGGTTTCAGTGCTTAGAAATGAGCAAACTCCATGCCCGATCTTTAGTAAGTAATGTTGTGGTATTTCTTGATAAATCAATTATCTTTCTGGGTTTTTAATGTTTGATTAGAATGTGATTCTGCTTGTTTCTTTCTAGAATTTGCCATGTAATTGGATGGACATGATCTTGTAACCAGCTTCAGTTATCCCACGTCATGATTATTTGAATAAACCTCAAATCCGTTGATAAGGATCAAATATAATTGTTACTGTTAATAATGATGTTCTGTATCATTTGTTATCTACTGCAAGAGTGATGCTGCCCTAAGTCAATGAAACATTTTGAAACAGCTCTATCTTTCCTGGTACTGCTATGTATAAGTGATTTTATATATAGTTACATTATATGTTTAACATCAATAAATGGCAATTTTGGTATAGCAATTTTGATAATTTTGTGGGTGTTTGATTCAGCAGGAGTGATCGTACTCTTAGTTAATGTAGAAATTATTTACACTTTATAAAGTTCAAATGCCACTTTGTTTGCTTATTTATGGATGGGTGGACCATTTTCTAATCAAATACTATCTTCTTTTGTTTAGTATTCATCATATGGTGAAAGCATTCTACATTTAATTTTATAATTTCATCCTTTTGTCTAATCATATGCTATATAAGCGTTCCGTGTACCTGTCTCTTTATTTGTAGAGAACGCCATGGCTGAGTTGGGAAGGCTGCTTATGTATGAAGCATCCAGGGATTGGCTGGTATATACCATTTCTTAACTTTTTTTATATACAAAAAATTCATATAGTTGACAAACAAAAGTCACAATTTATCTTTTAGTGGATTTCCATTGTAGAATCTGAGATTTTTGTATTTGCCTTTGTAAGTTAGCTTTCAGATTACATGAAACTTTTAATAAAGTAAATTTTTCGTCTTTTGCAGCCTACAGTTTCAGGGGAGATTCAATCTCCACTTGGGGTTGCTTCAGTGGAATTTATTGATCCGCGAGAACCTGTAGCAGTTAGTATATTGTCCTTTCACTAATCTTTATTACAAGACGTCTTTCGTACATATACTGTTCTCTAAGTTTTTCAGAAATACCCGTTTTTAATTTTAGAATTGTTCGGTATCCTCCGTCCCTGAATTTTAACTTTAGTCATGATAAAAGCGTGATCATTAATGCAATTATAGTTTAACTAATAAGCCACTTCCGCAGGTTGTTCCCATCCTGAGAGCTGGACTTGCTCTCGCAGAGCATGCATCATCCATCTTACCAGCAACCAAGACATACCACCTTGGTAATTAATAACATTGACGTAAATTCGTTAATATTCATATCTGATTTCTTATGACTGTATTACGTTAACTCAGCATTTATTGCTTATTTTTTTATTTTTTTTTTCTTAAACCAAGGTGTTAGCAGAGATGAGGAGACTCTCAAACCAACAGTGTATTTGAACAAGTAAGAAGTTCCAACTGGCATCATAAATTATCGTTGAACAGATTTTGTGATACTGCATTGTTTGTTTTGTCAAAACTTTTTCAAGTTTGATCAAAACTTAATGTTGCTTATGCAGGTTACCTGAAAAATTTTCTGAAGGAACTCGGGTGTTTATTGTAGATCCTATGCTGGCAACAGGTGCAACGTCTTGCTTTACAATACTTTAATGATACATTTAAGTCTATGCAGTTATCGCTATGGGAATTTAAATAGCGGTCAAAGTCCCTGATTTGGGATAGCGGTTGGGATAGCGGTTTTTAATATTACGTAGAATATATATATATATATATATATATATATATATATATAATTAAAATCATAAAAACATTAATTAAAAGCATCGTATAAAACTTGGTACACTAATATAGTAAATAGTAATATGGGAATCGACTGTGGAGTGTTGATTTGTCGACCGTGGAGTGTGAGCTGTTGACGTCGAAGGAAGATGAAGGCTGGAGCTGTTGATGTTAAGGGAAGACAAAGGCTGGACTGCTTCGGGTGTTGTCAAAGAAGAAGGGAAAGAACGCGGCAACTAGGTTTAATATTATATTGGGCTTGGAGTCTTGGACATAAAGCAGATGGGCTCAAAGGGCTGCCGAAAACAAGTATAATCTGCCAAACAAAAAAAAACAAAAAAAGAAGTGCAAACCGAGAATAGCAGTTGATTTTCTTTAAAATAGTGCTCAAATAGCGGCGCTATTAGCGCCTCCGCTATTTCCCACCGCTATTTGCCTAGGTCCGCTAACCGCTATCCCACCACTATCCCACCGTTATTGACTGCATAGATTTAAGTATAACTTAAATCAAATTTATGTATTAAAAGGTAATTCCCTTGGTTCTATGAAACGTATGTCTTAAACTAAGTGCATGAGGCGATTTTCATTGGACGTGAGTAAATAGTAATATGATAAATTGGGAGCCTAATTTTTAATATACAAGAGGCCTTGTGCTTGAAGTGACTGAATCAAAGCACCTTTACACAGATCCATTTTTTTTCATTTGTATATTGTAGTCTGCCCTTCAACCGTTTTTAATACTTTTTTTTTCTTTTTGTTTAAATGATCTTTAGGTGGCACGATAACTGCAGCCATTGACCTGATTAAGGAACGTGGAGTTGACAACCAGCATATCAAAATAGTAAGTAAAGACCTTTTTTCAGATGCCCGATCAAAACTTGATCAAACATGTCACGTTAACTTACCAATTTGAGCTTTACCATCAGCACTTTAACTGTAGAGATTGAATTATGTCAGGTATCTGCTGTGGCTTGCCCTCCTGCACTCCAAAAGCTGAGTGAGAAGTATCCGGGGTACAATACTACTAAAACCCAAAAACCATTGACACTTGATGACACATATCTTTATCTTTCGATTTTGACGAATTTTATGATTTCCCCAGGCTTCATGTATATGCCGGAATCATTGATCCAACTCTTACAGATAAAGGGTAAGTAAATTCATAAAACAAACAAAATCACGTGTTCTTTTTAAGGGAGAATTTCTTCTATATCCTTACAAAACTTATAAATTACTTATATATCCTTTCAAACTTTTAAATTACTTATATATCCTTCCAAACTTTTATAAATTACTTTAATATCCTTTCAAACTTTTAAATTACTTATATCTCCTTCCAAACTTCTATAAATTACTTCTATATCTTTTCAAACTTTTAAATTACTTATATATTCTTCCAAACTTTTATAAATTACTTCTATATCCATTCAAACTTTTAAATTACTTATATATCCTTCCAAACTTTTAAAACTCTCATATATGTTTAAATACCTATTTAATATTTATTAATTCATTTAAATATCAAGGGAGAATTTCACCTATGTATTATATGATAAGTAGATGATGATAAAGAACTGGAATATTTATTCCTAAATTAATGTAGTGGATTAAAAGTTTGAATTAGATAATAATTCTAACACAAATTAAATTTATTTTAAATAAAAATGGAATTAAAAAAACTAAGTTGGAAAATTAAATTGATTTATAATAACGTAACTATTATTTATAATAATATTACTATATTAAAATTTAAATAATATTTTTTTACTAACTATCTTATCTCCTATTAAAATTAAATTTTAAAAATTGGGTTTTCAACTTTGACTACTAAAAGTCAAAATTAGACTTTCAATTTTAATAAAATGAATGGATAGGATTTATTTTTGATTAAATGAAGGGGCAAGATATTCTAATTAAATTGATGAAGGTTAGTCTTTTATTTATATTAGAAGATGGTAATATAGTAATTTTATAAATAATTGAATTTGATGATGATGATTATTGATATTTAAATGATTTAATAAATATTAAATAGGTATTTGGACATATATGAGAGTTTTAAAAGTTTGGAAGGATATATACGTAATTTAAAAGTTTGAAAGGATATAGAAGTAATTTATAAAAGTTTGAAAGGATATAGAAGTAATTTATAAAAGTTTGAAAGGATATATAAGTAATTTAAAAGTTTGAAAGGATATATAAGTAATTTATAAAAGTTTGGAAGGATATATAAGTAATTTAAAAGTTTGAAAGGATATATAAGTAATTTATAAGTTTTGTAAGGATATAAAAGAAATTCTCCCTTTTTTTAATTATATAAAGCTCATGTCAAATGGTGGTTTCAGGATGATTATCCCCGGACTTGGAGATGCAGGAGACCGAAGCTTTGGTACATAAAAACCCAAACAAAGGAAGTTTTTAATTTGCATTTTGAAGTTTTCTTCACAAAAATTTTGCTGAAAAAGTTGATGTTTCTGGAGTCTTTCCATCTGAATGTTAATTATCGTGTGTCGATGGTGATATAGTTGTTTCTCTTATATAATTCTGAACCTTGGCTCTGAGTTTGTTGTGTAAATGAAGCTATTTACATGAGACTTCTTTGTGGAGCTTAGCTTGCATTCTTAGTTAAACCACTAGGAATAGGAATAGGAATAGCATGCAATCACTAGCGGTGTTAGTACCAGCTGATACTAATCGTATCTGGTGAACTTGTGATTGTCGGTTAGAAACTTGTTGACATGGTGCGTGGGTGTGTTTTTAATCATTTTAAGAAAAAGACTAGCAATCGAGTCTAAGGTTGAAATGAAGGACAACTTTTAGGTGGAAGTTGGTAATGGACTAGACATGCTTGTCAAAGACCAAGTTTTTTAATACATATGGTCATTAGTGTTTCAGTTTACGTATCAATATAGCACCTTTGATAACCGGTTTAGCCAGTCTCCGGCTTTATATGAGTAATACTAGTTGGTAACCATCGGCCATTCTTTCCGATTTTCAAAATTTAAACCTCTTGTTTTCCATCTCCTTCCTATCAAACCATTGGAAGCATCATTTTGAATTCCACAAAAAGCCCAACCTTTACATTTTGATCAAACATCATGCTTCAAACGGTCATAGCTACCTTCTCTGCCGGATTAACGGGCAGCAAAGCGTAAATTCTTGTTTTTGGTGACAAACATTGATTGGTTAAATATAAGAATGCGTTTGTGTGATAATAGAAGTAAAAATGATCGAAATCTTTGTGATAATGAAAACACCATAAAGTGTTATGTTTTATTGATCAACTATAAGTAAAGAATAAGATATACGACAGAATTCGTAAAAGAACCCTAACCTATATATCATCGCGTTGGGCCACTTACACAAAACCCTAGCATTCTGCATTCCTATTTCCTACTCTCAGTAATACTTCTCCATTTTCCGATTAGGATGAGATTTGAGAATCGGATGAGAGCAAAAATAAATATAAAAAAAACATAACAAAAGAGAAACCGTGTGGCAACATAAGGCGTGATGCGACAGGTATAGGTGGTTAGGAGCTACAGTTGTAATGACATGAGCTACAACTACAGTGACGATGACAAGAATAATAGAAACTATTTTTTTTTGTTTTATTTACATACATCTCCAAAGCAAGATGAGTAGACAAATAAGAAAAGGAAACTTGTTGGTCAAGGGGCCTACAAAGAGGGAGGAGTGGGACATAGGCTCTGATACAAAGTAGAACTAGTGATATATTCGTTTGTTATTCTGGATATTTTTCTAATATATATATTTATATGTACGTATGTATTGGTGATAAAGGAAAACTAATGCTACTTAGCTAGCGAAAAACATGACTATCCTTTTGAGCATGTCACATTTATGGGTTTTATACATAAAGATTGCACATGTACAACATGACAGTAATCGTCGATTAAAGTGTCACGACGACGGGTGTAGTCGCTAATGGTGGTCGTGGTAGTAGTGATATTGAATACTGTTAGAAAATCAATTTGGAGCTTACATTACCATTTTACCATTTTCATTAAAAAAAACAAAATGACTAAAAAATAAATGAACGACTCAGATTGAATCTCACGGTTTTGTAATAATTTCGGTTCTTAAATGAGCCGCCCCTATACTATATATATGTCTGTGTGTGTGTGAAATAACCAAAATTATTATGAGAACCACAACATACACACACATAAAATAGTAAAATGGTTAAATATATTTTATATTGTTTTTCTCTTAAATTTACATCACCGTTGATTACCACCGTAGCCAATATCCACATCGTTGCCGCCGCTATTACTTCGGCTAAATACACCTTTATACTGCACATGAGTGACAGTTTAGTAAAAACCCTAGAAAAACAACCACAATCGTACACAATTTTATGACTATGTTGTAAAGTTACACATGTTTTATTATTGTTACTCATGTGCAAATATTTGATGAATAATTATATTACATTAGTGTAACCTTTTACTCAAAAAATAATTTTTATAATAAAAAAACCATAACAATATGAGTATTAAATTGAAAAAAAAACAAAACACTCGTCGATTTAATATAATTTTTATAATTTAAAACTAATTTTAGATTTAAAAACATTTAAAGTAAATGTTTCACTTTAATTTTGATATGGTTAACATTTTATAAAAAAAAGTATAATAATACAGGTGTCAAATCGAAGAGAATAAAATACTCTAAAATTTGATATAATTTCTAATTTTTTGAATATTAAAGGTATTTTCATTTTATATATAAATGTAATGTTTGACTTGGTATTAACAATATTTTAGTAATTTAATCTTATAGTTGGTTAATATTTGAATTGGTCAACTGTCATGTTATATTTGTACATCATAGATGATGTCATCGTTTTTTTACCATATCAGTATTTTCTCTCTTATCTGTCGGCAATATATATTAAATTATAAACATCTCCTAAAGTATAAGCAAGCCAACCATTGTTCTTCAACAATTGATATTTCATATTTGTATCATACGAGTTAGGATGATACGATAGACATGTTACTCTTGGTCTAAAAAAAGATAGACATGTTATCTTTAGTTCAAAATTAACATCTTGCTACCAGTTTTCGAATTTGACATCACCCATGACATTAACTCATTAAATAATATCTGGAAAATTATACAATTACTTGCAAAAGTCGTATAATTAATTAATTTTACATCAAGAATCCTTTAATCACCACGTCAGATTGAAGCTTCAATGCGTGCTTTAGTTTTCATAGAATGGTTGTATAATTTTCCACAATGCGTGCTTTACAAATCTTGTCAAATGGGTTTGACAAGTGACCAAAATAGTTTTGCCAGCAGGTGTAACATGGGGAATTGTTTCACACGTTACACAAGAGCTAGGTGTAACGTGTGGAATTTTGCTTTAGGGTTTGCTTGGGGTTTTACCTATAGAACCTAATTGAGGTACTGCAAATAAGAAATAGAAGATAACCCACCGGTAGCGACCAACATTAAAAAGGTAAGTCATGTAACACGTATCTAAAGAGCACGTGAAGTTTTGTACAACCTAGATGGGGAGTGAGCATGGCATCATGCCGTGCATCTTATTGGCATAGTGTATGATGTTCGGATAATTATCTTGTGTATTCTTGAGTTAATCGTCTATTTTGCAAGATGATCACATAGGGCTGGTTTGTTCCAAAATGTACGTCTAATGGAGGTGGTTTGTTGATATGTGAAAACCGAATACACCTCAAAAAGTGATTTCATATGCAAACCATATTTCTATTGTTTATATACAGTTGTTTACATGAAAGATGAATTCTTATAAACACAGAGCATGTTGATATGTTTTAATATGCTAAGATCGTTATTTATCGTATAATGTGTTACAAATCTCAAGGAGTTTCAGGGCTGGGTGTCTTTAACCCGCAGGAGACAGTTTAGTAGAGGGATATATGGTTCTCAAGAGAGATTATAAATGTCACATACCAAAGAGATTGCATCTTACTTAAGATGCATAAAACTGTTCAAACATCTTTCTTTTTCTTTCTTTTTTTACAACTTTCCATTGATAAAAACATGGAATGAACGAAAAAGGCGTGAAAATTTGATATAAGATAACACGCACAAATGATTTTTGATGGTTAGCCCGAACAAACTCTGATTCAAAGTGTAGCAGATAATACTTTTTGATCAACAGTTTGCAACTGCAGACTCATAGGTAACTTAGTTCACACAAAAGTTGTGCACAAGAGTGCACATATAGCCAATTCAGAGTGCAGCAAAATATGATTCGCTAACAAGTTAAAGAAATGTTAGAAATTTGATCCATTTACAAGTTGTGCACAAGAGTGCACATATAGCCAATCCATTTACTATTGCAGCTTCTAAAGCAAAAGTGGAGGAACATTCAAAACCCAGCAGACTAACCTAAGATTTTCTTGTTCTAATCCCTCTCCCCCCTATTTGCCCACCCACTGGGGTTTAAAAAGCAAAAATCTTTATGTCAAGTTATCGAAGATAAGAGCTTCAGGCAACTTACGACCCCTTAGCGAAGCAGGCACACTTTTTTGAGAATTGAGCAGCCCAAACAGGAACGATTATTACGTAAAAGTAGCATCAATATGAAGTCCAGCCTCAAAAATACCATGAGAGGTCTCTTCATAACTAGATATAAGAACAAAGATCAAATAAAACCATCCAAAACGAGGGAAGATATTTGTATAAAGCTAAAAAAACAAGAGTTCACTTATCTGTCATAAATGAAGGGTATTTTAGACATTTTCACTAATAAACTTCAGTTGAACTCCATGAAGATGATTGATGTTGCTGTTGTTGTTATTATTATAACAACTATTATTATTATTATTGTTGGGAGGGGTAGGGGATTAATATAAGTATATAGATACCACTTTGTACATCTTATTGAACATGCAGGATGAGCATGAGATCATGTGTGTAATTTGTGAATTATGTCATGAAGATCAGACCCAAAACTAAAACACTGTTGCATGTCACAAAGTTTTGAAGTAAGAGAATTTATATACTAAGTTACAAATATAGTAAAGAAAGGAAGCAAATATGCAACAAAAACTGCTAATTTTGATCCACGAGAGGGATACCGGATACATATGTTCTCGCCTTTCAAGGCTCATGACAAGTATATGGTTTAGATATACTATTTCAACTCTTCTGATCAAAACTAAAAGCGGAAATTGTACCATTTTGTTCATGAATGGACAGACTAGGTTACAAATTATCTCTAATAGGTCAAAAACCATCCAAAGTGCAAGTTTAAAACATATAACCTACTAAATTGTTATCTTTGAATTTTTCAGATTATTATGGAGATAATATAACTTTTCATAGCCATATATTATACGACAACAATACCCGTTACCCAACCTGTCTGATCTGACCAAAAATACTAATGTAACTATAAAAACATTTTAATTTCTGGGACAAAAAGTGTTCTGGGTTAACCCAACCTAAAACAACAATACCCGTTACCCAACCTGTCTGATCTGACCATTTGCCTCCTCTACAAAAGCATAATAATAAGCTTTAGTAAATATAATGCAAACCTAGGTGTGGAAAATCCAAAACAAGTACTGTAAACATAAACAAAGAACAAAAACATAAACACATATATGGAAATTTTCAGAATGCGAGAGACAAAAGGCAGCATGCACGGTAGTTAAACATATCGGTACGGTCAAAGCTAAAAAAATTAAGAGTACGCACATGAATATTGACTAAAGCTCACTGTAGTTCCGCCAAACTGCACGAAATTCCTCGCGGAATGTATTCAGGCGAGCTTTCAGATTAGGTGTTCTAAAGCTTGCATGCACGATAGTAGCTGAGAAATAAAAAGAAATTAGCAACCAAGCAGTACTTGAAATTTCTACAGAAAGTTTATATGGTTCATGGGATAAGAAGGTTGCAATATACCAAGCAGGCCAACGGTTAATGCCCATAACAAAATCAAGAGGCCGCAAGAAACAAACCAAAGAATGAAACTCACTGCAAAAGGACAAAAGGGCGAATACTAAATCAGCATTCGAAGTCAAAAGGTTCACCAAAAAGATAGAAGATAAAAGAAAAAAAGATTATAAATGTGAGAGAGCTCACCAGCAGAGAACACCAAAATAAATGCCCAACGAGGCCGTCCACATATATAGATTGCTCTTTTAGAGGAAGGACGCCCACGAAGAACAGGCCTGCAAATCGTAGATGACCTTGTAAGAAATATTACCATTA
The DNA here is from genome assembly GCA_038502395.1 of Dittrichia graveolens. Lineage (NCBI taxonomy): Eukaryota > Viridiplantae > Streptophyta > Magnoliopsida > Asterales > Asteraceae > Dittrichia > Dittrichia graveolens. The sequence continues at coordinate 17,925,470 of JARJIL010000005.1, forward strand.
TATGAAAACTATAAGTAAACAAAGGCAAGAAGCTCACGTTTGTGGAGGTCTCATTTTTGCAGCTAAATGTGGAGAAAACTGCCTCACGGTTCTTGTTACTTTTTCACTAAATGTGCCTGCAAAGCTGTTGGAAGTGGGAAGTGTTTTAAAAGAAGAGTTTAAGAAAATGTTAAATTTATGGATACAAAATCTGCCAACAGCATCCAGTCATTGAACTAATTGACAAGCATACACCAAAAAGAGGATATGTCGGGTTTGAAGGATGATGTGTCATCAAGGTCATCAGTGACAAAAAAAAACATAGTTCAAGATGGTGTTCACCTACGCATCCTAAAGTTGCCCAGATATTCATGTTATTATGCTTTATATGAGTAATATGTCACTGAACATACAAGTGAAAGCATAAGAGGTTATGATTATTTCACAACACCGGTATCTCCATAGAACATGAACAACGACATTATACATCTATTCACAAAAATGCTCAAAGATCCAAATGGTCAAACTTCTACAGACTTGGCTCAGTTAAGAAATCTAAGAAAACAAAACCAGGAAATGCTGTTTATAAGTAAAAAAGTAAATAAAGGATTTTATGTATTGTAGTTACTTAGTTACACTCTTTCTGTGAAAGGTTCTGTATTTCTTCGAGATCTGAAGGGCTGAAGTGTAATGTTTAAGAAAAGAAAGCTTTATATTGTTTCAAAAATTTGTTTACTGAATCACTTTTCATTTTTAACTTAGGTAGATGGAACTTCAAAAAGAACAAAGCCTGGAAAAATTTAACATCCGACAAGACTGGATAGAGTACTTTCACCAAGAATAAAGTAGCCGTCTTTGGCAAACATGAAATAAAACTTACAATATAGGCTCTTATCTTTATAGTCTTGAATAACACCAATCTCTCCTTAAACTTTCAAGACTTCAGTCGAATCATACTACTAGAAAATCATTTCAACAAATTCACATTCAAGATTTTCATGATTATAATTCTATAAATGTTTTAGTGATTAAAACCTAAATTTGATCATTTTATTTAAATCTTGCTGCCTAGGCATTCCATAAACATATCCATGATTATTTAAAACAAAATGAATTCAAGAAAAGGAAATAAAAATGAAGGAATAAATATCCGTTCTCAACATCTACATCTTCAAATTGTTTCATGTAAGGTGTGCCTTTCAAAAACTCATTGTTTGTTCTAAGAAATCCCAGAACCTTTTGAAGGGCCAATCAGGCTATCAAATCAATCTATCAACTAGATGCCTTAAAAATTTTCAAAAACCCTAATCATTCTTGATTGTTGATATTGGTACTTCAACAAAGTTTGTAATCCATAAAAGATTAATGGAGTAGATGCACTCTTAGTTCAATGATATACATGAATACATAATTACATATATGCATGCAAGACTCTAAATAAGGGAGTCAAATCAATTATCTAATCTTCCTACATATAGAACTTACAATTATAGAGCGTTATCTAACATGATCCTACATGATATGCAAGGGAAATGTGAAAGGTGAACAAAGGACTAAATATGCACAGTAGCAAGCTACTTGATTGCCATTATAAATTTATAGTCTTTTGTGAATTTAATTACGTTTTGGTTTAAACAAAAGTGCCTAAGGCACTAGGAACTTTTCATCAGGCGTCTAGGAGAACAGTAGGCGACGCAATAATAGGAAGGCGCTAGGAGGCAAGGGCCTAGGCACCGCTCAGGTGAGGCGATAGGTGGCGCTTATTAGCGCCTAATGTACATTAGCTGATGTTTTGGCTTATTAGCACCTAATTAGCTGATATTCTAGAGGATAGTCAAAGCTGGAGTAACGACCCATTCAAGCAACCCTAATTAGAAGTCAAGATTGACGAGGTACTTGGACTCATGTCAAGTCACATCCATAACCACTGTGGACAGGGCTACAACATCTAATTGTCATTAAAATCACATACAATAAGTTCCCTTTAAAATCATGTTTGTTTGTTTTCCATAAAGATGTTTGCACGTCAATTATCAGTAAAAATTTATACCAGTCAATCACTAACATAAATTATCAATATACATAGTATTATAGGTGAAGATAATGTACCTGTCATTTAAGAAAGCTATATTTAGAGCTGTCGACGTCGCTGCAACAATGGCAAGTGGCCTCCTAAGAAATCCCAATCCTACACATGAGAAAATATAATATATATTGGTTTTTAAAAAACAAGCATTTAGAAACAATTCAAAAATAGATCAAGGCATCAAGCAATTGGATCTCACTTTATCAGTTGGCTTACCAAGAATAAACAGAATCATAAGGAAGTAATTTGTCCGATAGCTGCAAAAAGCACAAAGTTATAAGACAATTGGTCAATCATGAGCTAAAGCTGAGGCAGAGATACCTAAATCGTATAGCAAAAACAAAAAAAATTATGTATTTTTTTACAATATCGAACCCACTTAAACCCCTTTGATCTAGATAAAAATAAACACAAAATGTCTTCCCACACACATCAACAATAATCAATCTAATTGAGCAAGGATACTAAAGCTTCAAAAGCAAGGAAATGAGAAGCATCATACTAAAACAATAATCAATCTAATTGACCTCCCACTCTCTTTAATAGTTTCTTAAAAGCAAGGAAATGAAAAGCGCTATACTAAATCTTCAAAAGTAACAAGAACTCGAAGACCTAATAGATTGGAGTTAACTCTTTTCCTGTTATTTAAACTCAAAGCAAAACAAATACTCCAACAATCACAAATATCGTAGCCAGAAATTTGTACAATGTTTTAACAGGTTACATCAAAAGCTATCATCAGGAGTGAGCTCATACTTTTTTCATCAAAAGCTCACCCAATATACACGAATATCACCTCAGCAAACTTTAAACCGGCAGAACCAAGCAATACCAAAGGTCCAAAACTCAAAGGAAATAAAGAATTTACATAACTGCTTAGCCCATAATTAATTCTTAGGTATATAATTTCAACAACAGATATAACAGTTCAACAATCAACAAGTAAAACTACAAACATGACCCTATTTCGATTTGGTTCACTACTGTTAATTCCCGTTCGATTTCTATCTTGATGTAAGCAAACAAAAACGATGAAAATTTAACTATCAGCAATCAGAAAAGAGTAACGTTTATCGTAAGCAAACAAAACGATTAGAAGAGATGAAAATAAGAACATACTAGTAAAGATTACACTTAAGGCGACTGTTCCATTTGTTAGTTGAACGAGGGACGGTGAACTTGGAAAAGAATTCGTTGAGAGGACGAGGAGGCGATGACCAATCCACTTCCTTCAGTGCCTCGATCAGATCTTCTGTTGTTACCGTTCCCCAATCCATTTCGTTGCTTCTTGTTCTTCGATCGAAAAACGTGGAACCCCAAAAGAAAAGGAATAACAAAAACAAAAACAAAATCTGATCTCGCTCGAGTTTCCAGAAAACGCAAAGATCGAACTCCAATTTTGATTCTGCAAAGATCGATACCCCATAGGCGTTTAAACGTGCCTTTTTCTTAACGATGTTGCAAATTCAAAAAAATAATAAAATATTAAAAATAAAAAAATGTTCATTGTTTGATAATTTAATAATTAATTTTTCAAAATGATTCATTTACATAGTTACTAGTTTATAAACCCGTGTATATACGAGTATTAATGAAGTAAATTTGAGATATATAAAAATCAAATAAAAAAAAGTTAAAAGTATACATACACAAAAACTTTCAAATACGTAACTAAGAAACTAAACGTTTCCTTGTTATCTTCAAATAAAGCAAAGAGGTCAGGTTTCAAAAGACTTCAACTCAGTAATCAAATGATAATCTTAAAGCTAGAATAGAATAAAGAGATATGATTGTTTTTATTTTCTTTTTCGTTAGTATTTCTTTATCTCGAATTTTTAAATTATCATACATGAAAAGGGCATTTTTCATAACTTTAAAAGATCTTTGGTGAAACTTAATTAAAATGTTTGAACCATTTTTATTCTAGAAATATACATAATAATACAAACATTCTTGTGAGAGATAATCTTTGTCTCGATAACATGTGTATCAAATTGAAATAATTGAAGAAATATTTGATAATTGAATGACTCTAAATATCCATATTTATAGAAAAATATTTAAAAGTGAACATAAACAAATTGTTTAAAGTACATAAATAACAAAACTTGTATTTTGTAATACTTCTTTATATAATACAGCAGGAACATGGTATTAGCAAAAACAAATGAAACTTTTGTTGCATAATCAGACACAAAATCATGAGTTATAATAGTTTAATCTGGATTTGTCTATCTTAGACATAACTCCTTAGATGATATAGAAGTTTAAAAATCAAAATATAGTTCATTAAACCCAAAACAACAATAATTAAATTTGAAATAACATGTATTACCTGATGTTATTTTTAGTAAATTCAAATTTCGAAGTCAATCAGATAATAATTCTGAACTGAAAATTGACTCAAATTTTTAAACACATTTATTGCCCATATAATTTTTTCACCATCATAAGAGATGATGCTACCAGATCTCTTTGCTAAAGACTTTGCTAGTTTATAGACCCGTGTACGTATTGATATTAGTCTATTAGAAAAGTAACTTGAAATGATTTAAAATCACATAGAAAAAGGTGTGTACTGTACATAAACAAAAAACTCCAAATACGTACGTTAGAAACCAAAATAAATTTTTTTGAAGTACTTTATACACAAATAAACTTGAAAATAACATAAATGAATAAACACGTTTCAAGTATGTAGATAACGACCAAATTATTAAGACTGATACATAAAAAATAAAAAGCAGACATACAAATTGTTTAAAATATATACAAAACAACAAAAAACATCAGAAGCTAAAGCATGCTTATATCATCATGACATCTCACGGATTAGTTAATAGGCGATTTAGAAATAAGAAAAAAGAAGTGAATCTACTTAAGACACAAATTCTTAAATCAAGCAAAAGCAACAACATTCTAATAAACAACTATTCTACTTGGTCAACCTGGTCATTGAGAAAGAATAAAATGATAGTCAGTATAAACTATCATATATAAAGAACAACTAAAAGTTTTTCATATTTAGAGAGAATGAAAATCCAAGTTCGCATAACTAATAACTTAGTGACGATTTAAGCACACGAGTTTAAGAGAAAGAAAATATACATTGAAGATTTATACACACGAGCATTACATGATTAAACATGAAACAGAACATAATTCAATAGAGAATCATTTGATAATTTAATGAATCAAATTAATTGAAATGAATGCTCATCTTCATACTTAAATCTGCTACTAATGACCACAGGTCTTAACTTTTGAACGGACTCCAATGCATTTCTACTTTCAATGTCAAATTTTCATACACCTTGCAAGTAAAAGAAAAAAATAATGACTCACACGTTAAATATTAAAAAATCAACAATGGTTTACTATCTTGTGTATAAAAAATTAACATTTTTATTTTAGTGCTTCCTTTATCTACCTACCTACACTAATAAAGTAGTTTCAGGATCATCAAGAACAACTATCTTTACATATCTGAATTTAGATTTTTAAATATATAATATATCATCTTTTAATGATACATTTTATTTTAAACCATATTTTATAAAAAGCTTCATACATCTTTCTAATAAAATTGAAAATACTTTAAAATCAATAACTAATCACTTTGAATAGTATACTTAAGTTGACCACTCAGCTTATCACCATAATCCCAAAAAACTCATTCAGCTAAACAAAAAATTACCTACACGCTACTATTGGATAACAAAAAATTAAGAATATACGAATTTTAAAAAAGTGTTATAATATAATAAAATTTATACCAAAACGTAGATAAAAATGAGACGATCACAAATATATAATTATTTTTTCTTTAAACAAAATATATCGCAAGGTACTAAACATAATTTATAAACAACCTATAATTAATTAATTACATTAATATACAATTTTTATAAAATACCTCACATTTTCTTAAAAGCCCCTCACATGTTTCATAAAACCCTCTTATAATTTTAATCCAACCCCTCCCAATTAGTTTAAAATTGAGTTCGGTAAGCCTTTTTATAATAGCTATAGATTTTGTTGTTATTAGTCTTAATGTCATAAAATATTTATGTGCTTCTTCAATTTAATTATCGGTTTCTATTACGGGTTAATTGGTAATTTAATATGACGAGTAATGGGTATATGAATAATATGACACTTTTTAAAAATCAATTTCTATCATGTACTTTTGCTTAAATTTTTTAAAACATGGCTTAATTACTATACTATAAAGAAAAATAGTAAACATAGTTTTAGGGTTAGGAATTATTTGGATGGTTATTCACGTTTCTTTTAAGAGATTTTTTGAAATTATTAAAATTTATTGAAAAAAATCGAAATGAAGGAAATCAGAGTTTGTAAATAAAAAGAGTTTAGGGATAGGGTGGTATTGGTAAGGACAACGGTAGTGCTGGAAGTGTTTGAGGTGGTAGCGGTGTCGGTGCTAGCGGGCAATAACGAGGTAGTAATCATGGTGTCGATAGTGATAACGATCGGCATTGGTGGTGGCGGGTGATGGTCGACACTAGAGGTGATTGCGACGAGTAATGGCAGCCACAGAGGCAAAGGTGGCGGTGACGGTAGTGTGTGATAGATTGATGGTGGTGACACTAGAAGTGATTGCCAATTTTAGAAAGCATGCCTATATTGATATGAGGTTTGTTGATTTTTTAGCGTGTTTTTATTTGCAAAATATTGTTCGATTTTAGATTGTGGGATTGGTTTTGATTCTAGATTGATTTTGGTTTTAGAGTTTCGTTTTAGGTTTGATTACGGTGGCGGTGACGGCGATGATTGGTATTGATTCGAGTGAGTTGCTAATAAAAACGTGAAGATCTCAAACAATACCATTAACATAGATGATGAAGATGTTAAGAATCAAACTATTAGTATAGATTAAATATTTAACTAATAATTAAATAATTAACTAGCAATCAAATTATTTATAGCCCAACGGTATCTGATATTATAGAGTGTTGACCTCTTCTAAAAGGTTATGGATTAAAGTCCTGTCATGAACAATAAAATAAATTTAAAGATATGTTTAATGGATGACTGTATCTGCTATTAACAAACAACTATATAAAATGAATCACACTTCGATAGAGTTTTCAAAAGCAGTTGTGGAATTGAAAATTTTGATTTTGATTCACATTTTGAAATTCGAAATATAGCTTGCAAATGAAGCCCAGTGCGCACAACGCACACGGCACACAATAGCCTTTGCCAGCGGAAAAACCTTACCGAGGAACAAAAAACAACATGTTACATAAAACCCTCTTTTTGACCTTATCGATTACTCCATCTAATTATCCAAGATCAATTTCATGCCAACATTAGTCGTACGAGACAAAATTTCCTAAATTTTCATTATCAAACATCGAAATTACATTCATTCATTCATTCTCTCTCCCTATCTAATTTGTATGCACAGATAACTGTAATCGGAATCCAGTAGCTGATCTTGTTGAGTTAACTCCAAGTTAAAAGATTAGGGTTTTTATTTTTTTGCTCTTTTAATTTGCTGGACGATGGCTCAATCTTCGTACAGAGTTCGATCCGTTGGGGATTACGTTGTTGGGAGACAGCTTGGGTCCGGTTCTTTTTCTGTGGTCTGGCTCGCGAGGCATAAAATCCATGGCACAGAAGTTGCAATTAAGGAGATTCAAACCGAAAAACTGAACAAAAAGTTGGAAGAGAGTCTCATGTCTGAGATTGATATCTTGAGAAATATTAACCATCCTAATATCATTCGACTGCACGAAATGATCAAGGTACTCGATATGTTATTTTGCCTCACTTCCTTTAAAGAAATCTACTTATTGTGTATTTTTTTTTGTTTGATTCTCATTGTGGAATTTTTTGAAGTTTGAGGTATAGTAGGCTGATTTTGTTGATCCTGTGTTTTTGAAGAATATTTCTATAATCACATTTATCTCTATAACGATAACCTCTGAAAGTTGGAAACTTTTTGGTTTTAATTTCATAACCAGTTTTTAAAGTCTCTCTGATAAACCAATGTATCTTGTTTATTAGTTTTGAGAGGATATACGTACAAATGAATATGATGGGGGTGCGTAAGAACTTTAGATGAATAACTTCTTGGTGTTTGGTTAGACAGATATGTCTACCTGAAGTCGATCACCCTTTGGAACTAGTTTGCTAAGGTCTTGCAAGGTTAATCTGGTGTTTGGTGTAGCTTGCAAGTAGCACATATTGCTTTTGAACAATAAGCTTGCTAATATAGTTTTAGTGTATGCTCAAGGTATATAATATAACTCACAAAGGATTTAAGTGAACACTGAAATTCTTGGTGAGTTTTTACCTTGATAATCCACCATTCCACCCTTGATGAAATTTTAGTTAGGTGGTGATAGATGGAGACACAAAATGAAAATATAAGATATTAATAAGGTACTAATGGCTAGAAAAATAAAAAATGGAATGTGAATGTTTAGTTTGTCCTAGGAGAGTTATTAGGGTCTTTTTGATATTGTTGAATATTATTAACAAGTGCATCAGTGAAAACAAGTAGTATCATACACTCTAGATTCAAACCCTATTTTGATTTGTGAGATGAGTTCATGTGTATGTGCTGAGTCTACCTGCTTAGAATTACTACAAAACTTGAGGATTTTACGCCAAGTAAGTAGCAGCCAAACATGCCTTATCAAGTACCAAAGGGCTTCTAGCCCAGCGGTACTAGGTCTATAGGAAAGGTGTTCCCCATGGTTGTGGGTTCTAGTCCCGTAGTGGACCAAATGTGTACATTTAGAAGTAGGATCAAGGGGCGTGTGTGTGTGTGTGTGTAAGTTTGTATGGATACAATTTGAGATAGAAAAAAGGATGCATCTTGATTTATTAGGTGAAAGTTATTTGAAACTGGCATCCTTTATTTTACTCTTCAGTTTGTATTCCATCATTTCTTTTTTCCATCCTTGTTGTGAGCATCATTGTCTCTTATTCCCTCTATTCTCTTGTTCCCGTCACTTGTTCTTTTCCTCGTTCTTCATGTTCTTTTTGACTATTTTTTGTTTTCTTCTTCTTGCACACTTTGTTCTAATCATTTGAAGTTCTATAGTGTCGCCACTTATTGAATCTGCTCATTTTTTCCCTAGGCGACAATTTTTATTGTCCAAACACATTAAGGTGATGCTCTAGTAACTCCCAAGTAGATGACAATGTTTTCTTTTGGCAACACCGTTTTGTTGCTGACTTGCTATGTGTTGACACAAGAATTTATATGGACTACGCAAAGCTTGGACAAGTTGCCGGTCTATTCATGATAAAAAGCTTAGTACCTTGCGAGATTGTAAGGTTTGAGAGTAGTGTTAAATTGAGTTCGGACTTTGGATTTAAGAAATTAAATTAACCGAAGTCAAGCAACTTGATCCTTAGAATTGTTAGAAGGAATTAAAATGTCCAAGTGAGTCTAGAAAATGAGTCCACCATAGTTAGAAAAGAATTTCCATTTTTAGGACTTGGAGTACTATTGTTGTATAAACCCAAAATTACAATGTATCAAATCAAAAACATACTTAGGAGGTTATAGAACTGATTGGAAAAGACATGTGATGTTGTTTAGTTAAAGGGATTGAGGCATAACAAGTCATCCACTACATGATATATCACAATCAGGTTTTTGTAAATGATGTCAAACTTAGAAGATTAATGGGCTATCACCAAGGTTGTAAAAATCGCTCGGCGGTATACAGTCGGTCGACTACCTTCAAGCGATTAATCGGCCTAGGCGGTGATTAATCGGTTTCTAGGCGGGCACCCTAAATTATAAAGAAATCTATCTTAAAAAAATAAATATTAGCAATACCCTAACAAAATAAGTCAATAACTATTAAAAAGTATAATAAACTTGAAAAAAGAAAAGCATAAGTTCATAATTAGTTTAATAAACTCAAAAAAGTAAAACCATAAGTCCCGTTCCTTTAAAACCCTAAGCTGATTTCACTATTTAAAAAAATTAAAAAATAAGTCAAACCCTTTTGTTGACCGCCTAGGGCCGCCAAGGACTGCCCAGGACCGCCTAGGCCCGCCCAGGACCGATTTTTGACCCGACCGATAAATTTGACCGATCAAGTGATTTGTAGGTCCGTAGACCGCCGAGTACCGCCTAGGCACCGATTAATCGGCCGCCTAGGCCGATTTTTACAACACTAGCTATCACGTTAGTAACATCTTGATGTAATGTAAAGTAGTATGGATTGTCCTTGAGATATCTGCCGATAAACACCAAACTATCTTCTTCCTGCTAGTGAATCTTGGACATACTCACATACATAAATAAGAGTAGCAACAACAACAACCATCACCATATCTAATCCCACCTAAGGGGGGCATTCGGGGGGTAAGATGCAGACAATCTAAACAACATTATCACTAAATTAACCGTGTTAGAGCAATAATTTAATGAGAATCTCCTCTTTAATTATCATTTTGGTGAATCATTGCAAAGGCTTTAGATATGCATGGTAATGGACATCGCTAGTGTTTGGCTTTGAGGTATCTTAAATTTGGTAGTCAATTCCCTAAGAAAGCACATTAACTTTTTCTCCATTCATGTGTAACATAGAGATTTAACATCTCTACATTTGCAAACTCCAAGGAGTTTCTATTGTACTATATTCATGCTATAAGTCTATAACTCTAAGTCGATTGAAATAAGCTTTGAGTTATTGATCCATTTGTGTTTGTTGATGTAGATAGCCACATAGGTGGAAGTCTTTTTGTTCATTAATTGCAAAAAAACAATAATGTTCGGACCAAGCGATTAAGTGAATGCGTAGGTCATATTATTGCTTAAGATTTGTCAACAAAATTAGTAACCATAAAATTACATCATTGACCCTTTCCCATTGGTTGTGCCTAGGTTCATCTTCATAGGTTTCGGGTATTACGTGTCACTAAGCTAAACACTCTTGCAAATAATGCTATTTTCGTTGATTGTTTCTATTTGTCAAAGTTTTCTGTTCCAAAGTTTCTAAGAAATAAGAACCATTTGAGGATGATCGTTCACGTGTAAATATAATGGATGTCGAGTATTATCCACTTGAAATTATGTATCAAATTTCACACAACACCGAATCGCAAACATATTTAGGAAAAATGACCTCTATCACAAGGAATCTGATTGTGGAAATCTTTCTTCATCCAACACAAGATCCGTGCTCTAAATGTAATACCAGTGTTGTAAAACTCAGCCTAGGTGGCCGACTAGTTGGCGCCTAGTCGGTAGTCGGTCATAAACCTTGGCAAATAATGGCTACCCGGACTTATTCCTCGGTTTGAGTCAAAGTCTGGCCTAGGGGGCACTAGTCGGCTCTAGGCAGCCCGGCAGTCAACGAAGTCAAAATTTTTATTTTTTTATTTTTTCATTAACCGCAGAGGGATACTTCATATTTCATTATTTCTTGAGTATTATTTTGATATTTTCAAATTTGGAATTGAATAATTCATAGTCCAGTAGTCCACACTTTGATTTTTTATTGGTGTTGGATACTTCAAAGTTCAAAAGTGTTTTGAACTAGTATTTGATGTCTTGAACAATTATATTAGAGTTTATAAACATATGTCTTGAGTCCTATGAACATTATATATATATTTGAGCATTTATGAACATTTAGTATATATAATTTTGAGATTTATATGTAAAAAGTTCCAATTCGAGTACTCCCCAAGTATTCTCCGCCTAGGCCGAGTACTCGCTACTCCCCGCCGACCGCCCAACTCCCGTCTAATGAGTTTTGCAACATTGTGTAATACCAAAGTAACAATGGTGAAATTGTATTTACATTGACTCAGTTGTTTGCTTAACTACACAGAGTAAAGTCCTAGCGTAGGAAACGGGAGAACCACTATTGTGTCTAACCATCTCAGTTGTCACAACTAAACCCACTACTAATCTTAATATGTGTTTACCCTTTTGCCCTTCTAGATTAGTGTCATAGAAATCATCTCAACATGGCCCAGTGGTAGGATGCATGTAAAGTCTGAGAAGAAGAGACCCGGTTTCAATCCTCGCTTGGTGCAAACATCTTGAATGGCATGGAGAGTATAGAAAACGCCCACAAAATTAGTTAGGCCGCGTACATCAAAGCATAGCTCTACTTCCTTGGGGAAGCTGCTAAAGCGGGGAATCCCTTTTCAATGAAAGATTAGTGTCATAGAGATGCAACTTGTCAACTCTTTCTTACGTGAATAGCTTTTTTGTTGCTTGCTTTGACTTTCTCCAGTCATCATAGCAATATTCACATGATGATGACTCTACTAAGTGGCAAATTGTTATGCTCCTAAAGTGCTTTGTTCCTCAAAAAGGATTATATGTATTGACGAGTACTATGAGATTTGACCCATAGTGCTTTCTGCAGTTTTAGAAGGATTGATATGACATGATCATTATAATATTAAGGACCCATGTTTTATGGTTCCTTTTCTATATAATTTTCAAAATTGGGAAGAGGACCCCTGAAGTTAAACCAAATAAGGATATGAAATTGACTAAAAACTTTTAACCTTTTTGTTTCTTAGAACATTTTAATGAAGTCTCACTTGTGTTAAATTAGGAGCCTGGCAAGATACATCTTGTGCTGGAATACTGCAGAGGAGGTGATCTATCTATGTTTATTCAAAGACGTCAAGGTAGAATTCCCAAATCAACATCAGTGCACTTCATGCAGCAGTTAGGTATCTATCAGTTTCTTTTTCTTTTTCTTTTTCGTTTCATAATATTGGTATTGACGAGTGATTGAGTTTCTTAAATTGTTTCTTTTGCAGCTGCTGGTTTGAAAGTCCTTCGTGATAATCAAATTATACATAGAGATCTAAAACCACAGGTTGGTATTATTTTTTCCATTTGCATCCTATTTTTGTTATAAGTCATCTTTCAATGCATGATCACAGATAGTTACTTCTATATATGCAACATGACTATTGAAAGCTATCCAACCATCACCTTGGTAGTCCGCTAGTCCTCTTGCCCCCATAGGGGAGGTCAATGGATCAAATCTTGGGGGCTTCAATCAAGGGTTGGCTAGGGGGTTGTTTCGGAAACAGCCATAGGGTAAAACCGGTTAGACCGCCTATATTAGAGCCAAAGGCTCGCACCCTCGGGAACCTGAACAAGGAAAATCACCCTTTTTTTAAAAAACAAAACTAAATTTGATATCCCTTATTATCCTTGTATGACACTAAAGTATGTGTGTGAAGAAGTTTTACAAATGAGTATCAACTTTTCTGATATTTCTTATGAATTGTGACACTTTATGCGTATGCGTGAGGATATTTATACTTTCGCACCAAGACATGGTTTTGTGTATTGGTTTACATTGTTTGCACCAATGAAGAGGCTTAAAGTATAGCGGCTTTGTAAGTGCGTAGGTGATCTGATAAGATTTAAGCTTTTTGTAACTTGGTTAGCTTTCAGATTGTTAATAATTATGGCTGCAACAAGAGGCCTGTAGCCTGTTACTCTCATGGATATTTAATGGTATAGCATTTCAAATCGACAGTACTAGTTAATGTCAGTTTGAAAGAATTCATCAATTGACGAGGTTTAAGAATCAGTTATAGTGTACAATTACCAGACTCTTGGAATTATAACAATTTATTAACTAAACTGGTGGACATGCATATATTAAGTATTAACATGAGTATTTATGTTTCTAATCTGTTGAACAGAATCTATTACTCTCTGCTAATGAGGACAATTCAACATTGAAGATCGCAGATTTTGGCTTTGCCAGGTAAATAATTCCAACATCATATAGTTCCATCATACCTTGAGTCAGTGATAGAAACTTAAAAGCAGAAAATGAAGAATTAGGCTGGAAGGTGGTGTTTATATTGATTAATCAGAAGAGATCCAGCAATGGAGGCTCTCCTCCCAAGCTTGACAGCCGATTACAATACTCAGAAAATAGAAAAGATGACATATATCCCTCTCCACTACAAAGGATATAAATAATAATTTAGATTCACCCCTCTAACAGCCTAACCGACTCATGCATCTTTACCCTACACGTGGACCATTCCTTCTCTTGTAAACAATACAACTGTTGGGCTGATAAGTGGGCTGATCATCTTTGATTAAATTGGGCTTTATAACTGGGTCTTTATCATCGTGCCTTGTAGCTTAGAGCTAAAAGAACATCTCATTGTATTTGCAGGTCTTTGCAACCTAGAAACCTTGCAGAAACCTTATGTGGTTCACCACTATATATGGCACCAGAAATAATGCAACTTCATAAGTATGATGCCAAGGTGTTATTTTCTTTAAAAATGCACATGACACTTTAATTTAGTTTCTCTTATGACCTATCTCCTATATTAATATACACATGGAAATACAGGCAGATTTATGGAGTGTTGGTGCCATTTTGTTTCAACTTGTAACTGGGAGAACACCATTCACAGGAAACAATCAGATTCAGGTTTGTATATCTTGTACTACCACTAGGTGTTAGAGATTCAAGGACATTATGATTTCTTATAATGATTTTAAGTTAACAATCTGACCTAATGTTTGTTATGCTTCATTGCTTTGTTCTTATTCCGCATTTCATGCAGTTGCTTCAAAATATCATGAAATCAACTGAATTGCAGTTTCCTCCAGATGTGAAGGACTTAAGTCCCGAGTGCATTGATCTGTGTCGAAAATTACTGCGACAAAATCCAGGTATATGTAACTTAGACTTTACACAATAACAAAAGTTATAGAAGCAACAAATGTTGTATGTAGAGATGGCAAGATGGTCTGGTCACCTAAAAATTTAAAATGGGTCATCTTTAGTACGGGCCAAATTGGGTTTGGCCGTTTTGGTCGAGTGGCAAGCAATTTTTTCTGTTTCTTTTAATTAATAAATAAATAATTTATGTGCTATTAAGATTACAAAAAATAACATCATTATTACAGTAGTGTGTGTTAGTTGCTTTGGTGCAGCATTTTGAGAGATGCCAAATTTTATTTGCAGCATATTATGTATGCTATTAGTGCAAAATACATTGTATGCTAAACATTATCTACGTCTTTCATATAAGATAATTGTAAAATACAGAACCAGTCAAGTCTATCATTTAATATAATTGGTAAAATTCGTTATATGTTATATAAAGTATAAGGTAAAATCCTAAAATACAGGATTAGAAAAGTCTACTTAGTTGTAGGTAGTTCGTGATTTCTCTCAAATTCAGATCCCTGTTATTTCTGAACTTGATTTCTTTGATGCACAGTTGAAAGGTTGACATTTGAGGAATTCTTTACACACCCATTTTTCACACAAACAAAACCTGACGAGTTATCAAGGTAAATAATAGCAGAAGTGATTCTTTCAGTTACTGGCATCGTTTGCTGCATAACTTGGGCATAATAAATATCAATCTGGTATATGCAGAGATAGAAGGCCACAAAGAACAACTAATGCATTTCCATATTCCAAAAGCCCAGCTTATAAGAAGAAAGAAGAAAATAGTCAAGAAGACAATCTACCATTTAGTCTTGATGATGATCCAAATGTTGTCAATGGAAGTCCGTCTTCTGTTAATAGGTCACCTCTGAGATCCACTTATGGATTCTCACTGCATACTGATGTCGATAAAAGGGGCTTGTCAAAAGACATGGAAATTTCTTCTAGGTATAACAGTATCAGACATAAATCAGATAACGGTTTTCCACCTGGAAATCGTAGATCTTCAGAAGGAAATCTAAAAGAATCATTGAGATCAATTGACCATGGGCCAGTTAATACGCGGTCCAAAGGTATGTTTTTCAAACGAACTCCCAGTTAATAAGAAAAAGCAATTTTGATGACACTTGGGTGCCGTCTACTTTTATGCCGGAGGTTTGTCAGGAAACAGTCTCTCTACCTATGGTTAGAGGCATGACTGTCTACATTTTACCTCCCCCATACCCTGCTCTAGCGGGATTAGGTATTGTTTTTGCTGTTGTCCCGGTCATTGGGTTCAATGGATGCTTACCTTATATTTTGTGTTTGAAATTGAACAGTTGTGGACTCGTTGGAGTTTATTGATCAGGATTATGTTTTAGTATCTGGTCCCTTGGGGGATGCATCTTCTTTAGCAAGTAATTCTAAGGCGAGTCAAATAGCAGCAGCATCCAAATCACCTTCTAGGGATATCCAGTCAACATCTAGTGCACCTTTGCCCATAATTGGTGGTGCTGCCAGTAAAATCCGCTGCACCGGGAGTTTCGAAAGTCAATGCTCTGCACCCTCTGGGACTTCCCATGGATCGATTGATATAATTGATGCTTCAGAACAGCCACCAACTGACAGCATGGCAAGGATCAAGTCATTGCATGATTGTGCCTCTGCCATCTCTGAGCTGGTCAATGACAAGGTATGTTTAAAATGTAGTACATTGAATTAAACGTTATATCTAATAGTTAACCTTTTCAATTTCTTACATAAAAAAAGATGGAGGCAGGACACCGGCTAGAAGCGTTCTCAATCCAGCTTGTGATCCTTGCAATATGGAAGCAAGCACTTGATATCTGTCACACACAGGCTGCTTCAGCCATTAAAGGAAGTCCAACCCAAGAAATTACAACATTGAACATGATCACCAACAAAGAACTTGATACTCCTGATCTCCAAGCACGTCTGGAAACTGCCACATCTCCACAGGATGTTTGTGGTCATATTGAGAGAATATTTCTTGGTGAAGTTGAAAATGCCGAACAACTTGCCAAGGTTATTGAGCCTGGTACGCCATATAACACAATATTGTAACACCATTAATATTACTATACACTAGAAAAAACAGTTCAACTATAGAAGGTATAAGTTAATTGGACTATGATTCTTCTGTGTCTTCTCCAGGAAATGTCGGTATGCCAGATGCAATGGAAACAATATTTCAGGCTGCCCTTGATTTTGGCAGACATGGGGCAGTAAGTCTCCTTTTTGCTTATTATAAATTCCTCACTATTCATGACTATAAACAATACGCTAGTAAAGAAAATGATTTAATGGGTGTTTGGGATTGCTTACGTTCAAAGTGCTTATCTGCTTATTAAGCAGAATGAATAAGCAGTCACCTCCCGGTTTATTCCAAACTGCTTATCTATTCTAACATAAGCAGATAAGCAGATCTTATTCAAACACCCCCCTTGCTGTATAGGAGCTAATCTATCACTTGGGGTAGAATACGACTCAAGTTGTGGTCACAGGAGAGAAAAAAAGAAAAAAAATACACATATTGTGTGGTCAAACTCCGCTATGACATTTTAATCTTCACATAAAATGGGTGATCTGTGTGTTTTGGCAGGTGGACGAGTGCATGGGTTTTGCTGATAACGCAGCAACATTTTATTCAAAAGCGGTGCGTTTGTTAAGTTTTCTTCTAGTGGAAGCACCTTCACTCATCCTTAATCCCCCATTCTCTATCACAAACTCAGATCGTTATAGGCTTAGGACATATATCGATGTTCTTAACAACAGACAAAGCCATTCAAGATCTCAAAGGATAACACTCCTCAAGGGTGGTGGTCATGATCGCCATTCTCCATCAGTTTGATTGTACATATTTACCATGCTTTGTAAAATTCTTTGTTGTACAGCTATTCTTTGTGCGACTTTGATTTGAACATGATGTTGGCCATATATGGGCTCCCGGTGGGTTCATATTCAACATTTCTGTAATTTAGACCGATAGCTGAGACAGGGGGAAACGAAGAAAATTACATAAAGATTGGAAGTTGGGTGCTTGAATTCATGGTTTGAATCTGGTTAGTAGGTTATGTTCAGGTGATATGTAACAGCTAAACCTAGTTATACTTCGTACTCCAACAAATCTTCCAAAAGGATAGTGAACAAAATTTTTATAGGTGCTTACGTCTGTTTTTGTTCAAGTGTTCTTTTGGGGGATTTGAAGGATGTAATCATGACTGAAAACCAGTCGAGTTTTCATCAAATAACTTGACCGTATGAGTTGAGCTTTTGTCAAGCTTAAGCATGAAATTGGAGAAAAAAAAAGAAGAGACAAACTTGAAATATATAGCGGGCTAAGCTCAAGCTCAATAGGTGGTGATTCGAACACCTACTGAGCTTCTCAAAACATTACGTAAAATGTCGGTTGATTGCATACTACTATACTAGCTTAAGAAACCGCGCATGCATGAGTGTTGTGAAAATAAATGTTTAATATTAATAAGTATGTAATGAATGTTTCAAGTTTCATTAAAAAGAAAAAAACATTATTCAGTTTTACACAATAAACAAGAGACGGGACAAATACTGTAAAAGCAAAGCAGCAATACTTAACATATTTTATAGTAAATCACGTTTCAATTAGCAAGATTTATTGGTAAATTGTATGTATTTACTGTATCGATTTTAGATATTTCGTCAACATTCTTAACATCAAAGCCTTTGCAATAATCTTCTTGATTTGTGCTAGACAATGCACAACCAAAGAAGATGTGTCATTTTTATTTTCAGCAAGACTAAAAATATGTTTTTATATAATATTAGTAAATAAAAAATAATATTGAAATAATTATTACTAAACATATATTACTAAAGTTAACCTTTCAATGATGTGGCTTGAAACATGAGATGCTTCTAAGAATGTACACCTCATGCTCTAATAGATACTAATCTTACAACTCACAATTTAGAAGACTTTAATCATGTCTAGAAACCTTTATGACATTCACATCATTTGATGAAATGACACGGTCTATAATATCTATAAAAACGAAAATAGTTGAATTTTGTAAGTAATTAAGCTGTTTAAACTATCAACTATGTTCTAAAGAAACTTAGTTAACTATACGGAAAACATCTATAATATTAATTTTAATTAACTAAACGTAATACTTTGATTGACTCTCCATTGGATAAATCACGAAAATCAACACCGTAAATCATTATCAAAGTTAGAATGAAAATCAACTACTGGTTTCACAATAATACCCTTGTAAAAGTTAAGTTTCGAATCATGATCAAAACCTTTAAATGTGGGATTGTTTTCTGCCACTCAGAAATTAGAGATTAGAAAAGCTTTACCCTCCTTTAATTGATTTTCGAACCGGTTTTGTCAAGCTTAAGCATGAAATTGGACAAAAAAAAAGAAGAGACAAACTTGAAATATATAGTGGGCTAAGCTCAAGCTCAATAGGTGGTGATTCGACCACCTACTGAGCTTCTCAAAACATTATGTAATATGTCGGTTGATTGCATACTAGCTTAAGAAACCGTGCATGTATGAGTGTTGTAAAAATAAATGTTTAATATTAACAAGTATGTGATGAATGTCTCAATTTTCATTAAAAAGAAAAAAAATTATTCAGTTTTACACAATAAACAAGAGACGGGACAAATACAAATTGTTTAAGGCAAACATATTACAAGAAAGTTAATATTTTGTGTAGTACTCATCTATATATTGCATTAGTTGTTTTATTAGTCGGATAGCAATAAGTAGTTTTATTAGTTGGATTTTAATAACTTTAGCTACCTGAGTATAGAGAATTATCTAAATTGTAGAAGCAAAGCAGCAATACTTAACATATTTTATAGTAAATCACATTCCAATTATTCTCGTGGTCGAATACTAGCGTGCTTATATGTTCCACCAAATGTGAATGTAGATTATTATGCGTTCATGACAATGTAGTTCGTAAAGTGTCGTGTTTGTATTATTTCACACTTTATTATTTATAATGCTAAATTACGTTGTTGATCCTTTAAACTAATACTTGTCTCATGGATTATTTGACCAGCTGGAGACGGTTTGTTTGATCAGCCGAGTATTTAAAGGACCATTAGTGAAACAAGTATCCATTTAAAGGAGCACTAGTATAATTTAACATTCTAAAAAACCAAATATTAAATAAAGCAAAACCTAAATGACGAAGCAAGTAATTAATTCTACTTTCTTAATCTCGTTTCACTTGTTCTTCAACTTCTCCGTGGATGCAACTACACATTCCAACATAAGTACCACATAAATAATTCGAGTGGATGCATATAATTAGCTGAATGCATCTACAAAATCTCACCTAAGTGCATCTAGCTACACTGGTCCATCTAATTAATAGTACTACGTACTAGAGTCACATAATAACGTTTAAGGATGCATGATTATGTAAATTCATCTCCGTTAATATATGGAGAGATGTAATAACTAGATGGTTTTAGTATGCTCTGTATGTGTACTAGGCTAATAGGCTTAGGGGTTGTTTGTTAAAACAGAATGATTAAGCACTAAATGATTATGTGGTCTGAATAATTCAAAGGCTCTGAATGAATCTGCCTCTGAATGTGACATGTTGTTTGATATAGGTTCTGAATGATTCAGAATACACTTTAAGGTAGAATGATTCAGCAGCCTTATGCTGAATCATTCAGCACAGTCTTCATTCAGAGGTAGCAATCAAACACGCTGAATGGTTCCATTAAGCAGCAAACAAACAGCCCCTTAATGTTGCTTATGCAATTAAGTCACGAGTAAATATCTGAAGGATCTAAATGAAGCCCGCTGGTTGGCTGTTAAGAACGTTCCAAGTATATAAGGACTAAAGAACTATGTATGGTCTATGGCGGTCTTGCAGAGGAGCTTAGTGTAGTGAAAAGCGTGGGAGATTGAGTGAAATTCATGGATGAATAGCGTGGGGGATTGAGTGTGGCAAGATGCATGTAAGGAATTCATGAGCGGACAATCTAATTGAAGGAGGAGGAATTGGACGACTAAGATTGGTTCTCACGGTTCTCGTAATAAAAACGGTTCTCAAATGAACTTTTCACTATATAATTGTGTGTGTGAGAGAGAGAGAGAGAGAGAAGTTCAAACGAGAACTGTTTTTCGTATGAGAACTCGATCCCCTCACATTTTTCATCCATGAATTCCACTTACCACTTGAATGACCAAGATTAGTTCTCGCAGTTCTCGTATGAAAAACAGTTCTCGTTTGAACCCTCCCATATATATATATATATATATATATATATATATATATAGGGAGAATATCATTTGAGAACCAATTTTATTGCGAGAACCAATCCTAGCCGTCCAATATCCCATCTTTTAATTCAATTGCCCGCCCATGAATTCATCAAATGCACCCTACCACACTCTATCTCCCACGCTCTTCATCCATGAATTTCACTTACCAATTGAATGGCTAAGATTGGTTTTTGCGGTTCTCACACTAATAATGGTTCTCAAATGAACCCTCCCTTATATATAGGGGAATATTCAAATGATAATGAGAAATTAAATGAAAATGAGAGACTCAATCTCAACCGTTCATTTTGTAAGTGGAATTCATGGATGTAGAGCGTGAGGGATAGAGTGTGGCAAGATGCATGTGAGAATTCATGGGTGGGCAATAGAATTGAAGGATGGAGAATTGGACGGCTGAAATTGAGTATCCCATTCTCATTTTTATTTGAATCTCCCACTATATATATATATATGTATGTATATATATAGGGGAAGGTTTATTTGAGAACCAATCTTATTGTGAGTACCTCGAGAACCAATCTTAGCCGTTCATTTACTAAGTGGAATTCATGGATGGAGAGCGTGGGGGGATTGAATGTGCCAAGGTGCATGAGATGAATTCATGGGTGGGTGATAACTTTGAAGGAAAGGGAATTGGACGGCTCAAATTGGTTCTCACGGTATTCGTAATAAAAAACATTTCTCAAATTATCTTTTCCCTATATATATATATATAGTTAGGATCAGAAAACATCTTTAAAATGATAACAGAGAGAACACTTTTGGCCTTTGATTTCATTGATCTGATGGTTTAAAAACTGCCATGTTTTTTGAATTTCTGTTTTACTATACCTGATGCATCAATGCATACAAAAGTGTTTGTCTATATGGTTGATCTGATGCATCAATGAATACAAATCTTTAAATTGTTAATATTATAGAAATAATTTTGATTTTAAGATTTAGAATGTAAACTTGACTTTTGGGTAGTTATGGGTGAACATGAACGTAAAGGAGAAATGTTAAATTACAAGTTTACCCATGTTCTCACTATTGTGTATCTTAAATGAGAACTGTTTTTCATACGAGAACCAATCTAGTGAGGGATTTTCTTAAAAAATCAAGCCTCGCAAATTAATGACAGCTCACCTGGACGTAATTCATGGCTGGGTAAATATATAAAAGACCAAAATACCCCTATTAATGAGTCATTAATGATGTTACAAATAATTCACATAATTTTTGTACAAAAAACGGTTTTCAATTAAACTTTTTCCTATATACATACACAAGGGCATTGGAAAAATATAAACTGTGTAACTATTATAATTTTCAACTATAGGAATCCTTCTGATAAAATTGTTGGGCTACTGATAGCTATCAAGTATAAATAAGACTAATAGCCACACAATTTTCTTATAGGAAGTGTGTGTGTTTTATAAGTTAATGACAAATATTGTTGTCTTGTTAGGCAAGAAGAGTGTCATGTGATCTTCATGTGCCAACTTAATTAATAAGCTTTTTCCTTTTCCATGTATTTTATATTATGTTATATTTTCTCTATTTTTTTCTTTTTGTGTTAGGCAAACATACCACTCATGCCAATTAAATTACAACTACAATAAGACCATCAACATCCAACCCAAATTATCAATGCCACATTAGCATTCACATCAATATTTACTTTCAACCCTATCAAACCCACAAACCCTCATATCCAACCCTATTTAACCTCACACCAAATATTAATAATATATAAATATATATTTTCAATATATATATATATATATATTAAATAAAAGAGAAAGAGAGAATAAGAAGAAAAAAAACAACCCGCAACAGATTCACCATCTAGCTGTGCTCTCAACCCAACCTCACCCCGTCACCAGCGATAGTGATCCCATTGGGTTGGGAAGGGAACCCGCCATCGGGTAGCCTCCGATGCGGGTGGTCTAAGATAGTTGGATCTATATCTATATTTCACTTTTTCAACTTGTTACCATTTTTTATTAAAAACTGAAATTTAGACTCTTTTTTTGCTTAAAAAGTTGACATTGTCTTTATTGGTAAGTAACATTTCTTGAAATTTTGCCTAAAGATAAATGGTTAGGACTACACGTGAATAAGGGCATGTATGTATGCATTAACATGTTTATATGTGAATTAAGAAAAATATTAATTATATGGGTATTATTTCAAGCTCGCCCTTTATTATTTGATTTGATTTGATTGATGATGCCGGTTGTTTATATATATATATATATTTTTTTTTCATATGAATTTACATAAACAAACACACAACATATGACGTGTGTAACTTAAAAAAAGTTGGTAAGGATTCGAACATAACCATTTTATGTTTTAAGTTTTATTAATTCTAGATTTGAGCTCGACTATAAAAAAGTTGGCAAGTAATTACAAGAAACATAGCACATGTAACTGAAGAACCAGCTGGCAAACATGCTTCCTTTTAAACAGACAAGGTATTTCCTAGACCTGTATTTCAGCCCTTGTCCTAGTTTTATCTTCTAGTGCCCCACTTTCTTATTCATTTCTTCAATACAATATATATATATATATTTTTTATTTTTAAAAAAGAATAAAAAATTATTTCCTTAGAGTAACTAGAGTAAGTTTGTTATCAAGTTAGTTATTCCTCATCACAGGCCCTTTGATCTCTAATTAGTTACTCACCAGGAGCATTCATACCGACTACTGTGTTAGTATCACTAACAACCCACGGTAATAACATTCATCGTTAGACCCTCACATATTTATTTGTCTTGAATTCTAATCGTTGAAAATAAGTTTAACAAACCTTCCAACTCGTGACACGAACAACGAGGTGAACCACAAACCTTCCAACTTGTGTGATAAAATTTTGATATGTTTTAAGCCTAGTACTTAAAGTCTTAGCGTTGTTTTAGGATTGTTGGAGGTCAAAGTGAATATTAAAATAGAGGCCTTTTGATAATTTTTTTTTACATATTCTAAATTTACTTTCCCTGCTTTTTTTTTTATAAAATCTTTTAAATCGATTAGTATAATAACTATGTATCAATCGATAAAATAGCCAAGATATTTAGTCTTTCTTAGGGATATTGTCAATTTCAAATAATTGCATTTTACTAATTTCATATTTCAAAAGAAATTTCTATCCAAGCAATAGTCATAAACATTATTCTATATCCAATATACGCATTTGAAAAAGAATTAAGTTTTTATAGTAAAGTAATCGGTAAGTGTGTCATTACCTAAATGAGTAATTTCTTTTAAAAGTCCTAACTTAAAGACTAAATCAATATCATTAATATCGTTGTGTATCATATTTTTCAAGGTGTGTGTATAACTTATGGAGCTTTTAAACTTTTAACACGTAAAGCTTTAACTTTTAACAGCTTTACCCTTCAAACACATCTGTGTACACTCCATTGAGATATCTTGTCTTAAATCACCTATTTGATTTTTTAAAGAAGATTATTGTTAAGATGATGATAATTTGTGCGCAATTGTCGATCTATTAGATATTTAATCTTATAATATGTATGACATAACTAGGTAACGATGACCCACGAGTAGTGTCATAAAACAAAAAAAAATAATAAGTATTTTAAAAACTAACGTAAAAACAAAATTACTTGAAATAAAGAAGATGAAAATTTTAATAATTGAAAACTGATATTTACTATGAAAATTTCGTAGTGACTTGACACAATTTGGTTCTAGGTCAAATATATTTATGTTGAATTTGTTCATATTACAAAAATTATAACATTTAACATCATTAATTTTTAAATAAAAAAGATCTTCGCGGAAAAACTTTTTTAGAACTATTCATTTGTCATCCTAAAAATAAAAATTTAAAATTTAAAACAAGAATAAGCATAATATTATTTATTATATAATGTTAAAAGAAAGATTTGATGGGTAAAAAAAGAAACTTAAAAAATTTCCTTCATAAATTTTTTTAATCAGACTATTTAAGGAAAAGAAAATTTGAGTGTATTTATTACATAATTTGAAACTAATATGAAATTCAAGGTTAGATTTGTATATATTTTTTTACTCTCAAACCGATGATAAAGTGGGAGGCATATGTTTAACAAAATAGCTTACTAGTTATATATACTAACATTTTGTAGGAAGTTAACTTCCAGCAAAATGTTAGTATGTATAATTTGAACTAGGCGTAAGTTCGTAACACACATGCTTCAATGCATTAAAGAAATTGATAAGTCGTACGTGCTTATTATCTTACACAATCCATTTAACGCACAAAAGTAGGTACCAAGTTAGAGTTTATGAGTTATGTGTAGAATTTTGCAGAAAATCCGTCTTGTTGATGAACAATAAATTATTTTTTGAAGATATATGTCTTAGATACTTCACATATGAGATTACTTTGAATGTGGTCTTAATGTATGCTTGAGTGTGTTTATATGCTTAAATGATTTAATGCCCTAATTTTTTTTAATCATTTACAAACACAAACTTTTTATATATAAAATCAGTTTATATGTACTAAACTTCATATTGTATGTACTAAAGTTATAATATTTGTTGGGAAAAATAGGCTTATAAATACATCCTCTTTTGTTGACACAAAAATATACAACTTGTTTATATAATTGTATGTATTAACATTAACATATGTGCACATATACATATATATATTCAATCAAATATATTTTCATCTATAATCTACAAAACAAGCTTCATCAAATGGCCAAGCTCCAATCGTCTAGATCCGAGTTCAAGTAGAAGCCGTTGTCGAAGATTCCTACAAACAAACGTTTGAAGTTTATGAGCTTACAAAATAAATAATCAAATGAATTTAAGTTTTTTATAAAATAATTTTTATAAAATAATTTTTATAAAAACTTGTATAAAAATTGAGACAATTTTTTATAAAATCACAAGCTTGGTAGACAAAGCAAATGAAGTCCTATTTTGGCAAATACTAAACATAATCTTTTATTGAAATAAGCCAAAACCATATTTAGCAAAAGGAATCTCTCAAAGAGGTAAACTTCCAACATGTTTTGTGCATTTGGTTTTCAAACTACCATCTTTATGATTAAATTCAAACTTAAGAAGTATGGCACTAACCCAACTTTTCTAAAGCTTCTTTTCAGTGCATTTTTATGGTAAAAATGGGTTGTGTGTGGTTTTGGTAAAAGGCCAACGTCTATATTCACAAGGCTCAAAAAGTTCCAGCAGGCCGACGGTCGATTCCACGGTCGACCGTGGATCGACCGTGGACAGTCTTGACACTTTTTGAGCTTGCACCTTTTTCCTTATTTAAGGCAACTCAAGTCTTGTTTTATAAAAAAACTCTTGCAATCTGAAAAACACAAAATATATACAAAATCTTGTGAGCTCATATTCTTTGATAAATATTCAATCTTTCAAGATCAAGAATGAAGCAAGAGTGAAAGCCTTCAAAGTTCAAACACTACATTACCTTCTTATATATTTGTAATTGTGTGAGGATCATCTCTAGCCTTAGAATTAGAGAGAAGTGAGGATCATCTCTAGCCTATAGAATTAGAGAGAAGTGAGGATCAACTCTACCCTTTCCAATTAGAGTGAAGTGAGGTTTATCTTAACCTTGTTTGCAAGAGTGAAGTGTAATTCTTGTAAGCTAAAGAGAGAAGTTGTAAAAGGTTTATCTCTACCTTCAAAGAGAGAAGTTAGTGGAGCAACTCTTGGTGGGTGAGGCCAAGGAGTTGATGTAGAGCAAGGTTGTTAACCCTTGCTTGAACCACTATAAATCATTGTGTCCAAACTACTTCATTGGTGATATCTTTCTTCCTTAAACTCTTTAATTACTTGCAAATATTGTTAAAAACTTCAAAAAGTGGGCATATAACCTATTCACCTCCCCCTCTAGGTTCTAACAATATTTTTTTTATTTTTTATGTAACAAAAGTGCATACAATAGCAATAAATTAAAAGTTGATACACACAATAGAAAATTTTAAAGTGCACTACACATTTTTATAACGGCAGAACACACGCTCTCTAAACCTAATCCTAAATCTACATTTATGACTATCACAAAACTTGAACACCCACAACGTACCTTGACAAAGATTACCCAAAAAAAATGTTCGTATCTCAAAATCCTGGCTATTGGAGTCCGGTTTCAAGAAGCCTAACAAAAGCAACATTAATCAAACTAAGTTGCTATCCATGTTGTCTATGCTATGACCCCAAACCTTTACTATTGAGCCATGTAACGCTTGAGCATTGTCCTTGCCATAAGCTATATATCATATTCAAGAGAGAGAGAGAGAGAGTATTAGTGAAACAAATATTGGTTGGAGGACAAAAGGCATAGTATTGGTTGGAGGACAAAAGGCATAGTAGAGTGAGTAACATTCATCTGGTTCTTGGTGATCATTGATCAATATGAATGTTTAATGAATTGTAAAGAACAAACCGGTTATATTTAATGCTTAATAGATTATGTTGGTAGTATTTCTAAATTAAACACGATTATGTTTAACGTTTAATGAATCATGTCGGGTTTGGTATTTCTGGATAAATAATGGTTTTAATATGAACGTTGGTTTTAAATATAACTAATATAAATAAAGAGAAAAAAATAAAGGACTAACATGTTACACATTTAAATGTAAAATGATCATCGATCTTGTCCTCATGTATAAAGCACATAAGGGGAGTAAATGAGGACATTTATCCGACATTTAAAAAAAGGTCGAAATTGATCAATTATTTAAAAAAAATTCCGTAAAGCAATTTTCAAACTTAAATGACGAAATCAGTAATTTGATTATGAAATACAAATGATGAAATTAACTCTTATTAGAATAATTAATTTTTATTTTTCTTTTATCTTATAAATGTTAACATATAATATTTGGTCTAAAATTGAATAAAGATAATTATTGATCAAAACTATCATAATCTCACTAAAATATGTATCTTTTTTCTGTTACCAATATCATTGATAAAATTGTTAAATTACATAAGCAAATTTGAATTTTTTTTCTCAAAAACGACAAATTATTTTCCATTAGTTTTCAACATACTATAAGTTAAAATCATTGTATATAAAAAAAACTATACATTTTTTCATATTCAACATTTTTGGTCAATGTTAGCATTTATGAGAAAAATAATTTTTTTTCATACTTTTGTATGTCACATGTTTGTTAAAAAGCGGCGCGTTTGATTTTTAAATGTTTGTATGTTTGTCAATGAATATATTGGTGAAACTTAAACCGGAATGTTAAAGACAACAAGCTTTTACTCTATAAAGCATACATACATGTTTTAAAACTTCGCGTAAACATGTGAATGGAATAAAGTGTCTCGTTTTAGTTTTATATGGCAACAATTTATATGTTTTGACTAAAATTTTAACTAAATTAGTAATTTTATAAAGAATTCTCAAAAGAATAGGTTTTTAAAAATAAATTTATGATTAACCTCTTAGGTCCAGCTTTCAATACTCCCTCTCTTCGCCTCACTGATTTTACACACCGCCTTCCTTTTCGTGCTGAGTATATGTCGTAGGGACCGCATGTTTGCTGTTAAATAGAAACATTCAGTGTTGAATATTGAATCGTTTAGCATTTCGTATATTTGATTATCGCATCTGAATAAAAGCGGTGTTGAATGAAACAGAAGAATCATGCTGAATCATTCCACCTTAATGTACATTCTAAATAATTAGGCATCAAGTATTTTACTCTAAGGCCCTGTTTGGTTGGACGGAATTCCTGGGACTGTGGGAATTGGAATCCAATTCCCATAGAATCCGGTGTTTGGTTTGCTTTGGAAATGGAATTTTAAGGAATTTAAATCCCTTGTGGGAGGGAAAGTGAATTCCTTCAAAAGAGAGAGAGAATTTAGAAACCATAGATGAGGGAATTTGACAGATTACAATTATACCCTTAAACAACCCTAACTTTTCTTGTTACCCGTTGTCCCTCTCCTCTGCTCATTACGACAACTCCACACAACCCTAGTCCTCGTACGATCGCTCCTTCCTTCATCGACCGCTCCACACAGGTCCCTTCCTTCGTCGACCTCTCCTCTGCTCATTACGACAACTCCACACAGGTCCCTTCCTTCATCGACCGCTCCACACAGGTCCCTTCCTTCGTTGGCAACTCCACACAGGGCCTTCCCTCGTCGTTCGCTCCGTCCTCGTTGACAGGTCCTCCTCCGCCGCCGGTAAGTTACCATTATCTTCTCTCTCTCCCTCACTCTCTCCCCCGTATTCTCCTTCTCTCTCTCTCTTTCTAAGCACAGCCTTGATTTTGTTTTTGTAATCTGTGCTTGTAATCTGTTTTTGTGGGTACTGATTTAGCCTCTTTTTGTAATCTGTTTTAGCCTTGATTTAGCCTGTTTTTGAATCTATTTTTGTAATCTGTTTTAGCGTTGAAAATCTGTTCTTGTGAATCTGTTCTTGTGGGTACTGACTTAGCCTTCAAAATATGTTCTTGTAACTGATTTGTGAATAGAAATTTGATTTAAATTTGATTACAAGAACATATTACCTCTATTTGGTTTAAATTTGACTAATATGCTATCTCATATGCTATCTCGGTCGACTTATATGCTATCTCAACTAATGATTTTGTGGGTACTGATTTATTGATTGATCTGTTTTAGTAAATCTATTCTTTTAATTTGTTCTTGTAATATGTTTTTGTGGGTACTGATTTAGCCTTGAATCTGTTCATGTAATTTGTAATTGATCTGTTCATTGAGTGAGAAGATCCCTCCCGAGATTTTAAAGATGAATTCACTAACCCAATTCGAGAAGTTCAAAGTTTTGACCAAGATAAGAAGCGACCCTATTAACGTACAAAACTTTTGGCAATTGGAAGAAAGCGATAGAGAGGCTTGGGTCAAATACATCTTGGAAGCGTAGTATTATGAATTAGGATGTTATTTTGGATGTTGATTGATGTTGGATATGTAAGTTTTTGATAACTATATCTTGGTAAAATCATCCCAAGTATATCGAACGATGGATGTATCGAAAGATTACTAGATTATTAGCATGTTTATCATATTAACATTAACATGTAATGACTTTATCTTATTATGTTTATTAACATGTTTATTAGCATGATTTTATAATTTATATAATATATTCTTTACATAAAAGTTATAAAACAAACTAAAATTAAGTAAAAAAACAAGAAGGGCAATTCTGTCCTTTTACATTACTGGAATCAAATTCATCTACATTATCTACCAACCAAACAGAGTATGGAATTTGATTCCAATTCCATTTCCTGCCAACCAAACAAATTACAGATTCAGATTCCAATTTCAATTCCTGACAGATTCCAATTCCTACAGAGATTCCAATTCCTTTAGAAACATTCTGCGAACCAAACGCCACCAAATACTCTCTTTCACATGTTGTTTTGTTAAACAATCATATCTTATAATATAATACATCACTATTAAGGTTTAAATGATAATTGGTATCATTTAGATTGTTTATTCAAAACCCTTATTAAACAGCATGTCATATTCAGATGTAGTTTTATACAGAGACTTTGAATTATTCAGACCATAGAATCATTCGGTGCTTAATGATTTTGTTTTAATAAATAGTCTCTTAAATTATTATCAATATTACTATTGTTAATATATTAAAATTTTCAAATAATTAATTTTATAAGTTATTTGCTTTTTTATAACTTCATACATATAATGTTCGGTGTAAAACTATATATATATATATATATATATATAACAGTCTCATTTTTATCTATATTTCGATATAAGTTTCATCGTAATACGATTTTATCTAAAAGATGTATTTTTAAAAATTGAAATACTTATAGACCCTAACACATAATGTTCGGTGTACATGTAAATATACAATTGCAATTATCTCTTTTTATCTACATTTGAAAGAAAAATGTTCAATATAGTTTAATTCATAGCCCTAAGAGACTAATTTTAGCCTTTAGATCAATGATGTCAATAGTCCATATTGCATTTTAAATTTTTGAGCGGAGTGATATTTTCGTAATTCACATGTGAATGGATACTAAATCATATGTGATTTAATTTTAAAATTTTAGGACTATGTTTTTTATTTTTTATGTAACAAAAGTGCATACAATAGCAATAAATTAAAAGTTGATACACACAATAGAAAATTTTGAAGTGCACTACACATTTTTATAACGGCAGAACACACGCTCTCTAAACCTAATCCTAAATCTACATTTATGACTATCACAAAACTTGAACACCCACAACGTACCTTGACAAAGATTACCCAAAAAAAATGTTCGTATCTCAAAATCCTTGCTATTGGAGTCCGGTTTCAAGAAGCCTAACAAAAGCAACATTAATCAAACTAAGTTGCTATCCTTGCTGTCTATGCTATGACCACAAACCTTTACTATTGAGCCATGTAACGCTTGAGCATTGTCCTTGCCATAAGCTATATATCATATTCAAGAGAGAGAGAGAGTATTAGTGAAACAAATATTGGTTGGAGGACAAAAGGCATAGTATTGGTTGGAGGACAAAAGGCATAGTAGAGTGAGTAACATTCATCTGGTTCTTGGTGATCATTGATCAATATGAATGTTTAATGAATTGTAAAGAACAAACCGGTTATATTTAATGCTTAATAGATTATGTTGGTAGTATTTCTAAATTAAACACGATTATGTTTAACGTTTAATGAATCATGTCGGGTTTGGTATTTCTGGATAAATAATGGTTTTAATATGAACGTTGGTTTTAAATATAATTAATATAAATAAAGAGAAAAAAATAAAGGACTAACATGTTACACATTTAAATGTAAAATGATCATCGATCTTGTCCTCATGTATAAAGCACATAAGGGGAGTAAACGAGGACATTTTTACGACATTTAAAAAAAGGTCGAAATTGATCAATTATTTAAAGAAAATTCCGTAAAGCAATTTTCAAACTTAAATGACGAAATCAGTAATTTGATTATGAAATACAAATGATGAAATTAACTCTTATTAGAATCATTAATTTTTATTTTTCTTTTATCTTATAAATGTTAACATATAATATTTGGTCTAAAATTGAATAAAGATAATTATTGATCAAAACTATCATAATCTCACTAAAATATGTATCTTTTTTCTGTTACCAATATCATTGATAAAATTGTTAAATTACATAAGCAAATTTGAATTTTTTTTCTCAAAAACGACAAATTATTTTCCATTAGTTTTCAACATACTACAAGTTAAAATCATTGTATATAAAAAAAAACTATACATTTTTTCATATTCAACATTTTTGGTCAATGTTAGCATTTATAAGAAAAATAATTTTTTTTCATACTTTTGTATGTCACATGTTTGTTAAAAAGCGGTGCGTTTGATTTTTAAATGTTTGTATGTTTGTCAATGAATATATTGGTGAAACTTAAACCGGAATGTTAAAGACAACAAGCTTTTACTCTATAAAGCATACATACATGTTTTAAAACTTCGCGTAAACATGTGAATGGAATAAAGTGTCTCGTTTTAGTTTTATATGACAAAATTTATATGTTTTGACTAAAATTTTAACTAAATTAGTAATTTTATAAAGAATTCTCAAAAGAATAGGTTTTTAAAAATAAATTTATGATTATTTTCTTTTTGTATTTTACATTATCTTAGCGTTTACATTTTAAAGAAAGTTAACCATTTATGTATGTATATGTATGTAACGGCTACACAGATTCCCGCCTATACATATAAATTATAAATATACACCCCACACATATATCCACAGCCATTTTATTCTGGAGGCACATATCATCCACTTCCCAAACTTCAATAAAAAACAACAAAATCATTCCTTTTTTTTTTTCTCTAAAAAAATGACCAAAATCGACACCCTTCGTCGAGTATTCCTCCCTTGTTTCACCTCCACCGCCGCCATCTCCGACCACCGTACCACCACCACTACTAAAAAACGCCTCAGCACCTCCCTCCGGGACGACATAACACAAGCCCAAGAAACCCTCGTTTCCGATGACCCACAAGATCAAGACTCCGATTCATCGCCATTCGTACTCTCCTCCCACTTCTCAAACGCGCCGCCACGATCCTCCAGAACCATGGTCATCGGCACCATCTTCGGCCACCGCCGCGGCCACGTCTGGTTCGCCGTCCAACACGACCGTCTCAAAATTCGACCTTCTCTGCTTCTAGAACTTTCCATCCCGACCCAAACACTTGTTCAAGAAATGCGGTTCGGGTTAGTCCGGTTAGCCCTCGAGTGCCATAGTTCATCCGAATCGGATCTCGGGTCATGCCCGCTCCGGTCTGTACCCGTCTGGACGATGTTTTGTAACGGTCGGAAAGTGGGGTTCGCCGTCCGGAAAAAACCCACCGAACCGATCCGACTTATGTTGAAGTCGATTCAATCCACGACTGTGGGTGCCGGCGTTATACCAGCTTTCCGACTTGACGCCGGCGCCGATGACGGCGGTGAACTGATCTACATGAGGGCTAGTTACGAGTGCATTGTGGGTGGGCCGGATTCAGAGTCTTTTCATCTGATTAACCCAGATGGGTGTCTGGGTCAGGGTCAAGAATTAAGCATCTTCTTGATGAGGTCTCGTTGATTTTTGTTCTTCACAAATGGTGGTTTCGAAAACTAACTGCGTTTTCTTGATTAATAATTAGTTAATTAGTTTGTGATAATTTTGTTTTGCTAGTTGGAAGATATAGTTTTAGAGGATTAATTAGGAGGATTATTGTGTAATTTTTGATGGTAAAGAGAAGTAGACGAGTGATTTTGTTGTTAATTACTCTTTTAACATAGAAATTCATGATTTAAACGTGAAACAGAACTCTCATTTCATGTTTTAGATAGGTTTTATATCCTCTAGTAAATCTTTTTTATTTTTTTATGAATAAATAGAATTTTTTTCATGTTTAATATGATACAAACTTTCATTTTAAAATTATTGTCCATACATAAAAGACGTAAAGTTTACGACAGTCCAACAAATAAAAATTTTAAAAAGTAGAAATGTCATTTTTAGCTTTACATTTAATACATTGTTAACTCATAAAAAAATGTAATAATGATGACTAATTGTATAAATAGTGTATTAAAGTAAAAGTATTATCAAAGAATTACCTATGCAAAAATATATAGCAATAGAACTAAAAACAATTTAAGTTTTGTATGCAAATAATTCATATTTCATACTTGATTATATTAAATAAATGATTTTTATAACATACAGAAAATACTTTTTATTTTGTCCTTCAAAAACATAAAAATAAAAACTCTATAATATACTACAATTATATATGGCTAGTTGCTAGAATTATAAATCTTAGGTAGGCATTGTAAATCTTATATGAAAATAAGGTTGTGGTACCCCCTTTTAAGAGTTGCAAAACCTACAAATTGATACATCATTGTTCCTCCCATGAATCTTAGGTAGATTTTGTAAAGATGCATTTCTTGTGGACATTCTTTTGAACTCTATCTTTAACCATCATAAACTTGATCATCAAAACATCTTTAACTCTATATTGAACCATTATAAAATTTATGGTGGATCATGTAACCACGTGGTGTTTCTTAAGGAAGAGATAATGAGAGACAACATGAATAAATATATATATATTTTTTGAATGCAGAATATGTTTAAAACCAAAAGAAAGGCTATACAAAACATCTTTTAGCGGAATGCAAAAAACGGACACAAAAAACTTAAACCAGACAATCAAGAAAGTCACGAACAGCATCGCAAACAACAAACTAAAATAAAAAACGTGAAGGTAGCTATGGTTAATTGGATTTCGAGCAAGAGTTCTTGGTCGGAATCTAATCATCTATGGTTAATAAATCATTTTCAGGTAGCGATAAAGATCAACATGTGGATGATTGTTTTTTGTGTGTAGTTCTTACTGTCGCTAGCTGCAGTAAGAGTAGTATTCCTTTTTTAGGTTTAGTTGTAGTTGATTTCTGCAACATGTAAAAGGTATAACTTATAATGAAGACTAGGTTCTGTTTATAAATGCATGTGTTGCTTTTATTAAAAAATAAGATATAGAAAATAAAAATTCAAATTCCATATATATAGAAATGATAATAAGACAAAATTGCATACATCAAAAAATAGCATATTAAAAATTAAAAAACCACCTCCTGTAGCGAAATTAATTATGGTAGAAAGGTACTTGGTGTCTAGTTTGATAAAAAAG
The DNA here is from genome assembly GCA_038502395.1 of Dittrichia graveolens. Lineage (NCBI taxonomy): Eukaryota > Viridiplantae > Streptophyta > Magnoliopsida > Asterales > Asteraceae > Dittrichia > Dittrichia graveolens. The sequence goes on from JARJIL010000005.1 coordinate 17,960,732, forward strand.
AAAAAGAAAAGTGGAATGGTGTTAGGGTGGCTTTTGAAATGACAGATATTAGATTCTTGAGGTTTGGGAAATGTATGTATGTGTGGTAGAGGGCACATTCGGTCAAAGATTCTAATTCTCCTTTCATTTGCTATGCTTTTTAAGTCAAAGCTCTTAAGTTTTCCTTTTCAGATCTCTTCAACACCTACATCTTTTGTCCCTTTCTATCTATCTATCTATCTATCTATGTTAGACATGTCATTCCACATTTATAAATTTATTATAGGATATGAACTATATATATCCTACAATGCATATGTCAAGATTAATCTATTAATATGATATTATATATATATATATATATGAAAAGAAAGGAAGTTCACTTAACATTTTGGATCAATTTCCTCAAATGCTAAAATAAATGAAATTTAAGAGCATTGTTAAAGATGGTCAAATGAATTTATTTTCATCTTTAAGTATAAGAGTTTAACAACTCATGTTTTTTTAAACAACAAAAGGAGAACACTCTAGATAAGAATCTTTGGTATGGTTATGAATATTTGATCATATTTTTTATAGAAGCATTTCAATAATTAATTAAATTACTATTATAAATAGTTTTAACGTGTATGTAGAGACATATATATATATATATAATGTTAACAATAAACGAAGACAAATAAAAAAATGAATAACATCATCGTATGCAATGCCCGTGTTAAAATACTTTTAATATATTTTTAAAGTTGTGTTTAATAAAGTCTATTTAAAGCCACTCCGTCCAAATTTTTAAAATTTAATCATAGGTAATTCAGTTTACAATCATATGTGATTTTTAAAAGTATCACATGTGAATTACAAAAAGTTACAAAAATGTCACTCTGTCCAAATTTTTAAAATTTAATCTAGACCATTGATGATATTGATCAAAATACTAAAATTAATCTTTAGGACTATATTAAACCTTCTTCGTATTTTTTATTCAAGAATATAATAAAAAGTATGCATGCTATAACTTTTTTTTTTTTGATAATTTTTCGTAAAAAGTATTATGAACTTATTTAATATCTGAAAAGGAGTAATGTGAGTCAGAACTATGTTAGATGAAAAAGGAGTGGTGTTACTTTGAAAAAGTATCAACATCATGAAGGCTTTTGAGATTGATGATTTCTAATCTTGCATGTACGTATCACTGCTTGTCATGCAAAACTGAATTTTTAATTTTAATTTTAATTTATCAAGCTCAGTCTTTAGAGTTTGTAGAGTGGGTTTTGCGATGTAATATGTATGTCTAATCGTAAGATAATGGATTTTATGAACAATTTTAGGATAGATTATGAGTCGTTTAAGAAAAAAATATTTTGAAGCATCACAATGCAAACACAAAAGCCTATCCTTGCATGTTTGCTTGATTATTTTTTTACGACAAACACACACAATCACCTTATTTACATCTAAGTTCAAGATGGAATTCTAACTAATATCACCTGAGAACCAATTATAGTTATTGATTAAAAAGATGGAGGGTCTAGATTAAATGATTGTTAATGGATAACTTTTATTAAATCAAACTTATCTTATGTTCAAGGTAATAAATGAGGGGTAATTTGAACATTATGATATTTACCTGTACTTTTTTTTAAACTAATATATCTACCAAACGCAAAAGTTTTAGAATATGAAAATTATACCAAAATAACGAGAAATTTATGCTCTTTAATTTGAGACTGATCTTGTTATATTTTTTTGAAGAAAAAAATCTTTTTTTCCAGTATACCATCAAATATGTGCAAATTTATATATTACTAGGTTTTTTTTCAACACAGGTTTCGACAAGTGCATTTGTGTATATGCACACGTGCATCTATCGACACATGTGCAGATATATGCATGTGTACACCTAGATTTATATAATTCAATATTAGACAACCATTTACAAAATGCATATATATAAATGGTTATCTAATATTGAATAATATAAATCTATATATGTAATATTTAATATGTGCAGATAAGGTGCACATACGAACGTGCATGTGTGAAAATATGCAGTTGTACCGGTGCCACTCAAAGTTTGCTAGTTCAAACTCAAGTTCAATTTTCAGATTATAAAAAATAATTTAGAACAAAATTCTTGTAAAACATCTAACTACAAACTTCGTAATAACAAATCAAAGTCTCCTCATAATTCACAAGTTCAAATAGCAAACCAACTTTCTAAAACAATTAATCTTATTACTAGCATTTACTTTTACAAAGTAAACATTCTTATTTAGTTTATTTACTATTTTACTTATCTAACAAATAAGATTATTGATTAACAAGTTTGTATTAATAATATCAATATTATTATATCCAGCTTAAACAATTAATCTTTTTTTGATTCATAACTAATTTACAAAAGGAATTCTCTCACAAATTGATTTACTCGGTAAACCCTCTCAGACGTAGAGATTGTTTACTTATTATGTTGATGCTTAGGATTATGATCCTAGAGTGTTTTACGACATTCACTACAACACTATAATTAGTTGTGTGTGCACATTATACTAACATACTCTCACTTGTGCAAGTCAGCTTAATCGTATAATGTCATGAATATAGGGTTGTCTCTGGCTAGACACGTAGGCTATATTATGTCATAAGAACTCTTGTAGTTGGATGACTATTAAATAACTTCAAGAATCCCTTATTTAGGAAGTGAGCGTGCATGGTTAGGTTTTTCCTTTTGCAATACAATATTTCATATACGAGTAAGATTATGGATCATGTAAGCTATTTTACTAAAATATCCATTTTACTTTACCTTTATTAATCAATAAATGATAAACAACATTACACTTCCTTTGAGCACAGCCAGAAAATTCACCAATTTAAATCATCGTCAGGCTCAGCAACTCCTTGCTCATTGCAGGTGTCAACCTCATGGGCAACTTGTGGCTCTTGTATTTCATCTTTTATATAGCTCCTACGTGCTTTAGTCACTAAAAACTCCTTTTTGTAATAATGTAGCATGTTGAGAAATAAACACTTTATTCTCGTTAGAATGATAGAAATAAGGGCAGACTACTAAAAATATTCAAACTTTACGCTTTTTGCTATTGTATATTTTTTTCTTAAAATTACATTTAAATGTATTGAACTGTTGAAGAAAATGATAGTGTGTTTATCCACATAGTCAATAAATTATTTATCTTCGATATACATTTTTTGTCTGCCTTCTTTGACAACTACTTTTGACTTTGGTTTTCTATCTTCAATATTATAGGTTTGAGTTTGAGATACAAACAAATCTTGGTTGAGATACAAACATATTTGGTTGAGGTTTTAGGGTTTTCTATGTTCGGTACTTCATGCATTCGTATGAACTATTCTAGAACAATTGATAAACTAATTAATGATTTCTTCCATCAAGCATATCCGAAACCATTGATAAATTATTTTTTGTTGCCACACTCCATCATCTCTCCACACTCTTCATCCATGAATTTAACGTACTAAATGAATGGCTAACATTAGTTATCGCGGTTCCCATAATAAAAATAGTTCTCAAATCGACTTTTCTCTCTCTCTCTCTCACACTATATATATATATATATATATATAATGCTAGTTTTTCAAAGTTTACTTATTAAAATAGAAATATTAAGAAGCTCATACATAAAATAATTAGTCTATAAGCTCAAAAAATACTTATCAGAGATTTGAATTTAATGACAAAGATCATAGGTCATAGTGCAGTCGTGTTGAAGTTATACTTAATTATGATGAATCAGAGCTTGATGCAAATAAACTCTATATAGAATTTAAGTTCCTTAGGCATATTTTTACACGGTGAAACATCAATATCTATCACAGGTCGATTGTTTGCCTAATGCAATTATTATATGTAGAGTATTGTTGAGTGTTAACAACTCTATTAATGTTGACATTTGCATAAACTAGTTTTCTAAAACTTAAGTTGTTAACGTTTTACTTACGGTACAAAATATCAAAGGTAGTACTTAATAATTTGACAATGACATCTATTGAAAACGATATCTTGGAAAGTATTGCTTACAAAGAGTTGATTCATAACTTTGTTTTCAATAACGCTAATAAAACTTCACGATTCATATAACTATGTACATGTTATTTTACTACCATTCGTTTGTTTTAATTTTTGATATAATAATTATCATAGTATCAATAATTTTTGTTTATATATATATATATGCATGTAAAAAGGGTCTATTATTTTTCTCTTTTTACAGGACTTTATAAATCCACAAGACTTCTCTACTTAACGATTCAACAATATTTTTCCATTTCATTTAATATAGTCTTTATCTAGAGACTAAAATCAAGCACAATAAATATTGAATGATTCATCACGTAATAGTTTCATACTAACTAGTAGGGGTGTTAAAAAAACCGAAAAACCCAAGAACCGACCTGCCCCAGATGAACCGAAATCGAAAAAACCGATATCCGTAAAACCCGTAACCCGAAAACTAGGGTACCCGCTAAACACGGCGCGGGTTCGGTTTTTAAAGTTCGATATCCGTGGGTACCCGCCCCGCCCGGTATGCTTTTAACATATATATATATATATATATATTTGTTAATATGAAATAACAAAATTATTAGAAAACTTAAATTTCTTAAAACTAAGTAACTTATTTCTAGTAACCTCTACCGTTTCCCCCAATTCTTTTTTTGAGCTTCGATATCGAGATTTCGCAAGCCTGCAACGATCTAGAGTTCAACGTGGAGACACTGAAATCGATCAACAGTACCAACTTTAATCATATCAGTTTTTTGTTACTACGTATCTCTTATCGAAGATTTGTTTGATTTCTGGTAGTGATTTATTCATTATTGTTGACTTGCTTTTACCATTGTTTATTGTTTTATTATGAATCTAAACTTGTTGAAAAAACAAAAATGAAAAACAATTCAATTTTAGGGTACCCGTGACCAGAACTATAGATACCCGCCTCCCTTCGGGTACCCGAGGTACCCGCTGTTTGCGATTCAGTTTCGATTTTCAAAACTAGGTACCTGCCCCGCAGTTATAGTTTGCTAAAATTACACTACCCGCCCCGTCTCGTGAACACTCCTACTAACTAGTAACTACAAACAAATAGCACATTCCGATAATAATAACCGTACATCAAAAGATTCCAAGTTTCCAACACCCCGTTAACGGGCTCGGGTTTTGGGCCAGCGTGAAGTAACTGGACTCTGTTTAACCGAAAGAAAATTACATTTTAAAAATTAAATGAATACAACAACCCAAATCAGCAGTCATTTTGACGCTACAATTAGGGTTTTTCAGGGGTTTCTCCTCTCGTCGAATCTAAATCCTATGCGAAATTAATTTCCAAATTCGAGTGTTATTCACTTACAAGTGTTACAAATTTTCATCGCACAGATTGCTGTGGATGGAAGCTCAAGTGGGGATGTCTAGTCATGGGGGAGTCGTCGACGGCAGTACCGCCGTGAAGTTTTTACAAAAGCAGCAAGCGGTTACGGTGGCAGTGTCGCCGACTCCTTCGCCACGTCATCACCAACACCAGCAGTCTGCGGAGATAGGCACGGTACCGCAGCTTCTTGCCGGAGGGATTGCGGGGGCTTTTAGCAAAACGTGCACAGCTCCACTCGCACGCCTCACTATTCTCTTCCAGGTCCTTATATCACCTGACGTTAATATTTTCTTTGTTAATCTTATGTAGAAGAATTGTAACTTGAAATGATCATTTGGAAATGGAATGGACTTGCCAATAGGACAGCGAATTTGGTGGTTTAATGTTCTAAGGTCTATGATCAGGATTAGTACAAATTTATGAACTTTACCTTCTGTTCTAGAAATTTCAGTGCTAGTGTGCTACTTTTACCCACATAATGTATAAGTTTACAGGCCTATTGTCTCATGTTCTCAACATATTTATGACTCCAAATCATCGATATAAAATTCCCTAGAAAGTTTTCCATCTTTCTTTTTTAAATAAAACGATGGCTATGTTTATTGTTGCACAAGAATCAAGTTTGTTGTAAGATGTGATGTATCTTGCATGAAACTTGATGAAGATGCCATTTAACAACACCCATGCCATCTACAAGGGATGTATGAGGATTGTGAGAAGGAATTTTTTGGGAGAATACTTACAATCTTTTGCCTTTCTCGTTTTCTAATCATGTGTACTTTAGTCATTTTATAATGTTTTAACCTTAACATTAAGTGGGCTATGCCTTTAAGCATTATAATTTGCTGTGTACCGCTTAGTCTATAATTGGTCTCACTTTAGTTGCATTCTGCAGGTACAAGGTATGCATGCTGAGGGGGCACTGTTGAGCAGGCCTTGTATATGGAATGAGGCCCTGCGTATTGCTAATGAAGAGGGTCTTAGAGCTTTTTGGAAAGGAAATCTGGTTACTATTGCTCATCGCCTTCCGTATACGGCAGTTAACTTCTACTCCTATGAGCAGTACAAAAAAGTGGGTTATTTCTATCAATTTATTAGTTTTATTCTGATATCGTGTTCTTTGATTATGCTGATTCTATCAAGTAAATCTGTTGGAAACTTCTTGTGTATCACCATTAATTTGTTTCTCTCATTAATTGCAGTTGCTAAAGTCTATCCCAAGTATAGGAAATAACAGTGGAAGTGCAGCTTCAGATGCTTGTGTGCACTTTGTAGGTGGGGGAATGTCAGGAATTACAGCTGCTATGGCCACCTATCCTCTAGATCTTATCAGGACGCGTCTTGCAGCACAGGTGTGGAAGGAATCCTCCAAAAAATTTACTAAGTTTTCTCCTAACTGTCAAAATTAAATTATCTTTTTTTTTTTTGTAGAAATATGCATAATGTCATAGGATATATTATGTTTTCACAGCTATTGATGTTTTTTTATCAGTGTTCTAGAAAGCATTAGGCGGATCCAGGCGGTCGATCAAGTGTCTAGCGCTTATCGGTTAAGCGGGGATTATTTGGATAATTAAGTGGACTCAATAGGCAATCCCTTTTATAATGTATAAGATGCAGTTGGTATGAAAAAAGGCCTTTAATGTGACAGCTACCCATCATCTGATTCACATAACTTATGCAAGTAAATCAACAATATAAGCCGAGTCCTCAACCAACAATCAAACTTTTTTTAAACTTGTTTTATATGCTAGCATGATATTGGGTTTCTTCAATATACAATTCTTTTTTATTTTTTTTTAATCTCATCTCTCAACCACACATGATTGAATGGCACACTAGCCACTTGCTTCTCCAACTTGCACTTGAAATCCGAATCTGCAAGACAAAATTGAAACCAGAAGACGAGTTTGGAACCCGGAAGACAAAATCACAACTTACAAGATGGAATCAGCTGCAGCAGGTAAGTTCATCTGCCTGAGTTAAACCGCTTAATTTGATCATAACTGGGGCACTCTGTCGGATTCCCTCTGCCTAGGTGGCCGCTTAATTTGTTTTTAGAACACTGATTTGTTTATCTACTTTTGCTGGTATGTTTGTTCTTGCATCTTTTGTTCTTAGTTGAACTATAACTAGAATGTATAACATGAATTAGGCTCACTATCTGTTCTGCCAGCACTCTTGTGTATTCCTTTATGCATTAAATCTTATGATTCTTTATTTTATTGCAGAGAAGCACAATCTACTATAACGGAATCTGGCATGCCTTCCATACAATCTGTAGAGATGAGGGTGTTTTTGGCTTGTATAAAGGGCTTGGACCAACATTATTGGTAATCTGTCATACCGTACTACCAAACCTTTTGTCAGTAAAGGTGGCAATTTTGATCCTATTTTGGAGTGGATTGTCTAGTTATGCAAATAAAGTACCATACTGGTGTGTTTTTGGCTTGTATAAAGGATCAAATAAATAACTTAGGTAAAAGGGAATGGGTTGAAAGTCGGACGCAACATAATTTGAATGCGAACAACAATTTCATATATTTTTTTGAAAAAATTGAAGTGTTTTAATTATTCTGCCCGTTTTGACTTTTAACTAAAAAGGAACCATTTCAACCCAGTACTGTTTTGGTCCGTTGCCCAGCCCACCCATTTTGCACCTATACTTTTCTGTATACATTATATGAACTTAGTTCTGTATTGTGATTCATGCAGGGTGTTGGACCAAGTATTGCTATTAGCTTCTCTGTTTATGAAACCTTGCGTTCATATTGGAAATCTCAAAGGTACGTATTCCATGCTCCGTCGACCAAGAACTTAAAAAAATTGCAGTTTTTTCCTACTCAGGTGATAATACTTTCATATCCTATGACAGGCCGAATGATTCAACTGTCATGGTCAGTCTCACTTGTGGCAGTCTTTCTGGCATTGCATCTTCAACAGGTGGGTAGTGAGCTTGTGATAAAACAGGATTGACCAACATTTGGTATGATTACTTTTTCCTGTATTTATTTTGTATACTACATTTGCAGCGACATTTCCTATTGATCTTGTGAGAAGGAGAAAACAATTAGAAGGTGTGGGTGGGCGTGCACGAGTTTACAATAGCGGATTACTCGGGACACTTGGGCACATCATGCGAACTGAAGGGTTACGTGGGCTTTATAGAGGGATTCTTCCAGAATATTACAAAGTCGTCCCTGGTGTAGGAATCGTTTTCATGACATATGAGACATTGAAGAAGCTTTTATCGGACACCCCTTCTTTCTAAGTGATAGATTTAGGGTTTATTCTAATTTTATCTGTACCTGCGAGTCTTCAGTCATCTTTGATCATGGCATGAAGACAAACTAGTCTTTCTATAATGACAGTAGATCGGGAAGTATCTATGGTTACTGTAGGTTACTGCACTGGCAGCCAATGTTGTCATTGCTGCCCAAAGATAAACTATTCGTGTATAGATCGTAGATTCGGAAATGCTTGTGTCGTGAGTAATTAACATTGTTGTGTTTCGGCTTTTGGGATGTAGAGTTGAAACATGAAAATTTTGATAGTATATGGCGTTTGTTCTAGGTTTTTCTGTCGATGTTCGTTTTGAGAATTATTATGTTTTCTTTAACGGCAAACATACAAGCACCTAAACTATATTTATGTCTATAATATGACTTGAACCCTCAACCACAAAGAGGAAGAGGTCTTAATCGGACCTTGATACAGCTAGGCAAATGTTTATTGTTTTTGAAAATTATCATAATAATCAGGTTTTGAGTGACAAATAATCCAAAAAACTATTAATAAAAGGACAATCTTCTGAAAAGTAAAGTAATCAAATTAGGTTAAAAGAACTGGTAACTATTTAGTATGCAGTAAAGACATTTAGTAACAAGCGAACAAATAGAAAACCTTTAGGGGGTGTTTGGTTCGCAGATTTTTTTTCATGGGATTTGCATTCTGTCAAAGGTTTTACATTTCGTAGGATTTGCATTTGACAGGATTGTAAAATGGATTTACATTTGGCAAAATGGTAAAATGGAAAATCATTCATACAAAGCATTTTGAAATATCATGGGGGGTGAATGCATTTGTAAAATCCCTTGAGTAAGGGAATTTGAGGGATTTTAAAGAATTCCCAGCATCTAAAATCCCTTCCTTTTTTTCCAACCAAACACAACATTTCCCTGTATATGAAATCTCATTCCCATGAAATCCCACGAAATACAGTGAACCAAACAGGGTCCTAGATATTTGAATTCACATATGAACCTAGCACCAACATAACAAAATCTTTCTGCTAAAATGGAACATATAAAACATACCAAACTATATAAAATTTTACTGCATATATAACCATACCAAACTATATATATCCCTATAACTGAAGGACAGCAAATTATTTGTCTATATATTTATCAAGCTCTAGTCTCCTTGGCTTCACCTTGGTAGCAATCTGCCACAGCCACTGCAGTCTTTTTCTGCACATTCTTGTACGAGTACCGACTTGTTACAAACACAAAAACACACAGATTTGCCGTGCTGATTGCTGCCAGGAATAGATAAAAGTAGTCGAGACGACTACTGTTCAAATCTTTCCCAAACCAGCTTTTCCCTGACACTTTTGTAGTTACGTGATCAACGATTGTGATCAAGAAACTACTCAAGAAATTTCCAGCCCCAATCACACTTAGATACAATGCAATACCTAAGCTTCTCATTGAATCAGGAACTTGATCATAGAAGTATTCTTGAAGACCAACCAATGTAAACCCATCTGCAATTCCAACAATTACGAACTGTGGTGCTAACCAGAACACACTCATGGTGGCCGAGCCATGTAAAGGGTCGTTTTTCACAATGGTTAGGCGCTTTTTTTCAATAATGGCGGCAATGATCATTGTTGTGACAGAAAACACCATCCCGATTCCTATTCTTTGGAGGATATTCATTCCTCTTTCAGTTCTGGTTATCCTTCTCAATACAGGGACTATAATTCTATCATAAACTGCGACAGAAAGGATCATTCCACAGGCGGCTAGGCCATACATCGAGGCTGGTGGGAGGACGACTCCATGGGCGAGTTCACGGTCCAGTAACACACCTTGTTTGATGAAGAATGTTGTGGATTGTGCTACACAAATACCGAATGGTAGTGAAGTTAGCCAAATTGGGATCATGTTCAAAAGCAGCTTCATTTCCTCTACCCTAGTAACGGTCGATAGTCTCCATGGATTTTCTTGTTCCTTGTCACCAGAATCATCATCTTCGATTATCGCGGCTTTATCAAGAAACCTGAAAAGAGGAAAACAAAACTACTATCAGGAATATGTTTTCGGGTCATGAAAGTTTGAGCTCCAGCTCAACTTGTTTAACTTAAAAAAGCTCGAGATCATTCTGTGTTTGTGTCTAAAGCTCGAGCTTGGCTTGTGAATTATTTATGTACATATAATTATTTTTTAAATACGTTTTTAATTATAATTATCTATACAATAATATTTATTTTTATAAATTTTATTATTATATATATATATATATAATAATCTTATTATGCAAATGTATAGTATATTTTATATATATCTATATTTTTATAAACTAACAAGCTCGTTTATGATCATGAACCTAAATGACAAGCTCGTTTAGGCTCAAATCATGATGAGTTTTTAATGAGTCGAGCTTGAATAGCTTGGCTTATGTACAACCTATACAACAAGGGCCTAACGGGCAGTCCAACTGCAACATGGAAGCCACCCGGATACAAAAGGTTTATGATTTAAGAACTAATTTGCTTACTTGAAGGATTTTGTGTGGCAAAGGAGCCTGTCTTGGGCTTTTAGTGATTTGGGCACCTCATGTAACTCATCAGGGCTGGAAGGATGAGGTAGATGTCTCTTAACAAAGGCTGCAACACATACTTGTACCATGGGCTTCAACGGGTTTTTGGGCTTTCGATATCGATAAAAAGGCCGACCAATGATGAAGATCACGACCGAACAAGCCATTGTTATGGTGAGAACAATATCTGCTTGACCCCAACCAATGTGATCTTGCATGAAGACTATAAGAGTTACACCAAGCAATAAGCCAGCACAAAGGGCTGCATTCCACCAGTTGAAAAAAGACATCTTTTTTTTACGTTCTTCGGGGTGATCATCATCAAACTGATCGGCGCCAAAGCTTTCTAAAGACGGTTTATGGCCACCAGTGCCCACAGATATCAAATATATCGCAACGAAGAACACAATCTTGTGGATCTTCCTTGGTTCTAGACAAAGCCCGTTACTCGCACAAGGTTTTAAACTTGGGATCATACTAGACATTGTTAAAAGTATTAAACCCTGCAGTTAATAATTGATTACAATAAATCAGGTCTTGTTTAATAACTAGGGAACTCACTAACTTTTAGTGGGAAATCAAAATTTTAATAAGACCAAGAAAATAAGTTAATCCAAACACCCCTAAAAGTTATCAAATTGAACATAAAGTCGCATTAACTTGGAACATGAGGTTACCATTAGATAGATGACGGATGACAGAAGAACGGTGTAAAAGCGTCCTAGGTAAGCATCGGCTAGAAAACCTCCAACAAGCGGCATTAGTGTCGTTACGCCTACCCATTGATTAGCGCTCCTAGCCGATGTTTTCACATCTTGATGGATGACTTTTGTGAGATATATGATCAGACTTGTTGCAATTCCAAAGTAACTTAGTCTCTCTGCAAACTCAATTGCTGCAAAGAAGTTGATAATGGTATCAGAAGTGGCCATTATGTTATGCATACAAAACTCTAAAAACCTATCAAAGTTATGATTTTCCTTTAGTCACTTGCCTTATTTTATTATCATAATTAATTAAATATATGTAAAACTTAAAAATAATAAAGAGACTCCCTAAATCACTTGCAACCGTTCACTTACACTTTATAATATTTTCTATTACATACGTGTATATAATTTTTTCACCAAGTGTGACTAGGTTCATGAGGTATTCCGCTCATCTTTCATACATTTATGTCATGTTAGTGTTACATCACTTCCTGTTTATCCATCCCATTTTCTATATGCTAAAAGTGTAGTGTATATGAGACAGAGAGGGAGCGAGAGTGAGTGAGTGAGAGAGGGAATGACTGGGCGAGAGAGGAGGAGCAGCGTTTCTATCAGGGCCGCGCTCACCAGCCACGTCAACCCAAAAGGAAGATGGCTTTGGTACGTAACACGTGTCGGTCTAAATAGTTAGTTATTTTCTAAACGTACGTATGAAAAGATGGTTACAAAAGTTTTATAAGCTAGCTAGGATATATATAAAATTTTGTTTTATATGATATATATATATATATATATATATACACACACTGCTAGCAGGCTTGAATCAACATGATATATTGTGTTGTTGGCAGACCATATATCCTCATCGCCAATCAAAATCCAACTATACACAGTTTTTTACCCTTTTGATTAGCTTTTGGAATGCAATCGTAGCCTTTCTTTTATGTACTAAACTGTTTTCAGTGAAATATGATATAAGATATTGATAATTAATTAACAAACACACAAAAAAATAATAATAATAATAATAATTGTTGATAATAATTAATAACTTTTTTGCCAGTAAGACAAATTTACGCAGAATTTATGAATTACAATAAATTTTATAGATACATCGTAATAAATACTTATGTTTAAGTAATTAATAAACTTTTATCTTCTAAATAAAAAAATAAAAAAATTAATTTATAATAAATGAAAGTAAAAGTATTATAGCGTGTTGACACCATAAAAAAAATATTAATTCTCCTTTCTATATCACGTGTATCATGCTGCTTAGCTTCTTGATCATTGATTTGATACTCAGAAATGGGGTTCAATATTCACCACTTACAAAAGATGGCAAGACAAATTTTATTATCTTTCACAATAAAAATAAAAATAAAAATATATAATATATTATTTAAACACACTTTTATTTAAAAACAAGTAATTATAGACCATACATGGTGTATTTATTTAGGATATTAAACAAGTGTTTTAACTATCACTCTTGTCAAATCATCTCTTAATTAATATAAAAAAAATTAACCAAGAAAAGGGAACGACATTATCGATCCTCGCACACTTAAAATCACTACATTCTAGTATTTTACTTGTTCGGGAGTCGACGTTGATACATACATACTTTGGTAAAAGTGTTTCATAATTCTTAAAGAATCGTCTTTATAAGGCTAAAGTTAAAAGTTTAAAGTACAAATCAAGTTGCAAACACAATTCACTTTCCATGTAAAAGCTATCGACAGAATTGACCTCAAATTAAGTTCTCAAAATACATCAATTTGGCTTTAAATTTCGATCTTTTATAGCAAGTAATTAGCGAGTAAGAAGAAGAAGAAGATGACATGAGGATGGGTGGGTGCATGGTTACCGATAATGAACAAAGAAGCTTTCCAAGCACCGGTGGAAGCACGAAGAGGTGTTCGACCTCTATGATCGAAGGAAGAATCATAAACCCATTTTTGTTCATCAATTTCTACTTGTTCACCTTTCTCAAGCTGCTCCATATGTGTAACTTGCAAAGTATATATGTTTTAAGTTTAGAATAATGGGAAAGAACTGAAGATGTGGTTTTTAATGGGAAGCTTTTGGGTTGTTTATATAGTGATAGATTCTACCTTATCTCTCCTTTTTAGTGGGTTAGTAATTCAAAGTCTTTCACTTCAAGACTAGTGGTAAACCAAGAATTAATGTATTTACCCAATTAAATTACTTATAGTAATATTTTTTTAGTTGAGCTACGTAGATATAATATAATATACATACATAAATAGTTAATATACTAAAAATAATACAAATCAAACTTGTTAAAATTTATATGTAGTTGGTACTTAGTATAATCATACATCTATTCGTATATAGAAAAATTGATTTTACTATATCTCTATCGAGAACGGAGCTAAAATTATATTTCAACAGGTTCATAGCTAAAAATAAAAGGGTTTATTTTCTTTAAAATGTCTTAAACTATACCCCAAATGTTAATGTGAGTATCCACCTTCTAAAAATGTTATTGTGTGCATCAAAGTTTCAAAAAATGTATTATTATGCGTATTAAACTTACTATTATATGTACTAAACTTATAACTTTTTTGATTTTTTATGTAATCAAAATACGTAAAATAAAAACAAATTAAAAGTTCAATACACAAAATAACATTTTTAGAAGGTAAATATACACATTAACCTTTAGGGTATAATTTAATATATTTTAGAAATGTAAACTCAAAATAAATTAATCACATTTGTAAACATAATTAATTAACTAGCATCATACCCGCGCAATGCTGCGGCGGTAAATAGTTTTTGGTTTACAATATTTCGCTTTCAAGAATGTAATGATATGTTATTCGCGCAAGTCAATGTCACGAAAAAGTTCTCTACAGCAACATGTCCGGGTTTTTTTCAAATTTTCTTTGATTTACATTTAACTATTTTATTAATTTTAGAAATAAATTCTAAAAGACAATAAAATAAGAAAAAAATTTTATATTGATGAAATAAAGAGAAGAGTAATAAGATTTTAAAAATTATGTTGATGGGTGGATAATTGTGTTAGTATGAGAGAATATATTTTGAATAAAGTTAAAGTAAATTATGAGAGAATAAAATAGTTAAAAATTAAGTGGATGAGATTAATTTAGACTAAATGAAGGGTCAAAATTTTATATTGATTGAATTTTAATAAGTCTTAAAATTTAAAAAAAGAAAATATTAAATGCTTTATATAATAGTATAGATTAGTTCATAGTTAAAATTTTACTAAAAATACATTAAAATCATAAAAAATAAAATCGTCTCAACAACATAATTAATTAGTTATAAATATATATGATGTAGGTCAAGCATTTTCGTCAACCACATCAGTCAGGACCGTCACACACTAAAAATAAAATAATTATTTTATTATATATATATATTCACATATGGAATTGAAAAGTCAACCTTGTATTCTGATCGATGATGTAATTTATGAGGTCTTAAATGACCGACACTAAATGCACTCGGCTAATGCTGATGAAATTTTTTATTTTCTCCTCCTAATATTTAGATTATAGAATATTTTATATATTATCATAATCTCATACGAAATTTTTCTACTTTATTTTTTTACTTATTAAATTATGATACTTTATCTTTCTACTTATTAAATTATGACTAGCATCGGACTCGCACAATGTTGCGGCGGTAAATAGTTTCTGTTTACAACATGTCACTTTCAAAAATATAATGATATGTTATTCATACGATTAAATGTCACGAAAAAGTTTTCTACATAAACATGTTCGTTTTTTTTTAAATTTTCTTTTATTTGCATCAACTATTTTATTAACTTTAAAAAAACTTCTAAAAGACATTAAAATAAGAAAAAATATTTATATTTGTAAAATAAGGAGATAGAAGTTAATAAAATTTTAGAAAAGTATGTTAATATTTGAGTGGATAATTGTGTTTGTAAGAGAGAGTGTGTTATTCTAAGAGAATATATTTTAAATAAATACAAAGTTAAATTAAATTAGGAGGGAAATGAAATTATTAAAGATTGAGTGGATGTGACAAATTTAGATATAATAAAAGGTCAAGATATTATCATAATTGAACTTTAAGAACTCTTAAAATTAAAGAAGGGATAAAATATAAAATGGTTTATATAGTAGTATAGATATGTGATATCTACATATTCTTTTTTTTCATATTATTTTCTTGATTTTAATACTTGTTATACTTTTATGAGTAAGCGAATGTATATTAAGATTTAGTAAAAAGATATAGAATTTCTTAATGCTGTCACGCTAATATACTTTTCTTTCTTTTGTTACAGACAATAATCATATACTTGGTGTGGCACATGGCGTAATTTAATGGGTTTGAATCCCATAATAAATAAAATAAAGTAGATTTAAGAACCGATTATATATATATATATATATATATAGATCATATATACATATGTATATATATCATAAATAAATGGAAAGTTAAGTTATTTTAGTCAAGTATATACACCATATTACAACTTTAACTTTTGGTAATAGACCAATCTAAAAGTAGAATTATACATCTAATTAATATATATTTATGAGGAATTGACAAGAGATTATGAATAGTAATTATATATCCTAACGTTGATTATACAATTTAAATCAACAAAAATAAATAAAGTTTCTTTTGCCCAAGTCGTAAATTAAGCGCAGCTCATTAACCTCTTAGGTCCAGCTTTCAATACTCCCTCTCTTCGCCTCACTGATTTTACACACCGCCTTCCTTTTGGTGCTGAGTATATGTCGTAGGGACCGCATGTTTGCTGTTAAATAGAAACATTCAGTGTTGAATATTGAATCGTTTAGCATTTCGTATGTTTGATTATCGCATCTGAATAAAAGCGGTGCTGAATGAAACAGAAGAATCATGCTGAATCATTCCACCTTAATGTACATTCTAAATAATTAGGCATCAAGTATTTTACTCTAAGGCCCTGTTTGGTTGGACGGAATTCCTGGGAATATTCCCATAGAATCTAGTATTTGGTTTGCTTTGGAAATGGAATTTTAAGGAATTTAAATCCCTTATGAGAGAGAAAGTGAATTCCTTCAAAAGAGAGAGGGAATTTAGAAACCATAGATGAGGGAATTTGACAGATTACAATTATACCCTTAAACAACCCTAGCTTTTCTTGTTACCCGCTGTCCCTCTCCTCTGCTCATTACGACAACTCCACACAACCCTAGTCCTCGTACGATTACTCCTTCCTTCATCGACCGCTCCACACAGGTCCCTTCCTTCATCGACCTCTCCTCTGCTCATTACGACAACTCCACACAGGTCCCTTCCTTCATCGACCGCTCCACACAGGTCCCTTCCTTCGTCGACAACTCCACACAAGGCCTTTCCTCGTCGTTCGCTCCGTCCTCGTTGACAGGTCCTCCTCCGCCGCCGGTAAGTTCCCATTATCTTCTCTCTCTCCCTCACTCTCTCCCCCGTATTCTCCTTCTCTCTCTCTCTCTTTCTAAGCACAACCTTGATTTTGTTTTTGTAATCTGTGCTTGTAATCTGTTTTTGTGGGTACTGATTTAGCCTCTTTTTGTAATCTGTTTTAGCCTTGATTTAGCCTGTTTTTGAATCTATTTTTGTAATCTGTTTTAGCCTTGAAAATATGTTCTTGTGAATCTGTTCTTGTGGGTACTGACTTAGCCTTCAAAATATGTTCTTGTAATATGTTCTTGTAACTGATTTGTGAATAGAATTTTGATTTAAATTTGATTACAAGAACAGATTACCTCTATTTGATTTAAATTTGACTAATATGCTATCTTAGTCGACTTATATGCTATCTCAACTAATGATTTTGTGGGTACTGATTTATTGATTGATCTGTTTTAGTAAATCTATTCTTGTAATTTGTTCTTGTAATATGTTTTTGTGGGTACTGATTTAGCCTTGAATCTGTTCATGGAATTTGTAATTGATCTGTTCATTGAGTGAGAAGATCCCTCCCGAGATTTTAAAGATGAATTCACTAACCCAATTCGAGAAGTTCAAAGTTTTGACCAAGATAAGAAGCGACCCTATTAACGTACAAAACTTTTGGCAATTGGAAGAAAGCGATAGAAAGCCTTGGGTCAAATACATCTTGGAAGCGTAGTATTATGAATTAGGATGTTGATTGATGTTGGATATGTAAGTTTTTGATAACTATATTTTGGTAAAATCATCCCAAGTATATCGAACGATGGATGTATCGAAAGATTACTAGATTATTAGCATGTTTATCATATTAACATTAACATGTAATGACTTTATCTTATTATGTTTATTAACATGTTTATTAGCATGATTTTATAATTTATATAATATATTCTTTACATAAAAGTTATAAAACAAACTAAAATTAAGTAAAAAAACAAGAAGGGCAATTCTGTCTTTTTACATTACTGGAATCAAATTCATCTACATTATCTGCCAACCAAACAGAGTATGGAATTTGATTCCAATTCCATTTCCTGCCAACCAAACAAATTACAGATTCAAATTCCAATTCCTGACAGATTCCAATTCTTTTAGAGATTCCAATTCCTTTACAAACATTCTGCGAAACAAACGCCACCAAATACTCTCTTTCACATGTTGTTTTGTTAAACAATCATATCTTATAATATAATACATCACTATTAAGGTTTAAATGATAATTTGTATCATTCAGATTGTTTATTCAAAACCCTTATCAAACAGAATGTCATATTCAGATGCAGTTTCATACAGAGCCTTTGAATTATTCAGACCATAGAATCATTCACTGCTTAATGATTTTTTTTAATAAATAGTCTCTTAAATTATTATCAATATTACTATTGTTAATATATTAAAATTTTCAAATAATTAATTTTATAAGTTATTTGCTTTTTTATAACTTCATACATATAATGTTCGGTGTAAAACTATATATATATATATATATATATATATATATATATATATATATATATATATATATAACAGTCTCATTTTTATCTATATTTTGATATAAGTTTTATCGTAATACGATTTTATCTAAAAGATGTATTTTTAAAAATTGAAATACTTATAGACCCTAACACATAATGTTCAGTGTACATGTAAATATACAATTGCAATTATCTCTTTTTATCTACATTTCAATGAAAAATGTTCAATATAGTTTAATTCATAGCCCTAAGAGACTAATTTTAGCCTTTGGATCAATGATATCAATAGTCCATATTGCATTTTAAATTTTTGAGTGGAGTGATATTTTCGTAATTCACATGTGAATGTATACTAAATCATATGTGATTTAATATTAAAATTTTAGGACTATGTTTTTTATATGGATTTCATTGAACACAACTCACATTTCAATATAATTTGTGCCATCATATGTTAGTTATCTAATCGCAATACTAAAAAGTTAATATAATGTTATATGATTAATTAACAAAGAAGGTTAAAGTAAAGTGTGAAAAACTGGAAATGTCCTATTGTTTGAAGTATTTCTTGATAATATGAATCTAGCTTATTATAAATAATGAAAGAGTTACTTTAACTTTTATAGTTCTTTTATGAATTAATTCGTTATTCTAAGGACTATTTCGTCATCTCAATCAAAGACTATAAGAATATACATCATTGAGTACAAATACTTGTTTATTCCCACTCCAACGTGCAAATTTTCTAATACTCACTGTAAATGACAAGGCCTTCACAAAGGACACTAGAAAATGTTGAATACAAGGGCAATCCATAGTAAATAGCCAACGATCTAAAGTCCAAATTGATTTAAGAATATGTTTAACAATTGGTTAGTGATGAGGTATTCGTAACGCATGCACAAGATTAATTTGTTGATAATTTAGTTTATAGATATTTGTTTTTAATTTATTTATTTGATCGATTATTTTTTGAACCTTATGATCCTTGTTTATAGTTTAGTTATGATATTTGTGGATAAATAAGTTATTAGTAGAAAATGCTGATGTATCTTATATATTATTAATTGATGATTTACTAAACCGGTTTCAACCGTTGTCTAACCCGTCCATTTTGTTAGTCATATGCGAATGAGTAACCGAGTTGACGAGTTGTGAAGGGAAAAAACCGTGAATTTTTGTTTTACCACAGAGAAAGCATGATAACAAAATCTCTATGTTGCTTGCGGTCTAATTTACTCTAATCTATTTGTTTGTTACACTTCGCTATATTTGTTTGTTAATTTGTAATGCTCGCAGTTATTTGACCTGACATTAAACACGGTTTGAACTTGATACGAAAAAAATGACACCGACTTAAGATTTAAATTTTGAAAAGGGGATTGTAAATTTAAATATATGGAGAGTGACGTCTGAAGACAATAAGATCCGTCAAATAAAAGTACTATAAAATCTTACAATTTTAAAAGTTAAAAACTAAAGAGACAAACAAAAGTTTTACAATTAAAACAATATTAAATTGTTCTATTATTAGATATTAATTTTAACTATCGTTTTGATACTTTGGCATTTGTGATTTGACTCATTCGTAGTTGGTACTCTAGTGCTTTAATATTTTGATTGGCTTTGTAATTGTTATTATTTTAATTTTATTTGGTTGTTTAATGACATTATTTATTGGTACTTGTTAGAATTATAGTATATCACATTGTTTATTATATTCATTTATATAAGTTGAATAAAAAATAAATTCAAAAAGGACTACGAATTTGAATCGAAACAAACATTGAATTTTGAATTGGAACGAAAATCATATTCAAATTAATACCTAAGCAAACCTAAAATTTGAACGAAAACCGTAATAAAAAAACCAAAAGAATACACGTCAAACACATTTGGCCAAAAGAGTTGACAAGAAACATGGCCTAAACCCGACATAAAAATAAATGGGTTAACAAATAAGTCGACGCGAACGCAAACCTGATAACTCAAATCCGACCCGAATTCCCATGCAAACTTATTATTTTGTTTTCTGTTTATGACACCCTGTAAACATAACCTATTATATGAATTTGATCACATTTGCATGTTTAATTTATCTTTCCTTTGTGTTCTATGAACAAAATGATAACTCCCCTTTTGAATCCGATCAAATCCTGTTCGACTGAATGTTTTCACCTAAATGTAACTTACTATATGTTCTTCATTCATTTTTGTACTCGTTCTTATCGTCTTTTTATGGATCATATTTTGAACGTCGTAGGTCTTAATTATGTCGTTTATATATTCAATAATATATGGAGTTAGTATAGTTTAATTAGGATGATCATTATCTTCTGGTATGTATGTATGCTATATATGTTTATAACTTTACTTAAGATTCATTTGAGTATACATATATGTATCAAATATTAATTAACCATCCTTTAATTCAATTGCTAGGAACTTCCTGATTGTTTTAGAGAAAGACGTACACTTGGTTGCAATGTACTAAACAACATCGCTCTTCGACTCAGGGACTAATATTAGGTCTTAAAATTTATGGAAAAATAGAGAAGATAGGTGGTGTGTGGTTTTTGTGTTGTAGTTCATTATAGTTCTTGTTGACCTAATAGGTGTTGTTGGTCGCACCCTAGTCTATCCTATCTTATTGGTAAAGTTTTCATCATTGTTTCTTAAGTTAAGGCTCAGACATGTTTTTATTGGTGAAACTTGTCTTTTTCATAGACTAGGTGTGACTCAACATGATATTAGGGCATATACACATCATAGTCTAACAGAGACCATTGACTGCACTAGCATAGATAATCGTCTTATTTTCATTTGTTTCCTCAAGGGTCATACAACAAAGATCCGCTTCAAGTTGCCTTTATTTGTCGAGGTGTCATATGCCCTTACTATTTTTTGTTTGATTTATACAAGGATGTCTCGTGTTTCAGATACAGGTCTCATGTATAAAATGCAAAGAAGACGATTTCCTCGAACTCTGTCTTATAATGTTAAATTGTTAATGTATGTGGTGTCTCATCTAGACTTAGAAAAGTTTAATATAGGGTTAAAGTTATAGAATGATGATTCCCCATGCATCAATACGGTACATAAAGTATTTTTTAACCCATATGGTCATTACGGTTTTAGTTCATGTACCAATATGGTACCTCTAGTAACTAGTTCGGTCGGTTGTCGGTTTTTGTTAAAAAGGTGACTTACCATCTCTAGTAACTAGTTCAATCGGACATCCTTCGACTACCCTTTTAGACTAAACATTAGTTTTTTAATGGATTTTTGTAGAATCAATCGATATTTTATAGATTCCAATAAGTTTACCAGCAAGAATGTCACAAGATACCATATATGATAGGTAAACTAAAACATTAATGACAATATGTGCATAAAAAACTTTAGGTGCCATATTAATACATGAAAAATACGAGAAGCGTTTTAGACCAATTAATCATTTAATTAATAGCTATGATCCCTTATGATATTTTTGTAAATTAAAACAAATTAAATGAGTTTTATTTAAATAAAAGAATGATAAAAAAAAGTTTTCAATTAAACATTTCTCTCTCCTTCCTCTTTATATTAACCGACCATCCCCTGTAATCGGAGAAAACCCTAATTTCTAGTCATATCTCTTTCTCTCTTGGCAAAATGTCAACCTCTTTCTTCACAATAATGGTCGATGTAAAAATGAACACAGATTGGTAAATTAAAAATTTTAAGCTGTTCAATTAGAAAAGAACAATTAGACAAATCGATGTAAAAAAGGTCTTTGTTTTGTGTGTTCTTTGATTTGTTGAAAAAATTTGGAAACAAATATGAACACAGATTTTTCTAATTGTTAATTGTTTTATTATTATTATTATTATTATTATTATTATTAGAGTTAATTGTTTAAATGGTCCTTTAACTTAATTAAATTTGCCGATTTAGTCCTTTAGCTTCAAAAGTGGTGAATATAGTTCTTTATGAACCATTTTGTGGCGTGAATGGTCCTTATTAACGTTGACAGTTAGTCAACTCTAATAATTTAAGGTAAAATGATTATTTTACTCTTAACTTTATTATTTATTCATTAAAATTAAATTTTAATATTTATTATGTCTCATATCTAATAATATTTATTAAATACTAAATTATTAATATTTAT
The DNA here is from genome assembly GCA_038502395.1 of Dittrichia graveolens. NCBI lineage: Eukaryota > Viridiplantae > Streptophyta > Magnoliopsida > Asterales > Asteraceae > Dittrichia > Dittrichia graveolens. The sequence continues at coordinate 17,983,749 of JARJIL010000005.1, forward strand.
TCTCTCATGGACACAGCCACACCACAACCGCACCAAACAAACTTTTTAAAATTACCATTTAATGTATCCAAAAACCTATATATTAGGTAACCAATTATTTTTTTACTTTTTCATTTATTTTTAAGACACATCATCTGTCACATCATTAATTACTGCCACATCACTCTTAATAAAAAATTTAAAATCCAAATTCATACAAAATTCAAATCTGGAAATAAAAACAATAAACCAAGAATCAGAAGAAGAAAACCCTAAGATGAAAAACAAAATCTCACAAAAATTCAAATCTGGAAAAATAAAAACAATAAACCAAGAATCAAAATCCAAACAGAAATATACAGATCTGGAATCATAAGAACCCTAGATTTGAAACCCTCAACATATGAATCTGTGACATCGACATATGATCTGGAATCATAAGAACCCTCGATTTCAAACACAAACACACAGATCTGAAAGAAGCAACACATCTGAAGGTGTTCTTCAATGGTTCAAACGAAGATGAAGATGAAGATGAAGATGAAGCAACACCATCGATTTGAGCACAAAACCCCAAAATCAAACCTTCGACCCTAATCAGTTGAAATGGATCAAGATGAAGCAATAGTTGAAATCGACCCTAATCAGTTGAAACCTTCGACTCTAATCAAACCTTAAAACCTAATAAGTTCCAACAAAGATACTAAAATCATGTGAATAGGGCCATTCAAGAACTTTGTGAATGAAATCCCCAGATTTGTAAAAACCATTCAAGAACTTCATAAAAACCCTAACCCTAATCTCCATCGAAGAACTCGAAGCTCTGTGCACCATCCTTTGAGTTTTGAAACATGTATGGAGATGAAGACGCATACATCGGAACCCAAAATCGATTATAACACAGTTGATGGAAGTCGATTGAAACACAGAGCAAATCGATTGCAACACTGAGAAAATCGACTAATGGAAACAAAATCGTGTTTAAGTCAAAACCTTTCACATACCTTTGTAAACGATTGGTGAAGATCTTGAAGAAACCAAGAACACAGATCCGACTCAACCCTAGTCGGAGAACCCATCAATTGTAACAAAGGCAGAGAGCTTCGATAATCAGAGAACCCATCGATTTTAACATAGGCGGAGAAAATGAAGTTGAAGGTGGTGGTGGTTTCTAGAATGTGGTAGGGGTCGAAGGTGGTTGCCAAATAACACAAACACAAACAAAAATGTTCCTCGTCTTCCTCATTTTATTATTATTATTATTATTATTATTATTATTATTATTAATAATAATTTAAAGGTAATTTATTTTCGGGTGTGTGCATAGGTGTACACCGTAAAATTAATGATTTACTAGTAAATTATTTTTAATTTAATTGTTTTTATTTGAAATTTAACAGAGAGAAATTTTAATTTACCATTATGTCATTTTGAATTAAATAAAAATAAAAAAAGATTAATATATACCATGAATTCCACTTACCAATTGAATAGTTAGAATTGGTTCTCGCGATTTCTTACAATAATAATGGTTTTCAAATGAACCATTCCCTATATATATATATATATATATATATGCAAAAGTTCAAACGAGATCCATTTTTCGTACGAGAATCACGAGAAACAATCTTAGCTGTCAAATTCCCTCTTCTTCAATTGCATTGTCTACCCATGAATTCCTTACATGAACCCTGGCACACTCAATCCCCCCATGCTCTTCATCCATGAATTCCATTATCCAAAATGAACGGCCAAGATTGGTTCTCGAAATTCTCGTACGAAAAATAGTTCTCGTTTGAAAATTTTCATATATAGGGGAGGGTTCAAATGGTTCATGGGTGGGCAATCCAATTGAAGAAGAGGGAATTGGACGACTAAGATTGTTATCGCGGTTCTCGTAATAAAAACGGTTTTCGAATAAACTTTTCAATATATATATATATATATATATATATATATATATATATATGAAGAATGTTTAATATAGTCCATACTTAATTCATAGTCCTAAGAGACTAATTTAGCCTTTGGATCAATAACATCAACGGTCCAGATTGCATTTTAAATTTTTGTGCGGAGTGACATATGCACATGTACTGAAAAAAACTAGGTGAATCTATGCATTTGCATATGTGCAAATGTCGACTGTATTAAAAAAAAGTCCAGGAAATACAAAAAAAAATCGAAAAAATATAGTTAGATCAGTTTCAAATTAAAGATCATAATTTTCTCGTTAATTTGGTATAATTTTTGTAATTTAATACATTTCTATTTGATGAATATATTATTTAAAAAAAATGGGGTACTGTGAAAATGTCCAAAGTGTCCTTATTTAATTTAGGATAGGTTTGATTAGTTTAAGGTTATCCGATAACAACTCTTTAATTTGGACCCTCCATCTTTTTGATCAACGGTCACAATTGGTTCTCATACAAAAAATAATTCTCGGTTAAAGCGTGCACTATATATGTATATATATATATATCTTACTCCTATATAATGCATTTACCACCTAAAAAACTCTTAATTTTAAGAAGAGTAAATTTACTAAAATACCCCTACTTTACCCCTCCTTTAAGTCTACAATTAATGAATTTAAACAAATAAATATTGAAAACACTCCTTATAATGCATTTACCATCTAAAAAACTCTTAATTTTAAGAAGAGTAAATTTACTAAAATACCCTTCCTTTATACCTCCTTTAAGTCCACAATTAAAGAATTTAAACAAATAAATATTGAAAACACTCCTTATAATGCATTTACCATCTAAAAAACTCTTAATTTTAAGAAGAGTAAATTTACTAAAATACCCTTCCTTTATACCTCCTTTAAGTCCACAATTAAAGAATTTAAACAAATAAATATTGAAAACATAACCGACAATTAATGAATTTAAACCAATACTTATAACTGAATTATTTCTAACCATATATTTTTAATATTAACTTTTGATTTATGAGATCACCATACTTATAACTAAATTAAGTCTAATCATATATTTTTAATATTAAATTTTGATTCATGAGATCACCTAAATTCCTGTTTTCAATAAATCAAATTCAAGAGATTTTATAAACACGAAACAAATAAAATAGTCAAAGAGTTGAAATTTAGAAACATTGCATTCTAACTCAATTACATATAATTGGAACTATGAAACATTACACACACACATATACATACATATATATAATCAGCAACTTCATGATTCAACCATGCGACAAAACTCTTTCAACAAACGGAAAGACAAATAACTCAGAGTTAGCAATTTAATTCTTAATTTTAAAGTGGCTCTTGCAAAGAATTTTCACAAACTCATATTATCTTCATCTCGCAAAGAATCTTCACAAACTCATATTAGCTCTTTGTGATTATTTTGCATAAAACTTATCACAACCTCCTATTTATTCGCCGCCGTCGTATTGCGACGGTACCCCACTAGTATATATATATATGGAGAGAGAGAGAGAGAGAGAGAGAGAGAGAGAGAGAGAGAGAGAGAGAGAGAGAGAGAGATAGATAGATAGATAGATAGGGTGACAGGAAAAAGAACAATTAAAGGAGAAAACTGGTGATTTCCTCGAGTAGTCATAATTGGTCCTCGATCTCCTGTGTAAAGAATAATTTTAGTAGACCATATATGTTACAACAGTTAGAGCACAGAGTACGTACAATTCCTTAAGATAACTATTATTGTGTATAAAATATTCTGTAGAATATAATCTACTTATGCACTCATGTTTGAAACGTTTACGATGTCCCTTTCGATCTTGATAGTACAACAATGCATGGATATCATGAAATGCACACAATAATACACCCCAATAATTCATACCAAAAACATACAAATTATGTCAAACACTCAACTTACATAAGAAATATCATCAGTAACTATTACTAAACTATTTTCCATTACATTCAGTGATCGATTTTATTTGAAACTACAGCTGTAAATTAACCGAAGGTTCATCAACCGTTTGTAAAATCATTCTTCGAAAAGTCCTTTTATGTTCGTTTAATAAAACAAACAAAGCTTTCGTCTATTTATTTATTTTGTGAGTTTATATATAGTGTTTATTTATGTTTAATAATGTTTGATTTGCGTTAATTATAATGTGTTCATTCGTTTACGTTTGTTTATCACTTAAATAAACGAACAAAAATCTACACTAACCAATCTTTTAAACAAACGAACACAAAAATGGCTTCATTCGGCTAAAATTAAACAAACAAACACGGACACAAAAATCTATTCGTTTATCCTTCCGTTTCATTTATTTGTTCGGCTAACGTTAAATAAACGAACAAACCTTATTTGTGTTTATCCGGTTCATGTTTATGGCACTATTTGAAACTAAACATTTTTATTTGGAAAATTGATTGAAGTGAAATTATATACTTTACATCTTATAATAATTTATAGTTATATAGGGAAATTATAAAATACCTAATGAAATACAATTGGGTATATTGTTTATTAAAAAGACTTACAGTTAATTACCTAAAGAAATACAAATCACGCTAATTAAGATGTATATTTTTAAGTATTATAAAGGGTAAATTGCATGAAAATGCAATGAACTTTGTCTTAGTTGTTATTGTATACAACTACCTTTAAAATTTTAAAAATAATACAATTAACTTCATAATCCTCTCATTCTTTGCAAACAACTTTTTTATGTGTTTGATGTTTAGTTACTATTCTATACAATAAATTTTGTCATAACATCCATAGTATACAACAAGTTGTATACAATGTGAGGATTATTAAAGTTTGTTTTATTATTTTTAAGAAAATAAAGTTGAATGTATACAATGATAATTAAGATAAAGTTTATAGTGTTTTAATACAGTTTGTTCTATTATAAACCTAGATTAAATACCCGTATGATACACGGGTTGGTTTAAAAAATAATAAATATTAAACATTAATTAACAGATATTAAATAATTGATAAAATATATGATATGTGATAATTGCATATATGATATGTGAATGTGAATATGTTGAACTGATTCGGTATATAAGTAATGTACTCGTCAAGCTTCGCGCTTACTGTTATTGTTTTAATCCTTTCAGGATATGATTGTGGGAAAGCTCCAGCATGATGAAGACAACTCATCTATCAATTGACATTTTCGTTAACCACTTATTTAATCAATTGTTATTAATTCATTATTAAACACCTTTAACTATTTTGTAACTAACTCTTTCAATTCGTTGACTAAACATTGTATGACGTGTAGCTCTAGGTGCGGAACCTGATCACGAATATTGGTGGAATTAATATGATGTAATTACTCTGATTTTATATAATTATTCTAATTCACACTCGTATAAAAAAAGATTGGAGCGTTACAAGTTAAAATTATATAATAGATTTTATTAAAGTTAGTTTTTTTATTTATATTAGAAGATTTAGATGCATACAATACAATTACATGGTTTTTAGATATTTCTTATAAAGTAAAATCCCTTTAGTTAATTACCTTATACTGCACGTAAGAAGTAAAGCAAAAATGCTCGTCATCCACCTTCTCTCATTACCTCGTCACCGTCGTTAGCCTCGTCGCCGAATGACGAGCTCAACGGCTCATTTCCTTTTTCTTTCTTTTACAATGGTAAAATTTTGAAATAGATATATATTTAAACGGTAATATTTCTCTCTGATATTAGTTTTATTCCACATTCTTCTCACTTTCATCAGTAAAATTCCACATTCTTCTCACTTTCATTTTCTCTCCACTTTCTCCTCTCTAAATATACAAATCTTCTCATATATACATCTATCATTCTTCTTCTCTAAATTTAATGCAATATTATGTTTTTAATGTTATTTTATGAATTAGATTAGCCGTTTATAAATTACATTTCTTGATGTTACAAATTGAAAATTAAAATATATCCTATTTTTCTTAGAAACATATAGTATTTGAACCTCAATGCTTGTGAGAAAAAGTATTGGAACTCTAATATGCGATTTAAATTTCTTAATTTAATTTTATTTGAAGTAATATATGTTGAAGACTTGGAAATTTCAAGTAATCATAAGCGAAACCATCAATTTAAATTTGTCCAAAAAACCAATTTTACAAGAAGAATGATAACCACAACCTTAATAATTTTGAATAATTTTAATTTTTAAAAATAACAAAAACAATATGAAAAGTTAAAATTTAATAGATTGTTTTTTTAAAACTAAAATTATAAGAAAAAAGCATAATAAATAGAAAGTTGAAAGCAAATATAAAAATCAATATATTCTCAATTCAAAGCAATAAGTACAAGGACCATGAAAGCAAATCTAGTTTGAAAATAACACGGATAATCATGAAAGTATTATTTTATATTTGTTTATTTAAATATAATTCTTTTGTGTTAACGAAAAAAACATAATATGCACTATTTTTAAAACTAAAAGAATTTTATATTAAAGTTAGTTGACATAAAATTGAAAAGTAAATGATCAATGATGATAATGGTAAGAACAATATAAAAAGTTAATAACAATAAGGTTTATATTATAAATAATAATCATAGATAATGATAAGAAATTTGAATATTTATTCCTAAATTCATGTAATGTATAAAAATTTTGAATTAAATAAACATTATTTAGGGTTAATTTAAATAATTTTATTATATTAAATTAGTACATACGTTTTAAATCTTATTAAGGTATATACTTGTGCATTTAAATCAATTTTAAATAAGATAAATATATAGTCTAAACAAATATATTTATTTTTGTTTTATAATTTAAATAATATTTTTTACTAACTATATTATCTCCTATAAGAATTAAATTTTAAAAATTGAGTTTTTAATTTTGACTATTTAAAGTCAAAATTAGACTTTTAATTATGATCAGATTAATGGTTAGGATTTAATTATGATAAAATGAATAACTAAGATCTTCTAATTAGATTGATAAAGGTTAGTCTTTTATATATATTAGAAGAAATACGTATTTTTTTGGTTTCAATTGATATTCTTTTTTTTATTTCCTATTTTTGTTTTTTATTTACTTTGTCGTAACTTTTTTCCCTTTTTCTTTTTTCCCATGTATATATTCAAATTTCAAACAATCAATTTTATATACCTTTTGCTTTTCTTTTAAACTTTTTAATATATAACATATGTAAATATGAGTATATGTTTGTAACCATTTTATTTTTCTCTACATTTCAACATAGATTTTGTCGTAATACAATATTTATTTTAAAAATGTAGTTTTCAAATAAAGTATATTTCGGCATAATTAGCATATTACGTTATTAAAAAAGGATTGGTGGTGTTTTATAGTTCTCAACAAACATTATACATCAAAACGTATAAGAAAAAATATGTTATTCTTACTATGAAAAGTAAAACTAAAACCAATAGAAATTTGAACATTCTAAATGTCTGTTTTTTTTGTCAAATTTATAAGAAATAAATCGTTAGATGTAATATGAAAAATAAAATTTAAATCAGTTTGAATTTCAACATCATAAATGTTTGAGTCTCTCGTGTTTTATTTTAAATATTTATGTTCAAATGTTAGTTTCTATATTTTCTTTATACTAACAAAACTTTCAATTGTAGAGATTAATAATACTAAACAATTATATTTGATGTGATAAAAAATAAAAAATAAAACATAAAACAATTTCAATTTGAACAAATGACGCATTACAAGTGTAAAAGCCTATGCTTTTTTCAACTTTAGTTTTTACTTATGTTTGAATTTAATTTTAAATTTTGTCGTCTTAAAATACCGTTGTAACACGCGGGCTTAAATCAACTCATTTTCTACATATATTAAGATAATATCATCTTGTTCTTTTAAGGAGGATGATAACCATAACCTTTACACTCCATTCTTGAATTGTTTTTTTGAAAGAAAAGGAAAGGAAACAGCTAAGTTGATGTCTTCTTGAGTTTTTTTAACAAGTGGAGTGGAAGAAAAAGAAGGGGGAATGAGGGGTTAGTTGACTCAAAATATTTCCTCCCAAAAGTGGGATGATAAGAAAAGAAAAGACTCCCCATCTATTTCATCTTTTTCCGTCCAATTCAAGAACACAAGTCAATCTTTATCATTTTTTTCCTTTCTTTCCCTTTTCTTTTCTTCCCTTTACTTTCCATCTTAAAAAACTCGAGAACGGAGTGTTAGAGCTATGGATAAGGATAAAAGGTAATATTAATTTCCAAATATAATAATCATAATTCATGTTTTATAATCAAGTTTCTACTTTTGCAAAAAAAAAATCCACTTTAATTATCTTTTACTTAAATTTTAATTTTTCATACATGAATTATGGTTGCCATTTTTAATAAATTAATTCTATATATTTGTGCTCTTATCTACATCTCTAATAGTTGTGGTTATCATTTTACTTTTTGTAATTATTCTTTTAAATGATTTAACCGGCCATAACATACGGAATCGATTGAGTTGGTTCACGAAAAGAAGAAGGAATGGATTGAAAGGATGTTCATATTAATCCAAGGAATGACATTCTTTTGGATGAATTAGAGAAATAAAATCAAAAGTAAACTAGATTGGATTAATTGGTGTTGTTCGTTTTTTTATATTCATACGTTGTAATTTTGTTTTGATTTTCCTAGCTTCTCGTTAGGCGTTTATAATAAATTTTTGATGCCGTTATAAAAATCAATGCATATACATTATTAAGGTTATTTAGTGGCACACAATAAGTTGAAATATCATCGTGATAGCATTTTAAGGTGAAATATGACACGTAAACACATATAAGGGAAGGCTTAAACGTGATTTTGATACGAGAATTGCAAAAACTAATTTTCACACTTGATTAAAATAAAGTAATGGATAATAATTTTAGTGGCTCATTAATAATGCATTAATTAAGTATATTTGAAAAAAATTGAGACTTATAATGACTCATCCACGTGAACACAATTTATGTTGAGTAATATATAAATGATAAAGTACACTATTAATAAGTCATTAACGATGTTACAAATATTTTCCACAGTTCTCGTCCGAAAAACATTTTTCTTTTGAACTTCTCTCTCTCCCCCTATATATATATATAGTAAGGATTCAAGAAGAACACCTTTCTCGCTGACTACACATATAACGTTTGAAAAAATAAAAAAAATTAACAAAAGTACTCTCATTTTAATTCACAATAACATAAAAAACAATAAACTTTAAATTATATTAAAAATTGATGTAAAAGAGATAAATATAGTAGGTGTATCTAATTTTTGTAGATGCATCAAATTTTTGTAGCTTTTAGATTAAATTTTCAAAGACCCGGATATGTTCTTTTTGAAAATAACATTCTTCCTATATCGTGTCCCCCCTCTCTCTCTTATTATATATATATATACATATATATATATATTAGCATTGTACCCGCGCAATATAGCGGTTATGAATATTTTTTCTCGATAACTTGTCTCTTTTTAAAACAATGGTGATTTGTTTCTTTTCTAAATTATAATGTTTCAATGAAATTTTACATGGATGGTAAAATACAACAAGAATGTTGGCCTTGTAACTCTATTCTATTTTAATAATATTACCCATTTAAAAAATCTAGCATTTTTATAAATTAACAGTCTTAATCTATTATAATAGGTTTAATACATTAAATAATAAATTTTAAATAAAATAATACATTAAATGACAAGTTTAAATGATTTTACGTAAAAATAACAAAAGAAATTTTATATTTTTTCTTACATCATCTTTTTACCCATAAAATAATCACATATTATTTTCTCAATTGTTTTGAAAACATGAACTTCGTAAGTTAAGAACAAATAAGAGGATAAATTTAAAAGAGGTAGTTGGTATTTTGTTTAAAATTAGTTTAATAGGTTTAGCTAATTAGTATATTATTAACATTAATACTGCATAATTGTGTTTCAGCCGTGGGGATTTATTTTTGGACTATTTTTGGACTTGCACCAAATAACATTTTAGTTGGTTAATGGTGAGGGGTATTTTAGTATATTCAAGTTACTTAAATTTAAGAGTTTTTAAGGGTGTAAATGTATTATAAAGGAGTAAGATATATATAAAATACGATAATTTTGGGAAGATAAATTGATGAAAGTTAAAACCGACTAGGTTTTAGGTTAAATGGTGTAAGGTAAATGTATATTAAAAACTTATCTAGAATTCAACACTAATAATTTTTGGATTGTCAGGTTAAGTTCTGGACGGCCTCATAATATTTGATGGCCATATGCTACAAACATAAAGTAGCCTTCTCAACAACCAAATTATCTAATTTTATGTCCAAACTTGAGTTTTAAATCAAATCATAAGATACTAATACATGTTTAATACTCAAACGTTTTGAAAACCAACTAGTAGACATTGTAACACCCGTAAACCCGAACTAGTAATTAGCGGATAAACGATATGTGTTTATGTGTATTTAAGTTGATTGAGTATGTGTTTAATTTTAAATTAATACTTCATGTTTAATTAAATAGTTACATGAATTAACTTAATTAAATATGTATGTATGTATGCATGAGAGTATGTACGTATATATGTATATATATATATATATGTGTGTGTGTGTGTAAATGGATAAGTAAGTATATAATACCTCATGCTTAATTTAAGGTGCATGTGTGTATATGTGTATATGGGCTGGAGTTGGAGAATTCACCTCCTCATTTTCATTAGCTTGTGTGTGTGTAAGAACAGGTGTAAGTAACCTCTTTGTGAAGAAACCTGTAGGAGCTTACAACTTGAAATCTCAAAGTAAAGATTTGATGCTTGATAAATCAAAACTAAGGTTAGAATGAATTTATATCATGTTTATGATTACTTTGATATGAATTGATTATTGGGTTTGTGTTTATACATGAAGAACAACATGGATGAAAGTTTGAAGCTTTCTTGACAAATAGGCTTTGTTTGATTTGATGTTTTAAATGAATTTGATGTATTCTTGATACATATATACATGTTATTTAAAGTTATTATGAGTTTAGATGTGTTAGAAATCATTTTCCAGCTTTGAATATTTGTTGGTTCTAAATTGGTTGAAGTTGGAAGATGAAGAAAGTTGCAGGTTTGAAACTAGAAACCACGCGACGCGTCCAAGTAAGGAACGCGTCGCGTTGCTTTTCGAAATCGAAGCCTATGACGGTTAAATGAGGCGCTCGAAGTGAACCACGGTTCGAAAGGGAGGCCGCTCGAAGTGAGCTATGGCTCGAAGAGGGCGCTCGAAGTCTCCATGTGAAATGGGCTGCTCGAAGTCCAACGCGACACGTCTGGCGATTTTTAGTATTTGGGACTTTGATGGTTGGATATTTTGGATTGCAATTATATGTGTTATTTCTATATGGGTTTATTATGAGTACATGTGATATAAATATATGTGAGTATATACATTTATGAATCAGAAATTAATTTCGGTGTTGCTATCTTTTCAGGCAATACCAAGGCTCAGTGATATTAGATATCTGAGTGAAGCATTTGAGAACAAGAGGTGAGTGGATGTTAACTCACGGATAGTAATGGTTATGATTGATGTGATGCATGCGTTTGTGATTGATAGACTGTTGAGTCTTATGATTGTTGATTGATTATCTGATTGTATGATTGTTTGATCAATACGCACTCTTTGGATGATATGAGTTGCGTTTAAGAAGTCATCTATGCGTGAAATTGGGCTGGGCCTGAACGCTATTGGTTGAGCAGTTATAGACCCTCTCATGCATGCGTTGTATTGGAGGGGATCTAACTGTGCCAATTGGCGGTGGGCTATCGGTTAACCTGTGCTTTGGCGGGCATTGATTGTAGGTTATGCGCCGAACCTCCAGTCTTCTTGATTGTGTGGTTGCATGCTTTTGTGTTGATTGTAGCCGTTGGCTGTTGTGTTTTAGCTTCCTCTTACTTAGCTTTGTTCTAATTCCCCACTGTTGATTGTTTTTGCAGGTTTGCTTGTTTTGAGAGTTTGTTAAAGGAAAACTTGACCTCCGCTCTGATATTAGTTTTATTTTGAAACGAGCCATAAGATGTTTTGTAACACAACAAATGTTTTGAGGATTGTATTTGTAATCAGTTGTAAATATTTATGTTTTGTGTAAATCTTGGTTTAATGCTTCCGCGACGTTTTAAAAAAAATGGCTTAGGATTTTACGGTGTTACAAACATAAAACTGCCTAGCCAGTGTCAACCTGTTCAATTCTTTTTTTAAACAACAAAAATATTTTATTATATCTAAATGGTTATTACAAGACGTCAAGTCTCAAAGGTTGAGACAATTAAAAGAGAATAAATTCAAGCACAAAACCATAACAAAATCAATATACCATAATACTATTAAGGCTTAAGAGGGCATCTGTGTCACGATTTCCAATTTATTTGCACCTTAGGCTTCATTGCTTCCAACCAAAGACCAAAAAGATGTTGAATCTTCGAAATAGATCCTCAAATAACCTTGTATGCAAAAAGGATTTTATTTCTTATATTCCGTATTACCCAGAATCACAATGCGCAAATAGCTTTGAAATTTTCATACCACCTAACTTGGTTTCCTTATACAAAAAAACACCTTTGAACGAAAAGATTGAACTGAATTGAGTAGTAAAAAAGACAAGTACTACCAAGCTCAGATCTTTCTTTAGATTGAATCTGATCTGAAAAATTTAAAAAGACATGATCGATAGTTCCTCAACATCATAATTAGAAAATTTACAAGAAAATTTTGTTATCCTTTTAATTATATAACAAGTTAAACTTCATAACATTTTTTTGACATACATTTTACCTTTATTGACATTTTTAAATTTACGTTATTTTTTCGATAACCTGCCTTAATTTAAATTAATTAAATTACATAATTTAAATTAATGCTTTATATTCAATTGTGTAAAAAGTTGGCCACCCACTTACCAACAATCATAATGTAGGCATTAATTGATATTAGAGTTGATAAAACAAAAGACTAGTTTAATTAATTAGTAGGCTTTTAATAGAATTTAGAGGCGTGGAAGAATTCTGGGGCAAAAGGTAAGTATTATAAAATGATGATGGTATTGACCTTTTATTCTTCTATTTAGTAAATAAAAAATGAGTAATTGGGATCACCAATAACATTATGCTAACTATAGCCACTTAATATAATTATAAAAGGTCAAAACCAGTCATCATTAGTTAATTAATTAATTAAGTTGCTTCATACAACTTAGAGTTTGTTGACTATATATATATATATAAAAGTTGCTTCAATAGTTACCCCGTTTATATATATATATATATATATATATATATATATATATAGGGATGAGATCAAATAAAAAAAAAATTAAAGTAAAAAATGTAAAATGAATGATTATTTGATCATTTTTCGGTATATATATCAACTGATAATCATTAGTTCATCATCTTTATTGATTAAAACTAGTTCTTCATCAAATTTTTTTTATTTCAAATACAGATTTTGAAAACAAAATTTTGGAATAATTTGTTGATGAACAAAATGCTTTCATCTAAAAAGTGATGAATATGTTGGATTCATCAAAAAGAAATTGATGAAGAACTAGTTTTAATCAATAAAGATGATGAACTGACGATTATCAGTTGATATATACCGAAAAATGATCAAATAATCATCACTTTTACCCTTTTTACTTTAATTTTCTTTTTACTTGATCTCTACCCTATATATATATATATAGAGAGAGAGAGAGAGTGAGAGAGAGAGAGGGAGGTTCATGCGAAAAGCTTCTTATTTGCAAAAAGTGCGAGAAGCAATCTAGACCTTACGATTAATTAATTGATGGTTATGATTGGTTATGGCAAATTGGTAATTAAATTGAATAATAGAGTGTTTAAAATATACACAAAAGGATAAAAATGTAATTTAAACTTTAACATAACCTCTTACCTAATTAATCTCACACACTCTCCTTATTTCTAGTAATTATATTCAATCTTTATTTCCTATTTTACATCCTACGTTTTCTTTTTCAAATTAAGAGATAGGCTCCAGATCTCCACCATGTTTGTCTCTCTCTCTTCAAGGTCACCGGCGAACCAACGTTAACCTCCGATGAGCAGGCCCCTAAAAGCAACCATCAAGCAAAGCTTTTTTTCTCATTTGAAGGTTCTCATCAAGATTTACCATAGACGATTTCACCATTTCTGCCCTCATTTTTTCAAGGGTTATTTCATCATTAGGGTCACCTGTGTTGGCTACCGCCGTCTACCGACCCACCGTGTGCTCGTCGGTCCACCACTCTCGTCGCCTCACTGATCTCCGATATCTATCTTCTCTCGTACATCTTTATTGGTCACATGCTGCCCTAATCAAAGAAAAGAACCATTGCCGATCTCAACCATGGTTGACCTCCGCCACCACCATCGGTGCATGATCACGACAACATGCTTACCGCTGCTCATGGTGGATGATCACAGAACATCGATGCTTACGTTTTGTCTTTTGTTTGTTGTTCATATCGATACTCCCATAGGCACTCGTCTATTTTGTTCGGTAATCCGTTTTGTCTTGTGTTTGTTGTTCATATCTAACACATGTTTTTTTCTGATTCCATCAACTCATGCTGCTCATGGTTTTTTTTTGTCTTGTGTTTTGTCAAAAAATTAAGTTGAAATTTTTCAAAATTTATATTTTTTTCGATTTTTTTCTCTTTCCTCTTTTCTAGTTGTTTTAGTTAAGCAAAATTTTACTTTGTACAATTGTTGTAATTAAAGTAAGGTAGCATTTCAAGTGTTATAAATTATTTTTAGATTACGTTGTATCTTGGTTTAAATATAAATTACGTTCAGAGGTGATTTTAAAGTTTTTTAGTTGTTTAAGGTTTGTTCATCTTTAAACATTTACGTTGTTCAATAATAAACAACAATTGGTTGTTTTTTGTTGTTTATGGTTTGTTCATCATTATTAGAAATAAAGATTTTTTTGTTATTTATAGGTTGTTAACTAATGAACACATACAATGGAGATAAAAATATGGTTGTATGGTTTTTTCATCATTATTAGAAATAAATATTTTTTTGATTATTTATGAGTTGTTAACTAATGAACACATACAATTGAGATAAAAATGGTTGGTTGTTCAGTAATGAAAATCTCTGATATAAAAGGTTATATTTTACTTCTACTATGTTGTTCAATATTAAACAACCAGATACTTTAAAAAATGATACAGAATAAAAGAAAAAAGCGTAAAGATTAAAAAGACAGAGAAAAAAGTATTTAATGATGAAAGAATATAAACCAAGAGTTTATTAATGAACAAAGTGTATCGAACATAACATTAATGATTAAAAAACTCGTAAATATTTTGACTGTGTTCATCGTTGAACACCATAAAATTGTTAATTTACTATTAAATTATTTAATTTATTTTGTTTAAAAATTTTAGGAGAGACAAAAATAAGAGTGAGAAATAGATTGGAGAGAGAAAAAATATTGTTTACTATTATACCCTTTTGAATTAAAAAAATGAAAAATAAGTTTCATATAAGCCATTAGATCAAATACAAATAAGAGGTCAGGATTGCTTCTCGCACTTTTCGTAAATAAGACACTTTTCGCATGAACCCTCCCCTATATATATATATATACACACACACTATATGGTTTAGTTCATCAAAATATATCAAACTTATCACATTTTGCTATTGTGTGTTTCGGACTTTAAAAGTTTCTATTGTGTGTATCGAAAATTTAATTTCTCGTTATTGTATGTATTAAAGTTTCTATTGTATATTCTAAACTTATACATTTTTTCTTTTTTTTGTGTATCCAAAATACATACAATAGCAACAAATTAAAAGTTTGACACATACAATAGAAACTTTTAAAATTCTATGCACACAATAGCAAAATATGACAAGTTGGATATATTTTAATAAACTAAACCCTATACTATATTATAAAGTATTTTAGCTTTTTGCTTAAACTCTTAAACTTAAAGTATTTTAAAACTACCAAATTACCCCTCATATTAACTAAATGGAAACTATTAAATGGGGTAACTATTGAATAGAGTTAAAAAGATTCTTATATTCTATTTTTATACCTAAGTCTTCCAAATTAAAAAAATCAAGTCAATACAAATTAACTTAAATATTAAAAAATATTTTCATAGCCAAACCTTTTATTTCTATTTTATGATATAATAAATATTTTAAATGAGTTATCTATACTAAATCATTTAGCATTCTCTCTCCTAAAAGTCTTAATCTCTTAACTTTAAGTAATTCAAATTTACTAAATTTCCCCTTATTTAAACCTAAAAGGAAACTTTAATTAGATTTTTAAATATCATTTAATAACTAAACTTTCCATAACAAATAACGTTTAAAAATATCAAGTCAATACAAATTAATTTTACTCTATAAGATATTGGGTGTGTTCGGCAATTGGCTTATGGAGGTTATAGGGGCTCGAGATTCTACTTTTCATAATCCCCATCCCTCTAGCTTTGTTCGGGTGTTAAATCTTGAGGGGATTATTAAAAACATAATCTCTCACAAGCCCAATAAATAAAAGTCTTTTCAAGTAGCTTATAGGTGTGTTTGACGAAACTAGCTGGGCTGGGGTTGGGCTGGGGCTGATAAATTAATAATCCCAAGCCCAAGCCATAAGCTTTTTGAAAAAGCTTTTATTTTGGGGGCTTATTGGGGATTATGTTCTTAATAATCCCCTTAAAATTTTAACACCCGAATGAGACTAGAGGGTTGGGGATTATGAAAACTATAATCCCAAGCCCCTATAATCCCCCATAAACCCATTGCCGAACAAACTCATAAGCTTGGGCTTGGGGATTATTAATTAATCAGCCTTAACCCCAGCCTCAGCTCCAGCCTCTATCGCCAAACACACCAATTGAATACCAAGGAAAAATTAAATAAAAACTATCCACAAAAATAATATTTTAAATATTCTATCATATAACAAATATTTTAATTTAAGTATTATAAAATATGTATAGCTAGAACTCATAAACATCATAAACGTGTAACCCAAATTTATAAACATTTTCGTATTTTTATAAATAACTCATATAATTTATATAAGGACAAATTTATAAATTTATTATACATTTAACATTCTCTTTTTTACTTTATTAGAACTCTTAAAATGTAAGTAATGAAAAATGACCGATATTCTCTTAAATACCCTTACAATTCTTTTTAAACACACAAATCCACCAATACACTAATCTCATACTAATAAAATTCCTCATCTACATTAACACAATTCCTAAATGATGTGTTTTCATCATCTTATTTGACGTCTTTTCTTTTATTTTTTAAAAGTTATTGTAAAAATTAATAAAATAGTTGATACATAAAAGAGAAATAAAGGAAATGTAAAAATGAGAAAAAAATAGACATGTTGCTAATGAAAATTATTCGATATCACCATAATGCATTAATAATATACCTCTACATTACCAATGTCAGACATGTTATGATGTGAATACTGAATACCATAATGCGTGAATTATCTATTGTCACCGTATTACGCGGGTACCATGCTATTTTACATTATAAAACATTTAATTTTTTCTCTCTTAAAAATTTAAGATTACTTAATTTTAAATAGTACATGTTTTTATGCTTAAGATATAAATACTTAAAGCAATAGCATAATCAATTATTCTCTTACTTATATCAACTAATTTTAGGCAACTGTTATTTTAATAAATCATTAAAAATCAAAACAACTATTTATTTAATATTTCTTTACTTATTTAATAATAATAATATATATTTTATTTATTTTCTTTCAAAAACTATTTTAACAAATAATAAAAGGGTTGATTAGCAAAAAAAAAAGAAAACAGAAAAAGAATAAAGAACACGGATATTGTGTTCCATTTAGTAACACCGCATTCCACATATACCATTATCCAATATTTTTGAAATAGAACATGTTGTCAAGCACAAATTCTTATTATTATCGTTGTATTATACGGGTACAATG
The DNA here is from genome assembly GCA_038502395.1 of Dittrichia graveolens. NCBI lineage: Eukaryota > Viridiplantae > Streptophyta > Magnoliopsida > Asterales > Asteraceae > Dittrichia > Dittrichia graveolens. The sequence goes on from JARJIL010000005.1 coordinate 18,001,695, forward strand.
CTATATATACACATATATGGGGTAAGGTTTTATATAGTCTTACTCTTAAACATAGATCTCAAAGGCAAAATCTCATCCATTCATTTTAAAAGGCAAAATAAGAATTGTTAATTTCAAATAGAGACTCACGTGCCTCACTTAATAACATAACTTTCTTTTTTTATTTTTATTTTTACCCCTTAAATCTTTAAATGGTCATAACTATTTCAATTTTGAGAATTTGAGTAAAAAATTATACCAATCTACTCATTTTTTAATCCTCTTTCAAACAAGACCACTATTCCCATATTTCTGAAAATGGTATTTTGAAAATGCAAACCATATGAAAATTATATAAAAATGTTATCATTTTGAATCATGTGAGTTTTTATTATTTTTGACAGTAAACATGTGTATTTATATTATTTTCGGCTGGGAGAAATGTATTTAGTCGGCTAGAAACATGTGTATGTATATCATACTCGGCTAAAAACATATGTATTTATACCATTTTCTCCAGCTGAAAATGAGTATATTTTTATCTGGATAATGTTATTATTTTGAATGTTGTATATTGTTATTTAAAAAATGTTATCAATTTCAATTAAAAATTGTTATCATTTTCATTTGCAAACATGTGTATTTAAATTATTTTCGGTTAGGAGTCTATTTTTTATGATTTTTATCTAGATAATGTTATCATTTTAAATATTTTTTATTGTTATTATTTTCATTTGGAAAAATTATCACCTTCAACTAGAAATTTTTTATCATTTTCGGATGAAAAAATTATCATTTTTGGCTGGACGAAACTTAGAGGGAAAAGAAAGGAAGGGGCGAGATTTTTAAGGAAGGGGCGTGATATAGGAAGGGGTATTCCCATAATACCCTTTATTCTATAATTATATTTTATAATTGTTTAATTAATTATAATAATGACATTATTAAATCTTGACAATTGATTTAAAAAATCCAATGACCCATATTTGACTTTTGAGATCTATGTTTAAGCATAAGACCTATATATATAGGGGAGGGTTATTAAGAGAATATGTATTTAGATGAGAATGAGAGAAGAAATCTTAATCATCAATTAGATGTTGATTTATTAGATCTAATGGTTGTAATTTATGGTTGGATAATAAATAAAATGAAAGATCAAGTGTAAACCATCCGATCAAATTAAATGAAAGACCAAGATTAAGTTTTTCGTTCTCACCTAAATATCAATTGACATGAAAATGGATCCAAATTTAGAGCATTTAAATGTGAAATTAATTTTATATTAATATAGTGTAAAAAATATTTTAATATGTAGAACTTTTAATTTTAGCTATCAATATAGACTAAATTAAATTTTCACACTATGTAAATGAGTGATATTATACACTTACATTTAAGACATATCACATTATTTAATACATGTCATTTGAGAACTAGTTTAATCGCGATAATCGCGAGAACTATTTGTAGTCATTGATCATAATTAATCAAAGATTTATATTAATTGTGTCAAACATGTACTTAATTCAAAACATAGCCATTATTTTTAGCTTCCAAAAATGCTAGAAGGGTATTTTAGGCAAATAGCCTAATTAAAGGTGGGAACTACTTACCCCTAATTTTTTAAAACTAAAATATCTACCAAACGCAAAAATATTAAAATATGAAAATTATACCAAATTAACGAGAAAATTATGCTCTTTAATATGACATTCATATTGCTATATTTTTTCAAATAAATTTTTTCATTTTTACCGTTTTTTTTCAACACAACATTAAATATTTGCATATGTCGACATACCACTGTCTTTTTTTAGCACATGTGCATATAGGTGCATATTTGCATATATCACTGTCTTTTTTCAGCACATACAATAAAGTCACATATGCACGGTGCATATGTGCACAACCTGTTTATACTACTAGGTTTTATTTTCACACATGTGCGTCTAGGTGCATATATGCACATGTACACCTAGATGCATGTGTGCACGTGCAACACAAAGTTGGCTTAGTCAAACTCATTGCTAAGGCTATAAATGAACCGAATGAATACGAACGAGACTTATTCGTATTCGTTCTTTTATCTTTAACCGAACAAATAAACGAACACGAACAGAATTCTGTGTTCGTGTTCGTTCGTTTAACATTAGTCGAATAAATAAACGAGAAACGAACGAGCATTTGTGTTTAATTATTTAAAAGATTGGTTCGTTCGTCTACATTTATGTTTGTTTTTAAATGATAAACAAACGTAATATAAAAATATATATAATATAAACGAACATAAACAAACGGATAACCGAACGTTATTAAACACAAATAAACACTATATATACACACATACACATATAATATAAAAATATATATATATATATATAATATAAACGAACATAAACAAACGGATAACCGAACATTATTAAACACAAATAAACACAAAGACTGATAATACAAATCCAAACATTATTATACACAAATAAACACTATATACACGCACATACGCATATAATATAAAAATATATATAATATAATCGAACATAAACAAACGGATAACCGAACGTTCATGAACATAAATGAATGAACGTTTGTGTTCGTTCATTTAGTTAAACGGAAGGAAAATATTGTTCGTGTTCGTTTTTTTTCCGACTAAAGTTAAATGAACGAACACAAACAAGTCCCTGTTTGTTTTCGTTTATAACTCTAGTGCACGTGTAACTAAAAGTTTGTTTAGTCAAACTCCTTTCTGACTCAAAAAATTCTAACAAAAAAGATCAGTGGAGTATAAGTATCAATATATTACTAAAATTCAATAAAAACATAAATGGTTGTGATTAATAAATAGAGAAGGAGATAAATAAATAAATAAAGTAATTCTTTCAAATTATAAATATTGAAAAAAAAGAAAAAAAATTAAAATATTTTGACAACAAAAAAGGCAGCTGCCCTTTTCAAATAAATAATTTGATATACATTCCTACCGCATGCGCATATATATATATATATATATATATGTATATATATATATTAATTACAATGTTGTCTTTCTAATATAAATAAGGTTATTAAAACATTATCTAAATTGATTGGTTCATAATACTTTTCGCGGTTCTCGCGATAAAAACGATTCTCAAATAAACTTTTGCATATATATATATATATATATATATATATATATATATATATATATATATATATAGAGGGGATGATTTAAACGAGAACTGTTTTTCGTACAAGAACTGCGAGAACCAATCTTAGCCGCTCATTTTGGATAATGGAATTCATGAATGAAGAGCGAGGAAGGATTGAGTGTGGCAAAGTGCATGTAAGAAATTAATGTGTGGGTAATCCAATTGAAAGAGAGGGAATTAGACGGCTAAGATTAGTTTTTGCAGTTATCGTATGAAAAACAGTTATGTTTGAACTTTCACTATATATATACTAGTGGGGTACCCGCGTAATGCGGCGGCGGCGAATAAAGAGGGGGTTGTGATGAGTTTTGTACAGAATAATCACAAAACGCTAATATGAGTTTGTGAAGATTCTTTACGAGATGAAGATAATATGAGTTTGTGAAGATTTTTTGCGAGAGCCACTTTGAAATTAAGAATTAAATTGCTAACTCTGAGTTATTTGTGTTTCAGTTTGTTGGAAGAGTTTTGTCGCATGGCTGAATCATGAAGTTGCTGATTATATATATGTATGTATATGTGTGTGTAATGTTTCATAGTTCCAATTATTATGTAATTGAGTTAGAATGCAATGTTTATAAATTTCAACTCTTTGACTCTTTCATTTGTTTGGTATTTGTGAAATCTCTTGAACTTAATTTATTGAAAACAGAAATTTAGGTGATCTCATGAATCAAAAGTTAATATTAAAAATATATGATTAGACTTAATTCAGTTATAAGTATGGTGATCTCATTAATTAAAAGTTAATATTAAAAATATATGGTTAGAAATAATTCAGTTATAAGTATTATCTTAAATTCATTAATTGTCGGTTATGTTTTTAATATTTATTTGTTTAACTTTATTAATTGTGGACTTAAAGAAGAGGTATAAAGGAGGGGTATTTTAGTAAATTTACTCTTCTTTAAATTAAGAGTTTTTTATGTGGTAGATGTATTATATAAGAGTAAGATAGTCAAAGGATCAATTGCGAGTATTAAATAATTTGCGAGTGATGCGAACGGAAATTTGAATTTGTAAAGTCAAATATTGTGGCTATAATTTGCAATTGCACGGACTTGTATATAATTTGACATGTTTATTTTAATAAAGACAATTGCTGCAATGGGTAGAAACTTTGATTTAATTTGTAATATTTATTTTAATTGGAAGAAACTTTGATTTAATTTGTAATATTTATTTTAATAAGACTATTCATATGTAGTTATTTTTTTAATTCATGTTTCTATTAGTTGTTATCAATATTGATTTTTTGTTTGAAGATGGATGTTTAGGGGTGGGGTGCTAGATTATATTAAGTATATATTATATAAATAAATAATAAATTATATATATATATATAAGATGAGATGCAGTGTTTTTAGATACGATGCAATGAATTTATAGTAGATGCAGAAATTTTTAGACAAAATGCATTATTTCTTAAATGAGAAATCACCAAATAATTCACACAAGATACACTAGTTTTAAGAAAACTTTGTTTTTTTAGATAACATGTAATGATTTAAAGTTAAATGTGGTGATTTTATAGACAAGATACAATATTTCTACCGTCATGCATTTTAAGACTGTTTTTATTAAATGCTTACCCTATATATACACACATACACACATTAAGAAGAGGAACTTAATTAGGATAGGAGAGGGTATGGCCCCTCTAAAATTTTTTGCTCAATTAATATTTTATTATAATTTATATAATAAAATATTTATATCTTAAAAGAAATTTAAAAATGACTCTTCCAAAATAAAATTATTATATTTATAATTTTACCCTCCGAAAAATATTGTTCAAGTTCCATCACTGTATACATTATCATTATCATTATCATTATCATTATCATAATAACAGGCGTAGAATATTAATATTTTGTAAACACCTTAATTATGAGGATAATGATAGTTAACTATACATAGATGTTTTCACGAATACCATCCATGTGAACAATCAACCCATGCACCTTCATATTATAAATTTACCACGTGTGTGTTTAAATTAGTTCATCAACTGATCGATCTGACGTACTCTATTAATTTTGCTACAACTTCAATTCCTTCTAATTTTGTCGTTTTAGTCGCATTTGAGGAATCGATGTACGTAGATTAACGACGTCATTAGTTTCCTTAATTAAGCTGATCTCTTTTTCTAAGTTAATTGGTATCCTTTCCCGTAATTAACCTGAGGAATATATAGATGTACGTTACGTACCTACCAAATAATATTAGTCATAACGTTCGTACAACAATGATTATTAATATATATCTGTCATATTAATTAATAATAATGATACTGGCTAGGCTATAAATTACAGAAAAAAATACATATTGGATCAACGAAAGTTTAATAATTAATTAAGACAAATCATATATTGAGAAAGTGTGAGACAGCAAAACGTACACTAAATATTATTATTATTATTATTATTATTATTGTTATTATTATTTGGACCCAATCAATCAGACCAAAATAAGTCAAAGTCAAAAGATCAAGATATGTAATTTATCCCATTCAAGGATTAATTAAAGTTATTGATTTTTACTTTAAAATTAAAAAAAAATACAATAAAAAGGGTTCGAAGATAACCTCTCTTGAAAAGCTTATAAGTGGGATCACCATTATGTTGATGGTGCTATATATGAAAAGTTGAATACTGGAAATGACAATATATATACGTATCCCTCTATTAATTGAGATTCTAGAAAGAAAGATTTACTTGGTTAGGAATTAATTTCCTATTAATTAATTAATTAAAATGGTCTCCAATCCTCTCATCACCTTGCCTGCCGACAATATATATATATATATATATATATATATATATATATATATATATATATATATATAGAATAATTATAGAACTTAGTCTTAATCATAGATTTAAAGAATAAATTTGGACCATTTGATCATCTAAATTAACGGTTGAGATTTGAAAGTGACAATTTTATAAATTATATGAAAACTATATTAGGTAACTGCATAATTGAGCGCAAATATGAAATTCTATTTTTGGTAGCCACAAATCCTCTTTCTAGCTCCACCACCCGAAAATGCAAACTGATAACCAAAATGCAAATCATTAGGTTACTTGCATGTTAATGACTTAATATTATTTGCATTTTCTGTTATTTGCAATTGTGTTATCTTCTTTTATGTCGGTTGCATTTTGCATTTTACATTTTACATTTTCATCAAACAATTTGCATATTTGTTATTTGTTTTTTTCATTTTCGATAACATTTTGCATTTTCATCAAAAAAATTGCTTTTTCATAAAAAAAATTAGAAAACATTTCAATCCTAGTCTTGAATTAAAGAGGATAAAAAACTGAATCTAATGACATTTTTTTTGCTAAAAATCTTAAACATGAATTTATTATGACTATTTAGATGTTTAGTAGAAATTTTTTTAAAAAAATGGAAGTTTAGAGGTTGAATGAGGAAGGGGAAGTTAGTATTAATTTGTAATTCTTTTTACAGTTTTGTCTTTACTCTTGATGTCACGTGTTTGTTTTTTATGTTCTATGAATAAACAAGGTTTTATGTATACCCTCACCCTATATAGAAATAGATGAGTTGTGTTTAATATATTTCATTTAAAAAACATAGTACTAAAATTTTAATATTGAATCACAGGTGATTTAGTATACAATCACATGTGATTTGTAAAAGTATCACATGTAAATTACAAAAAATTACGAAAATGCTACTCCGCCCAAATTTTTAAAATTTAATATGTGTCATTGATCCAAAGGCTAAAATTAGTCCGTTAGGACTATGAATTAATTATGAACTATATTGAACATTCTTCATATATATATATAGCATGATACCCGCGCAATGCAGCGGTAACGAATAATTTCTACTCGTTAACATGTCCCTTTTCACGACGTAGGAAGTATGGGTGACAGTGGATAATTTTTGTTTGGTGACATGTCTATTTTCTTTATCTTTTTTTCATTTCCATTACTTTTTTGTTCTCCATAATTGAAGGAAAAAAGGTTATGAAAATATTTTCTAATAATTAAGTTAATTTGAATTGGTTTTGACTTTCAAAACAATTATATTGACTTTGATTTTCTTAAATATGTAAAATTTAGTTATTAAAATGGAATATAAGAATCTTATTAACTATATCTAATAGTTACTCAATTTAGTTTATATGAAAGATAATTTAGTAATTTCAAAAGACTTCAAATTTAAGAGTTTAAGTAAAATGTCTAAATGTTTTATAATATAGTATAGATATACAAGTTAGGGTCATGCGAGAAGCTTATATTTTACGAAAAATGCGAAAAGCATTTACAACCATTAGATTTTAATAATCAAAATCTTATTCAAAAGGATATTAACGTCTTTTTTACATTACTGCAATTAATTCATCATTAATTTAAATATGGTAATTTTATAATTTCTTTTTGGGTTACATGAAACACAAACATTTTTTGTTTTATTTAATATTTAATTGAATTTTGATTTAATATATTTTTTAATATTCATGCGAAAAAAAGAATTAAAAGAAAATTACATTAACATTCCATAATGTTTTTAATTATATATTTTAATTGTTCACTAATGAATAATATTTAAGAAAAGATTTTTTTAATATAACCACTTTAAATTTTTTTGTAAATTCATTCTTGAACTGTCTTAAGAAGCATAAAATCTGATATTTACAATATGCTTAATTCATCTACTTTTTACCTTTCCAAATGAGTTTATTAAATAAAAGAATTTCTTAATTCAACCACTTTATATGATTTTTTATACGTTCATTCTTAAACATTTTTAAGAAGCACAAAATCCTACATTTACGATATATTTGATTCATCCATTTTTAACGTTTTCTCATGAGTTTATTAGTGAACCGTTTAAAAAAAATACTAAATCTCCTAACATGTTTATGAATGAACATTACATATCTACAAAATGTGAAATAAACAAAATATATATTTTTATAGCGTTTACATTAGTTGATTGGTATCCACTTAATTAATCTGCTGCAGCTTACTGTTATTTGTATTCTTTATTAAATTCAAATAAAGGTTTATATATACTGATTCAAAGTGAAAAATGTAAGTAACTTCAAAATGTTATAAGTTAATTTGTAGATGGTCTATGCGTTCATATACAATATATATATTCTTGACAAGGGCCTTAGAACTATCATTGTGCACATTTTGTCATTTCCAATAGTTTGCTTCTAGTATTAGCACATCTAGAAATATAGAAATTAACTACATATGTAACTATTGCTTATATAAAAGCCTTTAATGTTGTAATCCCAGAGAAGGCTTGTAAATATACAACCTACTTTTCACTGCGACGTATCTTCTTTTTGTCTTCACATGTGTGACTGTTTATTCCTTCATTTACTGTTGTTATTGACACTAATTTGGGTCCTACAGAGCCGGTCCATACAATTTTTCAAGATCCTAGGCAACACTAAAGAAGGGCTAAATTACAAAATAAATAACCAGTTCATTTCACAAACCAAATAAGTATAAATGAACTATCAAGTGATTCGAGTAATAAGTAAGCAAAACAATTAAGTTATAAACTAGTTATCATGTTATTCAAGTAATCAAGTGACTTAATTTATATATTTACATTACCATGAATTACGTCCGGATAAATGAGTCGTTATTACATTGACTTAGTTTTCTCAAAGAACCCTATTAATGAGTAACTAATAAGCCGTTACAATTATTAGCCATTAATATTAATATATTTTAATGAACGAACAAGATTAGTTTTCGTATTAAAAACAATTCTTATTTAAACGCCTCCTCTGAATATATATATTTGCTCATGAAAAAAACGTGATATAGAAAGGTCAAATCTCATAATATTACATGTTAATGAAGAACTTTTGGAATCATATTGCCATATGTCAATTCACCTTTTATTCCCTTTGTATATATTTAAAAGAGAGAGTATGGTTTTATTTTTCAAAGTTAGGTTTTCAATTTGCTCAATCTTAGTCATCCTCCACCAATATCCCCCCGCCATTGGAGATGGAAAGCCAAGACATTCCAAAAGTTGTATATTATCTCAAAATAAGCGAATTATTAATAAAAGAGAAATCTTACCAAATGTTAACTCAAAAGTTGTATACATAAGGGAATATTTATTAGAGAACCGTTTTATTGTAAGTATCGCGTGAAGTGTTTATGGTCATTGATCATAATTAATTAAAGATTAATATTAATTATGACAAACATATAATTAACTAAAAACACAGTTGTTATTTACACTGTTTTTTTAAAGCTAAAATATATATGAAATGTTTATGATCATTGATCAAAATTAATTAAAAGTTAATATTAATTATGACAAACATATAATTAACTAAAAACACAACTGTTATTTACCCTGCTTTTTTAAAGCTAAAATATATATGAAATGCAATGGTATTAACATACTAAAATTATACCAAATTAATGAGAATTTTATTTTTATTAATATGACATCCACATTGCTATAGTTTTTTGAAGAAAAATTTATGCTTTTGCTGTGTTTTTATCCAGCACATACAGTAAAGTCACATATGCATAAACTTTTCTTACCATCGGGTTTTGTTTCGGCACAAGGTGCATATGTGATCATAAAATTAGGTTTTGTTCAAGCACGGGTAAAGATAGATACACATGTGTGCATATGCATATGTGCACGTAGATGCACGTGTACATGTGCACAGGTGCACTTATATGCACATTTACATATAAACCAAAATCGAACACCAACGACAATCTATAAATAAAGGATGCTAAATTGGTTCTTTACTTATTTTTATTATAGATAAACAAGAACTAATGTAAGATAATTATAAGCTAAATATTGTTAGAGAAACTAATATAATTTTTTTATTAATCTAGGTAATCACAATTCTAAAAAAAGCTTCAATGTAAAGGAATCTCATTGTCAACTCAAAAATTTCCAACAAAAAAGATCCGTGTGGTATAATTAATTAATATATAACTCAAAACCAATACTCAATAAAGAGTCAACGTTTAATATATTAACTCAAAATAAAGTTCCTACCCTTGGTAATTGTGTACGGTGATAACCTAGATTATATATATATATATATATATATATATATATATAGGGGAGGGTTCAAAAGAGAACTGTTTTTCGTACGAGAACCAATTTTGGCCTTTCATTTTGGATAATAGAATTCATTGATGAAGAACGTGGGGGGATTGAGTGTGGTAGAGTGCATGTAAGGAATTCATGGGTGGGCAATCCAATTGAAAGAGGGGGAATTGGAAGGCTAAGATTGGTTCTCGCGATTCTCGTACGAAAAACAGTTCTCGTTTGAAATTTTGCCTATATATAAATGGCGGTCGTATAAGAAAATGAGAGTGAGCATCGGTCTTCACCGTGGCGAGGTCACCAATAGGGTTGGGTGATTGTGACATATCTGAGATTTCTGGGTTCTTTCATGGAGGAGGGGTGTCGCTGGTGGAGGTCGGCGAGAGTTGTAACGTCCCAAAAATATTTTTTTTTGTAAATAAAAAAATACGAGTGCGTACGATTCATAGTTTACCATAATTAAAACATTGTATAAGTTAATTACAACCCCGGGTGAGAACCCGTAAAAGCTTGAATTCCAGTGTAATTGTTTTGGAATACATCATAAAATACAAAATAGTTTGAACATTGCGGAAGCTTGAGGGGAATAAGCTATCAACCGCGTGCTGGAGCCCCGCCGTGGTCATCACCTGAAAAAAAGGTTAAACAACAACCGTAAGCACGAAGCTTAGCGAGTACACTTACGTACAACCAGCCATAGGACATCAATCATCTGTTTCACAATCATGTTACATCTTTCATTCCCTCTACTGTAGTAGACGGTCCCAACATTCCCGTCACCGAAGTGATCGGTCTCATTATTCCCGTCACCGAAGTGAACGTCTCATCATTCCCGTCACCGAAGTGAACGGTCTAATCATTCCCGTCACCAAAGTGAACGGTATCATTATTAAGCATAGCATAGCATATTATCAGTTCCTCAATTCATCAGTTATCATTTCATCATTTATCTATTATCAATTCATCGTTCCACCAGTTCATCAAATAATATTGCATAGAGCACATTAAGCCCATACGTCATGGGGTTTAGGTGGTAAGTAAGAATACTCACCTGTCTCGCAGTTGATCACACAGTTCTTAGTTCACTAGTACACTTGTGGTTACTTGCCAGTCAACAGTCACCTACAATAAGTCTGATAAATCAATACCGTGTACGAATTCCTCATTCGTTTATTCACATAATACATTCGAGTCTCACATTAGACCCCATTACTAAGTTCCACAAGTTGGACCACCTAGAGTCCTCAAAGTCGGATGGGTGGCTGAAAGTCGCATGGTCACCCTGGGCCATGTGAAAGTCTCATGACTTTATATGTGTAAGTCGCATGGTGTATGTGTAACACCATAAAATCTAAGCCAATTTTTTTTAAATGCGCTGCGGAAGTTTTGATTAACTTTAAACATTCATTCCATTTAAAAATATATACAAACAAAATATCTATTCTCAATATCCAACAAACATAATTCTGTGTTACAAAATAAACTGGCTCGTTTCATTTTAAATCTTAGACATCAGAGTCAGGTCAACTTCTCCTTCCACGAGCACTCACAAACACAAACCTGCAAAAGCAACAACTGTGGGGAATTAGCACAAAGCTAAGTGAGTAGAGGCTAAACCCAAAAGCAAACATCAAGTCAATACTAATCATGTAATCACAACTCTAAGAAGACCGGCGGTTCGGCGCAGAACCTACAACCAATGCCGGCCAAAGCAAAGGTTTACTGATAGCCCTCTACTGAATTGGCACAGTGAAATCCCACTCTGAAGCAACATATGCAACAGTAAGGCTACCACTGTTCAACCAACCAGTAAACGAGCCCAGCCCAATTCCACGTATAGCTGACTTCTCAAACGCAACTCAAAATCAAACTAAGAGTGCGTATCGAACAAATAGTCATGCAACAGTCATCAATAATATACACAATCAGCAGTTCCCATATCAATCCATCACATACAATCATGCCTTACATCATTAATATTAAACACAATCTTTACCATTCGCATCCAACATCCACTCACCTTTCAATCTCAGGGAAACCACTCAGAATTCTTATGTTACTGAGCCTTTGGATTTCCTGAAATACAATAATAATCAATCAGTCTCAAATCTTATAAATATATCTGACATATATTTATAATTTATTCATAACATCAATATTTAATACACAATAACAAATACAATTCCAAACACAATTATAGGATTTCAAAACTATCGGATTTACACTCGGATTTCTCAAAATCCGCAACTCAAGTGTCGGATTTCACCGGTGTCGGATTTGGTAATCCGATGGATTCCCTAACTGTCGGATTCACCTTATTCGGATTTCAAGCACTTGGTTTCATAGTCCCAGATTTTCAAGTTTCCAAAATTATAAGTATCGGATTTCACTAAATCTCGGATTCCAAGTTCCGGATTTTATGTGTTTCGGATTTCATCATTCGGATTCTGACTTAGATCACTTTCCAAGTTTAGGATTTCATAAATATAGTATTCGGATTTGGGTTTCCATAATCCAAGTATCGGTTTTCAAAACTTCCGGATTTAAAAATTCGGATTTCCAAAGTAATCGGATTTAGTCACAATCGGTTTTCCTTATCTTCCTCAATTCGAGAACATCATAAATATCAAATCCGATAACTTCAACATATAATAATCCAAACCCAGATTTCATATAGATCCATAACCATCATTCCGGAAAACATACATTAAACATTTCTAATACATTCTCATGCAATTTAACCATGTGAACATACAAAACTTATCAAAATCCTATTCTTTCAAAAACCGATTGTAATACTCTTAGCATGCAACCTTCAAAACTAATCATAAATCATATTTGCATCAGATAACATATTAAAAAGGATTATAACATGTAAATTCATAAACACCAACCTTTTAGCTCTAGATTTAATAACACAATATGAATCCCGATTCTTTTCTTCTTCCTTTCTTCTTTCGGTTTTCTTTACAAAAGAGAGCACACACACATACACACACTTTTCTTGTTTGTAAATAATGAGCAGAAGTTTTGGTAAGTTAACATGCAAAGTAAGTGGCAACTAAATCCCACATACACCCCCACGTGTAAACCCCACTAGACATGCATGCATACACACATACGGTCATACTTACATACGTACATATATACACTATAATTTCCAATTAATTTAATTAAATTAATTCACTTAGATAATCACATAATTAAATTAAAACAATTAAATCACAAACAAACACATATCGTAAACCCGCTAATCTACTAGCCCAGGTTTGCGGATGTTACAGTATGTAAGTCGCATGGGACATCTATCTATGTTTGAAAGTCGCATGGAACAATATGGAAGTCGCATGGGACATCTATCTATGTCTGAAAGTCGCATGGAACAATATGTACTATATGAAAGTCGCATGAAGCCATCTATGTACTAAAAGTCGCATGGTGCCCCATGCGAAAGTCGCATGAGCATATTCATTTGTGAAAAGTCGCATGCAGTGTTAAAATACATGCAAGGTCGCATGACACACACACGCATACATAAAGTCGCATGGAGTAGTTAGGAGTCCAAATGGAAGTCGCATGAATACCCCCCCTTCCCCATGCGAAAGTCGCATGGGGTGCAACCTGAAAGTCGCATGACTTAACATAAGTCGCACGGATTATAATCATCCCTGTCAGCTCATTTTTTTCTCAAACTCAGACTCCATAGCCAAAATCAAACTCTTTCAAAACTTAACCAAATCATTTCCTTTTTGTTTCAAAACATTTCTCCATTCATTTAAACACTTCCTCTAATCTTTCTTATATACTCTCTTTCTTAAAGACCTAAGCCCAATCTTTCATCACTAAGCCCATTATCAATTAACCCAAATAACATACATGTATCTAGTCCATTAACCAATTATATATATATATATATATATATATATATATATATATATATATTCAAGCCCAACTAAATCAACTAGTCCACCATTAAATTCACAATTCAACACAATATCATTTTCTCAATAAAATATTCTTTTATTTATTTTCGTTAACGATCTATACACAGGTTTGAGATTTCTGGGTTCTTTCGTTGGAGCTCTGTATTTGCAGATGTCGTCATAGGCAAGATGACAACATATTTGTAGTCTCCATCGTCGGATCTCTTCGATTTGTGGTGTCCAGTCTTTGGAGCTTCTCGATGGATGGGTAGCAGGTGGTTGTTGCGGCAGATTTGTCAATTTGTGGTCTTCGATTTTTGTTTTGTCGATTTGTGGTCTTCGATTTTTGTTGGGTAGTAGGTGGTTATCGCTGCCGCTGGGTAGCGATGGTATTTGATGGTAGATGGCAATGATTAAGTCTTTCATTTTCAGCTAAATATCCAATCTCCCTATATATATATATATATATAGAGAGAGAGAGAGAGAGAGAGAGAAACCTGTGTTTTTCTGTGTTATGTTTTGATGAAATAAAAAAATCTGTATTTTTATTTCATTTTGACGCTAATATCTCGTAAAGTTGAGAATTAGGATTTGCTACGGTAATTATTAGGGCTGTTCACGGGCAAAAAACCGGACCGAACTGGTTGGGATCGGACTGGACTGGATACCCGATTATGGCAAAAAATCAGACCGAGGACCGGACCAGGTGAAAACGGTCGGTCTCGGACCGGTTCTGGTCTGTCTAACCGGGTTTAACAGGACCGGACCGGATATATATGTCCAATTTTTTTTATTTAATGTTTTAATTTATACATGTCTTTGCAAAAAATATATATCTCAAAAGCTTATTTTAATTAACATATAGCTATGAATATAAAATAAATAACTGAAAACATTCTGAAGTTTTACTTAATTACAAATCTCAACATATGTTACTAAACTTATTTCTTAGTCGGGATATATGAACTACAAATCCAATCTTATGGCTTAGCTTGTCATTTTCAATATAGACATTGTCATTTAAAAAGTAGCGGAGCACTCGGGATTGAAGTTTTGTTTATCTAAAAGGCTGTAAAATCCATGGTAACTACTAATGAGGGCTTTAAAAATTAAAATTGTAAATTACCGGTCCGGTCTCCATTTGTACCGGTCTTTTATTCGTTCGGCCCGGACTGGACCGAGGGACCAAATTTCACATAATCATAACCCGAAGACTAGACCAATATGCCATATCCGGGCCGGTCTCGGACCGGTTCCGGTCGATCTAACCGGGTTGGGCGGTCAGTGCCGGTTTATGCTCACCCCTAGTAATTATTTAATTTTGAGGCTAATTATTTCGATCTGTTTATATTTAACTATTAGCAACAACTACTTTATAAGACACGTTTATGTGAGACTGAGTGTTAGCAAACTAAAGAAATTAAGACAAGAGAAGTTGCACGCGCGTGTATTTATTTATATTTAATTTCCATTCTTCACCATTAAAGTTGCAATCAACGCTCATTTCTCCATTTCTTGAATCATAATTAAATTCAAGCAGTTGATATTGATATGGATATATGTTTCTTTCTTAATTTCTTGGTGAGGAGGTGTCTTGTAGAAATTTAATTTTTAGAGTTTATATCAGAAATTCACATAATTGCACAATACCCTTAAAGCTATATTACAACAATCAAGTGATGGACAACTTCTTGTTGTTTCGGAGGAATTGAGCGCATTTAGCAATCTCAACAAACAAGATTTTGAAGACGGAAAACGATACCAAGCGAGAGAAAAAAAGATCTACAGATTTATATGTAGCTGCATTATCATTTTCCCAGAAGGGTCTTGAGAGCTGTACTAGTCTCAAGAAGCAAATTATAAAACGTTGGGGTTGGAATTAATTATATATTTATGTAATTTTTGTGAACTAGTTTAATTCAGTGATATTTATTCTTCTAGTGTTTTTGTAATTTTAATGAACTGTCTAATCCATAATTTTATAAAATGATACAAAGAACATATGCAGAAAGGAGTCTTGTTACACAATCTTCAGTCTACAAGGACCATGAAAATGATTCGAATCCATTGATGTGGATTTGTTATATAGCTTTCATTTTTCACATCAACCTCTTCAGAATTCGATCGTCCAGTCTATTAGACGATGTAGATTATGTATATAATCTGACATGTCATAATTGAGACTTCGCTAACACGGAGATAGCAAGATGCCCTTAAAACTTTACTCTTGTTTCAATTGTACGTGTTTTTTGTTAGTATTTATCGGAAATGATTCTTCCACATAAGCAATTGATTTATCCATATAAAATTTATAATTTATTAACTTGTAAGATAACTGTAAGAATATTATATCTTATATGGAAGAATCATTTCCTATTAGTTATATTTTCCATTACAAAAACTAACTCCATGTTAATTTTCTATTGAATTATATAGAAATATGCCATCCAAAACTTCTTCAATGAAATTATTGTGAAAAATAGTCGAGCATTAATTACCATTATTACTAACATGTGTTTTGCTATTAAAAGTAAAGTATAATGATTTCTTTTTAAAGGTATAATTGTTTGATAATATTTTCACGACAACAAATAATTTAATAAATTTTTTTAATAGTATTTCCAGAAAACCTCCATTCTTTCGGAAAAAAATGAAAAGTTACGATCCAAAAGCGCGCATCGTAAGAAAAAATCGCAAGATTTCTTCTACTCGATTTGGCTTGATTCCTTTAGCTGAGTTCCTCTTAAGAAATTCTTTTACCAAAATTAGGTATTGTTTTATCGTACTTTTGAATTTCTCTGTATAAAATGTGAAACTGATTAAACTGTTTGAAAGGAATATAATATCATTGTTATCCTCATGATTCATGTGGTGAAAAGAAGAAAGGTGCAAATAAGAATCAAACACATACACACATATGCGTGTGTGCATATGTGCGCGTAAAATAATAATAATTTACGTTTTTTTTACTCTTTACGAAAATGTAATAAACTTTGTTAATACTACCATTGTTTGTAATTAACTTTATTTTATATCAAATAATGTAATCAACTTTCATATTTTGTCAATTATATGGAATTTGTGACCAGAATTACATGTAGCAGGTCACCATCTTCATCTTGTTCTTTCCTCATCTTCATGTTCTTCATATAGTGACTTAGTACCAGAATTTGAATAAAGAAGATGAACACCTTTAAATCATAACACTACTTGTAGATTTAAAAGAACAAGATGCACAAATGTGGAAATGTGGAAATCAAACCTATAATGATCAGGAAATCGAAGTTGTGGTGGCTTCGAAGAACACATGAGCAAATATGCGGTTATGGTGGTATCAAAGAACAAAAGTCCAAATCGGCATTCGTGATGGCATCAAATAACACATGAGCAAATACACAAATCATGAAGAATCTTATCGAAACAAACCAGATGAAAAAAAATCACAAACCATAACCCTAATCGATGACTAGGGTTTAAACAACGATGTTAATCTACACAAACCTACGACGAAAGCCAGAAAAGAATAAAGAACACTTTAAACCAAATGGAGATACGGAAAAACCAACCCTAACTATACGTTAATCTAGACAAACACCATTCAAATGATGAGTAGCTTTAAATTGCGAAAATCTTGAACCCCACTCCACAAATATGTTAATACACACAAACCCGAATAAGCAATAACCCAAAACAGAAATACGATGAAGAAAGCTTCACATCTAGAAGAACCCTATCGAAACAACAAACTACATTCAAACACAACAAAAAAAATACGAAATCAAATGAAGAAAGCTTCAAAACAAATGTAATAGAAAAATCAATGAAGACACTTCAAACCCCATTCAAAGACAATAAAAAATATATATGTTATTAGCAGGGCCGGCCCTAGGGGTGGGCGACCTGGGCTTCGTCCAAGGGTATCACGGAGGAAGGGGGCATCGATTCAGTTCGTTCATGAGAGGAAGTGGCAAAATTTTAATGCGTTTTTAGTTTGTTGATTACATGGTTTATTTGCTTTGTACAACAAAAATAACGAGAATATTTTCTAAAAGGAAATGGACTTTGTGGGAAGAAATTCAATCTTGTAAACCTCTTATATATTCAACTATTCACCTAAATTGTTATCCTTCAATTAGCGATTTTGAATGAACTTGAAACTAAGTTAACATATACTCCACATCTTTATTGTATTGTGTCGTTTGTAAGTTGAAATAACATTGTACAAAGATTAATTAAAGGGACTAGAAAGGTATTTGAAATTTGATTTTTATGTACTTAAGGTATGAAATTTGAACCCTAGTTTAACTAAGAGGTAGTATCCAAATACCGAAGACAGAAAGATTTCAAATGTTTTAAAAAGTTATATGAAACTATGTGTTTACTCAAACTTTATGAGATGCATATATGTGGATTTTGATTGTATATTCTTTTTGACAATTTTTTTGCACTGGCTACTAATTTGACATCTATAAGCAGCGGTGAAATCAATACTTAAAAATGGGTTTCTTTTCTCTACACTAATGGTGTAGATGAATTTATAAAGGCTTTGTATTTATCCATGAACGAGCATATAAATAAATTATAGTCAAATTGCATAAATTTCTATCAATTCTTTCTTGGTAATTACAAATGAATAAAGTGTTTGTTATGGTAATGTTAAGTTGAAAATATTCTTTCAGAAATGCAATAACTATATATGCTGTGGAATATCAAGATTTTAAGTAGCATATATTTTAGCATCCAGCTTTATATGCCACTAGTTTTACAATGAACTTAGCATTACCACACTCAAAAGAAAGATGACCACATGAGCCCAGTTTAGACTATTGACACTTAATTTATTGATGTATTTGTTTATGTGGCCCTCTTTGTGCATGTATAAGATCCTCAATAGCTTCTGTACGAAGAGATTTCTGCAATGACACTCAGTGTAGAATTTGTCCAGCATATCGTCACATGCATACAGTTCACCACACAAGCACTTAGGACCGGCCTAGGTGGGGAAATCGATTGAAGTTCTAAAATGAAGATTGAGAAGTCGCTTAAAGGGGGAATGGACTACAATTTTAAATCGGAAACATGAAATTGGGTTAATTGAGAAATCAATTGAAGTTCATCTTCATTGAATTTTAAATTAAAATTTGCAACAAAAGAATAACGAAAACTTGGATAAAAACAGGTTGTCAGCCTATTATCAATGATAAGTTGTATACATTGAATCAAATTTGAAAATTTTATTATACTTTTTAAAACATAATAAAATTCATTGTATACAATGATATTTTTGACAAAGTGATATGTTTTTCTACTCAGCTAACAATTTTAAGGGTTTAAATTCATTTTCATCTTTATAGGAGAGAATAATATAAAAACTATTAAAATAACATGCTTTTATAATTGCCATGCTCAAACGATCAGATTTGTTTTTGACTTTTTATTATTAAGTAAAGATCAAATAATTGAGAAAGAGAACTTATGAGTCATAGAGTTGACATAATTCTTGCACTTACTCGTAAAGTGACAGAGTTAAAGTTACGCCATAATTATAATGTTTCTCAAATATTTTATTATAGCACGTGACGTTTTTTATGTCCATTAAACTTACAAAAACTTGTCATTACGTCAAATTCTTAACCTGCAACTTGTTCAGTGGGTAAATGAAAACAGGGCGGCCATTGAATCAAACTTTTCGGTCTATTGTTGATCGTTTTGCCTAATTCCATTTATAGATTATTGCAGATAATTCTTTTACCTTTCAATAGACTACCAAGTTCATAAATTTTCATTAAGTGTAGGCCAATAAATCGCTAATTAAAGTTGTTTAAGTCATAAACCGAACTTATTCAGCCCTTACTGTTTTTGATTATTCAACCTAGTTTTAGTTGGTTCTTTTGTATAAGTATATAGACAACTCAAATACTTTTTCATAGAATCAAGAATAATTACTTTTCATTAAGTATCCGTAGAGAATTTCAAGTTCAAAGTCTTCACTTTGTGAGTGTTAAAGGTGAAAAAATAACCTACTCTAATATGTTAGAATCAATAAAATGAGTATAATATCATGTTTTCTATAAATTTAAGAGTTAATTACAAAATTGATCCTTTCTTTATACCACTTATTTCACTTTTAGTGCTTTAAGCTAAAATCTTGCAATATTAGTCCTTTAAATGAGTTTTATGCACACAATTGATCCTTTAACCGTTAACTTTAACAGTGTTGCTATCAAAAAAAATTTAATATCCATTTTACCCTTCGTTGATCTTGCAATATTAGCCCCAATCTCTCTTCGTCGACATCCACACTACCGCCCCCAAACTCCGTTGGCCTCCACACCGCTGCCAACAACTACTGTCAACCTCCACCTCCAACTCCGACCACTTTACACTCCATTTACCACTACCCATTGTTTATCTTTACTCTCTCTTTCTCTCTCTATTTGTGTCTTTGAGGTGGAACCGCCTCCGCAAGGGATGTGAATGATGGCTCTGGCCACTCTTACAAGTGGTACTCGGTCTCAGGCGGCACATTTAGACATCGGGACCTCAGATCTAAAGGTCTTAGGTGGCTCCTTTAGACATCAGGGACCTCAGATCTAAAGTCAATTTCAACATCAGTACTTGTTTGAAATGGTGCTCCGACCACTTTTCTATCGAAACCCATCCTAGGGTTTTCTAAGGCGGACTTCTTCAAGGAGGGTTACAATGAAGACAATAGTGGCGGCGATGTTACGGAGATGGGGACGACGGTGGTGTGCTGCGAACACTCCAAAGTTTGAGGAGGTGACGAGGATGAAGATAGTGGTTGCGATGTTGTGGCGGCGGCGATGTTACAGCTTGAGTAGAGAAAGATAGAGGATGTTGCAACTGGTGGTGATGCAGTAGTGATGATGGTAATGTCACCCCAAGGAAGGTGGTGGTGGCGGTGATCTTATATGGTGGCCGAATGAAATGTTGTGGTGGTAGGGGCTGTGGAGATGGGCAAACACCAAAGGACTTGAGATATGGGCTGTGGAGATGGTTCGATCATTAATGTTTTGTTCGGGTAAGAATAAAGAATTATTTATGTAAAAAATAAGGGAATAAATGATCATTTAAGTAATATTAAAAAGGAAAAAATGGGTATTTAAAAAAGTTTGACAGCAACATTAATTGTTAAAGTTAATGGTTAAAGTATCAATTGTGTGTATAAAACTCATTTAAATGACTAATATTATAAAATTTTGACTTAAAAGGACTAAAAGTGAAATAAGTAATATATAAAAAGAACCAATTTTGTAATTAACTCTAAATTTAATGATCAAATATGTAACCAAAAAAACTTGACATACTAATAAAACATTAAAAAACAGTCATACTTGCTGAATGTTGGATTGATGAAGTTAATTTACAACCTTTGTATAATAATTTTTATTTATGGTCTGATACATCCCAAGTGTCTATAAGTTATTGACTTGCACAATCGAGTATCTGGTCGTGATTTTTGATGATCGATGATTAGTACGTGGTTAATGTCAACGTGATAGTTGCTATTAAGCATAGGCCTTAAAAATTAAAATGTATACTGTCGTCGTCTATAAATTAAAACAGCTTAAATAAATAAATATATATATATATATATATATATAAAAAATGAAAATTAATAAATTATGTATTAAAATTAAATTAAAAATTGAAAGTAAAGTTACTTTAGTGATACTAAAGCAGGGAATTGAAGATATAATAATTAATTGACATAAACTCAAAAGGAGACATCCCATTAATAGTAACATTTTTTTTTTTGAAAGTTGTGGTTGCAGTTCACCAACTTTAACTTATAATCAATAATAATGTAAAACTTTAAATAGAAGAAAAAAACGTGATTAGTGTTTTTAATTTTTGTGGTTGTAGGTTTTACCGTAAGTATTTTATTATATATATAATAATTTACAAAAAATTACGTTGTAACATAAAATATTATCGATGGCAGGTGTCTACTCTGACTCCTCTCTATCTACGTCACCAGAAATAATTCATAATGTAATTTTTGTTTTAAAAGAAAGATATATAAATAGAAATAATCATAATGTACGTAGTAAATGGTTGGTTTATTTAAAAAAATATAAATTAGAAAAAAAACAGAGAAATGATATAGGAAGCGGATACGTGGTGTTGAAGATCGAGGAGCATATGCCAATTAATCTGCGACGTGTGAAAGCTACAATTGTTGAAGTCATTAATTGTCTACGTACAAATGGGAGGAGAGTATTAGTAATTAAGAGTCAAACATGGTAGTCATTCTATATTAGAAAGTCAAACCTTATTTTAGGTGGGAAAATACTTAATTAGGAAGATAGTGAAATGTAGGCTTTGGTCACTGGCTGCCACTTTTCTTTTCCTCCATATGCTCGTCGGCATGGTTGTTGGGCCAAGGAGATGGGCTCATGATTTTTTTTATTACAATAAAACAACATTTACTACAATTGATAGATGCAATTATATATATATATATATATATATAGGGGAGAGTTAAAACGAGAACTATTTTTCGTACGAGAACTGTGAGAACCAATCTTGGCCGTTCATTTTGGATAATGGAGTTCATGGATGAAGAGCGTGGGGGATTGAGTGTGGCAGGGTGCATGTAAGAAATTCATGGGTGGGCAATCCAATTGAAGGAAGGGAATTTGACGGCTAAGATTGGTTCTCGCGGTTCTCGTATGAAAAACAATTCTCGTTTGAACTTTTGCCTATATATATAGGGGGGTTCAAACGAGAACTGCGAGAACCAATCTTGGTTATTCAAGTGGTAAGTGGAATTCATGGATGAAGAGCGTGGGGATTAAGTGTGGCAATGTGCATGTAAGGAATTCATGGGTGGGCAATTCAATTGAAGGAGAGGGAATTGGACGGCTAAGATTGGTTCTTGCAAGTCTCGTACTAAAAACAATTCTCGTTTGAATTTATACATATATATATATATATATAGTAATATTATTTATTTTAACAGTATATAGGTTCAGGAGATTTGCATTTCTAGAACTGACTCTTTTTTAATTATGATCGTCTTGAAATGAAAGAAAACTATATATATGAATGTCGTATTTATATAATACAAACTAAGTCTGCAATGTTAAAAATGCTTTTATAAACTTTAGTTATGAAGTTCAAGTGTTTACTTATAAAAAGAGGTACGAAATAATCATACATTATTTATGCTTTTTAATTATAAGAAAAGTTATTTGCCAAGAGTAGTTTAAGACCGCAGTACAAACGTATAGTAGTGGTCTCTTTATGCTAGTCAGACCAAAACCATCATCACCTAGTCAACTGCCATGGTTGCCTCGTCATTGTCGTGATGGAGACTTGTAAGGTTGGCAATTTTTTAGCCGACATGAAACCCTACCCGAACCCGACACAAAAAAGTGACACGAACTCGAAATTGATCAAAAGTGAGTTGATACGAAAATAAATTGGTAGGGTTAGGATCAACCCAACAACCTAAAAGTGACTCATATAACCCGTTTAAAGGTAAAAAATAACATTTTAAAATTTTCTTTAATATTTAAAATTTAAATTTTCAAAAGAAGATTGACAATTCAAACAAGAAAGTGACATCTTAGTGCAATAAAACGCACCTAACAAAAGTACAAAACTTTTAAACGTTAAAAACTTAAAATAAATAATAAAAGATTTACAGTTAAAACAATAGTAAGTCAATTTGGTATTTGTTATTTTGATTATATAATTTTGGTATGTTTACATTTGATTACTTGACAGGTGGTACTTTCTTATTTTGAATCGATTCATAATTCTTTTTAATGATGAATAATTTTAAATTATTCGGTTGTTCAATAACATTATTTATTAGTACTTGATAGAATAACAATACATTATAGTTTATATTATATTCATTTATATAAGTTGAATAAAAAAGTAAAATCAAATTTTGAATAAAACCGAAATAAATACCGAATTTAAAGTTCGAATACAATTGAAACAAACATTGAATATTGAAGTTAAAATACAAACGAAAATTATTTTCGAAATCCTTACCTAAAGTTGGAAAACAAACATGAAATTTGAAAGATTGATAAACAAAAACGTAGTTAAAACGGAAAACCATACTCGAAAACCGTATTTGAAAACAGAAAAAATACTCGTCAGTCACATTTGGTCTAAATGGGTCTACATGAACCCGACACGAAAAAATTTGATATAACCTGAGCCTGATACGAAAATACATGAGTCAAAATTGGATTAACACCAAACTGGCCGAACCTGAACTACACTAACACAATAACACGAACCCGACCCAAATTGATAGCCTTAAAGACTTGTCGTCGCCATGCTCATCATCCGAATGATGACGAGTTCAAGCACCATTTTCCTTTTTTTACAATATAAAAAACCAACGGTAATATCTGCAATATATAAATTATTTTTCTTAATGTTAAAAAGTGAATGAAAATTAGTGATGATGTGACGGTTAGTTATGGTATTTATTACTAAGGCTATTAGTAATGAGATTGTCAAATATTAGAAAAGTTTATATAGCAAATAGTCATGACAATCATTATTATCGATCTGTGGTATATATTAATATTGGTAACTACTTCAAGGTTATATTTGTTTAAAAATAAGTGTATTTTGTATACTACTTTGAGCATCGGCGCATTAATTTACGGACATAATATACATGTATAGATCGATAGTCCTCGGAAAAGGAGTGATGATCATTAATTATATAGGAAGTTTCGACTACTAAGGTTTTAATCATAACAGTTGGCTTTATAAGTGAGTTTTTTTATGAAATTTACAAAACTGAGATATATTTAAATTATTATAAACCTTTTCATGCCAAATATTATTGAATTTCATGAAGATGTTTGTGATTACATATGTGGATGTGTTGAGACACCGTCTTTTGACTAGACTAGTAAGAACGCCGACTGAAAGGTTAAAGTAATCAGATTATGTGGCTAAAAATCATGTGACCAGTATAATTAAAATGTTCTGTTGTAGAATAATGATGAAAGTATCCAGTGTAGGTAGCTAGCTATCCATACACATGGTTTACCTAAAAGAAAATAAAATGTTTCTACATGATGTCTTCACTACTCTCTAAGATCTCAATTAATTATGATGTTTTACTCGTGAAAGAAGTTTTGCATAGTTTATTATTGTAAATGTTGTCTGCATGACATAGTATGAAACATTTTTACATGAACATGCACTTAGATTATTGATTTACATGTTTTTATGTTTTGAAAATGTATGTTACTAAACTCATGAATTCACAAGGTAAATATAGTATATGTAAATATGGGGAGGGATAATTTGAGAACCGTTTTTATTGCGAGAACCGCGAAAACCAACTTAGCCGTTCATTTTGGATAATGGAATTCATGGATGAAGATCATGGGAGGATTAAGTGTGACAGGGTGCATGTATGAAATTCATGAGTGGACAATTCAATTGAAGGAAGGGGAATTGACCGGCTAAGATTAGTTCTCGCGGTTATTGCAATAAAAACGGTTCTTATAGAACCTTTCACTGTAAACATGTATGATGTATCCCAGACAGGTACTTCTATAAGAAAAGTGAACGTGTAAGTATGACAAACAGAAGTAGAAGTTCCTATCAAGCGATATAATATAGTTTAAAGTCTTTCGCCGTAAATTATAGTAAGAATTATGTTTTTAAATCATGGTATGTAAAAGTTACAGAATGAGTCATATGTTGGAAAAAATGACAATTATCCTTTCTTCAATTTTCTAATCATCTCTCTGAACTCCTTCATATCAATTTGAGCGTTTTATGAAGTTTTAATTTATTTTTTACCTACTTTATAATAGAATTTTCTCAATAATTTAAATAAATCCTAGAACTTAGGGTTTGTTTTTTGTTTTGTTGGTGGAATGCTTGTATCTTCTTATCATCACATCAATTTGATACTAGTATTTCACCGATTAGCTATTATAATATGTTTGTTACTTACTTAGAATATTTAGATTGATCAGTTGAGACCCCTTTGCCTTGAACCCTTCACCATTTTCATTCTTCCCTAACTTTGGTTTACGTGAAAAGAGAAATGTTCAATATAGTCCTAATTTAATTTATAGTCCTGAGAGACAATTTATAGCCATTAGATTTTAAGATTCAATGGTCCAGATTCAATCTTATATTATAATCAAAATTTATATATTTGTATAAAAGAGGGCATTTATGACTTTTTAACTATTGGTCCCCATTTTCTCTCTTCTCTAATTTATTTAAAATTAATTATTTCACAAACCGTTAATCGTTAGACGAAACGAATTATACCGTTGCGATCCTTGTGTTCCCCTCTTTTATTAGATTGGTCACTTGATATACTTTCGATAAAAAAAATTCTCATTTTGTTAGATTGGACTTAAATTTTATTAAAGTATAATCACGTGTGATTCATAGATGTGTGATCAATATAGTCTTTATAAAATTATAGTTTTGTGTTTGATAATCTGGCAAAGTTGTATAGTTTAGTAACAAAAAATCAACAGTTGAAATGATTCTAAGTTATTAGTTGTTTCATAACACATGTGAGTATCTATCTCTTATACATGCACATAATTACAGGTGATTAGATTAAATGTAGCATTTTTATGTCACGTATTTGACAGAATCAATCACATGTGATGCGTATTCAATCACATGTGATTTTGTACAGAATCACATGTGATTGAATACCAAAAACATAAGATTTGGTATTCAATCACATATGATTACATATTTAATCACATGCGATTTTGTACATAATCACACGAGAGTTTGTATAGATTCAAATGTGATTGAATACAAAAAACATGAGATTTGGTATTCAATCATATATGACTGCATAGGAGATTGTTCAAACGAGAACCATTCTTATTACAAGAACCAATATAAAAGACATCGAATTTGAAGGAGAACACATCTAGACCTTTGATAGAGGGGATAGGGTGTTGCTAGTACACAATATATACATTCATGGGTAGACAATGCAATTGGATTGAGTGAAATTGAATATGTACATACATGTATAAACGGTTTTAAGCAAACGTTGATTTATTTAAGAAACATGCAAAATTAATAAACGTTAAATGATATACAATTTAAGAAGATTAAAAAATTAATAAAACAACACATGTAATATTTTTATGAATCACATGTGATTATACATTAATAAAATTTAAGTTCAACCTAAAAAAATGAAAAAAAAAGTTTGTCAAAAGTATATTAAGTGACCTCTCTAATAAAAGAGGGGAACACGAGGATCGCAACGGTATAATTTGTTTCGTCTAACGATTAACGGTTTGTGAGATAATTAATTTTAAATAAATTAGAGGAAAGAGTAAGTGGAGACCAATATGCAAAAAGTCAGAATTATCCTTCCTTATATCAATTTTAATTATTATCTAAAATTAAATTTAAACCATTGATCTTGAAATCTAATGACTAAAAATTATCACCCTATTATATTGAACAAAACCCTACATGATGATATTCCAATTAACACATTTCTTAAGCTTAAATGAGCATACACAATCCTTGTACTTTTCTTTCACAATTACTTTTTATTTGGTTATGGTTATTGGTTAACCAATTTAACCAAACCTCGTAACTAAAGACCCAGTACTACTTACCGTTCGGTTATGGTTTGATTTTGTTTTATAACCCAACCTAATTAACACACCCGTATAAGAAACTGTGCAGTTAATCTCAGCGAGATCTTGGATCTCAGACTTATGAAAAATATCGGTTGAAAATCTCGGAACTGATATTCTCGCCGAGATTGACCGATATTTAGCCGAGATTTTCTTCTATCCACTTCAATAGCCTATTTCTCAACCTTAAAACCTAATTAACACACATTTCCCTTATTTGTTTCGATCTTGTACAAGCAACAAATAGAGGCCTTCTTCTTTTGACTTGAAGTTCTATGTTTTTTATTTAATTTTTTATGATTTTCATTATAGGAAGAATTTCATATATATCCTTTCAAACTTCCTTAATTACTTATATATCCTTATAAAAATTAATATTACATTAATATCCTTTCAAACTTTTTAAACTCTCAAATATATCTTTCTACTAAATTTAATAATAATTAAATTATTTAAAGTTAAAAAAACATATTTCTTAATTTAGTTTACAAATAAAATTTCTTAAATATCCCTATTGTGGCTTCTAAGAATTTTCTCTTTGGACCATTTCTTCCTTTAGTTATCTTCTTCCTTCACTTAAATCATATCTTTCAGCCATGGATTCATCTCAAGAATCCCAAGTTACCAATCACACCCCGTACTAAAAAATATCAAATTTCTTCAAAAATCTTCTAATTTTGTAAATCAAGAAAAACCAGAAGTTCCGTTCGAGCATTTCAAGAACACATAGTCTCAAATCATCAATTCCTTTAGGCCCCGTTTGGTTCGCGGAATGGAATTGATGGAATTAGAATTCGTTTAAGGAATTGGAATTAAAAGGATTCCAATGGAATTGGTTGCTTGCGAGTGTTTGGTTCGCGGAATGGAATGGAATTTCAAATCCCAAGTTTTGTTTGGTTTACAAAGTAATTGGAATTGAATTTACCAAAATGAAAATAGTTACTAATTTTTATTATTTTTTAATTTCTATTTACTATATTATATATCATTAACCTTAATTTAATAATCAATAAATATAAAAATATGAAAAAATTAACTAATCTCATGACAATGTTGATTTTCTAATATAGGTCGACAATGGAGGTCGACGACGGAGGTCGATGGCGGAGGTCGATGGGTTTCGATGGAGAATGGCGCCGATGGTCGATGTGA
Source organism: Dittrichia graveolens (assembly GCA_038502395.1). NCBI lineage: Eukaryota > Viridiplantae > Streptophyta > Magnoliopsida > Asterales > Asteraceae > Dittrichia > Dittrichia graveolens. Next base: position 18,030,699 of record JARJIL010000005.1, read on the forward strand.
ACTGTGTTTCGATGGTGGATAGGCAGATGAAGCTCGATCGAAGGTTGCAGACTGTGGATGGAGAAGGTCGACGGTAGATGGCAAAGGTCGACCGTGAAAGCGCCGGCGGAGGTCGACGATGGAGGTTGATGGCGGAGGTCGATGGGTTTCGATGGCGCCGATGGTCGATGGGTTTCGATGGTGGAGAGCAGGAGAGGCGTAATGTTTTAGGGCGTAATGTTTAAATTCCCGTGGAAAGTATATAATTCCTTTGGTTTGGTGATGGAATTGCAAATCCTTAAACTTGGGAATTGGGGGGAATTCAAATTCCAATTCCTAGAATTCTGTGAACCAAACATGAGTAGATTTTAGGAATTGTCAATTCCAATTCCAAGTAATTCCGGGTAATTCCTGCGAACCAAACGGGGCCTTAAACTTTGATATTTCAAAATGATTTAACTATTTGTAAGACTAAATCCGACAGATATTACACAAACATTATCACAATCATTGTTTTGATTTCTAAACCCAGAAATTAAGTTTTGGATTTTAAGAACAAATCTCCCACGAATCCACTTCCCAATTCCATCTGCAATAGCGCGAAATCTTTAGGGAGAAATTGGCAGTTTCGTTGTGAAAGACGGTGGCTCCTGCGTGTCGGAGATGATTATGGAAGATTTGAGCTTTTACTAGATTTTCGGTACCCCGGAAATGGTGACGTCTATGGAATTAAGCAAGCGTACAATGAATTAGCTTGAAAGTATCACTCGGATGTGTTGTTACCGGGGCTGGTAGAGGAGTATTCGGGTATAGGAAGACATGGCGATAGGAATTCACTTGGCCTTTTCTTCTCGTAATCACCTCCGCCTTTTCTTGTGGGTGGCTCCAAATTTCATAATTTAATGGAAGAATTTTTTGATGGTGTAAGTTTGGATGAATAAGTTTGTGGATTCATAGTTACAGAGTTTGTTAAACATGGGGACTTTGGGATTTTTTTCCTCTTTATTAGCTTTAGATAGAGTATTAAATAAGAAAAGAAGAAGGAAAGGTATTTAAAAGATTTCACTTGTAAATTAAATTAGGATTATGTTTTTTTTTAAAAATTTTAAATGGTTTAATAAATATTAAATTAAGTAGAAGAACATATTTGAGAGTTTTAAATGTTTAGGATGATATTGATGTAATATTGATTTTTATAAGGATATATACGTAATTAAGGAAGTTTGTAAGGATATATATGAAATTCTCCCTTGATTATATATACATATGTTCTACATAATATAAAAATCCGATATCCCATCGATATCTCACCGCGATAACCGCTATTTCAAATCTCGATCATTAACCGATATTTGATTTTTGACCGAGATAAGTGCCTTGATAAGAAATTAAGAAGCCTATCCTCGCACTACATTCAGACATTTCAAACCTTGTTTCTCCCAATCTCTATTCAATCAAGAACTCGTTTTTTTTTCTTACAGTTTCTTTGCAATTGTTCCCTTTCTCCCCCAACAGAATTGGTTTTTCAGTTCATAAAGAACAAGCTAAGTAGACAATTTTTCAATGAAGAAACATTCATTAGAATATATATATCATTATAAATGCATATACATACATACATTCAGTAGAAGTTTCATGTGCATATATCAAGAACCAAGCCAGGTCTAATTTACCTCAATTGATCTCATTTCACTTCCTCTCTGATCTTCGTCTAATCTTTGCAATCTCAATTTCCTTCTTTGAAACCCCATAACTTCCATCATCTTGCAAATTCATATCCAACACTTTCCCATTGACACCGGATTGTTCTTTACTACCATTTCCCCTGTTACTATCCTTTCTCCAGTTCCTCTCGATTTCTCTTTGATTCAATCCATCTCCATCCGAATCTGAATTCGAACCCGTACGAATTCTCCTCCTGCCCTTCTTTTTCATAGATTTCTCGTTTGCCTTGCTTGAATTCTCGACATACCCGTTTCTCTGAATCAAACCCGAATCGTGATCCGGAAACTGATACCCGATACCCATATCGTTTCTCTCAGTCTCCCCTAGTTTCTCATGTAATTCGGAACTTTGATGCGTATTCCCGTCGGTGATTCTCCCGTAGGGTTTGATGCTATGAACAACCCCTTTAGGGAAAAACCTTGCGGAAGGAATTCCATCAACAGTCTCAAACAATTGGGGACCGTCTTTCTCGGACCATAAATCGAACCCACCGGGTTTCTGAAAACGGTCAGCTAAGACCTTCAATTGCTCATCGGCGGTAGCTGAAAACAACTTAGGGGCTTTCTCGACGACTTCCCATGGTCGCTCGAGTTCCGACACGGCGGCGCTTAACTCAGCCCTTTTACGCATTTCATAAACCTGGCGTTCACGGGCGAGGCGAGCTCTGAGGAGTTGTTTGGCCTTTTTAGCTTGCATACGTTTCCACTGCCACTTAGATACGCCGCCGGGGTAAGTTCTAGGACCGCCGCCCATACGAATGGTGGTTGATATCGGTGGTTTAGCAATTGAGAGATGAGAAAATCTAGATGCGAGGAAACTGTGTGTCGGGTCGGATGTAATCTGGGATGAGAAGGAGAGGGTGGTTGATGGACGGAGATGAAGAATCGGCGGCGACATGGTGTTGCAACCTCTCAGTCGGAACGATTTCCTCATTTCCAGGATGAGGGGATGAAGTAGGGTCTAGAATTTGTGTTATGGCCCTTATATTATTGGCTTGTATCAACTGATAGTCCCTGAGTTGTAACTATTTTCAGTCGAGTCCATGAGCTCAGTTATATACACTATGGTATTTTTAGTAAAATAGTTTTTTTTACTCCTATTAAATCTAGCTTAAATTTGTTTACGATGTGATTTGAATCTAAGAATTTAAGCAATAAACAACATTAAATCTAAATTATCTCAATACTAGGATACTTGAAGCTATGGGTAAAATAATTGAAGTATTTGTAGCTAGAAACTAGATTTTATGTAAGTATTTGGTAAAAAATTGTAGTCTTATCCAAAGATTGTAGTCGTATTTGAGAAACACAACTTTTATTCCCATGTACAAAGGAAGTGTTAACAAAAATTGAGAAACGGCTTTTAGAAATGTTACAATAAGGTAATAAAGCGTTTTCAAAGTTACATTCAAAAGTATGAGATGTACATGCAAGGACTATTGGTTTGGTTATTGGTTAAAACAAAACTAATAACTGAATTTTCGACCATTGTATTCTCATAATCGATTTTTCCACTTGTTGCTAGCTCGGTTTTGGCCGGTTATGTTCAATGAAATTGGCTAATTGCTTTTTATTAATATCAACTCTCTACTAGAAAATAGCAAAAATGCTGACAAGTTCTGAGGGCAATGTTACTCTAGAAATTTTTTTTGAAGGAATTTCTACACATCGCGATTTCGAGAACCAAATTTTTCTTTTTAAAATACTAATTTATCATTTTCATTCAAAATACGCAGCGGAATATAAAACAAGTGGCTAATATTTTATATTTAAAAATTGCCACATACTAGGTTTGGTGTTACAGTTACTGAACCGGCCGACCATTATCTGCTACAAGATAAACATAATATCAGAGCTAAACAAAATACAGTGTTCCTCCTAAAATATGCAACTACCCGCAGGCACCCGAGCTCACAGCCTAAGGAACACCTGCACATGTGGAGAGTAGTATCTGTTAGCTATAATAGCTAGTGAGTACACGATAGCATGCAATTAATATAAACATACCACATATCATCAATCATGCTCAAATGGTTCTATACTAGCATCTCGCGATGAGCTGGCGCAGTCAGGAGGTAGCATATCTCGCAGGGGGGTCAACCCGGCTCAATGCACCAAACTGGGGTACCAGACACATCAACCGCTCCGGTAGGGGAGCTGTTAAGCGTCCACCGTTGCGTTTTGGAATCAACCGATTCCTTTGTTGTACAGCCGCAGCTATACCCGAAGAGGACAGCTTTGTCCTTAAGTAGAACAGCTTTGTTCTCGTTGTGGAACAGCTTTGTCCGGGGCAAACCATGCCCAATAGGTTGGACAACTTTGTCCGGGCAAACCTTGCCCAATCACAAACACATAATCTGATTCAACCGAATCATCAATCAATCATTATTCATGTCCACATAACATACACCTAAACAGATGCATATTATTTATACCAAACAAATATCTAGCATCATCATGCCATTCATGTTTTACCTTATTGCGCGCACGCAATAATGTATATATCTATCATCATAACATACACCTAATCAAGTGCATGCTATTATGTATCAATAAGTTAAGCCTAGCATCATCATGCTATACAATCTACACTTAAACAAGTGCGTATCAAACTGTGTCAACATGTTAAGTCTAGCATCGTCATGCTTCACTAACCACACTTAATCAAGTGCGTATAATATCCTGATAATCATTTATCATACATACTACAAGGTATACAACCTTTTATCAACATATTCAATCGCTTTATCGATGGTGTACAATTCATTGTATTCAAATCAATTCATTGTTAATATATGTTATAGATATATGAATTGTTATGTTATCAGGCACTCACCTGTCGAGTTAGAATACTTTACTATTCCATACTGAAGCTTCTGGATCAACTGGAATACCTAAACAAGGTTTACAGCTATTAAAACCTTGTAAAACAGATTCTGCCAGGGGCAGGGCACGCCCGTACCTTACCAAGGCACGCCCGTGCCTGGCGTGGCACGCCCCGGGTACGCCCCGTACCTGGGTCTCAGGTACACCCCGTGACTTCAGAGTACCCCCGGGCTCGCTAGGGTTAGGTACGGCCGTGCCTCCTAGGTACGCCCTAAGGTACGGTCTGTTATTGAGAGGCATGCCCGTGCCCTTCAATATACAGCAGCAGGTTCGTGCAGAACCTGCTGTTTTCCCATCCAAGTCATACCAAAACTATTCCAGAGTATTACCAATCCGTTTCTAATGTTCACATATGAAATAACTCATCAAAAACAACTTAAAGACACCATTTTTTTACACATCAAAACTACTAATTCAGTGTTTGGGACCAAAATCATCATTTTGACCCATTTCACACATTAATTCTCAAAATCATTTTCAAATCATCATTTTAATTCAATATTCTGATTTCTATGAACCATATAAACATCTAGGAACAGATTGGTAACTTTAGAAACACAGATTGGGATCAAAATCATTGAAACCCAATTTGAAACATAAACTTGAAAATTGAAGAACTCATACATGGAACTTACTTGAATCTGAAGATGATTAGGAAAGATTACACAGCAGATTGGACTTGAGATTTAGCACTTGTATTCAACAACCACAAAATCAGATTGCTTTGATCTTCAATGATTTCCTCTTGAAAAGCTTTGCACACACACAAGAACACAATAAGTCAACAAAACACAAAGTCTGTGTTTTGTGAAGAGGTGGCTCACGTGTGATGCCCACTTGTGGGTTATGCATATCCACAAGTGGGTATCTTGTTCCCCTTTCCAACTTACAACTTTAACGCACGAGTACCCGTTTTAACCAACGGGGATATTTTTAGAAACCTCGTTCTAAACCATTTAATATTTTATCATTCTTATCTATTTTCAATAACATTTTAATATTATCATTTCTTTATTATTTTCTTCTATTTTCCAAATAATCAATTATACACATTTAATTCCTTTTATCCAATATGTAATTAGAATTTTAACGTATTAGATTCGAACACGACTAGGCCCATTTTGAGGTTGTTACATATAATCATGTATTGCTCATGGCATGGCTATACACATTTACTTGCATCATATATACATATCATATATCATATCATCTGCTATACGTATACATATACTAATTCACAGGTACTTACTCTGCTTTACTATACAGCTACACCATCCGCGTGGCTGTATACCATAACACTGTTCTTGGTACAAAGTTACGCCTCGCGTGTACTCTGTAGCTTGCTGCTTTATTGAATATCTATAACATTCATATCTTATAACACAGATATCATGTTGTTCATTTAATGCATACTTATGCTAAACCTGCTGAAGGAATAGTATACTCACCTCAGTAACGAGGATGGTTCAAACAACAGCTTCAATATCGATAATAAAGTCACCGCATACGTCGACAAATAGTACCTACAAGCAATATATAGAAATCATACAAATTCTAAGTATTACAAGCTGGGCACCCCCTAGGCACACCCTAGGCATTGTTGTGCCTTCCCCCAGGCATGGTTGTGCCTTTCCTAGGCATGGTTGTGCCTTTCTCTCAGGCACCCCCATGCCTTCCTCAGGCAAGCCCGTGCCTTCCCTCAGGCATGGCTGTGTCTTTCCTAGGCATGGCTGTGCCTTTCCTTCAGGCACGCCCATGCCTTACTCAGGCACGCCCGTGCCTCAGTCAAAAAGCATGGGAAGTACCGTATGAACTAGGTTTTGCCACGGGGAAGTAAGGCACGCCCGTACCCTCCTTAGGCACGCCCGTGCCTCCCCTGTTCTGCACCAGAACGCTGTTTTCCGACCAAAACTCAACCAGAATCATTTCTAATCAATAAAACACAGCAAAGGGGTGTTTTCCTACACCCCTAACAACTATGTACAACAATAAACACATAAACAACAATCAAGATCAATGATTCACCCATTTAAATCCTTATTTAACCCATAAGAACACAAAAATACATAACCAAACATACCTTGATCTACTATGGATTGAGATGGTGATAAATCTTCACTAAAAATGGCTACACAATCTTGCTTCAAGGTTGCCAAAAATCTCAGCTGTGTTCTTAAGTGTATGTATGCATAAGTGTTGACTAACAACAAGTCAAATATATATCCATAACTATCATCTATTGACAAAACACCCCCTGAACTTAGTTCACTTTCTTTTTGACAGTTTTAGCCCCTCTACTTTTATAAACACCTCTAATCTTTAATAACACTTAACCATGACAACTTTTGAACTTTGGGGCGTTACAATTTATCCTTTGTTAATATAAACACTAATTAAAACATAATTACATATCATTAGTCGGAGAAAACATCAGTAGTTTTTTTTTTCACAAGATCAACTACATAAAATAAAGTCAGGGGAAGTAGGAACTATCACTTTTTGATTGTAGCTTTTTCACAATCAGGAGCTGTATATAAAAGAAAACAACTTTATTAAGAATTAAACTTAGTGAGTACACAATCAGAAACTATAACAATGATATATATCACTTATATATGTGTATGTACAAGTATACAACTACTGTCAACTTACACACAATACTCAATCTCGTAGTTGTCAATTAAACTCTTTATTTTCTACTCAGGCTATAATTATATCACACTAGTTGTTATGACTTATGATGCCGCTCACGCTATGAATATGCCACACAAGCTAGCATGTTACTCATACATATGACTTAAAACATATAATGCATAGAAACACATAAACATCTCAAATAATAGTAAGGAACGTGTTACTTACCTTCAGGGGTGTCTTTGAGAGAGTGCAGGAGGTACGGCCGTACATGGCCCACGTTTCAAAGGGGACCCACTTATAAATTTATTATAATTTTCAAAGCTCACAGTTTAAAAAATAAAATTTTATAAAGCCCATGTTTTGATTAATATATTAATGAAGTGCATGTTGATCAAATACTTCAAAGAGTTCAGAGAACAGGGTTATCTAAAGTTGTTGATGATGCTAATGAACTTGCCATTGAAATAAATATTGATCATGTATTTTCTTAGAGACATCAAGTTCGTAGAAAAAAGAATTTGATGAAAAGCAAAGTGATCAAGATATAAATTAAAGTTTAGAATAATTTTTTAACCTAAAAAAATTTGATCATTAACTTTATTAACAAATTTAAATATTTATGTAATTCGTTATTGAGTCTTAACCGCGTAGTTCTCATTTTTGTACAATTTTATGTCCAAATTAAAACAAGTAATGTATAACCTGTTTTATTTTTTTCATTAGAAAAGGGTCACAAAATTAAATACAAATCGAACAAAAAGGCCGGATATGATTATCGTAACTTGAAAACCTTTTTTAACTTACAAACATATCTTTTTTTTACAAATTAGATTTTGTTATAAAACTAAATTAAACTTGACATTTTATCTGTGACTTTTATGATACAAATTAGATTCGTAAATCATTTCTTTAAAGAAAATCATACATAAGCTTCATTGGCTATTAAATTCATATACGTTTCTTTTTTGTACAGACCACGCATAATCTTGATACTCATTGTCGCAAAGTCGTTCTATAATCGTCATCCTCTTGCTCGTTGTGGGGGTAACGAGCTGCCCTGCTTGTTATTCATTATATTCTAACCAATAAAAACTGAGATAAATAATTGTGTGTGGCCTGGTCTAGTGATAGGTGACAGGTGTTATCACCATAAGTGGTTAGTGATGGTTAGTTAGGTTGATATGGAGAATTGTGATGACAGTAATAATAGTTATCACCGTAAAAGCTCTAAGTGCACACGTAACATGGCTTGTTAAATGTCTATATATATAACGAGTATATGGTGCTCGTGGTATTACTGCGTGTGGTCCGTGAAAGGTTGATCATTTTGAAGCTCGTTATACATATGAGTAACGACTAACGAGGGCGTGTTATGCATTTTTTCCAACCGATAGTATTGAAAATAGATAATTGTGTGGGTCGGCATTATTACCGCGTAATTCTGAAATATAAAAGCAAGAATTAAGGTAATATATGTAGATTATTTTATATTTACTTTCAAAAGTAATTAAATTATATACATAATGTCAATGTTTATCACCCAAATCTTGATTATTATGATGAAACAGTTGATGGGTAGGCGTTGGAGGTTCCACCGGACCCACCATACTTGTTCTTCTGGTGGCTCTAATGTACCATGCAATCGTCACCACAAACGCTATGATTAACCCTCCAAGGATCACCGCCCCACCCGCAATCGACTTATCCACTGAACCCGACCCAATCCCATGCTGATGATGATGTTGATGACGACCATCGTCATGCTGCTTCTCCGCCGTAGTACTCCCACCATGATGATTCTCTTCATGATTGCGTAATGGTCCGGTGGCAGCTGGTGGCTCCGATCCGCTATTTACATGGTCATCATGTTTCCCAAGTTTGCGACTTTTGGGCGCTGGTGCTTCAGCTGCTGTTTGTATATTTGTAGTGTGATTAGATGGGCTAATTAAAGCCGGTGATTTGACCTGTGTAGGCTGATCAATTACTGAAGTTGCAGCAGCTAGGATTAGAAGAAATGTGTGTATTAAGATTAAGAAAAGAATAACAAAGTAGTGAGCCATTTTGATAAGTAGTGGTGTGTTTCAAAAGGTACGTATATATATTATATGAAATGGATGTACGTATACATATATATGTGTAGTAGCTAGCTAAATTAGGTGTTTATAATGTGTGTTTAGGTGTGTGTGTGTGTATATATATATATATACATATATACTAGTGTTAGGGTGGCAATTCGCTTCACATGATCACAGCTGTACGTGATGGAATTTTCTTTTGATTCCATGAGATCGATGATGTCAACGGTAATGGAAATTTCCTTCCATTTGGTTTTTATTTTATTTATTTGAAATATTATTAATAACATTATGTTTAATTTTTTTAAGTTTCTATCGGCTTTGAAAATATTATGCATATTTCATCAAAAATGGGAATTTACATACCGGATTGCTGTTAAAAAAATTTTTAAAAACATTATGTTTAATTTTTTTAAGTTTCTATCGGCTTTAAGTTTCTATCTGCTGTTAAAAAAAATTTAAAAACGAATGTACATCAATCAATTAATCATGATATATATCATGTTTTCAATTTATGAAAACGTTGTTTAAGATCAATTATGTTGATCTTTAATTTTGAATCATATGTATGTTTACATAAACTAAAATAGAGAATGTAAAAATTATATATTATTAGATAAATTAATGGTTTCTTAATTAATTAATGTATGCATCGTCTGCATAAATGGACAAGTATACACGTGAAAGAAATAAAATAGCTTGAAATACAACTGTTAGGGAACAAGATTCATTGTGTTAATTAATGGTACAATTAATGATTAAATCAATAAATAGTCAAACCATGGGAGCCAATTAAGTTCAATACCTTGAAACTTGACTTTTTTCAAGAGCGAACGTACATCTTTAATCTACACCTATGCTCACATCGACATTTAAATGTTCAACTTTAAGGACGCATGAACACTTTAATAACACAACACCATGTATAATACCACTGGTTTAAAAGTTATTCGGTTGAAAACCGTGTTTACGAGTAATTAAAAGGTCCGTAATCTAAGTTCTTATTTTGTTTGAAATGAATATTTATAATAAAACAAAAAATATATAACTTATATGTCATAAACTAAGCAATCAAGACAAGGAAATAATAGTAAAACTAAAATAACTTATAGTTTGTTCTACCCTACTCTTGAAAAAAAAAAAACTTTATAATTTTCTGTTTCATTCGGTTTCTTTTAAACTAAGAGCATCTCTAATGGAAGTTTTATTAGAGTTGTGTGGACCCCATCTTGGTTTTTGAATAATAAAATATTTCATAATAACATTATTTTTTGTTAACCTTTAAAAAAAGTTTCTGTTTCTAATTCCTTCTAGTTTCTGCTACCACCGTTGTTAGTATTGCCGGTGGCCCGAAAATGTTGTGTTCTTATGAGGTCACCTAAACACAATAACATTACTATTTATCAATAAATATACTATCATAAATTCGGAAAGCCATTGCATGTTAATAACCCAAAACACATATGTATTAAAACAAAAAATAAAGCAAAAATAGAACTGGGATCATAATTCAAAGTGATATTAAAAACCAACATTTTAATTATATATATATATATATACGTACATATATATATATTGTTAATGTGGAAATTCATTAAACTTTGCAGAGTTTAATGAAATGTGAAGATTAAAATGTAAAGTTATATAGATAGTGAAATGCTGACGTGACGATCCATTTAACTCTTATAGAGTTGTATGTATTGGAAATGCCTTTAAAGAACACAAAAGAACAAACAAAATTTTCTTCTCCCATTTTTTCTTTTATTTTCTTAATTTTTTTTCTCTTTTAAACTTGAAAATTAGTGGTAAAATATTTTACTATTAAACTTTAAGCTATATTAATTTACTTTAACACTTAAATTGTATTTTTAAATAATTTCATTCTCAAAAATCGAGATTGTTTTTGGTTTAACTCTTAAATTTTATTTTAATTCTTTTTAAATGGTTTTTTAATTGTTTTAGTTAAACAAAAATAATAATAAACATTTTTTCTCTTATTTTTTTAGTTTTTAATTAAATTTTATTACGCAATGGTATTTTCCCCTTTTTTTTATTTTTGTTTTCTTTGTTCTTTTCTTTATAGTTAAACAAAATTAACAAAGTTTTAACCCCAAGAATTTTTTATGGGCATTTGTAATGTAATTTTCATAATCGATATGATGGTAATTTCTTAGTTTATTAGCTTATCCAATTGAAGTTATTATTCGAGTAAATAAATAATATAAGTTAGAACTTAGAAGCGATATAAATAGTAATTTTATTATATCATAAACAACGTACAAGTAGTCATCGATCGAGTAGATAATAAAGTTGTAGTTTATCTACTCCAGTAATTAAATAATATAAGTTAGCGCTAATTTCTTAAATAAACATTGTATCGTATCCTTCTATAATAATAACATTTATCAACATCATTATTTTTACAAGCATTTTTTAAGGCATTTTTTTATAAACATTGTTAGTATTTAGCATAAAATTATATCAGTATAATACTTACATAGAAAAATTCAAAGGCCAATTTGAACTATTAGTCTAATGTTTATTAACAATAGGCTATTTACAAATCTACCGTAGAGATCGACTTGAAGTCTTAATCTAACGTATTTAATAAGACTGTAATTCGTATTTTGTGTGGAGGATTAAAAAATATTCTACCTTTAAACAAATCAAGTTTTGACTCTTCCAATTTGTAACACTCCATAATTCAAAATTATAGACTAACTCAATAACTTTAAAAGCAACTTAAAAGTTAAAACAATGATGAAAGGTATTAGTAGTTCATAACTTTAAATTTATAAAGTATCTCAACTTTTATTTATTTATATATGGGAAATGAGTTGTTAAACAATTAAACAACATATTTCTTATAATTAGTGAGGTGTTTAGATTGATCATAACTCGGTACATATTTATATCTTTAAAAGTAATTAAATGACGACTTAAATATATATATTTTTTAAAAATATGAAAATATGAAATTCGGTTCTTTCATTCGTATTATTTTATTTTATATTAATATTAATATATATTGATTATTTTTGGAAGCTTCGTTTTTTAATTTGTAAGCAGCTTCAAATATTCATTAAAGCATTTTTAATTTATGGAATTGAATCAAAGAATATTTTTGTCACGTACGCGTAATATTCTCACATATATATATACATATATATATATAATATAATTATAAGTCTCGTCGCTCGATCTAGCTCTCGAGTAGAAGACAAATTAGGCCTACATGTCTTGTCCCTAAACGCCTACCTACGTACAACGTACCCTCAACATATATTTACGTTGATTTCCTTCTAGTATATATTTTTCATAGAATGCACGTCGTTGATACCCTCGTTTACATGTGCGACCAAATATTATTATTTTTAATAGCAATTAATTTAATTCTAAGTCTACACTTTTTGTTTACTGTGAACTTGAACCCATAATCATAGGTCATAGGAAATTCCTTCTAATACATTGATACCGCTAGGCTAGAAGCTATTTGGTAAATATCATTTAATTAATTTTATAGTTCTTTTTTTAATATGACTTTAATTTAATAAGATGTAATTCGTACACCGGAAAAGGTTAAAAGTTGATTTATACTATAATATTTATAAACTTGGATGGTAACCCTTGTTCTCAATGGTTTTGAAATACAAAGCCCTGATAACACATATTGCTGAAAAACTTCCTTTTATTATTTTTACATTACGTTTGTTGTGTAGTGTTAATTATACATATATTACATTTATTGTGTAGTGTTATATAATTTATTGTGTATTTTATACCTTCTTGTATATGTTCATTTATACGTTTAAATAATCTCTTTCTTTAAAATAGGATAACAAATTATACATGTATAAAGAATCGTCAATATTAACTTTCAATTACCAATGACATTTACACTAAGTTACCAATGGTAATTATCAATGGTGTGTATTTGTTATTAAAAAAAAGAAAAATGATATATTTACATACTTCATATCTATATATTTATCTTTATAATAATGTAAAAAAAAAGATAAGAAGAAAGGAATATTAGTATGAAGACCGACGCACATTGCCTTTTTGTTATAATGATGAGATTTCGAAAACCTCACAATTTAATAAAAATAGATGCTAAAACTTATATATATTAAAAATAATAAAAATAAAGTTTTAATTTTTCATTTCATCTCATAATAAATTACTAAGACAAAATTTCATTTACACAAAAGTATACTTACTTCTACTCTAGAAAAGCCTGAACATTGACCTTATTAACCTAAAAAAGATTTATGCCATAAATAAGTATATAGCCAAAAGTTTAAACGAGAACTGTTTTTCGTACGAGAACCAATCTTAGCCGTCAAATTCCTCTCGTTTAATTGGATTGCCTACCCATGAATTCCTTACATGCACCCTGTCACATTCAATCCCCACGCTCTTTATCCATGAATTCCATTATCCAAAATGAATGGTCAAGATCAGTTCTCGCAGTTCTCGTATGAAAAACAGTTCTCGTTTGAACCCTCCCCTAAATATATATATATATATCAATAACACATAGATAAATTTCACCTCCTCCTAAATAGAGAATGAGTCGTGTTCGTGAATACCTGGTGAACCCCATGAGACCGGTCTGGAGAGTGATGAGTGAGTACAAAAATTAGAATGATGTAGCATTACTCTAATTAATGAGTATACCACTAATAATTAATAGAACTTGTTTTATGAGCACAACTTGAAAATCATTTTATATAAAGGGTACTAATAATTCTTTCATATAAGATACAAGTATGAAAGATAGGGGACAAGCTAGGAGGCATGCAGCTAGCTAGCGTCGACACAAGCAAAAGTACGTTGTTGGATTGTAGCAGCAAAGCTCTTATTAATCTTCCCTAACCATTGTTTTAGGGATTGCATGTATGTATAAGGATATTGTACAAGAACTATTGTATCCATCTATATAATGTAAATTAATGGATTCCAACTCAAAACCTGCAATTGACTATAAATGGAGTAATCCATGATCTTTTATTAAATGCATTATAAAGTCACACTCGCCCGAATTTGGGACAATACTCAACACACACCCTCATCTATGTCATTTTTGCACCTAACACATGGATAATTATGAGTTACATGTAGTGTGTGTGGCCGTTTGGCTAACTACATGTGGGTGTTGCTCTGATATCATGTAAATTTGTAGGATTTCAACTTAAAACTAATTAGTTATGAGTGAAGTTACCCAAATTGTTTTCATAATAGGTCGACGTTGTCGGCAATATTTATTGTTGGGTCAGATGTATCATCATCCGATCCAATTAAGTGGTTTAATTTTGTTTCTCATCCGTCCCACACGACACATGGATTCGGTTACTTTCACTTTGGAAGATGACTCAAACTTTGCCAATGACCGTAAAGTCAAGAGAACAAATCCTGCAATAATATATATATTAAGATGTGATAATAATCTTGAAAAAATCTATATATATACTTGTAATGTAAATTACATATTTACATCAACGGTAATTAAGTATCACCTCTACTCTTCACCATTCTAGCTCCATATATATATATATATAAATATAAATATATATATATAATATGCTCAAACACTGCGGGCCGTGGTGGGCGTTGGTGGTTCTACCATACTTCTTCTTCTGGTGGCTCGAATGTAACAAACGATCGACACCACAAACATCATGACTAACCCTCCAAGGATCACCCCGCCACCAGCTATCGACTTATCCACCGAACCCGTTGACCCATGGTGGCGGTGGTTCTTCTCTTGGTACACCCCACCCTCCTCTGCCGTACTTCCACCATTATTATTTTCTTGATGATCACTTAGTAGCTCGGTGGCTGCAGGTGGCGAAGATGATTGCGTTATTGCATGATGTTTTCCAAGTTTTCGAGCTTTGGGTGCTTCAGCAGCTGTTTGTGCGTTTCTGTCATTTGACGGGCTAAAAGTCGGTGGTTCGATTGCTGTAGGCTCGATTCCCGAATAGGCCGTTGCTAGGGTTAGTAATGCGTGAGCTAAGATCAACAGAAGAAAAAGAGATCGAGCCATATATTCTTTGTGAGGCTAGCTTGCAATATCGGAGGTTCAAAATGCCTTTGGGTGTCTAGCTAGCGTATGCCCTTTCTTTTATATATATAGTAGTGGCAAATATATATTTATATAATCGTTTTTGTAGCTTAATTACGTTGAAAAAAGTCTACCTTTGCGTAACTTGAGCCGAAGCTCCTTCCTTTCTTCCTCATCCCTTGTACCATGTGCCTTGGGAGTTGTACATATCTACGAATTATCACATAATTACTATAGTTTGGATTAGTGTTTGTTATAACGTCAACAACGATATATGATGATTTATTTTATAATTAAAAAAAGTATCCGCATGCAGTAATTACTAGGGCTGTGTTTGTTATGTATGAATCAAATACGTAATGAAATAGATCATTTAATTATGACAGAATGAGAAAATGTGTAATGCTTGTTATGCACTTGGGAATTGAATGATCTATTCTATAAGGAATTTCATCGAGGTTAAAAGAAAATTTATAATTTAATCCTTTTCTACTTTTACTAATATAATTATAATTTTAAAAAAGTAATATTTTTTTATAATTTTCTATAAAAATATTTCTCTTAATCTTTTTTATGCTTAACTTTTTCTATATTACTAATTATAGTTTTTATTAAATTATAAACTAACTGCAAGTAAAATATATATTTAGAAGAATCTATATAACTTGAAACTTTGATACAATAAAATTATTGTACAACTATAATAATATTAATAAAAAAATACCTTTTTAAATATGTTATGTGATGAAATTTCATTTCTCATACAAACCAAAATAATAAAAGATCCTTTCATTCCACCACTCATCATTCTATTATCATTTCATTCCACCACTCATTTCATTATCTCGTACATCAAATTTCTTTATCTTTTTATTTTATTCAACCAAACACACACTAGCTAGAATTACTGACTATTTAATTTCCTCATCTGATTCATTACTAAATGTTTGTAGTAATATATATACATATTTAATGTCAGGGGTTTGAACGAGATTGCACGTGAAAGTGAAATAAACAGAATAATAGCAAATACAACTGTCCAAGGGACATGATGTATTGCGTTTTTGTGACAATTTAATGATTTTGGAATTAAATAATCAAAATATATATGGGAGAAAAATAAGATCGAAACCTACATGTGTATTTGGGGCAGGGGCGAACCCAAGAGTAGTTGAATGGGGTCACGGGACACCATTCAATTTTATACACGTAGTGTAAATTTTGATTTTTTTAAGATGGTGCTACAATACATTTCAAAATTTAGGTCCGCTGCTACCATTCAATTAAAATTCTGGGTCCGCCCCTGTCTGGGGGTCTTGACACCCATATCAACCAGTGTGATACTCGGACGGTGTCTGGGTTATAACCGTAATAACCATATAAGTAAAATGTAATAAATATAAGATTTAAATAATACAAGAAACACAAGAACTATATAGAAAAACAAAGTCATAAAGATCACTTAAGGTGTGTTTGGTTGAACGGAATGTAACGATGAAGAAATTAAATAAACAAGGTAATGGAATGGGTGATGGAATTGAATAATTCATTGCATTCTATTATCATATTTGTTTTACATACGGAATGAAATGAGTCATTCAATTAAATTGTCTTTATATATATAATGAAATTTCTAATAAAATAATCATTACATACGACATTTTTAGAGAAAAAGGAAATATTTCTTTTATTTATCTATTTTTATTTGAAAATAATATTTTCTTTATCAAAATTTTATATTTTATACACACATTCTAATATATATTTTATTCATAATTAGTTAATAATTTAATAAAAGTGTGTAGATCAATAATTTGTTAGATAGAAAGATTAAAAGATTTAAAAAATTAGTTAACTAGTAAAAAACTATAAAAAAATTAGATTAATTATTAAATTCCATTCCATGATGAAATGAGAAAAAAACACCCCTCTCCCATGGAATGAAATGGAAGGAATCACATTCCTTGTGTAATGGTTTATTCCATTCCTGCATTATTACCAAACAGGTTTTTTCCATTACGAAGGAATGACTTATTCAATTTACTCTATCAATCATCCATAACAAACGCTGCCTTAACTAGTAAATATTCTATAAATAAAAGCCATAAATAAATATACGTAATGCAATTAAACAAAAAAATTATTATTGAATTATCATTATTTTGATTAATATTTAATCTTCTATGTATATAAAAATTTAAATAATAAATAATAATGAAATATAATAATTATCAATTAGAGTTATAAAATTAGTAATTATCGTAAGAACAAATTAAATAATAATTAAAATATGAGATAAATCTTCTAATACATATATAAAAGACTAACATAAAAAAAATATTCGAGAATCCTAACTTATCAAATTAGAAGATTAATTTTAAATGCTTATAATAATCGTTTGATTTATTAATTATTTTTAGCTAAGCGTCCTCTCTCATTAAATTTATTTATCTAAACCCTTTAGTATATAAATATTTTTTAATTTTTGTTATTTATTATTCTTTTAAATTCTCATTTCTTTTATGTATTATAATTATTTAATATCTTTTTATTAATATTTAATTTTTATTATTTTATAAATCAACATGTGTATCACATGAAAATCTAATCTAGTAAATAATAATAAAAGATAATAACTAAGAATTATTTAAAGGGCAAACTAAATCAAAATACAACCAACTTTAGCTAAGTTGTCATTGTATACAAGAAACTTTAAAATTTTAAAATAAATACAACAAACTTTTATAACCTTACCATTGTATGCAAGTGACCTGCTATAACAGGTCACTTTACATACCTTAACCGGTTACCTTTTTTTAATTTATATTTTTTATCTATTTAATTAATTTAATTAATATATTTAATTGGAAGAATACCTTTTTCTAAAAAACATTCAACCACCGGCCACATTAAAGCAACATCGCCCCATTAAATCAAACTCGCCGCCATCACCACCGTTCAAGATCCCGCCGCCGTCACCACCGTTCAAGATCCTGCCGCCGTCACCATTGTTCAAGATCCCTCTGTCGTCACCACCGTTCAAGATCCCTCTGTCGTCGCCACCTTTCAAGACACCACCATCATCATCAACATTAAGGAACCCCACCATCAGCACCATCGAAAAAGGATGAAGATCTGAAAAATATGAAGGCTTCGATTAGGTTTTCGGAATGATGAAGGCTACGATTAGGGTTTCGAAATGATGAAGACGTGTTAAACCCTAAGAATGTGGTTTTACGTGGTGGTCGGTAGTCACTACTTTCAAATCTGGGTTTGATTTTGACCTGAAATCACATGGTCGGCGATATTCGGTGGTTGTCACCTTCAGATCTCACTTGAAATCACCGCCATGCCTTCAAATCTTGCGTGAACCCACCGCTGCCAGCGCCAAACCACCATAGCCACCACCTTCAAACCGCCTTCAAACCTTCAGCGCCGTCAAAATTAGTCACAAGGTTAGAGATTTAGGTTAATATATGTGATTTTTGATTCATTTCAGATTTAGATTTTAGTCACTTTCCTTCAGATCTACAATCGATTAGAGCATATTTTTGTTTAGTTTTTTTATTTGAACAAGATGATTTGGTTTACAGATTACGATCTTTAGATTTGGTTTACAGATTTTTATGGGGTTTGTTCTTGTTTTCTGGGTTTTGGATTTGATTACACATTTGGTAAATTCTTGAGTTTTGTTCTTTGGTTTACAGATATTTCGATGAAGATGAAGATGATTTAAAGAACACTTGAATTAAAAATTAAAAAAATCCAAAAAAAATTTAAAAGTTACCGGTAACCATCACTATAGGTTAAAGGTTGCATACAATGGGTGAGATAAGTAGGTTTGTTGTATTTTTTTTTTTAAATTTTAAAGTTCGTTGTATACAATGGTAGCTTAGCTAAAGTTGGTTATATTTTGATGCAGTTTGCCCTTATTTAAATGTTACAATTCACAAAAACTAATATACAATTGTACACCTTTTTTTATTAAAAAAACATATTTTATACCTATTTAATATAACAAAAAAAGAAATAAAAGAATAAAAGAAATAAACTCACGTTTGTGAGTTTTCAAATTATAATATAACAAAAGGAAGAAATATTTATATATCATACGCCCTTCAAATTATGTAAAGTTTTTGTAATTGTTTTCATTTTTACAAATTACAAAATTAGGAAAATGCATGAAATAATAGGGCTATAAATACATATAAATTTCTACCTTAGTTCTAAAAAAAGGGTAGGAGCTATGAGTCTGACGTTTCATTCCCTTGTGTTTTACAAAACCCTAAATTCTTTTAAAGCTCATCAGATCTCTCACTTATAAACACAAGCTCCAACCTCTTTTTCTTTCTCACCACCATTGCTGCCGCTGACTTCCAACACCAGGCACTCCGTCACCGATAGCCTCCACCACTAGTCTCCCCTCGCCGACGGTCTCCGCCAGGGTCTCGTCCTCCGGCGGTCGCTCTAGCATCTGCTGCCGCCGACATCGACATCATCATCTTCAGCTCCTCCTTTGACAAAAAGGCGATTCCCTATACCCCTCATTCTAAGACTCGTGATTCTCTCTACAAATCATCCCAATGCCACCGCTATTGTCGTCGGTTTCTCCTCCTTTGAGAAACCCTAGAATCACCGATTCACCCATCATCTCCTCTCATTTTTTGTCTTATTTGTTTAGATCTAACGGGTTTCTTTCTAGCATTCTTACCACCACATGGTTTCATCGAACAGATATGAGAGTGAAATGAGAGATATCTGAGAGAAAAAAAAAGAAAGGAGACAGATACGAGGAATGGCCTGAGGTATGCGTGCATATGTGTGTACGTGTGTGTGTTGCAGATTGTGAGGAGTTGTTTAGGAGAATTATCGATGGTGGTAGTAGTTGGGTGGTGGCATGGGGAAATAGAGGGATGTGGAGATAGATAAGGGTTCGGGAGATGGGAGGTGGCCAGAAAAAACTACCCCACTAAGATCAGTAGTTTTTGTTTAACTGCTCAATGAAACACGTTTTTTATAGCAATTTTATATTTAATACTTTTTATAAATACTCCTTTAAAAAATATAAATTTATTCGAGTCTAAAAATGTTTAGTGTAATATTAATGTGTTTCTCGGGTTCACTATTATTAATAAAAGTCATATTTTTATAATAGATAAATGAAAAACCAACCTTATCATGTTAGTTCGTTAAAAATCTTATCTATTTTTTTTATAAAAAATTTATCTTATAAAACAAAATCTTAAAAAATAATATATTTTAAATTCTTTTATAAAAAATTAAGAAATCAGGTATTATATCAACTATGATACGCAAAGGAAATGAATATAAAACATATAAATTGTGTCAAAAATTATCTAACCGCTGCTATTGATGGATAATAAAAAAATAATATATTAATTTTTTTAAAATGTCATATTACAATTAAATTTACACAAAAACGCGGAAAAAAATGAGACGATCCCAAATATATAATTATTTTTTCTCTAAACAAAATATATCACAACTTATTAAACATAATTTATAAACAACTTATAATTAGTTGTATTAATATATATTTTTTATAAAACCCTCTCATATTTTCGTACATCTTCACATATTTCGTAAAATACCCATACAATTTTGGGTTAATTTCATATATACCTTTATTAAACATCAAAATATTTTATTTGTCCACACTTAACTTATAAATATCCTATATACCATATTTAAGCTTTCATAATATCTTATTTATCCAAATCACCATTTTTAATCATTTTAAATGAATTGTACTTATAAAATATAATTAAATGACTATTAAACCACTCTTTTAAATCTATTTATAAAATTTCACCTATACCCCTACTAAACTTTTTAAATATCACATAGTAAATGCATAAACGTTGTTTCCGTTGTATAACTGCCATTCTCCACGACGAAAGCTGTGCCCTCTATGATAAATGAACATTCAAATGACAGTGTATAAACCACAACTGAAATTACATATAAATCCATCTCCACATTATTATAATTATAATATATTATATTATTTCCAGCAAATGCATGGGATGATCTTTACAAATCAAGGCTGTGTTCTGAAACACCATCTGAACCATCGAATTATACTTCACTTGCTTCACACTTGTTAACTTGGGTTTCATCATAAGAGTCTGGTTAAAACTATTGCATGTTAACATTTACATAATCGAATATCAACGGTGGTTGATCACTTGATCGGGGAAATCAGTCGTATAAACCCCACTAATGATTCTGAAAAAAGCTTCCAAAAGTGACCTTCTTGTGGGTAATACAAACGAATGATTGTTCATGCTTGCAGCCATTCATTGCCCGAATATCCCTCCACACGTTAGGTTCGAACCACAAAATGATATATAACCTGAGTCCTATGGTTATATAAACCATTCAATAGTAATTATTTATACTAGCCGGAAATATTGCCTATCAAATTTATATAGATAGGATGGTTAAGCGACATCTTTTGGCTACTTTCACAAATAGATTTATAAAGTTTAATAAGGGTATAGGTGAAATTTTATAAATAGATTTAAAAGAAGGGTATGATAGTTATTTACTTATATTTTATAATTAAAATGTATTTAAAATGATTAAAAATGGTGATTTGGGCAAATCTTCTAATTTAAATAAAAGACTAATTTGATAATATTTATTAAATGATCTGAACCATTAATTTAAAATAATATTTAATCTTAACTATTTATTCACTTAAAATCAAAAAATTAATTTTGACTTTTTAAAGTCAAAATTATTAAATATAATTTAATATATGCTCTTATTAAATCATATAAAATCGTATTTCTCAACCTTAACTTACAAATATCATATTTACCCTTTATAATATTTCAAAATATCATATTTAACCAAATTCTTAGTTTTATCATTCTAAATATTTTATAATCATTTTAAATTCCGTATAACCAATAATGTTTTAACTTCATTACCATTATACAATTATAATTGATGACTTATATAAGAAATACAATCACGTCTCTTCGTATCATGATACCACGTTTCTGTAGTCAAGTTTGCCCTCCCACTCGCGTTGATGTTTCAACCGCTGGTTAGAGTGTTGATGTCGTACGTCGTCATTTTTTAAATTCTCATTTAATTCGCGTTTTATTATTCGTCGATGTTTTCACTGCTGGTTAGAGTGTTGATGCCGTACGTCGTCATTTTTTAAATTCTCATTTAATTCGCGTTTTATTATTCGTCGATGTTTTCACCGCTGGTTAGATAGAGTGTTGATGCCGTACGTCGTCATTTTTTAAATTCTCATTTAATTCACGTTTTATTATTATTTAATACGTTTTTATTAATATTTAATATTATTATTGTTTAAACCAACCCGTGTATCGCACGGGTATTTAGTCTAGTAAGATATTATGAAAACTTAAGAAGGGTATATAGGATATTTATAAGTTAAGTTGGTCAAATAAGATATTTTGATGTTTAATAAAGGTATATATGAAATTAACCCTACAATTTTCATCAAACCCCCTCCTTAATTAATTTGAAATTCATTATTTATATTTCTCCCCAGTTATTTTAAAATCATTCCTATAATTTTCATCAAACTCCCTCCCAATTAATTTGAAATTCATGATTTATTATTTTCCCCCAATTATTTTAAAATATTATATCTTTTAGTTCTTTATTTATCGAAAACCAGGAAATCAGTTATTATATCAACTATGATACGTAGGGGGAATGAATATAAAAATATATAAATTATGTCAAGAATTATCTACCCACTGCTATTGATGGATAACAAAAAATCAAGAAGATATTAATTTTTTTAAAAATGTTATATTACTATAAAAGTTATATCAAATCGTAGAGAAAAATGAGACGATGCCAAATATATAATTAACTTTCTCTTAACAAAATATATCACAACCCTATTAAACATAATTTTATAAACAACTTATAATTAATTGTATTAATATATAATTGTTATAAAACCCCCTCATATTTTCATACAACACCCTCACATATTTCATAAAACACCCCTACAATTTTCGTCCAACCACTCCATAGTTAATTTGAAATTCACGATAATTTTACACTTTTTCCGAAATATGGGCAACGTGGGTAAGTTAAGGCACCAGATTACTTTAATCCAATGGCAATGTAAAATAGGGACTTTATACGGTTCAGATCTAAAATTAAGTTGACTTGACGGTCCAGATTAAAAGTTAAGGTTGACGTTACACTCACCGACAACCATATATATATATATACATATATATATAGGGAGCGGTTCAAACGAGAACTGTTTTTCGTACGAGAACTGCAAGAACCATTTTTGGCCAATTATTTAATTTCCTGTCTTTTTTATTTATTTTAAATGGAAAAGGGTGGTATGGACATTTTTACATTACCCCCTATTTTCTAAAACTAATATATCTCTCAAATGAAAAGGTGTTAAATTATGAAAATTATACCAAATTAACGAGAAAATTATGCTCTTTAATTTGAGACGGATCTTGCAATATTTTTTCGAAAAAAAAATTCACGTTTGCTGGGTTATTTTACACAGCTCTCGACATATGCACATGTGCATATCTACATCTGTGCTGAAAAAACTAGGTGAATCTGTGCATTTGCACAATTGCATATATTTGCACATGTGCAAATGGCGGCTGTACCAAAAAAACCCCAGCAAATATTAACAAAAAATATTTTGAAAAAATATTGTTAGATCGGTCTCAAATTAAAGAGCATAATTTTCTCGTTAATTTGGTATAATTTTCGTAATTTAACACCTTTCCATTTGAGAGATATATTAGTTTGAAAAAGGTGGAGATAATGTAAAAATGTCCAAATTACCCTTAATTCATTAAGAATAAGTTTGATTAGTTTAAGGTTATCCATTAACCATCCATCTTTTTGATCAACGGCTATGATTAGTTCTCGCAGTTCTCGTTTGAACCGTCCCCTATATATATATATATATGTATATATAAAATACACCATCCACAAATTCCAAACGGTTGGTTGGTTTAAACATAACTTCAATGTCATTGTGTTATTTTTTTAAATTTATTACTTTATAGAGTTTATTGAAACAAAAAGACTTTAATTTAAGAATGTGGTGGTTGTCGAGGTTAACAAACAAATAAACTTTTAATTGTAGCACATATAATAGTGTATAATGGTAAGGGGTCGATTCCACAGAGACGGACTCAATCTATATTTTTATGCAATATAAAAATTTAGGTGATTTTTGTAACAAAAATAAAATAAAATAAAGCGAGGTTTTAAAATTTGTTTGATTAAAACTAAAACTTGAAAAGTAAATAAAAATTGCAATCAAGCAAGACGACTTAAATCAAGAAGAGGTGGATTGGTCACATTGGTTTCATCACATGAACTAATAGCTAGCTTATCATCAAGGAATATGGTGCAATACTTGTACTTCAATTTAATTTGGCTATAACAAGTTAAAAGCTTAAATCACCTAGATTCTTCATAGTTAATACGAAGGTTGGAGCATCTCTTAATGCACCTTATTAATCAAAGTTATGAACCAAATAAACATCTAATTCACAAATATTGATTAGCATTACAATATAAGAATCACCATATCCAAGAGGAGTCAAAATTTACACCACCATGTTGGAGAATACAATTTCATGCTTTGATAAATGCCATAAACATTCATGAAACCACTTGTTACTTGTTGTTTTGAGGATTTATTACATAATCAAGAAAACAACTAACATAAATCATTCAAAGTTTCAAACACTTGCACTCATGATATACAAACATAATAATGGTGTAAAATTAAACTAGGATTCATATTCATTTTCAAGAACAAGTTCATAATACCCTTCAAAGCTTGCTAACAATCCATGGATTTACCAATGTCAACCAAAATGAAGCTTAGCTACGCATGACAAGAACAAAATAGAAGTAGAAAATTGTACCAAACATTAATTAGATGGAATAGATCTTGAACAATGCTTCAAAAAACCTAAAAAATTGCCTCTTGTAGCCCCCAATTCGAGTAGATGAGTCTGTTGTGAGTCCCCCATTTCCCGCCTTAAAATAGCTGTCAAAAAGTAAAAGGACAAATTTGACCTTGAAGACTCCGCGCGGTCCCCGCAGGACCTTACTCTGGCCGCGTGAGGGCGCTAGAAATTTTGACTTTTAGGCCCAATACAAAAACCCAAATCTCACCTTCTTCTTTCATCTATTAGCCCGACTTTTAAGCCCATAAATAATGTTGTTTAAGCCCATACATTGACTCATGATTCTCCATTGCCCTTTTGATCCAAATGTTTAGCTCAAATTATACCCGATCAATACTCGCACCGCAATAGTCTTCTAAAAATCCGAAATTAAACACGAAGACTAGAGAATACCCGAAATAGCCTAAAATAAATAAAAGAGAGAAAAATAAAACATGATGCAAATACAAAACAACTAAAAATGCTAAAATAAACTATAAAGATAAGTAAATAAAATGAATCTATTAGAATGATCATGTTTGACATCGGGTAACTCATGCTAGTCACACTTTTCTAGCTTATCTCTCCTATTTCTTTTTTAACGTTAAAGTTTGGTTATTTTTGGTGTGTGGTCTAATATAAAAAATGCAACTAAGACATTGATGATAGTTGGTATAAACTCAACGGACTCTCATTTCACACACTTTTAAGAATTTTATTACTCATAATTTTTTTCAATTTTAAATATGACTAAATTATTACAAATAAAATTTAAATTGAAATGTTTAGAGATAAAATCTTTAAAAAGACATAAGCTATAAGTAAATAAAATATCCTAAAAAATAGATCAAGTTAAAGTAATTAATTAAGATAATTCAAAACCACCTTCAATACAAATAAAATCTTTGAAGATAAATTTATTGATCTAACTATGTAATCAATAGACCTAGTAATATCATCTATGCTAGTTTATCTCTTTGAATAACATATAACATATTTAAACAAACATACACAATTGACAATACAATAAAAAAATGACAAAAAATATGAAAGAGGGTCTGGACGATGCCTTAAGTAAACACGAATTATTAAGTAAACTTATATCTATTTCTAGATAATTAAGTATGTTTGTTACTCTTAACTTGGTCAACTGGGTTAAATACTACTCTAAAGCATTAATTGTGTATTATAGTACCCTGAACTTAATAACCTGGTCACTTTAGTATCCTATCTCACTAAAATTCAGTTAGTTTAGTACTGTAGATCACCGAGTTAAGATACTAAACTGACTGAGTTATCAAATACAGGATAATATACTACATCTTTAATAGTTTAGGATAGTATTAGTTGAGTTAACCAAATTAAAGATACTAAAAAAAATACTTTAACCATTTCCAGATTAGTGATAAGTTGATAACGTAGACGGGAACCGCCTACGTTACGGCCCATTCTAATTCTGCCGGCTTGCCGGGTTACGGCCCATTCTAAAACCTTGTTGGGCCATTTCAACGATCGGTTTAGCCACGTTACGGCCCATTCTAATTCTGCCGACTTGCCGGGAACCGCCTTAAGACGACTGAACGTTTTATAACTTTCTCAAGAAGAAATCCATTTCTGCATTTTTCTCCGGCAATCGGTGGGTCTTTTCTCCGGCATCCAATCTATTATCTTGTTACCTAAGGTAGTTTCTGTTGGAATCGAATATATATTTTTGATCATCTTTCCAACTGTAATATAGTTAATCCAAACAATGGCGACTGAGCAATCGGTACTAGCGGTGATTAGGGCTTCAAGACCTGATTTTAGGAATTCCGCCGATAAGATTGCATTTGCTGTACACTCGATTTTTCTCGCAACAGGCTTTAATCTCAACGCCACCGGCCCTCCGGCCTTCACTGACGACGCCATTGCCGCTCCCTTTTCTGGTACTCTTTATGTATATATCATTATACTGGTTCTCATTTGGTATAGGGTTTTTAGCCTACTAGGGTTTTCATGTGTATTAGCTTAGAATTAGGTTTGGAATTCGAATTGGAGCAGCATCGGTTCGAATTCCATTTCCACTTTAAGCCATGATCCCCAAAGATGATGTCTTGAGTTTCAGTTTTTGACATTTTGTTTTCTGGGTTTAGATGAAGCGGGCATTGATGGTTGGAATGAAGTTGAAGATAATTATGCTTTTGTTTACTCAAGCCCTGAAGAGGGTTCAAAGAGAGTACTTGTGAAGTGTCTTGTTATGAACAAACAGATGTTTATCGATGCTTTAGCTGCTGGCTCTTCTAATCCTGTTCACCTCGAGATCAAGTAACCAATCACTCTGTTTGTATATGTGTGTTTGTGAATAATGAACTTTGCTACTAGCTAGCTTGTTATTAATTGAGTTCTTGTTACTATTCATGTGATACTGTTTGCTATGAGCAGTTCCTCGCACCTTATCATCGTGGTGTAACTTGTGTCCCTTTTATGCAGTATTGATGATTTTGCTGGAGAAAGTGATGACACCAAATACAGTTCACAGTTTAAAAACCTGGGTAAGCTAGTAGATTGCATTAATAAAGAAGTCTTAACCAAATTGAAGGGTTCTTCCGCTGCAAGCACATCCACTACCACAAGGTAACTAGTTCATATTCCTTGAACTTAATAGATTTATTAGCATTCTTTTGTTCGTAAACTATTGTGATTAGCTTTTTTTCAGTGGTGTTGTGTAGTTCTTAAGTACGTATCAGATGATATATCAAATAGTATCTTGTCATTTAACTTTTTCCTTCTTTCTTTTATTTTGTTATCTACCTTCATTTGTACACTGCGAAATATTAATAATGCTTCTTTTGCTTTTGTGTTAATAAATCAACATAACCATGATCATGAACTAAAAGCATGGTATTAAGACTTATTGTCTTGTGTTGGTGAATGGATTCTAGACTGGTCACTTCAAAAGAAAGAAAGGAAAAACTTTGAATACTATGCACATCATTGTGGAACTTTATGATCTACAGTGTACTTCACACGTTTCACCTAAAATCTTGATCATCTGAGTGACCAAGACGGTGCTGAATTGTAGTGTGAATGAGTTTTGCATTTATGGTAAAAATGGAAAAGAATTAAAGGATATTTATAAAGGTCAAAGAAACAACTTACGTGAGTTGAAGTAAGGAAGCCAGTATATGGAAACGCGATCTGCGCAAGTTCAACTTATGGAAATAACATTTATATGACTTTGGCCCTTATCTTAACAGTTTAAAAACAATACAGCGACAAGTGGATTTGATTTGTTGTTTTCCCAATCATTTTAGCTAATTTAGGGAGAGGAAAAGTGGCCCAACTAATTCTCTGAACCTCTCATTTATACTGTTGCGTTTATCAGACAACATAAAAGATTTCAATCTTTTGGGGCTTCCCTAACATAGGAAAATATACTCATCACCTTCTGTCCTTGTATGTGTTTCCATGTTTGATCAGCTTATTGCACGTACACACAAAAAGCTTCGTGTGGTGAGGCTTGAGCTTGTTTAGGGTTTGTTTTGATTTGCTCAAAGAACATGTGCAATTTGTTGGAAAGCATTAATGCATGACCTTGAAACTCATTTACAATCTTAAAACTTGGCATCGTGGCCCCAACTTATTTCCTGCATATGTCAAGTTTTTTATGCTTTTGTTTTTGCAGTTCTGAACCCAAAGTACAAGACATTGATAGAGATCAGCCTAGAAGTGGACCTTTTGGACTTGAAGATCCTCATGCTCCTTATCATCCTTCAGGGTATTTCTACACTTCATCATAAAACTTTATCATGATACATTGCCTTAATTACGAATGAACTAAAGATGTGCTGGTTCTACTTTTTTTCTTCAAATTTAATTCACTTGTTTAGACTATTCTCAAATTGCACCCAATTCAAATTTGAGATTGACCATCTTGATTGCAACATCTAGAAAAGTAGATGTTGGCGTTAATAACTATGTTTGCAGTTATTAACAAGGGTTTGCTTAGTTTTACTGCTAGTGCTGAAATTCTGCCCTGTGGTTTCAAAACAAAAGAAACACACTGTTCCAGTTGTTTCATGTTAAACAAGTATTTGTTCTATTTTGACCCCTGTTGTCAATAGCGGTAAATAGCAACGCTATCGCGAATAGCGTAGCGTTGCGCCCCGAGGACGCTATCATACAAATAGCGGTAAATAGCGGCCTCTTGGATTTTTTTTTAATTTTTATTTTGAGTTTGGGTAATAGTCATGGGTTTTTTCTTTTAATTGGTATATAGTTTGACTTTTAGGGTAATATTCTAATATATATATAATAGTTTAAGACTTTTAAAGTAATATACTAATATATAAATATATAATTTCTCTTTTAAAAGCCTATCGCTAAATACGAAATAGCGGCCGCTATTTATCGCTATTCGCTATATAGCATATAGGTTGCTCATCGCTATTTACCGCTATTCGCAATTGACAACTATGATTTTGACTGTAAGTTGCATTTTCCATGAAACAAGCATGACATTACAATTGTGAAGTTCAGTTTTTTGCTAATTAGGAAATTAAAATGCAGGGTCATTATGCCTCCAGTTTATCCTAGTATCGGTGGGGGTGATCTCTATCCTCAGCCTGGTGCAGGAATGTACCCTACAAGGTTCACTCATCTTTGTCTTTTAGTTTCTTTTTTTTTTAAAGAAAAAATAAGGATGTTTAGTTTCTGTTAATACTTAATACCCTATATAGTTCTACCAGTTGCCAATTTAAACCACTGCTACATCTTATTATGCAGGGGCGGTTTTGGTGATGGTGGAATGCTTGTTGGTATGCATTTCCTTCTGTTTCTTTATCATAATTCTTGCATTATGCGTATAATTTACATATCATGTCCGTATCTTTGTAGGACCTAACGATCCCAGATTCTTTGGTGGTGTTGGTGGAGGACGAATGGGTTTCCCAGGGGGACAGCCGTGAGTATTCTAATTAACAATCTTTGTATTAGTTTATGGAAACATGCAGAAATTGCAATATTGGTCCATTTACGGTTCTAGAGGTGGCTAATATGGTGGGTTTGGGAGATTGGATAACTGGTTAAAACAGGTTATTTTGTGCCCATGCCAATCTGGTGGCCTGAAACAGTTTCTTCCCATTTTAATCTTTTTTTGAATAGTTTTTGTTTGTAAGATAAATAAGATTATAAAGGATATTTTATTTTACCCACTTGACACGTTTAAGATTAAACAAAACTTAAAATGAAAAATGCACGAGAGTACAACGGTGCCCACCTCAAGAAACATTGTTTTTGTAGTTACTAGGATTTTGACCTTTGCAAAATATATGAAACAGGGGTGTTCCACCTGGTGCTCGCTTTGATCCTTTTGGTCCACCGGGTGTTCCTGGATTTGAGCCTAATCGATTTACAAGGTGAATGACTCTCTTATCTCTGTGATTGGGAATCAATAGATTACAGAAATGATCTCATTTGGAATTCTTTTTTAGGGACCCACGCAGGCCACCTGGGGGAACACATCCTGATCTTGAACACTTCGGCAATGGTTCAGATTTCATATAATACGTGACTACATGAACATATGGACGGGCTTCTGGTTCTTTATGATACTTATAGCTGCTTGTAAATGGTTAAGATTTTGCAATGCGTTTTAAGCTGTTATTAAACCACAAAGGACGATCCTTGGCTTTGAATAGTAGAAGCGATGTTACATGTAAGTTATTGCAGGTTTGGTTTGTCTTTTAAAATTGTAGAATTGCCAATTATGTTTTGGGGCACAACTCTATTTTATATAATAAAACCGTAAACAAAAAAGTAGACTTTGTCCTGTTGGTATTTAGTTAAAAGAAGACTGAAGTAGTGTTCTTTTGCAATTTTTCTTTCTTTTCTTTTGGCGTTTTGTGTTGTATTGTGATTGCTCGTAGCGATTTTTGTGGTTGTGTGCTAGAGATGGAATATATATAGATAGATAACTAAAATAGTCTTACTTGCATGTACAAGGAAGAAGGGGTGTCAATTCTTGGCTCAAAACGAAAACAAATGGGTTTGGGCGGACACTTGTAGTAAACACTAAACAGGTTGAGTTTGAGTTAATTTGTGTAACGGTATAATAAATAGGTTGGGTTAAGGTTATACATAAATTTCATGACACGCAAACTCGTTATATATATTTATAATATTAAACAAGAAAGATCTTGATATTAAAAATTATGATATTTTTGACAGTTCACGTAACTTTAAACCTGCTGACCTAATTCGTTGGCCCGTTTATAACTTGACAACCCTTTAGGCCTCCAATGACACGAATTTGTAAATGATTCGTTAATACGCTAACCCGAATAATTAAGCTTGTTAGTGATTTCTGACACTAATAAATAAATGGGTTGGTTTAGGGGCATGTGTTTCCAACACATGAACCCGTGACTCGCTAACCCGAATATGACACAGTTGTCATCCTTACAAGGAAGTATGTTGATCATATTCATGGCAGTTTATATAATACTCTCAAATTAAGATAACAATAAATAAAGTAATAATAATGTTTAAAAGAAAATAGATAGATTAAAAGACTCGAAGCAACCACAACTCTTTGGTTTACCAGCTTCCTACTTCCATGGCATCATCTTTCCTATTTATATGCGATCATTGATGTATATACATGAACTGAAAGATATTTATCTTCAACAATCTCATAAAAGCTAACCGGAATAAAAAAGAATAAGAAGATAAACTTTCAGATGGGTTTTGATATTTAAATAATAAGGATAAATACTGGTAGTTGGATCACAGCCATAACAACTTGAGTTACAAACTTCCGATCTTCATGCCAAGACCCATATATATACAATTGTAATCTGTTAGCATGCAACCTCAATCTGAGAAAGAAAAAAACAGAGACATCGAGATTACAGAGAGAGAGAGAGAGAGAGAGAGAGAGAGAGAGAGAGAGAGAGAGAGAGAGAGACGAAGCTTTGATCAAGTTGGTTCCAATTTGAAACAGGTGTTGCGTTTTGGAGGTAAACTTGAACCCTTTTTGAATAACAAGTTTCTGTAAGCCACATTTTTATCGGTTTTAGTAGAAAGAACTATGATTTCAGGTGTCTGAGAAGCTACCTTCGAAGTCACCATTAATCGTGATTAGATTGGAGGTTTTGGGTCTCAAATAGGTGTCTAAAGGATAAAGAGTAAAATAATTATGAATTTAATTAGTATTCATGGAGAAGTTCTTTTACAAAAGAAAGCGAACCAAAAACAAGTTAAAACCGTACACGGTTTGAATTGGTCAAAACAACGGGTCATGGATCTTCTTCTCGGGTAAAAGAGACGAGTTTTTGCAGACAATTGAGAATTATGAATGTGAAGTTTCATCTTAGCCTTTCGGGTTACGCAATCCGAATATTGTATCAACGTCACATTATTTTTTTGCTTCTTTTTCTTTTTTGGTACTTTTTTTTGGGAGTGGGGGGGTTACGGGTACAGTTGGGTTAATATTTTAAAGGCTTCTTAATATGATTTTACGTTCATTTACGGTAATAGCTAAATTTAATAAAAATATTATTTGATAACTTATCTATATACAATTATATAAACTTCTATTTTATGAGAATGATTGAATTATTTTAGACATCATTGTTAAACTATATATAAGTTTTTTTGATAATCGTTATTAATTTGAGTACTATTTGTAATCATAATTAGAGGGTGTTTGGGATTGCATTTAAAAAATGATTGTTTGATTATTGTGATTTGAAATCGCAGATAATTAGTTTAAAGTGTTTAAGGTTGTATTTTCAAAAATCAATTATTTGCGTTTTGAAGACTACAAAACGTAGTTTTGAGAATCTACTTTTGAGTTGCTTTTTCAAACTGATTATTTGATTATTGTGATTTTACCCTTTAAAAATCAATTAATCTACTTTGCTAAATACTTAAAAAACTGATTATCTGATTATTGCGATATGAAGCAACATAACCAAATCCAAATACTATTATTCAGTAACACGTTCTCTTACAGCTGATTATCTGATTCTGATTATTAAAAACACATAATTTATTTTTAAATCGCAATCCCAAACACCCCCTTAATACTTATTAATAACTTGTTAATAGTGTATTTTGGTATTTTGTATGTCTTCTCAACTATGAATGTAAAGAGCACCGACTTGATTTCTCAAAATACCTCTCACTAATCAGCCATTAATGAGCTGTCATTTTTATTGGTCATTAATTTAATCAATATCTCATACTCGTATTAAGAACGATTTTCAAATGAACCTTCCCCTATATATAGGGTTAAGATCAAATTAAAATGTTTAAAATACAAAGTATAAAAAAATGTGAGTGACACGTATCTCATTTCATCTGATTACTTCTTTATCCTCTCTTGATTTCTCCAACTTTCTATGATTTGCTTGTATTTCTATTTTACAGATTTTTTTCTGATCCCTTACATGACATATTTGTAGTGCTAATAATTTGTAGTACTAATGTTCATTAATGACGAATTAATATGTGTAGTTTGATCATTTATATATTGAGAATGCTAACCACAACCTTAAGGGTTGTGGATAAAAGTAAAAAATATGGTTATAATTTCTAAAAATAACAATCATAACTCATGTTTCATAATCAACCTTTCGTCTTTACAAAAAGAAAATCCACTCGAATCATTTTTTAATTAGTATTCAAATTTTCCATATATAATATACGGTTACTATTTTTAAAAATTAAAATCATATTTTATTACACTTATCCACAGTTTTTAGGGTTATGGTTAGCATTTTCCTTTACCTAATCATAAATTCCATCCGGATGGATAAGTTATTATTCAGTTAGGCTTAATTTTCCCAAAGGGAGTATATCCTTATAAACTTTTTTAATTACTTATATATCCTTACAAAAATCAATATTACATCTATATCTTCCTAAAACCCTTTAAACTCTCAAAAATGCCCTTCTACTTAATTTAATAATACTTAGATCATTTAAAATTTGGAAAACATAATCTTAATTTTATTTACAAATAAAATCCCCTAAATACCCTTCTTCTTTCTCTACCCATTCTTCTTCCTGTACACTTCTTCCTTATTAACAGCTATACAAGATCTTTTTCTTGTGATTTTTTCTTTTAATTTTGATCTCCAAAGATCTGCTCACATTTATTTAAGGCTTATGGATTTGTCTTATATCTTTTTCTCAGCTTCATCAATTTTGATCTTATCCAAACATATTGCATTTATCTTCTTTCAAATTTGATCATCAAATACCTGCTTGTATTTTTTTTCAACCCAAAATTCCTTCCTCACTACCATTAAAGAACAACTCATGAAACATAACTTACAATTAATCAATGCATACACAATGTTAACTTTTAATAGGGCCACATACCCCTCATCTACTTACTAACCTCTGTCCTCCATTATCTATCCACCATTAATTCTCATCAACAAAAGATCGAGTTCCATCACAAAACCTGCTCGTAGTTATTTAAGGTGTTTGGATTGGCATTTATCTTTTTCTCATCTTCATTTATTTTGGGCTTCATCCAAACAAATTTGTGTTTTTCCTCTTTAGATTTTGATCTTTCTGTATTCGGATTTTTTGAACATATCATAGGTTATCGGATTTGGGTGAAACGCGGCCCGTATCTTGGCGGGGAAACACGGCGGTGGTGGAGCCATGACGATGTATGATCCCATTTTTCCGGTTCTAAATTTGCAGATATGAACCTATATTCCGAATTCACGTTGTGTTCTCAGAGAAATAAATTTCTCCTTGTTTGTATTTCTTGGATTGCTACCATTTAGAGCTTAAATTCATGGGGGGCATAGGCTTGTTAGCATCATGGGGGCTTTCAAATTTTTAATTTTATTTTGTAGGTTAGATATGCTCAGAAGTATTTAAGGTTATGTGAAGAAGAAAACAACCACACAAAGCAAGATCTTGTATAGTTAGGAAGAAGGAAGAAGGGTAAAGGAATAGAAGGGTATTTAGGAGATTTTATTTGTAAATTAAATTAAGGATTTTGTTTTTTTAAATTTTATAAGATTTAATTATTATTAAATTAAGTTGAAGGAGATAATTGAAAATTTAAAGGGTTTAGGAGGATATTGATGTAATATTGATTTTAGTAAGGATATATATGTAATTAATGAAGTTTATAAAGATATATATGAAATTCTCCCATTCTCAAATACCCTTATTAATGACTCATTGACGAGCATTAATGATGCCACGTTAAGACATTAGTATTATAACCATTGATCAAATTTAATAATGCTAAAATTGATTCTCACAATAAGATAGAAAAAGAAGAATACAATTATTTTTTTATTTTTATCTTATTTGTTATTGTAGTTGCTATTGTTATTATTTATGATAATAATATTAATAACAACAACAATAATAATAATAATAAAATAATAATAATAATAATAATAATAATAATAATAATAATAATCTTATATATATATATATATTAAAGAAAAAGGGTTATGAAGTTATCATTTTTTTAGAATTTTTTTATCAATCATCCCTTTTATTTTCTAAAATGACTTACAAATGAGTTGTTTTCTTAAATGATATTTTTTAGGTAATTTAGTTTGTTAACACTTAAATATCTTAACAAAAGCATTTATTTAAATAATTTAGTAGATACATCAACATATTTTCGTGGTTATTTATGTAAACACGTATACCAATTCTCAAATATGATTATAAAGAGGTTTTACAAAAAATTTGATAATGATGATGTTATGTATGAATTTTTAATAAGTTTACTCATATTTTAAGAGATTATACATCTTTAAGTATGATTGATAATTGTTTCACTATATATGTTAGTACTTTTTAACATCATAAATATATAAAATTTACTTTAACCATCAAAGTG
The DNA here is from genome assembly GCA_038502395.1 of Dittrichia graveolens. Taxonomy (NCBI): domain Eukaryota; kingdom Viridiplantae; phylum Streptophyta; class Magnoliopsida; order Asterales; family Asteraceae; genus Dittrichia; species Dittrichia graveolens. The sequence continues at coordinate 18,066,911 of JARJIL010000005.1, forward strand.
TTTATACACGAGATATTAAGCTAGTAATCGTAGTAGTAGTTATTATTACAATTATTAATGCTATTATTGTTGTTGTTGTCGTCAATAAATTTAGGTGAGAATGAGAGATTTAATTTTGGCTTTCCATTTGATTTGATCGGATAGCTTACAATTGCCCTCTCATTTTATTCATAAACCCAACTATGAATTGCGATGACCATGAATTGTGACAGGTGATTACGACCGTTAGATCTAATATATCAACATTTAATTGATGACTAGGATTTGTTCTGCTATTCTCACCTAAATATCTATTAACATAATAACCCTCCCCTAGAACCAATCTTATTATAAGTACCACGAGAACCAATCTTAGCTACTCATTTGGTAGGTGAAATTCATCTGAGCCGAGATGAATTCACTTAAGAACCGTTTATATATATATATATATATATATATATGTAGCGGAGGGTTCAAACGAGAACTGTTTTTCGTACAAGAACTGCGAGAACCAATCATAGCCGCTGATCAAAAAGATGGAGGGTCCAGATTAAAAAGTTGTTAATGGATAACCTTTAAGTAATCAAACTTATCCTTAATTAATTAAGAGTAATTTGGACATTTTTACATCAACTCCACTTTTTTTAAACTAATATATCCATCAAATGAAAAGGTATTAAATTACGAAAATTATACCAAATTAACGAGAAAATTATACTCTTTAATTTGAGACCAATTTTGCTATATTTTTTTGATTTTTTTTGTATTTGGTGGGTTTTGTTTTTCTAGTACAGTCGACATTTACACTTGTGTAAATTTGCATATGTGCAAATATATGCACTTGTGCAAATGCATAGATTCACCTAGTTTCTTCAGCACGGATGCAGATATGCACATGTGCATATATCGAGAGCTGTGTAAAAAAAAACCAGCAAACGCGAATTTTTTTTCCGAAAATATATAGTAAGATCGCAATTTTCTCGTTAATTTGGTATAATTTTTGTAATTTAACACCTTTTCGTTTGATGGATATATTAGTTTTAGAAAATGGGGGGTGATGTAAAAATGTCCATACTACCCTTTCCCATTTAAAATGAATAAAAAAGACAGGAAATTAAATGATTGGCCAGAAATGGTTCTCGCAGTTCTTGTACAAAAAATAGTTCTCGTTTGAACCGCTCCGTATATGTATATATATATATACAGAGAGAGAGAGAGAGAGTAGATGGTTCAAACGTGAACTATTTTTTATATGAGAATTGCGAGAACCAATTTTAGCCATTGATTTAAATAAATCAATGGCTATTAATGGTAGTGACTCATTATTGAGTCATTAATGACTCGTGACTCATTAGTAGCTTATTAAAGAAGCATTAATGAGTGGTAGTTTGGAAAAATCAAGTCTCGTAAATTAATGACGGCTCATTTGGACGTAATTCACCGTTGTGTAACTATATAAATGACAAAAATACATCATTAATGAGTCATTAATGATGTTATAAATAGTTTTCGCAGTTCTCAGAAAAACAGTTCTCGTTTAAACCCTCCTCTATCTATACTACTATATAAAGCATTTAACATTCTCTCTCCTCTTAAATTTTAAGACTTCATAAAATTCAATCAATATAAAATCTTGACCCTTCATTTAATCTAAATTAATCACATCCACTCAATTTTTAACTATTTTTATTCTCTCCTAATTTACTTTAACTTTTTATTCAAAATATATTCTCTCATACTAACACAATTATCCACCCACATCAACATAATTTTTAAAATCTTATTAACTCTTCTCTTTATTTCATCAAATATAAATCCTTTTTCTTATTTTATTGTCTTTTAGAATTTATTTTTAAAATTAATAAAATAGTTAAATGTAAATAAAAGAAAATTTGAAAAAAAACAGACATGTTGCTGTAGAAAACTTTTTCGTGACATTAAATCGCGCGAATAACATATCATTACATTCTTGAAAGCGACATATTATAAACCAAATACTATTTGCCGTCGCAGCATTGCGCGGGTATGATGCTAGTATATATATATATATATTGAATATTAGAGGAATGTTCAATATATATATATATATATATATATATATATATGCTAGTCTATAGTTAATTCATAGTCATATTAGACTAGTTTTAGTCTTTGGATTAATAGAATTAATGATTCAGATTGCATTTTAAAAATTTGAACGAAGTAACATTTTCGTTATTCACATGTGATGTTTTTACAAATCACATTTGATTATATACCGAATCACCTTAAAATTTAAGGATTATGTTTTTATAATGATTTTATTAAATACGACTTATATTTATATATATAGGGTAGAGATCAAGTAAAAAGAAAATTAAAGTAAAAAGGGTAAAAGGGATGATTATTTGATAATTTCTCGGTATATATATCAACTGATAATCGTTAGTTCATCATCTTTATTGGTTAAAACTAGTTCTTCATCAATTTCTTTTTGATGAATCCAACATATTCATCACTTTTTAGATGAAAGCACTTTGTTCATCAACAAATTATTCCAAAATTTTGTTTTCAAAATCTGTGTTTGAAATCAAAAAGAAATTGATGTAGACTAGCATCGTACCCGCGCAATGCTGCGGAGTCGAATAGTTTTTGTTTTATAATATGTCGATTTCAAAAATGTAATGATATGTTATTCGCAAAATTCAATGTCACAAAAAAATTTATTTAGCAACATGTCCAATTTTTTTTATTTGCATAAACTATTTTATTAATTTTAAAAATAAAATCTAAAAGACATTAAAATAAGGAAAAAAAATCATATTTGTGAAATAAGTATAGAGAAGTTAATAAGATATTAGAAATTATGTTGTTATAGGTGTATAATTATGTTTGTGTGAGAGTAAATTAGGAGGGAGATTGGAATGGTTAAAGATTGAGTGGATGAGATTAAGTTAAATAGAATGAAAGACTAAGATGTTGTTTTGATTGAATTTTAAGAAGTTTTAAAATTAAGAAGGAGAGAGAGTGTTAAATACTTTATATAGTAGTATAGATAGATAGAAGATGGATATTAATTTATTCGTAGATAACAAACGGATAAGCCAAGGATTGAAAGTGGAAATATCCAAATTGAGTTGTCTTGTGAGGAAGTTAAGGAACATGGGTTTGTTGTAGTCTTGTTTCTGCATTCGTGGCGGTTGCTGATAGGTCTCTTTTCTTGTGGGTCCGTCACTACTTTGGATAAGTCCTATGCCTCTTGACACCTGCCACCAAGGCTTTCCAACCGAAAACGGCAAGAATACAGTCAAAGCCCCCTCAAGTATTGTAAAACTACCATCACATCCTTCTATTTTATTATGCAAGTAAAAACATAACATGTATTTTACCCGACACACTAGAAAGATAGGTGGTGTTTACTTCGTTTCAATTTAATCGATTTTCGAATATAAATTGGAATATCTGTTTTCAAAAACTCGAATCAAGTATAATCAAATTAAAAAGAACCCTACCAAAACGGTCAAACGTTGTTAGGATAATTGTTGCCGAACAAGCTGGATCTTACCCAGTTTCGTATTGTTTTAAGAGGTTACAAGGTTTTAATACCTCAGGTACATACTAATGTATATGAAATCTCGTTACGTTTTCTAATCTCGTATTTCTTACTATAGTACTATTTTTATTTGAAAAGCACTATACGGGGTTGTATTTAAAAGTGTTTTGTTATTTTATTTAAATGCTCTCTAGCAAAATTTCACATTCGGGGGTTACTTTTGGTAAACATCCATTGTTAAGGGACATAAACAACAATACAACCATGGAGATTCGAGACCAACACCCTCAGTCCACAAGTCCACAGAAACAACAAAAAGAGGGTTTTGAGGATAACCATAAAAAATATTTAAATATCAGCATGTTTATGTTTTTTTAATTTTTTAAAGTCAGTTTATTTATGCAAAAGATGACTTATATTATGGTTTGTTATGTTATGATGGAATCACTAAGGTATCTGTTGGTTTTCAAAAAATTCTTACAAGAAATAGAAGGGTAATATTAACAATGTTATAAATTCGGGTTAAGACGATTAGTTTAACTACAAATGGGTCTAGAAACAAGTTATTATTGACTGAACTTTTGTTTACTTCTGCCTTGATTTAACTCGGCTGGGTTTCCAATTCAATTTGACACGGTTTAATGTTTTTAAACTTTTTGTTTAATAAAGTGATAACCATTTTTTAAAGCCTCAAAGCCCAAAAAATAGTGAGATAAAGGTGGACTTGATAAGAAAAACATTAGCATTTGACTAAGTAAGAAGACTAAAAACAAAGAATACCTGAAACATGAGGATACAATTATCATATGCAATTAGTTAATTTGATTGTTAAATAATAATAAAAAAATATTATATTTAATACTTATAATATTATCTAGTCTTATGTCGACGTCAAAGATCTATCTTATATGGCAAAAAAGAGTAGGATAGACGGATAGTAGCCCTTTTTTTCTCGTCATCCTCCCCCATATATAAAATAATAAAAACAAATAAATAAAGAAGCTAATGTTTATTTATTTACTAGTTTATTATCCGTGCTTTGCACGGTGAATGCTATTTTGTAAAAATGTGTTATGTTTTACACGGTGAGTGACATTTTGTTGTTTGTTCTATGTATTTTATATATAATTTAAAATGGATAAACATAGTTATTAATTATCCAAATTCATATTTCAAATCCTGAATTAATCTTATACCTAAAAGGAAGTAAAAAAAAATGGACGTGTGAATATGTCATCCATTTAAAATTTATTTGAAATATTCAAATGACACGCATATCTTTTAAATAATATTAAGATAAGATATTTCTTAAGTAACAAATTTAATTAATTATCGGTAACATCTTTATTAATTTATATATATATATATATATATATCAGACAAAAGTTCAAACGAAAACTGTTTTTCGTACGAGAACCGCGAGAACCAATCTTAGCCGTTCAATTCCCCCTCCTTCAATTGGATTGTCCACCAATGAATTCCTTACATGCACCCTGCCACACTCAATCCCCACGCTCTTCATCCATAAATTTTATTATCCAAAATAAACGACCAAGATTAATTCTCGCACAAGAACTTTTACCTATATATATATATATATATATATATCCACTTACTGTTAGTTTGATTATGAAATCTACTTATATGAATGTTATGTGACAAGGAACAATATTGGTAAAACTATAAATGAATAAAACACATACTTAACACAAGCATCAATACTTTCATCACTAATGATCATATCTCTATAATTAACATATAAGTAACACCCTACACTATATTAATTAAAACAAGATATTAGGGAGACATGTGTTGTTCTTCAACGAGGATACGTGTACTTTTGTTAATTTTAAAATTGCTTTAAATTAATAAATATATTTAAAAATATATTTTTATTTTCACAAAACTACACCGAAGAAAAAAGCATTTTGTTGTTGATCTTTTTCAAACTCCCAACCTACAGTTGTACTGTTAGCATCAAAACTTGTACATTAAGAGCCTATAAGTTATCAAACGGTTGCTCTGCAGTATCACCCCCTCCCTCTTTTCACGTGTTCTCCATCTTCGTTGAGTTTCAGATTTTTATCTGCTTCAATCAATGGAAGGTGAAAAGCAAAAACAAGCAAGTTCTTCATCATCCTTAACCAATGAGCTTTTCGGATTAAAGGAATCGTCTGCTGCTGCTTCGTCTTCATCTTCTTCTCGTCTTTTGGATTCCATTTTCTGCCTTCCTGCGAAGGTATGCTTATTTTCAATCGTTTTGTTGTTTGTGATTACTGCGTTCTGATTCTCCGATTGATTGCTCTGTTTATGCGTTTAGCTGTGCAGTTACAGTTTTAGTGTTCTCCAGTTATTGTTTCGATGAATGTTCTTCTGATTTGTATGGCGGTCAATTGCAGAAACATTTGTTTCGTAATTAGAAATTGATGATTATATAGTTTTTGAATATGAAAAGTAATAGATTAACATAGAATTTGATCGAGAAATAATCTATGAGTTTTTTTTCGCGGTAAAAAAGGGAAAATAAAAATCCATGCGTTTTTTGAGTTCGTCGGTTGAAATTTCGCACTGAACCGGAAAAAGTTGAGCTATTGGTTGCTCATATTGCTTTGATTTGAGATATGTTTTAGGAATTTTAATTTCAGCTTTTTCCCCCTTCCATTGGAGTGAACTGTTTATGAATGTCGAGTAAGGGGGGGAAGGGGGTGGGTGTGAAGCCCACCACGGTGTGGTGAAAAAATCTTCCGTTGTAAGGCGTGATTGTGAAGATGGACATTGCGTAAGTATGGGTATTGTGGGGCACCCAAACAAAGATTTCTTTTTTCTTTTTTTTAATTTGATTTTTTACTGTTTAGTGATGAAAACGGGGTTGATTAGTAGACCAAGCGATGAATATATAAAAAGCTAACGTTATGATGTTATGATAGGCATGTGAAGTGGGAGGGTTGGTGCTCTTAGTAAAAAGGTTTTCAAGATTTAGTCAAAGTGGCATAACAAAAGTTTTCAATGGTCAAAGTAGTAAAAATATGATATTAATTATCTGGCGACCTCTAAAGTTTATCTTAAAGAGAATAAATAAAAAAAATTTATAGACTGAAGCTGAATTATTATTATTAATTAGAATTAGAATAATATACGTATAAAATCTAAGTAATAGTAATATTAGAAAAATTACTACATAAGTTTTATACCAATACAAAAAGGAAACATTTGATATCAAAGTGTAATTAAAGTGTTCCTCCATCTTTAAGATCGAGGCGTCAAGCATCACTCTAAACATAAGTGTAGTTTAGATAGTACATGTGTTTGTTGTTTAAAAAAAAGTTTTATAGCAGTACAATTTAGGTCACTTGTGATTTTAACGAAGTATCCACAAAACTTGATTATTATCAAATGAATTTTCTATTTTCTCATTAATAAATGACAAAGAAAAGAAGGTTAACAGAGGTGTTTTTACTTCAGTTTGTACTTACTAACAAATTTAGTACTTACAGACTAATAATCTAAATTTGTATTTGATTTCTTCACTTGGTTAGGTACTGATGCAACTAGAATTTGTCGGTTTGTCAATTTGTTGGTTTATGGTTTGTTAAAGTCAAAGTATAGATAATAAAAAAATAATATACAATTTGTCATTTTGTAAAGCATATCTACTACTTTAATTAATAGGATACGTATGTATGTGAATATAAGTTTTTCTGTTTAATATATATTCTTTTTACATATGACTTGAAGCCAAATTAGTGAAGAATGACAAAAATGAAGTAAGTACTGATACATATATATGTTGGCTTCTTTATTTTCAGCCTCTTAGGCCCGGAGTGAACTGGAAGAGCGATGATTTTGCAACCAAACAAGGTTAGACTCACACACAACTTCTATGCTCACTACATGGGTCGATCCAATAAGCGACCCAGTAGGTCGACTCATTTGTTTGGATCGCTACATGGGTCGATCTAATCATGAATATATATCTAGTATGTTTATAAAAAATACCGTAACACATATAAAGCAGTACGTGGATAATTACTTAAATTGTTTTGAGATTATACGAGCTACTCAAAATAGGTGTGTTCCATATATACAAATGAAAAGGATATATAGTAATGCTGTAGATGAATTGACCCTCATGGTGGTTTGATCACAATCAAACACGCTATAATCTCGAACTGACTTGTTAAGATTTAAGCTCTTTTTTTAATTTTAAACATTATTACTATATTTAGATATTATATATTTCATCCAGAGTGTGCGGATAATGAAGACAAGAGTCGGAATTCAAAGACGGATATGAGCGTGTTTTATCAACAGGGAACATCATTTCCATGTAATCTTAGCTCATCGATATACTATGGTGGTCAAGATATCTATATCACTCCTGGTATCACCGAGAACACCCCTGGACACGCAACAGTAAGTTAACACAAATATTATATAGAATTTTATTTGGAGTTTCGTAATAAAATAATTAATGACTACTAATACACATTCAAAACTAGTCTTTTATCATGCTGAAATCTGTGGAATGTATTAAGTGGGATATTAACCTTTCTACTAAAGTGACTTAAATATGAAAAATTCGGTAATTTTAAAAGTTGCAAGTTTTATTGGTCACAAATCCTTAAAACAGTTTACGATTGTTGCAGTATAAGAACAATGGAGAAGACAACGGGCATGCTTCAAAAGGAACTTGGTGGGATGGTATGTAAGATCATATGCGATGATCATATATATCGTCATGATAGTTAATTTCATTACGCTTCACTATCTTACACTTACTACTGTTTACGTGATTTTAGGGGGTGTACATTACTAAGCGAAAAAGACAAACAAATTGAGATTACTAGGTAAGTTTTCTTCTCCGAATGTTGTCCTAGATGTCGATTTAGATTCTCCTTTTATGCCAATACTATTTCAATGTTTAGGAGGCATTTATGGTCTTTATCCTTTCAAAACATCTTCATTTTGTGAAGACCACAGTTTAAGCGCATGGGATTGTGATAGACTCCCTTTCCCCATCTTTCTTTTCCATACCAGCTTCACATTAACGTTATATCATTTTTTCTCTATCTTTCAATCTTAAAAAAAATCCCTTCTTCATTTGCTCTCTCCATCTTTCAACTTTAGCCCATTTTTTAAGTAATAATTATGCATGAATGAGATAAAGACAGAAATGGGTGCCAACCAGGGGCGAGCTCTTGCGTGGGAGAGATTTTTGGGGAGGTAAAGGGTGGGGAAGTGGTGTCTCCCGAGCACAAGTGAGGTGGAGGCTCCCCCACTCACTCCACATGCTCTAAGAACGAAGCAAGTTTGATAGTTATTACATGTTTAATTTCATTTTGGTAAATAGCTAGCCAAAAAATGTTTAAAACTTCAAACCTTGGATTTAGAATGTTAAATAATTGGAAGTTAATATGTCATTAAACTAATTAATCTTGTCGCCTTATTAATTATGGAAACACTGGACTAATCCATTATTTGGTCTACTCTTTTAATTTGCAGGATGTTTTAATTTAGAGGTCGAGTAAAAATTAAGATAGCTATATACATATAAGAGAAAGTGAGTGCTATGTATGTTTTTTTTTTCTTTTGCATAGAATAATGTGGTCCGTTGAAGGAGTTTGTGTAACTTTAAACTTGATGTTGCTAGTATATTTCAAGGTTGTTTAATGTTGGATAAGTTAAGCCATCTTGCTTTTTTGATATACAGTGGAATAAACAAATTAAAAGAAATAATCTAAATCTGCTATGTAAGAGTTAGGATCCTCTCATGTTTGGGTCAAACATTATTAATCATGCTTTCTCACAAGCATGAGAGTAGACCATACAAAGGGGATCCATTCTTGACTAAAATAAGTGACTCACTCTCATATTTGTGAGAGAACATAACGAGTCATGTTTGACCCAAACATGAGAGGATCTTAACCCGCTATGTAAAATATCTTCATTTTTCGTATTCGCCATACTATGCATGCATCTCCCGGCCCTGTCTTGTTTTTGTGTCGCCATCTAAGTCATCTCATGTCGAACTTGATTGACTTTTATAAATAAAATTGATATATAACAAACGAACAAACACATACATACATACATACCTACATTATGATAAGTATTGAACAAACACAAACATGCATGTATGATGTATACATAACACAATTATTATATATATGATTGCTAATATATATTCAATATGTTTTCTGGATTTTGATATGTAACCATAAAAATAGTAAAAATAAGACTTCTAGATTTAAATAATATTACAACACTAGCTGTGATACGTATTCTAACATTAAAAGTTTTAAACAAAGATAACAAATACCTGCAGGGCCATCTCATACTTTTTCAAGACTAGAGGCATAATTAATTAATAAGTGTACCCCTCAAAATAATAAAAATATATAAAAGTAAAGTTGTGTTTAATTAATAAAGTTCATGTAAAAAACATAGTCTTAAAATTTTAATATTCGATCACAGGTGAATCACATATGATTTGTAAAAGCATCACATGTGAATTACAAAAATATCACCCTGTTCAAAATTTCAAAATACAATCTGAATTATTAATGTCATTGATTCAAAGACTAAAATTAATTTCTTAGAACTATGAATTAAGTATGGATTATATTGAACATTTTTTATAAAAGTAAACTAAAATACATAAGAATGTCAAATAAAAAAACTTATATACTTACTTGAAATAAACGGCTGAAAGAACTTGTTTTAATTATATTACTTTATTCAAAAAATTTATTTATGTATCAACCTTTTTGAGATTGTTTGAGGTTTTTAAATTATTATTATTATTTTTTCTTTTTTGACTACCGGATAAATGTTTTGGAACAAATGATATAAAAATCTAGCAAACTAATAAACAAACTAAATAATGTGATTAATTTCAACTATTCAAGTAAACAAAACAATTAACTAATAAATTGATTGATCATTGAGTGACTCAAGTAGTCAATTAATTTAAGTGATTCAAGCCATTATCATAGGATCCAAGCAATTATCAAGTAAACAAACCAAACAAGGTAACTAATAACTAATTGTTAAGTGATGTAATTATCAATTAAGTGATTTAAATAAACAAACCAGTAAAGTAATTAACTAATTATCAAGAATGCATAGAAACAAAGTCTTCTTATAGCAAAACAAAAGGAAGATCAGTGGCTACATGTTTGTGTTTCATTTAAAGATTTTTGAATGGGTAAAGATCAAATCAAAGAATTATTCAATTAATAAACTTGACTAACACTCTTTGACGTTCTTTGGTAAAGAAGAATGGTGGAAGAATTGAGTTTTTATTTCTTTTAGTTTGTCTTGTTTAGTGGAAATATCGAAGAATTTTTGGGCAGTGATGTTTATCTTCTAATTTTCTGTTTTGTTTTTTGGTGGTATGATATTGTTTCATATAAAAATGGGATATATCTATACTATATTATAAAGCATTTAGACCTTTAAAATCTCTTAATTTTAAGTAATTTAAAATTACTAATTTACCCTTTATTTAACCCTATAAGAAAACTATTATACAGAGTTAATTAGATTCTTAAATACCATTTTTATAACTAAACCTTCCATAATAAATAATATTTAAAAAAGTCAACTCAATGCAAATTAATTTTCAACCTATATGATATTAAATACAAATTAAAAATTAAAAATTAAAAATTAAATAAAGTTTTAATATTTTATCATATAACACATATTTTAATTTAAGTATTAAAAAATACGTATAGTTAGAGCTTATAAACCTAATAACATGTAACCTTAATTTATAGACATTTTCAGATTTTTTAAATGACTCGTGTAATCAAAACAAAAGGTTTAATTTATAATATATTTAATATTCTTTTAGTTTCTCATTTTATTGTTTTTTAAAATTAATAAAAGAGTTATAAGGAAAAGAGAAATAAAAGAAATGGAAACATGAGAAAGAAAAATAGATATTTTGCGAACGAAAATTGTTCGATGTCATTATAATGTGTGATATAATAGTCTTACATTATTAAAAACGGACATGTTATCGAGTAGAAATTATTTCTAACCGTTGCATTGCACGGGTACTATGCTAGTATATATATATATATATATATATATATATATATATAGGGTAGAGATCAAGTAAAAAGAAAATTAAAGTAAAAAGGGTAAAAGGAATGATTATTTGATCATTTTTCGGTATATATATCAACTGATAATCGTTAGTTCATCATCTTTATTGATTAAAACTAGTTCTTCATCAATTTCTTTTTGATGAATCCAACATATTCATCACTTTTTAGTCCAAAATTTTGTTTTCAAAATCTGTATTTGAAATAAAAAAAATTTGATAAAAAATTAGTTTTAATCAATAAAGATGATGAACTAACGATTATCAGTTGATATATATACCGAAAAATGATCAAATAATCATCCATTTTACACTTTTTACTTTAATTTTCTTTTTATTTGATCTCATCCATATATATATATATATATATATATATATATATATATATATATATATATATATATATATATATATATACTTGGCTTCGAAATTTACATTAACTGGTGGGTCCTCTCTGACTATGAGCCTTGATCGGTTACTTATGTTAAAAGCGGCCCTAAATTCTTATAATTCAACGTATTGATTTTCACAAATCTGGGTTGCAAATGTTAATGTTATAAACCTTTTTGACCTAATCGATAATAAAACTAATATATTACAAAAAAAGTACAAATCTTTAAAAAAAACACAATAACAACAGCAATACCGAATCACATTTTAGCAAGATAAGATGTAGATAGTTATAGCTATATCTATGGGTAGAGAGAGATTGCTTCTAGAAAGACAAAACTAACAAAACTAATATATTACAAAAAAGTGCAAATCTTAAAAAATGACAATAGCAACAACCATATTAATCCTGTTATAGCAGGATAAGATGTAGACAAATATAGCTTTACCCATATATAGAGAGATTGGTTATAGAAAGAAAAACAAATTTACTTCCTGTAGGACACATCTCATGTTTGCCGAATCTTAAAATCCTCGCCTTTGCATCCAAACAAATTTACTTGACTTTAGGTTGGTTAGGAGAGATCTTTAGGGTGGAAAGGGAAATTCCAGTGATAGGGCAAGAAAGAGATGGGAATAGAGCTTTTGACTTTCTTCACTTCAATCAAAGATTAAAAAATGTAGCATGTAAAATAATAACCTAAAGACCTCTTCTTTTAAAGCCATTTCGTACTTTCTTCTAACTACGATTTTAAATTATTTATAAGAGAGTTGATTTGTACACAACAAATTTTATCTACACACGACAGGTACAATAGTAAACAACATATGCCATATGGTACAAGCTAAAGATGTATAGAATTTTGTGTATAAATAATTTTGTTATGTACGAATCATATATTATCCCATTTATAAACGTAATGATCTTAGAAAGTGAAGACACAGTATGTTCGTGCATCCTGCGCATGTTTGAAGCTAGCGTGACATAGATTAGGTTATAAGTAGCATCATTATATGTTCATTCGAAATAGAATCAGAGTTAAAAAGCCATCCTCATATTCAAGTAGTTATTGCTTTTTATGCGATATATTAGTTTTACATGTGAAATGATGAGGTGCGGGGACCATAAATACACCCATGTCGTCTTCCTTAATTATTCTATTAAAAAAACTATTCTATCGATCATTTAGGAATAATTATAACATCAATTATCAGTAAACAAAATATGGTACAAGTTGATGATATATAAAATTTTTGTGTATAAATAATTTTGTTATGTACGAGTTATATATTATCCCATTTATAAACGAAATGATCTTAGAAAGTGAAGAAGACCCTGTATGTTCGCGCATCCTATGCATGTTTGAAGCTACCCTAACATAGATTAGGTTATAAGTAGCATCACTATATGTTCATTCGAAATAGAATCAAAGTTTAAAAAGTCATTCTCATATCCAAGTAGTTATTGCTTTTTATGTGATATATTTGTTTTACACGTGAAATGATGAGGTGCGGAGACCATAAATACGCCCATGTCGTCTTCCCTAATTATTCTATGAAAAGACCTATTCTATCAATCATTTAGGAATAATTATAACATCAATTATTAGTAAACAAAATATGATACAAGTTGATGATGCATAAAATTTTTATGTATGAATAATTTTGTTATGTATGAATCATATACTATCCCCTTTATAAACGTAATGGTCTTAGAAAGTGAAGACACTATATGTTCGCGCATCCTACGCATGTTTGAAGCTAGCCTGACATAGATTATGTTATAAGTAGCATCATTATATGTTCATTCGAAATAGAATCAAAGTTCAAAAAGTCATCCTCATGTCCAAGTAGTTATTGCTTTTTGTGCGATATATTTGTTTTACACGTGAAATGATAAGGTGCGGGACCATAAATACGCCCATGTCGTCTTCCCTAAATATTCTATTCAAAAGACTATTCTATCGATCATTTTGGAATAATTATAACATCAATTATCAGTAATCATCTATTATAACATCCTATGCGTTTGAAGCTAGCCTGACATAGATTAGGTTATAAGTAGCATCGTTATATGTTCATAAGAAATAGAATCAAAGTTTACAAAGTCATCCTCATATTCAAGTATGTAACACCTGGCCGACGCCTACCGGTTCATTTCCGGCGCTATCAACTCCGGCGTGTTAGGTCTACAGCCCAATACACCCCAACCCTTCCCTCTGGATTATTCCCAGGGTAGGTTGTTGGTGAGATTTGAACCCAAGACCTCACCCTTTAATACCACTCATTCCAGAGTGATATTACCAATTGATAGCGCCGGGAATGAACCGGTAGGCGTCGGCCGGGTGTTACAAAAGTTTTGTTGTTTGTACAATCACTCCCAACTAACTTTTTATCATATTCTTACAATACTAATTTTGTTTTACACTACCTCTTACACCTAAATTATCATTCTACAACCACATGTAATCATACCCCTCTATATAACGATATCCACTTTCTCATAGTTCATGTCCACAATACCTATCCAAAGAGTTCGATCTTTCAAATTTCTCCCTAACAGTGACGGCTACCCACTGCTCCCTATCGACTCTATCAAAACCCAAAGTAAAATAAAATAAAAGAAGAAGTAGACACAAAGACCTACTAGTACTCGAATCAAATAATACATTAACATGTAAGGAATTAACACATACCGCGTCATCATTCCCCGCCCCCTCCACTATCATGTTGAACGCACACGCTTTTGCCTTAGGCGCCTCAATTTTCTTTTCAAGTGCTCCAGAACAAACCTTAGGTTTTGTACAATTGGCACTAATATGACCCATCTCTCTACAGTTGTAACACATCTGCTCAACACTCGTGCAATCTAATGATCGATGCCCAATCTTGCTACACCGTCAACAGCGATTAGTAGCAGTGCTACATGGCCCTGATGTGTAACGTGACACTCCTGACAGTAACTTGATTTATCCTTTTGATCACCCTTTTGCTGTACGTAGTCTTTCTTCTTGGTGGACTTAGATGGTCCGTCCCATTTTCGTTCCTCACCGGTCTTGGCTATAGCCCTATCCTTTTTTGTCAGATCATATTCAACTCTGCCGGCCTCGTCCATGGCCTCACCCAAGGTATTCTCATTCTTACTGCCACCTGATATTCATATGGTAATCCTTCGACATATCTTCCGATTTGATCTTGTTCAGTGACGTAGTAGCTGCCTGCAAATTGTAGATTGTCATTGAGGGCAGCTTTGTATTTGGCTATAGTCATACTGCCCTTCTTTAATTCTAAGAACTCTCTCTGAGCCTTTTCTCTTCCCCCCAGGCTGTAGAATCTCGTTTTGACTTTATCAGTAAATATTGACCACGTCATATTGCCCCGGATGGCCTCAGTAAGTGTCTGACTAACTGTTTGCCACCATTCCAAAGCCTCTCTTTCTAAACGCAAGATTGCAAAGTTCGCTTGTTGGTACTCGGTGTAGTTCCCAGCATGAAACACCTGCTCCAGTTTCATGATCCAGCGCAGGCATCCCTGCGGGTCCTCACCTCCTTTGAATACTGGCGGTTTGCTCAATTGCCTTGTTTATTGTTTTGAGATTATTGTGTATTTTCTTTGCTCATTTGTTCGTTCATAACACCATTGTGAAAACGTGGTACCTAATTATGATTTATGAGGAATGTTCGTTAAAAGATATGTTATGTTAATATATTTGGTTTCAAACCATTCGGTAGTCAAGGATCCAATCCTGTAAATTATTTTATGTTGGTGATTCCACAATGAATATCTTATGCTTTATAAAAGTCAAACAAAACCGGGTGTTGCACTCTTGCTCATATAGAGACTATCGAGTTGTTGCCATAGTCCAACACATGTACTCTTCATTGTTACTTCTCGAAGTACAAAGTCAGCAAGATTTAAACTAAATACGCCATGTATCTTGTCAAGAATGTCACCCTTCTTCTACTAGCTTTTCAAACAACCCTCTATTTTTAAAGTCGACAAATATCCTTCTTGATAAATATCCCTCGTCCCACTTGCTTTCCACTTCATCATAGCATTGCAGATCTTGGTCGTGGAAACAACCACATAGAATAGGGAGACATGGTGAAGTTAGATGGGACGTCCAACAATGTTGTTGTTAATATTATTATTATTATTATTATTATTATTATTATTATTATTATTGGATTTTTTATTGTTAGTTATATAGCATGTGGGTTATATATATAATTTGGTGTGCTGAAAAGTGTTGGAAAAATAACAACTGTATTGTTAAGTGATTGGTGAAGTGGTGTGAGTAAAAAGCTAATGTGATGATACGATGGAGGGTAACCGCTCCTAACAGCCGGGAGATAATGCGTATGAAATAATAACAAGTGATGACTACATGTTACAACGCCATTAAATAAGATTTGTAATAGTAACTTATGTGATTAATGCTTTTATAGTTTATGGTGAGAGACGTAGACATTTAGAAAGTTGTTATAAAGTATAATTAAGCATAATCATTTTAATTAACATGGTTTATAAAACATGTTTTGATAATATATATATGAAACAACCAATTAGAATTAAAAATAGTTATCAAAGCTTCAGTTCATCAGAAAACATGCTAGCTAGAATCGAATATCCTTTTGTCGGTAAACAGATAGTTGCAGTGATCGAGTTCATCTTCTTACCTGAATTCAACATTGAAACAAGTGAAACTTGGTCATCTAAAAAGAAAATATATTTATATATATCTTATCTTATAATATATTTAAAAAAAAAAGGATGATGACATCATCATCCTTTTAAAAGTGAGGATGTCATCTTCAAAAAAAGGGCTACGAAAATTTTAAACAATTGAAAGGGGACTGGACGAAAATTATAAGAGCTTTTAAGAAAATATGAGGGGGTTTTATAAAAACTATATATTAATGTAATTAATTATAGGTTATTTATAAATTATGTTTAGTAACTTGTGATATATATGTTTAGAGAAAGAAATAATTATATATTTGCGACCGTCTCATTTTTATCTACGTTTTGGTGTAAATTTTATTGGAATATGACACTTTTTTAAAATTAGTATATTCTTAATTTTTTGTTATTCATTAATAGTAGTGGGTAGGTAATTTTTTGTTTAGATGATGGATTTTTTTGGGATTATGGTGATGAGCCCCAATGATCAACTTAAATATGTTATTCAAAGTATTTAGTTATTGATTTTAAAACATCTTATCTTATAATCTTATTAAAAGAAAAAGATGACACAACTAAATTTCCACCGATCACAACATCCCATTTAAAAAAATTAAAAAAATCGTGTTTAAGAATACAGTGATGCCATCTAAAAAAACCAATTTTTGATTTTTAGATTAGTTAAAACTAATCTATTCAAATTAGTGCTTCAATTTATGACCAAATGATCAAAGTTATTGAACGTATTAAAATTTATGACCAAATTAAAATTTATTTTAATTTCTAACTTTACTTGCAATTCGGAAACCTCAATTGTACAAAAAAACCATATTTTGAATTTTTGATTAGTTACAATTAATCTATTCAAATTAACTAAATATGAGAAATTTTAGATGAGTTACAACTAATCTATTCAAATTAAATAATACTATGATTTTCAATAGGTATATATTAAAGTTAATGAAAATTTTAAGTAAAATTAAAGATATGAATTACAATAAACTAATGAACTTGACCTTACTGCCATTATCAACATTGTTTATCGAATCTGCAGACCAGAATTGTCTATTAAACGGAATTGCTTTAATTTATTTCTAATTATTTTTATTATACGTGTTAGTATTCCTTAAAGCTATATAAGTTTAAATTTGACTTATATCATCCCCGTGTTGACACACGGGTCGCTTAGCTAGTATATATATATAGGGGAAGGTTCATTTGAGAACCGTTTTTATTGCGAGAATCAATCTTAGCCGTTCATTTTGGATAATGGAATTCATAGATGAAGAGCGTGAGGGGATTGGGTGTGGCAAGGTACATGTAAGGAATTCATGGGTAGACAATCCAATTGAAGGAAAGGGAATCAGACGGTTAAGATTTGTTCTCGCGGTTCTCGCAATAAGAACGGTTCTCAAATGAACTTTTCACTATATATATATATATATATATAAAGTGATGAATATGTTGGATTCATCAAAAAGAAATCGATGAAGAACTAGTTTTAATCAATAAAGATGATGAACTAACAATTATCAGTTGATGTATATACCGAAAAATGATCTAATAATCATCTCTCTTACACTTTTTACTTTAATTTTCTTTTTATTTGATCTCATCCCTATATATATATATATACACATATAAAGGTTCATTTAAAAACCATCCTTATTACAAGTTTACGAGAACTATGTAAGTATGTAACCACCATTAATGGACTCATTAATATGGTATTTTAATATATTTACCCAATCGTGAATTACGTCCGGGTGAATCAGCCTTATATATAGAATCTACAAAACCAATCTCTGCATTTGGATTTTGATGATTAATGATTGAGATTACGATCGAATAGGCGTTTTAGGTAAAATCAAATATGCAATTTCTGACCGAATATACACTTGATGTAAATCAAATATGCAATCGTAACCACAATTATTGGATTTGGATGATCAATCACTGTAGATTATGTATATAAGATTGGCTCTGTAATGATTCTTGTTAAATATATTGACAAATGATATATTTTTTAATTATTTCTTCCTACTTCATCCTCATACTCATTATAAGATGATATATAAAATTCAATAATTCTCTTTCTTTACTTTCTCCATTCACTTGTATAAATTTTGCAAATAGAAGACTAAGTAGTAGAAAACAGTAGAAGAATATATCACATCTCGTATATATTTTGATTTATTATAGGGTGCATATTTGAAGATACATAAATGGGAATAGATGGAGAAGTTCATTTGAATGTTATTGCGGATCAGTTCACTAACATAATTTCGCTGTTTAAAAAAAAACATAAACAGAAATAGAAATAATTAAAGAAATGGTCGAAGATAATAATGTGAGGTAAACATCATTGTCAAAGTTTGAGGGGCGTTAAGGTTGGTTTTATGGGACGACAAATCAAAGACTTGGTAACGTAGCACATGTTTTTTGTCGCATCATATCCCATCACAACCAACATTAATTCCTTCCCTCTCCTCTTCTTGTTAATTTCAACGCCATGTCTCCTTCATTTTATTCAATTCTCTCTCGTGGCACCCCCTTGTTTCTCTAATTATTGAATGTTGTCTCTCTCTCACACACATATATATATATACACACACAACACACACATACAAAGTTTTTTTTCTTAAAAGTATAAGTCACATGTTTTATAAACCTAATTCTGAATTTATATCTTGGTTACGGTGATACTTGAACATAAAACTTTAAATATTACTCTAAACAACAGGTACTCCTATTGCTATCTTGTATACAAGTTTCTTATACATTTGTGGAAAAAGTGCGGTCATTTATCCGTTTACTTTTAAATGTGTGCCCTTAATAAAGAGAAGAATCGATAAAAAATTCATACTTAAACGTGTAGTTAGTGTCTACATTTTTAAATGTGTGTGCATTGTGAGATAGTTTTTACCTATTAATATATATATATATATATATATATATATATATATATATATATATATATATATATAGGGATGAGATCAAATAAAAAGAAAATTAAAGTAAAAAGTGTAAAAGGGATGATTATTTGATCATTTTTCGGTATATATATCAACTGATAATCGTTAGTTCATCATCTTTATTGATTAAAATTAGTTTTTCATCAATTTCTTTTTGATTTCAAATACAGATTTTGAAAACAAAATTTTGGAATAATTTGTTGATGAACAAAATGCTTTCATCTAAAAAGTGATGAATATGTTGGATTCATCAAAAAGAAATTGATGAAGAACTAGTTTTAATCAATAAAGATGATGAACTAACGATTATCAATTGATATATATACCGAAAAATGATCAAATAATCATCCCTTTTACCCTTTTTACTTTAATTTTCTTTTTACTTGATCTCTACCCTATATATATATATTACACCCTTGCAATATTGACATATATATTTGTAGCTAGCCGCTTATAAATTCCAGAAAATGCTCATAGTTTATGCGTGTGTATGTAAGACCATGAAGATTTCACGTATAGTAGTGTATTTTATGAAAAGAAAAGGTCAAATTAAGGTCAATGCATGCAATATCCCACATATATATAGTTTGTCATAATTAATTAATTGTCGTCGAAATAACCACTCAATTTGTATTAATTATGAGTTAGTTAAACCCTAGCTTGTACTGTTTTTTAAAAATTAAAGATATACTTGTTTGTTTGAGTAATGATCGAACACAAAGAGATCGAGCCCATTGATCGAGCTGGCCGGGGACATATATACCCGGCCACTCCTTGCCCCTAATTGCATAATATATATACTTATTTGTTTGAGTACGTAAACACATGCAAAATACATACATGCAAAAGAACATAATTAACTATGATAAAATAGCTCGTGATATATCGATCTTTTCAAATTAATCGTAACGAACCGTCTTTAATTATCAGTTAACCAAATTATAAAAATTGAACCATTGACTTTAGAAATAGTTCGGTTAGCTTGGGTCGAATTTATTTGTTAAATTGATTATAATTTAGTTAATCGGGTTTTGTCTTTACTCATAAGTCTTAAACTAGTGCTATACCCGGCCGTTGGCCGGGTTAGTTTTGCTAATATATATACATGCGTGTATACATATGCTAGTTTTGTTAATACATATCATATACTTGTGTAAATTTGTCATACCTATTTTTTAGATTTAAAAGATGAGTAAAAAGGTCATTAAGCTTAAAATAAGTTGTTAAACATGAAAAAATTTAAGTTTACATATCACAAAACGATACATAAAGAACATAAAACCAAGAAGTTATTTATCCAAATACATAAAAGTAAGCTAACGTAACATCCTATATTTTACTATGGCTGCCTCCAACATCGTTGGCTCAAATACGATCTCAGTTACGTAAATAAAATTTTTATATTTAATAGTTTTTATAAGTACTCTTTTAAAAAAATATAAAATTATATTTCACTTATAAAAGTTTTTAGTGTAATATTAATGCATTTCTCTTGTTCATTATTGTTAATAAAAGTAATATTTATGTAATGGATATATAAAAAACCACATTTATCATGTTAGAACGCGTGAATAGAAATATCAGGATAGTGTATTTTTGTTATTCCAAATATGTTCTCTTATGTATACGGATGTACGTCAATTATCAATTACATATATACATAAATATATATATATATATACATATATACACATATGCATGCATGCATACATACATACATATTAATCTAAGCTCTTGATGGATAGATCTAATGATTCATAATAATTCATTAAGTTCTTTATACAAGAGAGGTTTTTTATTGACCATTTTATGTGTGTGTGTGTGTATATATATATATAATTCTTTAAATAATTGTTTATAATATGATATTGATTGGTGTTGATTATTCAGATCGAGTTCTATTATGATAAAATATTTTATTTGTAAGTTGGTACATGTACGTTTATCTCTTACGCTTAAATATAAATTTTTAAATATATTACAGCATCGGGTTACTAAACCATGACATGTCAATATAATATATTCTTGATAATATTTTGAGTGCATCAACTATTTAACATATACATTAGTTCACTATAAAATTTATCTATTTTTTATATATATTTTATCATAATAAAACAAAATTTTAAAAAATAATATATTTTTAATCCTTTTATCAAAAAACCAAGAAATCGGTTATTATATCAACTATTTTACGTAGAGAGATTGAATATAAAAAAATATAAATTGTTTCGAGAATTATATACCCACTGCTATTGATGGATAAAATTAACAAAAAATTAAAAATATACTAATTTTTATGAAAATATCATATTACGGTATAATTTTTACCAAAACGTAGATAAAAATGAAACGGTCGTAAATATATAATTATTTTTTTCTGCAAACAAATGTATCACAAGTTATTTAACATAAATTATAAACTACCTATAATTAATTACATTACTATACAATTTTTATAAAACTCTCTCACATTTTTAAAAAACCCCCTCAAATGTTTAATTTAACCCCTTCTCCCCCTTTGTATCATAATTTACCAATCACAACCCATTATACTAATCAAAACTCATTATTTGTCTATGTCATAATTTCCGGTCAGCATTTAGTTGGATAAAAAATAATAATTACCTACTCACTACTATTGATGGATAAAAAAAATTAAGAATATACTAATTTTTGAAAACAATGTCATATTATGGTAAAATTTATAACAAAAGTAGATAAAAATGAGACCGTCGTAAATATATAATTATTTTTTCTCTAAGCAAAATATATCAAAATTTATTAAACATAATTTAAAAACAACCTAAAACTAAGTCCATTAATATACAAGTTTTATAAAAACCCCTCCCTATTTTCATAAAACACCTTCACATATTTCATAAAAGACCCTTTAAATTTTCATCCAACCCCCTCCCCAATTAATTTAAAATTTCGATGGTTTCTCACATCACACCAATCACAGCCCTGACTTCTCACATTTCACCAATCACATGCCATCATTTGTCCATGTCATAATTTCCAGTCAGCATTTACCTGGCATTTATTGTTGACAGATCAGACTTTCTCTCTGCTCTGTCAACAATATGTATATTAAATTACCAAAAACCAACTTTTAATCTTCAATGTTTTTTACTCAACAAGAATTATGTCTTAATCACATCACATAATTTCCATCAACCATGCATCTAGTTTTATTGCTTGTCGATTTTAATTTTTGGTTGAAGGAAAATTTTATTAAGAATTATAAAAAATTTAGAAGAAATAAAAAATAGAGTTAATTACATTTTTGGTCCTTATGGTTTACATGAAATTTCACATTTGGTCCTTAGGCTTCATTAATTACGACATTAATCCTTGTGGTCTAGGTTTTGTTTCAATGTTAGTCCTTTGCGTAGATGAAAAGACGGAAATACCCTTACATCTTTTTTAATCTGTTTTATAAATACTATTATAATAATTATGTATTAAAACAAAAGGATAAAAATAAAAAAAACATTATATAAACACTTAAACACCAAACTTCCCACCCCCATCCCTCTTTTATCTTCCCCAGCCATCTCTCTCTTCCTCCGCCATGCTTCACCGCATCTCCGCCGTGCTCCACCAGTCCACCGCTCATCTGCCATCAATTTACCATACCAACGTACCACCACGCCATTGCACCACTGAACGCACTCTCTTCCCTTTCCCTCCCAGATCTGTGAGACTGCGACGACGACCACCACCACCACCACCGAAGTCGACCTGCCACAACCACCGACATAGTCGGCCTTGCCATCACCACCGACGCTCACTTCTTCTTCTTCCCTGGACCTCTTTTTAGTCGAGTTACAAATTCGGGTGTGGGATTTAGGGCTTTTTAAATGTTTCAAGATTTGTTTTGATTCTTGATTGTGTTTGTTTCAAAATTTAGATATGTAGGGCTACGATTTATGTTTCATTTGTGCGTATTCTTGCTAGAGTCCAGGTCCAAGATATTTGCTCATAGATACAATCCATAGGGTTTCTTGATTAATGTTCATCGATGATGTTTAATTGATTTGGAGCTCTTCAGTTTGCTATGGGTTAAAGTTTTGAATAAAAACCCAAAACACATGGATTCTGAGTTCTTTGTTAGGGAAAAAGACGACTGTGGTTTCAATTGAAGAAGACGCTGAAGGTCAGTGGTTCGATTTGAAGCTCATGTCTACATACAAGATATGTTTTTTTGATTAAAAATGTTCAATGGAGTTTATGTCTACGAATCAAATCTGTGTTCGATTTGAGTTTATGTTTAGATTCAGATCAAATATGTTCTTTATCGGGTTTAGATTCTTGATGTTTGATTCTATTATTTCGAAGAACAATATGGAGGGTGGTGGTTTGTGGTGGTGGGTAGTGGTAGATGGTGGTTTGTGGTGGTGGTAGTTGATGGTGATGAATAACAGTTAACTAATGATTAATTTTTTGATATTAATTTAATTATTTATTAACAGAATTAAAATTTTATTTAATGTTTTAAAATGAATTAAAGAAAAAAATAAAAGGACAAATTAAGAAAGAAATGACACTTATGTCTTTTTAAGTGTTTTTGGATTAACATTGAAACAAAAGTTAAACCATAAGGATTAATGTCGTAATTAATGAAGCCTAAGGACCAAATATGAAATTTCATGTAAACCACAAGGACCAAAAATGTAATTAACTCTAAAAAATATTACAAGAGACCGGATAGTGACGATCAATTAATTGGCCGGTCATATATATGCATATTCTATCCACTTTAATTTATCATACATTATGACATCTTATCCCCTAATCCAAAGAAAAGAATAAACTCATCTCTAAGTGTCGACATCAAAGAATTAAAGATAGATAACATCCTTCCTATATATATACATATATATATATACACACAAAAGTTCAAACTAGAACTGTTTTTCGTACGAGAACCGCGATAACCAATATTAGCCGTTCAATTCCCCTTCCTTCAATTGAATTGTCTATCCATAAATTCATTACATACACCCTGCCACACTCAATCCTCCCACGCTCTTCATTCATGAATTCCATTATTCAAAATAAACGGACGTAGAGGATATATAGCCTGAGCAACCCCTCGACTTCGATCTCACACATTACCCGTGGTGTTATTTCATTTTATATAACCGTCACTTATCGTTAAAAAAGTGTGCAAGCCTTCAAATTTATACTACAACCCCAAAGAAAAATAAAAAAGTCTAGTTTTAATTGTTTGACTCACTTTTATAAAAACTAAATTAGTTTATTTTAATGTTTGAGACTTTATACAATTAAGCTCAATTATCAATATTTGTTAATTTATCCGTTGTTCAAGTAGGGCCGGCCTTATTGTGTTTAGAAGGTGCTCGTGAACATGACGTCATGACCAGTTCTTTATTAGGAGCCACAATTTTTATTCATGTATAATATAATGAATCAAATCTTTTTTGAGTTG
Organism: Dittrichia graveolens; assembly: GCA_038502395.1. NCBI lineage: Eukaryota > Viridiplantae > Streptophyta > Magnoliopsida > Asterales > Asteraceae > Dittrichia > Dittrichia graveolens. The sequence goes on from JARJIL010000005.1 coordinate 18,092,041, forward strand.
ATAAGTTTTGACATTTTTGCAAGTAGAAACTTTTGTGTAATATTTTATATAAAATTTTGTGAAAAAAGTATATTATGATATGAAATGAAAAAAAAAATCAGAATTTCATTTATAATACTCTTAAATTTTAATGTTTTAGGTCCTATTTTTATTACATTATATAGGGACGAAATTCGTGGCCTGTCTTGTGTCCAAGAGAGTAGGATCTAAGTCCCTAGCTAGTCCAATATAATTACAACTGGTCAAGTGTGGACTTATGTAATATACTAATATACAAGATTAATATATATGTCAAACATTGCTAGCTGATAATTCCCCACTCTTATATTTATTTATTTAAACAGCTAAACTCACATACCTATCTAATTCTACATAATATGTTCAAAACCGGGACTTAAACTCACAACCTTAAGATTGGGGAGCACCTTTTTCCAAATTCCTATACCGCGTGGCCAATGCCCTTTGGTTTATTTATTTGATTGGTTATTTGTTGAATCTTGTTATTTCAGTTTATCAAATAATAAACTTGTGTTAGATTATATAATTTGAGTTGTGTTCAATAAAGTCCATGTAAAAAACATAATCCTAAATTTTAATATTCAATCACAGGTGATCCAGTATAGAATTACATGTGATTTGTAAAAGCATCACATGTGAATTACGAAAATGTCACTCCGTCCAAAATTTTAAAATGCAATCTGGATTATTGATGTCATTGATCCAAAGGCTAAAATTAGTACCTTATGAGTATAAATTAAGTATGAACTATATTGAACATTCTTCTATATAATCTAGTTAAATTGTTGAAACTTGTTGATAATTCACTCGGACACAATTAATTTTGCTTGTGGAATAAATTTCTAGCTTTCTAAAGTTTAGTTGGTTACGAGTCCACACGCTTTGCCAACTACTCAATTCTATGTGAATAAGTAACCAAGTCGTTGAACGAGCGAACTTTAAATTTTTATGCTAACTCAATCGTTGTACGTTTTATATGGTATATATATATATACATGCATATTATACAAGTAGATATGTATTCATGGATATGAACAGACATAGATATAAAAAAATAAGTATAATGTCTATTAAGTATTGTCTTATATCAGGTAGGTATAACTTTGTTATGTGCTAATAATAGTCATGGATTACTCAAATAATTGGTATTTGATTTTGAGTTTAAATCTCACAAACTTACATGGTATCAGAGTCAAGTTCATCATTGGTTGATCAAACGATCACACACATGCATACTCCACGTCCCCAATAAGTTTCTACGTACGTATTAGAGGCAAAAACTTCACACATGAGAAGATGTGTTAAGAACTTCACTCGTTACCAACCGTTAATTAATTAATTACTTATATAATAGGTGTCGACATACTTTTGCATCTCCACTATATATGGGATCATCTTTGCAAGACTTGCTGAGTTCTTTCATGTCCCTCCATGCATGTGCTACCTGATAATAAGATAATAAGGGATATCTGCTTAATTAAGATATTCTTTCCAAAAGAGGAAAACAGATAACATAATCATTAAATTTTATGACATTTTAATTACATATCTTTAACTAAACCCAAGTTTATATATATATATATATATATAAATATATATATACACACACGCACACATATATACACACACTGAACTTTCATTTAAAACTAGGTTTATTGCGAGAACCGCAAAAACCTATGTAATATTGTCAAATTCTCTACAAATTCATTAGATTCGTGATAATGCAATATATTTAAAGCATTACATAAGTTTTAGAGGATTTGAGTCAAAATATATGAAGAAGATTGCAGATCGGTATATAAATATTCAACTGTGGTTGTTACTTGTTAGGGTATGCAATATATAGTTTGTGAGGATTTAGCGTCACGTAGTTATTTGACTATGTGGATTACTCGATCCTTATGTATGCTTTTTATAGAGTTGAACCTTGAGAAAGATGATGATAGATTATATAAAAAAACTTTGATCTTCAACTTCTTTTTGTAAAAGATTTTTATATATGCTTTGCCTTGCCTTTAAAAAAGGAATACATAGTTATACCAATATATGTAGAAGATGATAGTGATTTTTTAGCAAGACATATACGTATAGTAATTCTCGATTTAATTAGATAAATAAATCGAGTAAGTACCACCTAAAGTATCAAAGAGTTTGTAGCCTAATGGTATTATATAAGGTGTTAGAATGTGTTTCTCATGACCTATGGTTATGGGTTCAAGTCGCTATGGACAGAAGGTGTAGATTTAGGAGTAGATTAGTGTTTGCGTATGTTCTGTTGTTCAAAAAAAATACCACATAAAGTGTGCAATGTTTAGGTGTTTATAAAATAAATAAATAATTAGTGTAATTATGGTATATGAGTTTTCTGTAAGGAAATTTCTTGATTTAGAAGGATTTTTTCTGAAAAAGTCAAGTTATATCATAAAAGAAGTTATTTATAGAAACCTGGATCTATTTTAAACATTTCAGGCTATCTAGCATTTTATAATCTTTAAATGGCTTAATTATTGGATATAGCCATATAGGTCTATTATCTTTTACCAAGTTTTAATCAAGTAACGGTGGCAGCGGCAATGGTGGTGGCGGTGGCGGTGGCGGTGGCGGTGGCGGTGACGGTGACGGCGGCGGCAATGGTGGTGGTGGTGGCAGCGATAGTGGCGGCGGCGGGGGTGGTGGCGGTGTAGGTGGTGGTGGTGGTGACGGTGGCGGCGGTGGTGATGGTGGGAGGGTGTAGAGTAGGGTAGGGCACAAGTAGGGTGAGATGACGTAGAGTAAGGGGTAGGGTAGGGGTGGGTAGGGTAGAGTAGGGTGAGATGAGGTAGGGTAGGGGTGGGGTGGGATAGAAGACAACAATTATGTTTTGAGAATTCTTATGGATTTAAAGAATTCCTTAGAATTCCATCCATTTAGGAAATAAATTCCCAATTCATTGATTTAAGGAATTCGTTAGAATGGTCAAATTCCATTTCATAAATTCCGCGAACCAAACACAAACAAGATTTAGGAATGCTCAATTCCAATTCCATCCAATTCTATTCAATTTCAGCAAACCAAACGTAATTTTGGGCCAGTAATTGAATTTAATGGTGTTGAATTTAATGGTGTGTGCAACTTGACTTGGGCTTACTACCAAAATACTGTATCCAAAATCATAAATAGATCGTTTTTTATTAATAAGTGGGCCAGTAATTGATTTATTAATAGGGTTCCATTACTGCTATGTTTAATTCCGTTAACCACTTTAATCTTTTTCGAATTAAGAGAGAATAAAATAGTTAAAGATTAAGTGGATGAGATTTATTTAGATTAAATGAAGGGTCAAGATTTTATATTGATTGAATTTTAATAAGTCTTAAAATTTAAAATGAGAGAGAATATTAAATGGTTTATAATTTATATAGTAGTATAGATACTATATTATAAAGCATTTAGGTTATTGAAATCTTTTAATTTTAAGTACTTTGAAATTACTAAGTTACCCTTTATTTAACCCTATAAGAAAACTATTATATAGAGTTAATTAGAGTCTTAAATACCATTTTTATAACTAAACCTTTCATAATAAATAATGTTTAAAAAAGTCAAGTCAATGCAAGTTAATTTTCAACCTATATGATATTAAATACAAATTAAATTAAAATGATCTTCTATAAATTATAGTTACCACCCATTCTAGAACTGTTTTTCGCGGTACTATGCTAGTGTGTGTGTGTATATATATATATATATATATATATATATATATATATATATATGACGGTTCAAACTAAAACTGTTTTTCGTACAAGAACTGCAAGAACCAATTATAGTTGTTGATCAAAAAGATGAAGGGTCCAGATTAAAGAGTTGTTAATGGATAACCTTAAACTAATCAAACTTATCTTTAATTAATTAAGGACAATTTGGATATTTTTACATTACCTCCACAATTTTTAATCCATAGGTCTTCGGAGTCAAGGAGAATATTGAATCATCTTCAATCTTCATAGCATCAGTTTAATCCTTAGGTCTTTGGAGTCAAGAGATCGCGATTTGGACATGGAAATACTTAAATCTAAAAAACAGTGGGTGGTGGATGTTGAGTACGAACTAAAATCAAACGGCGAGGATGGTATTCGAGGGTTGCTTGAAGACAAAACAGGTGATAGGAAATTTTCTAATTTGGGTGGCAATCGACGGTTGCTCACATCCGACAAGGAGCGGTGGTCGAAGGTAATTTCTTGAAGAAAGAGAAAAAAGAAATGTGTGATTGTGTGAATTTGCGAATGGGATTTGGGAGTGGGTGGTTTGGTGAGTAAATTCCATTAATACCCTTTGTAGTAGATTTACATATGTTAAATGTTTTACTATCAAAATGCCATATTAAACCTAAGTCATTGATCTAGTCATTGTAAGTTAGATGTTGTGATTTTATACATAAGATGTAGCTTAAAATAGTAATTTGCATACAACCGATTCAAGCAACATTCAATTGAACTTTATCATTCAATGTTTTTAGACAAGATGTAGTAATTTTAGGCTAGATGTTATAATTTTTAGACAAGAAAGCATTGAATCCTTCAACCAAGATACAACAGTTTTAAGGGGGACTATATTATTTTAGACGAGATGCAACCAAGATATAGTAGTTTTAAGGAGACTCTATGTTATTTAGATAAGATAAAGTGACTTTAAACTAGATACAGTGATCTTATAGATAAGATGTAGCTTAAAATCATTACACCTACTCTAAAAACACTTTATCTCATCTCTACTAGCTATCATTGTTTAAACATAATGTAATCTGCCTTAAAAAAAACACAATATATTCTACTAGCTTACCACCGTCCAAATCACATGCAAAGCCACAAATTCAAATACTAAGCCACCACCCATTCTTTAAACCACTGCTATTGTTCTGATTTCATCTGTTTGCACCGTCCGTAAAACAAATGGCGTTCGCAAGCGATCTCTTCCCTATATAAACAACCACCATTTTCGTAACACTTTAGTTAATCTGATTTTTCGTAACACGAATATTTTTTTTTAAAAAAATAATAGTTTCTCCTGAATCCATAAAATAGGTGGTGATATAGTGTTCCCACTCCCCACTAGTTGAGATTTTAGGTTTGATTAGCCATTTTGGAGGCACACTTTCAACTTGTAATCATTTTTCTGTATCAAATCAGTTGTTTGGACACTTTGATGTTTTGGTTCATCCATTACCAAGTAAGTGGCCACCAAACTTAAAACACCACCATTTGAGTGAGTGACTTCAAATAATAGCAAAATAAACTGAACCATAAATTAAAAATAATTAAAAAAACCAACAGATTCCATACACCATAAAATAGCAAAAAGCAAATTAGCAGCACTATATCTCCCTTTAAGCTTCATTTTAGAATCAATATAAACAACACTTGATGATGTATCTATAAAGGCCTTCAATCCTTTCAATTAATTTTTTTAAAGAAAGAGTTGAAAGTGTGTGAAGATATGAGTAAAGAATTCAAAAAAAGATCAATCTACTTGATTAAGTTGATTATCATCAAATACATGTCATGTATATTACTAGTGAATTAAGTTTATGAGCTCAAATCTGTAGTAGCAAAAGCTTAACGGTCAGTTCTCGAGTTAATTTAAGGAGGGGACGGAAAGAATTGTTAAGGAGCAAAAGAGAAAACTGTGTTCTATAGTTTTTTTTTAAGAAGGTTGGAAGGGATTGGAGGGTCTATTTTACCATATTTATATTATAAACCTTTCCTCTCATTTTTGGGATGATTGGGAGGGAAAGTTTATTTATCCTTCTATTTTTTTTCCTCCCCTTCTCATCCTCTCCTTAAATTAACTCGAGAACATAGCGTAAGTGTGTTTCTTTTTTTCTTAGAGTGTACTTCTAATACAATTTGTAATTCATAGATGTAATATTCTTTCCATAATTAGGTCTAATAAAGAGATGATCAGTCAATAAGAATTATAAATTGAAAATTCTTCTAAATGATGGCTCTTTAAACAATAAAAAAGTTGTTACTTCAACATTCCTCTTTTTTTACAAACTTGTGTTGTTATACCTAATTTGGGACAACACACCATTACTTTGCTGGCCAAAAGACTCATAATTTTTAATACAAAAGAAAATCTTTTTGTTTCAATTCAACCCAAAGAACTTATCTAACCTTCTAGTCCAGATTCAGATTTAATCCCACCTCAACTTTATCATCCTATAATTTTAGCCTTGAATCAGTATTATCTTTCGTAAGACTGTTTTCTTTTGTTTTCTCTGTACTCTATTTTGTTATATCATCCTGTGATTTATATAACTTTTTCTAGTTTTAATATCGATTCCACCTTTGTATTTTCCAATTAATCATGAAGATTGAAGAAGTTCATCAAAAAAGTTTAATCCGAACGATGATTGAAAATTTTAACGGTTTTGGAACAAAATAGCCTATCCCAAACTTGAAAATATCACATAGTTTAAAGCCACAACCGAAGCATGACGCCAAAAAGAATAAAAATAATAATGAAACTAGAAACCTAGCTAATTTTCTCATTTTCAAACCGACTTCGTTACAACGATAAGGGCATCCCGTGGATTTTTTAGGCCGTGTGCAAAGAAGGAAAATGCGACCCTTAAAATATGCACACACAAACATGTACTACATTATACTACATTTAACACGATATCTTATTTCACTCAAATTCGTTAAAAAAATAAAGAGAGTTAATGGGAAAGTGAAAAATAAATAAAAACAGCACGATACTGATAGAAATTATTCGCCACAGCAGAATTACTCGGGTACCATGAGAAAAAAAAATTAAACGATAATTGTTTTTACGTATGAACCAATCTTTAACAATAATACTATTCATCAAAAATATGACCATCAACCTAATCATGTACTTTAATTAAACAAAAAAAATTAAATTTTATAGAAACGGTCGAAAGATTGTTATGTTATGTAATGTAGAGATGAACAAACCAAATTAGTCCGATCGGTCCTACAAAGCCCGCCAAGACCGGATCAGTCCTGAACCGGTCCAAGACCATCGTGCCGGTGCCGGTCCAAACCGGTCCGGAGGAGAGCACAGCCACAAACCGGTCCGAAACAGTCTGAAATTCGGTCCAGACCAAATCGGTCCAAGAGTCCAAACCAGTCCTAAAAATCTAGCCGTTGGAACAAGTCGGTCCGGACCGACTTGTCCCAACAACTAGTTTTTTTCTCTTTTTTAACAAATCCTCTATAAATACCTCACCTACTATTTAGTTTTTCTTTACACCAGATTTCTTTCTACATGTTCTCTCTATTATTCTCTCAACTTTTCAAATTTCAATTATATGTTTGATAAATTACGATCGATATCGTATTAGTGCACAATCATTAAATTTTTTAATAAGATGGGCATATTTTTTCAACAATTATATATGTTTATAACTTGTACCAAAGGGCTATGGCGTAGCGGTATTGGAGTTTGAAAAAAGGTGCTCCCAAACCTTTTGGTTGTGGGTTCAAGTCCAGATGGAGGACATGTGGTGTAAAGTAGGTGGGTGTATGTGTTAAGTTGTTTAAAAAAAATATTTATAACTTGTGATATTTTACAATTTAATTGTCAAAATTTTTTAACGAAAAGTGAACCGAAAACCAGAAATGTCTTAACTAAAACTTAAAATACAAAACCGAAAATGTTTAAACCAAACCAAAAAATATCCGAAAGAAAACTGGACGGGTCTGAACCAAAGTCGGACCGATCTGGACGAGGACTGGTCCAAAAAAAACCGGACCACCCAAAAACCGAATGGTCTTACGCGAGGACCAGAACGATTCCGAAAGAGTCGAGGACCGCTCAAGGACCGAATTTTTTCACCTCTAAATTGTAACGAGCCACTAAAAAGAATTTTGAGAGATTGGAATCCGTTATGGGCTTAGGCTAGGTCCAGGTAAGCCCAAATGGGTTTGCCTTTTTTCTAGGTTGACCCATATTAATCCAACTGTAAAGCCCATGTTTAAGTATTTAGCAAATTAATTTTGAATACTGATATAACTTAACCCATTTCCAAGCATATTAAGAATAGCATCGTTACTAAGTTCAGATATTAATAGTTGTCTTAGATACCAGCAAATAGCAATCTAGTCAACTTTGATAGCTGGACATCTTTGGTTATGGTCAACTTATGCTCACAGTGACCAGGTCAGCTTTGGCCCAGGCTGATTAGAGTTAGCCACCCTAAAACTTTGCATTTATCGTCTAGGTTTCAAGGCCTTGTCCCTAGAACTAGAACTAGAACTAGAACTAGAACTAGAACTCGACATAACCCCCCTCAACCTGTCATTTTCTGGGTCTAGGATTTTAGTAAGACTTATACGAGTATGCATTTCACACTACCAGATGATTATCAAACACAACAAAAATCTCTTACAATTTCACGAAAATTAAATAACTGATTAATCAATAATATAATGTAATTTATATTTCTATATAATAATTAAATTGTATTTTATAACCTTTTCATTTAAGTATGTAAATAAAAGCAGTATAAAATGCAATAACTTTCTTTTTTTCTATCAAATTTAAGCTAATTTGTGAGAAACAAAACTTGGCATTTATTTACACGACTTCACTAAACTGTCCTCCCTAAGGTCTGAGTTGACTCGACCAAGGACTCAGAACTCAGTAGAACGAAACAGGATGTACAAATGCCAGGATCTAAACCTAACTCTGTAAAGATCTCCATAGATCCATTTACCCATGTATAAACATACAACATGTCCCAGATTGGGTCAGTCAACCGACGCCGAGTGAGCTGTTAGAGCCCCCAAGCCCCATTTTCTGTAATGCCTCTCGGGTCCTACCCGAAAAAGAGTTTGACCTTACAACTTGACCCGCATAGTGCTTACCTTTTGGGTCAATGGTCAAGAACTCTGTTAAAATTTTCTTTGGACTATGAAGCTTTGAAGGTGAGAGGTTAGGTGTGGTTAAAGCGGTTTTATAAGGAGTGGTGGTTGTGTGAAGGGTGTATGGTTTCCCAACAATGGTTTTGGAAACGATGTCACGGTTAGGGATTGATGAGAACTTGTCAGAATGCCGTGCCAAGTCATCCACATAGAGTAAATCATCAATGCGTGCGGTGATATTGAATGCTAGGCTTTCCAACACTCGTGAGTAGCTCTCCAAGATCGATTTCCCAACATCCTATAACACGTGAAACAATTTTCTTTATTATTTTTTAGTTCTTATTTAATCAGGATATGAATTGATCCGTGTATTGTATATATGCATGTATGTAGATATGAATATATGTATGTATGAATATTTACCTTGTTATATTGGATTTTACTCATGTCCAAGGTGGTCTGAGGAAGGGCAGGGAATCTTTGTCTCAAGCAAAGCAAGAGGGTTTCAGCTCGATCCGCTAATGTTTCCCTTTTGTCTGCATCAGCTACCAAATCCTTAACCTTGTCCCATGATGACCTTGAAAACGACCTACTCACCACATTTATAGACTTTGTGTTGGTTTTCCGTCTCCATATGTAGATTGAGGCCTCCACACGGTTTGCAATCTCAAGAGCTTGATGCTCAGAGGACAAATCAAGGCAGTCCAATAGACACTCGGGTGAAAATTGATCCGATGAAATATATCGATGAATAATATCACCTAAGCTACCTTTCGCATTCTGTAAACAAACGATACAAAAGTCAAATAATAATGCAAAGTTTCAATAACCCTTTGAAAAAAGCACCTTTAGATTTCAACTTATACTCTGTTCGTTTCAAGAAGATGTTGTGAAATTTGACTTTCGGGTCAAATAATTTACAGAATTCGTATTTGATACAGAATTTCTCATGAAAATATCTGATTCTAGGATTTAACTGTCCCATGCAGATTGTAACTCGCTTTATAGGACATCCAATATATTCTCTTTTGGAAAGTAACCTTGTCAAAGTTACTCATGTGCCCTTCATCATCACTATACTCAGATCCAAAGATTTCTCTATCTTACACTTATTGGTAGGAATGTAACAAACAGTCGAAACAATTTTTTTATATTATATACAACACCTTGGTTCTGAAACATACATTGAAATTTCTTCTTTCAAAAGTTCACGTTGAAAGGAGTATTTTATAGATCTGTCAAATAGTCAAGAAAATTCCCTAAACTAAGAAAGAAATCAACCTTTTCACGGGAGAAAGGAGTATTTCTTACTTCCCATGTCCTGTAAAGATTTCAAATAGAATAAAAAGTATTGATTTTGTTTTAAAAAGATTCTTGTATTGTCCTTAATGACAGTCCGCTAGATATCAGAAATACTCAAGGAATTTCCCATAGTCCATGAACAAAAATGTTTAACTATTGATTTTGTTATAAAAAGTATTGATTTTGTTGAAGGAATTTCCCAAACAGAATAAAAAGTATTGATTTTGTTTTAAAAAGATTCTTGTATTGTCCTTAATGACAGTCCGCTAGATATCAGAAATACTTAAGGAATTTACTTTCAACAAAGACAAGAGTGGGGAATCTTATGAACTCAAATCAATACGATGAACAAACAGGTAACGAAATGGAAATGTAATAAATGTATTTTTTTTTCGCAAAGTTTAAGAAAAGCTAAGAATCGATCCCATTAATTAGATGATACCTTTGGAAGTGCTTCCAAGAATGACTCGGGAACATTCATATCAGCTAAAGTAATGCTGTTGATAGCCATTGCAGCTTTTAATATCTGATTTGTGGAATCTCGTTTATTTTGCAGATGTTTTCTTGCATTCTCACTGAGGCCACCAGTAGGGACTCGAGGAACTGGCAGCCACCATTTTTCTTTTTGGCGTGGGATAATTTTAACAAAAGATGACGAACCTTCTGCTTCCAAAGCTTGAATGCCTTGATCAACATACCAGAACTCCATTTTTTCAAAACTGTCCAATATTTCCTGTAGCACACACACAAATTTGCTACATTTCAATTTAGCAGTTTATATAAATTCTTTGTATTTTCAAAAAAAAAAGGCAACAAACTGCCTTGTTGTTTATAAATGTGTTTGACTATTAATCAAAGTTATATACTTGAAAAAAACGGTTTATCAAGTACTTACACTTTCATGATCATATCAGTTACATCATTTTTTCTTGAAAATATAATCACATGAACTAACACAAACACCTTTTTTTTTAAAAGAGGACGACCAGAAAATAACACGATGGAGGAAATGTTAAAATTCTCAGCTCTTATTAGTGATTTAAGTTAGGTAATTTAATTAAATTTTGGAAAATGAAGCAAGTGAATAATGTGATATGATCATGACAGTATTAAATATCTACTTGATATCTCTTTTTGCTAGTATGTTATCAAAAAAAGGGAAAGTATGATGACACATTTATCTAGTATGAATAATTTCTAATGGTAAGAATGAGCAACTAGAAGCTACTAGTAATTGATGACCCAAACCAAAACATTTTTATCTTTATCTTTTTAAAGGTGTCATCATTGTTCTCAAACCTACATTGAATTAACAAAGAAAAAGAAGAGTTAAGAATCTCACAAGAAGCATGTTGTCCAATTTACGAAGAGCCGGAAGGTTAACATAAAGATCGGACCGGGGTCTACTAGTCATGACCTATTAAATCATATCACAAGAGACCAAAAAGACAATCAAGTGAGTATAGCATTTCTTAGACAGAAAAGTGGAAAAACTAGCATGAGTTTGAAAATTAGTCAATAAGAACTTGTAAAACAACAATTTTCACCTCGAGCTTACTTCCATCAGGATAAGTCTGCCACGAAGGTATTAACTCCACAATATAATCACTCACACAAAGAAGCCATTCGATTTCTCTTCGCCACATTGATTTCTTTTCAGGGCATAGAGGTTCTAGCCTCCATATTTGTCCAAAAAGTGTGGCTGATTTTTCAAAAGAATTGCAGAAAGCAATCAATATAATAGGTGTTGTAACTGCTGAACAAATTTGCTATCCTTTTTTATTAACCTGTTCTGTATATTAGCTTACCACAAAGATTTGTAATTGCATTCGAGATAGCCAAAGCTGTACAAACACCATTCCCACAACCAGACATATCTTCTCCAAGCAACAATTTTGATAATCTTTCTTTCATCATCTCAATCTCTATACAAAACCCCATATCAAACATGAGGTTATATTAGTCTTCATTATGACAATTACATTCAAACTGCATATCCAAACACCCCCAAAATTATAGTTCAAATCCCACAACAAAAATGAGCATAAGAATCAGCAAACAAAGAAGAACTTAAAATTTAATAGCCTTTAAGTGCTTAATGCGTCTATCAAAAACATAGTTAAACCCAGAATCAAATACAAACATCAACAAATAACAATCAAACAAAGAAACATTCCATTTCGCACAATTTGCTGATTTTGGATCGAAAATTAGAACAAACAAATAGGTATAAACAATACCTGAGAGAGCTGTAGACCCTTGTTTCTCTAATTCTGCTTGACCTAAAAGGGGTTCCTCTGATTCTTCAGAATCGGCACAATGTGGGGTTTCAACCTGGTTCGTCTCTCCGGTTACATCAATGGAAGACGGAGAAGATGACTCGTCAAAGCTAGTGATGAGTTCTTCATTCAAATTAATCTCAAACGACGCCGTTAAATTAGAGCTTGAGCTACTATTTCCACCAAACTCTTTTTCCTCTTCTTCTTCACATGTATCCAAGCAACCCCTTTTTTCAATCTTATCGAAATCAACGACAATAGGAGGTGAATAATCATCATCATAAGCAGAATTATTGACTACCATACCAAAACCTTGCAATGCAGGATCCATTGTTTTCTAACTCATTCAATTCTGCAAGTTAAACAACAGAGGTAATTGGGTTTGTATAATGTAGTTGGATTGTTCTTGGTTGTTGGAGATTGATCCATTGTGAGGTTTGTTGTTATATAATCAGAGAGGGTTTCTTGATGTTTGCTTGAACAAGGCGCCTCTTGTTTGGGTTCGCTATGGTTGCATAATTATGTGTGATAATTTTGAAATTTTGTTCTCAAAGTAATCTCAAGGGAGCGTGTTTGGGATCCAATATGCTAATTATGATTCTTTACTATTCTTCATTATTATTAACAAATGACCAAACTATCCTTCCTCTTATCTATTAGGGCAAGCGTATAGCCCCTTCTGAAATCAAACGGGTTCACTCAGGCTCGGTGGGTACCTTCGGGTACACCACTACAGCCCTTTTGGGGTCCCCCCTTCCATCGTCATTTCGGGTTTGGCAACCCGACGCAAAAATGAAGTTTTCCTTCTTTTTTTTGGTTTTGTATAGAGAGTAAGGAGAGAGAAAATTTTGAGTTGATTTGGAATGAGTGCTACTTGTCTTAACAATTTATCTTCGATTCCTCAATAAATAAATAAATAAATATGAAGAATAATACTATAAAATTTAAACTCCAATTTATAGTCTTTTTAAAATGATAGTTGAACGTTTATAAGCGACTTTTTTTTAAAAAAAAACAAGCATTCTATTGAAAATCTAAAAATAATGTAAAAGAAAATATCTTACAATTAATTTTCTAAGATTTAAGAGCCATGGATATTGTTGAGACAACTTAACTTAATAGTTAATAGAGGGTGATTTGGTAATTGCAGTTTCAAACAAGAATGGGCATACTATTCCTAGGCATGCCATGGTACAACATGATGATGCCAAGAACATTTGTCTCCTTATGGCATGTAATCACAAGAATGGGAATCAATTCAACAAAACATGCAAATCTAATTTAATTTAATTAATTAATTGTACTTAACAATTTATGTTGCATAGAAATTGAGTGAGTTGGTTGACAAGACAATTAAAAGTTCAACTCAGGTCAATAGTATTTTATGTGAGATGATTGGAATATATAAAACAAAATTTGTTGTACACAAAAAAGTATTTATTTGACTAATATTATCCATAAACATATGGACATGAAGTATAGTCAATAAGTTGGCGAGAGTAAAAAAAATCATAATTATTTTACATGATAACTTCTTGTTTTGCATAAATCATCTTCATTTTTAGTAAGAGTTAAACTAGGTTAATCATGTTTGTTTGACTGCAACGTGCTCTTGTTTTCTGACGTAATTAAGTTATATATATATATATATATATATATATATATATATATATATATACACACTAGCATTGTACTCGCGTAATGCAGCGGCAACTAATGTTTTTTCTAGGCAATTTATCCGTTTTTAAAACAGGGATGGTGTGTTTCTTGTCTAAACTATAATGGGTCAATAAAATTTCATATGGATGGTAAAATCCAACAAGAGTGTTGACATTATAATTAGTGGTGAGCATTTGGCCCAGTTAGACCTAACCAAACCGTGACCGGTGCCGAACCCGGACCATTTAACATTAACCGAGCTTGATTATCGCTTCTTAAAAACGGTCTAATTCGGTTCCGGTTTCAAACCAGTTCACTGCCACCGGTTACGGGTAAAGAACCGGAACTTGTTTTGGATATGACTTGAAATGGCTTGAAAGATATTTGAAATTGGAAAAACAAGGTGTTCGGCGTGCAACAGGTGTGCTCGGCGTGCAACAGGTGTGCTCAGCGTAGGGTGTTCAAGGGTGCTCGGCATGGAGCAGGTGGCTTAAGCCCAAAGTCATCCTATTCTGTGTGCGGCGGCTATATTTACTAATTTTGGGCCTAATTAAAAATAAGGTTACTTGTTTAGTTATAAATATCGAAGCTAGGGTTTCTTGTCATTCAACCTTCGTGGTTCATATGCGCCTTAGGGTGACATCTTGTAAACACTTTAGTCATAATAAAGAAGTCTCTGGTCCTGCCCGTGGACGTAGGTCGTGACCCTGACGACCGAACCACGTTATATCTTGGTGTCGTATTTATCTTGTTTTGTTATCCTCATCTTTTAACGCTTGAAGGGTGCGTGTCCTGATCCCTAACATAATCGAGCTGAAATTTTTAAGAAGGCAAAACAATTTCATAATCTGATAACCTAATAGTCTAATACTAATCTATTCAAATTGGAAAAAAAATCATAACACGTGTTTTACTATGAATCATGTGTTATATATTTTCTGTTTTAATTTATTTTGTAGGTTGAACACTTGTTTTCATTCAAGTTTTAGCCATGCATGATGTTATCATGTAACTTTCTACATCAACTCTACTTTATAATATTTGAAGAAGTGCTATGAGGACTATTTTGTTTAAATTTATTTGTCTGAAGGTATTAACTAGTTGTACAAACCGTACAAGAACATGTACCGGTTCTAACCGGGTATTTAACCAAAAAACCGGCATCGGTTTAGTTTAACCGGTCCGGTTTCGGTTCTCAGTTTTTGCCTAAACCTGTTCCAGGTCCGGTCTGGGATGGGCCGGTTTTGACCGATTGCTCACCCCTAATTATAACTCTATGCTATTTTAATTATATTACCCATTTAAAAATCTAAATTTTTTTTTATAAATGTTGGTTATATATTATTTAGATCTAATATTTCTAATTATACGTACATTTTAATAGTTAAGTTAAAACATTTATTACATGTAGAATATTTAATATGAAATGTTTAATTATAATTTTTGTAATTATTAAGTTAATTTGCATTGATTTAATTTTTTAAATATTCTTATTTTGGAAGATTTAGTTATTAAAATGGTACATAAGATTGTCATTAACTCCATCAAATAGTTACTTTATTTAATAGTTTTCATTTAGTTTAATATTAAGGATAAATTAGTAATTTCAAATTACTTAAAATTAAATGATACAAAAGGGCTAAATCTTTTATAAGGTAGTATAGATATATAAGAAAGTTGTATTGATAACCGGTTTTATTATAAAAATCTATGCAATATAGTATTCCAGTAATCAAGTTTAAAAGGTTATGCATTCAAGTATAGATAAGACTATTTACCGACTATAACATTTCGAGTTATTTGACTCAATTCTATTTGAACTAAGTTCAAAATAGTTATGTTTTTTAGATGCTAAATAAAAAGTATATAGTATAGATTAACCAAATTATATGTTAGTAAGTAAAATTGTGAAGTATAAGTAGGTTATGTATTTGTCATTAATTAATTGGTATTTTAGTAAGAATAATCATTTGTCATGATTAATTTTGATCGAGTGGTAGGTAGGCAAGGAAGGATCTACCAAACATATGGTCATACCTGCACATGTTAATAATTATTAATTAGTTAGTCTCTCTAATCCCATCTCAAAGGCATGTTATCTTTCTTTTTGATGAAATACTATACTTTTAGTGTGAATATATATATAAAGAAGGAACAATTCCATTAGTGTAAATATTATAACATAGGAATTATTTAAGTACATGAATATAGAATTTAATTAAATAAGAATTATATGAAAATAAATTCTAGCTAAATCTATAGAAAACTAACACAATTGTGCAGTTATTTCTAGGAAGTCGGCGGCCGCAAATTTTGCAATGTTTGAAAAACTTTGGTGGAGTTGATTTTAGACATAGATGCTTTTTGTTGTTGAAGAGATTAATCTTTGTCTTTGTTGAGTAATATTTCGTATTAAATAAAACGTAATTTTGTAACCTGCTTAATAAGGATCACGGTTACTTTTCTTATAACCAATTGGTTTTAAATTGAAATCCCATAAATTTACAGTCATTTTGATGCCTTACGGTTCTAGTGATTTGGTAGTTTATTATAATGTCTTCTGTTCAGGGTTAGATTGTGTGTTAGTACAACATGATAAAGTCATTGTTTAAGTTTTTCGTCAATTGAAATCACACGACAAAAACTACCAACCCACAATTTTGAAGTAGCCGCAGTTTTATTTGCTCTGAAGTTGTAATGGCATTACCTTTATATCACCT
This sequence comes from Dittrichia graveolens, assembly GCA_038502395.1. Taxonomy (NCBI): domain Eukaryota; kingdom Viridiplantae; phylum Streptophyta; class Magnoliopsida; order Asterales; family Asteraceae; genus Dittrichia; species Dittrichia graveolens. Next base: position 18,108,892 of record JARJIL010000005.1, read on the forward strand.
AATGTGTGGTCTGTACAAACCATAAAAGCTTGCAATACGTCTTTGGCCACAAAGAGTTGAATATAAGACGAACATATTTTGGTTTAATTTGATAAAAGATAATAATTGTGGCATTCATAATCATTCTAGGAAAGAAAATGTTATTGCCAATACCCCTTGTCACAATTGTCGGTTCGGAACACCGAATAGCAACTTTCTTAAACTTAAAGTGGTGTTAGATGTGAGTACACAATTTCTGATTCTCATATTGAGGTGTTACAGGAAAAAAAATATGCAGACGAAAACATCTTGAATTTAAAAGACTGTGTGTGTAAAGACAGTTGTTGACTAAAAACCTTTTAGGGTTGAGTTTATGAGGTAAAGGTTTAGAAAACATTGACGCATAAAGAAAACAAGATCCTATCAAATTGGTTTTGCCAATGATCGATGTTATTGAACAACGGCGGTTGGTTCAAAACTTTGATCCCGCAACACTAAAAGTATCATGCAAAATCTACAAATCATACGAGCCAATTGCTTCGAACATGAGGATATCTAGGAATACGGCCTTTTGTTTACTAACCTTTCCATGCTTTTGAATAGTTATACCATGTTGTTTACATTTAATGCATACAATCAATGCTTCATGCATTCATAGTAATCCGCAAATCTCTTCATGTTTATTATAATAACGTTGGATGTCATTATGCGTTTATTGGCTTCCTCAAATAATTTTTCGAATATAGATCAAACTAAACAATCAATGATGTCTTTAAGTCATCTATAGATACTCATAAAAAAACGCCAAAAGCAATGATGTATGCTAATTGGCGTATGTCGGACATGCATTTTTGAAGAATTCTAAAACCAGGTACACATGAACAATCTTTTTGTTGTTTAAAATATGTAAATGATCGAAAATAGGCTTTTGAGAGTAATTAGAGATACATTCCACTGTTCAGAGGAATAATTATTTGGGTATCCAGAATCTTCATCTAAAATAACTAGGAGGGTAAGGTTTGTCGTAAAAATAATCTTGCACCAAATGTTCATCAACAACATATCAATTTGTACATATGTACTGTCACAAACATTTTTCTCTTTCACATAAATTTTAGTCTCATTTCTTCGATTGTGAAATATAGTTTAAGAATTTGGTTTATTTTATGTAGTATTTGAGTTAATATATGTGGTATTTATAGAAGATATATTGTAATGTTAAAAATAAATTGTAATTGTTGCAACTTTGTAGCCGTTAAAGATAAAATTCCAAATTTAAAATACGTAAATCTAGTGATTGTTGTCATGTGGATGACAAGTAGGCAGTGACGACGAATAAGGCATATTGAAAACAACGTTGTTATGACTTGTGATGGATATGATCGGACGTCTTAGTAGGAATGCTCTCAAAGAATATATTTGGAATAAAAAGAAAAAGAAATAGAAATACTAAAAACAATCACGAATATTGTTGACTAGAGTAAGAAACACTTTAATACCGTCATATATGGAGTAAGGAACACTTTAATACCGTCATATATGATATGTATACGGCTAGCTAGCTAGCTAGGCCATAGTAACATTGGTTGTTGTATATGGCTAGCAAATATGTTCCAGTAATGTTGACAGTTTGACCCATCGATAGTTACTTACTATTAGTTAGTTAATAATAATATATGGTGAAACAATTAATTAAGAATATACGCATGAAAAGCCAATAACCACCTGAAATTAATTAACTCAACCAAGTGTACGTAACTAGTTACGTACGCACGTACCATTCTATATATATAACAACCAATTTTATTTTATTATTCCAAATACCATGCTAACACTTCAATTTTATTTTATTATTCTTTTTTATTTTTTGTGATCGAATTAACAGCTAGCTAGCTGTAGAATCTTAAATTATTAATTAATTTGGTAAATTTAGCCACCACCCAACGACATGATTTGCTAAATATATTTGGCTTCGCTGTTAAGGTTGAGTTGTTGGTTAGATATGATATATACTACTATAGATAGATAGGCAACATAACATGCAAACACCTACCTACCTTAATCAGTTAATTGTAGTGCCGGTAGATCTAACCTAACTAAACATATCTACGTACGTACGTACTGATGCTTACCTCTCAACAAACTCACTCTTTATGTTTTCAAATACGTCATATATATAATCAATATGTTATTGCATTTTATATATATATATATATATATATATATATTCTTACATCTTACCCGCGTAATCCTAAAGTGACAAATAGTTTTTGTTTTACAATATGTCATTTTAAAAAATGTAATGATATGTTATTCGTTCGATTTAAAGTCATGAAAAAAGTTTCTACAGTAACATATTCGTTTTTTTCAAATTTTTTTTATTTATATCAATTATTTTATTAATTTTAAAAATAAATTCTAAAAAACATTAAAATAAGAAAAAAGATTTATATTAATGAAATAATTAAGGAAAGAGAAGTTAATAAAATTTTGAAAATTATGTTGATGTGAATGGATAATTGTGTTTGTATGATAGAGTGTGTTAGTGTAGGAGAATATATTTTAAATAAATAAAAAGTTAAAGTAAATTATGAGAGAGAATGAAATTGTTAAATATTAAGTGAATGTGATTAATTTAGATAAAAAAGGTCAATATTTTATTTCGATTGAATTTAATATTAAATGATTTATATAATAGTATATAAGTATAGATATATATATATATATATGTGTGTGTGTTGTCTAATTTAATCACATTAGTTTCTTAATCACAAAAGTCTTTTGCCTAGCGCTATTAAAATATAACTAATATCGTACCCACCAAATGTTGTGGCAACAACTAGTTCTGTTTTATAACATATCGCTTTCAGAAATGTAATGATATATTATTCACGTAATTCAATGCCATAAAAAAGTTTTCGTGAGTAACATGTCCGTTTTTTCAAATTTTCTTTTATTTGTATAAACTATTTTATTAATTTTAAAAATAAATTATAAAAGACACTAAAATAAGAAAAATATTTATATTTATGAAATAAGAAGAAATAAGTTAATAAGATTTTAGAAATTATATTGATATGGGTAGATAATTGTGTATGTGTGAGACTATATTCTTGGGAGAGTATATTTTAAATGATTAAAAAGTTAAAATAAATTAGGAAAAGAGTAAAATGGTTAAATATTGAGTAGATGAAATTAATTTAAATATAATGAAAGGTTAAGATTTTATATTGATCGAATTTTAAGAACTGTTAAAGTTAAGGAGGAGAGAGAATATTAAATTATTTATATAGTAGTATAGATTTAAGATGTTACTCTTTTCTAAAAGAGCAAATTGTATGAAAATACAATGAATTTTGTCTTAGTTACCATAGTATACAACCAACTTTAATTTTTTAAAAATAATACAATTAACTTTCATAATCTTTTTATTATATGTAAACAACTGTTTTATGTGTCTGTTTTGTATACAATGAATTTTGTCATAACTTTCATAGTATACAACAAGCTGCATACAATGTGAGGATTATGAAAGTTTGTTGTATTATGTTTAAGAAAATAAAGTTTTTTTTGAAAGGCTAGAAGAGATGTATTATCATAAGCAAAAGGTTACATATGGTCCGGTATAGCATCTGAGTAGGATGCCTTACACAAAAATACACCAAATAAGGGAATAGCTATATGAAAACTACCAAAATAATCTAGGCATTCAAAGGATTAACAACCCGATTGTTCCAAGTAAGACTACTTTTCCTACAACAATTTTTAAGCCAGAATAAGAACATATGTTGAACCTCCATGAATATATCTTTCCGTAGCAGTGTAATTTGCCCTTTCTTAAATTAAGGATTCAAGTCTTTGTTGTAAATATAAAATAGAAGGTTATGTGTATATGTTTACGGTTGAAAAAAATAAAGTAAAAAGTCATTAATAGATAATTAGCTCTTAGATCATGAAGATATAAGTAATAAGTTCATAAATCGATCTATTTACTTAAAAATCATCAAGACATAGCTTTTAATTCTAAAACCCAGTTATTGTTTTTTAAGCAAAAGAATTAACTCATTAGAATAAGTCTTAAAGATTAAGACTCTAAAAACCATTTAGAGTATGTAACTAACTTCTTCTAATATAAATAAAATAATAACCTTTATTAATTTAATTAAAATATCTTGACTCTTTAGTTAATTAAAATTAAATCCTATTTATTTATTTTATTAACATTGAAAGTCTAACTTTGACTTTTCATAGTCAAAATTGAAAACTCAATTTTTAAAATTTAATTTTAATAGGAGATAAGGTAGTTAGTAAAAAACTATTATTTAAATTTTAATATAATAATATTATTATAAATATTAGTTACATTATTATAAATCAATTTAATTTTCCAACTTAGTTTTGTTTTTAAATTTCATTTTCATTTAAAATAAATTTAATTTGTGTTAGAATTATTATCTAATTCAAACTTTTAATCCACTACATTAATTTATGAATAAATATTCAAATTTTTTTTATCATCATCTACGGTTATCATATGATACAAATCTCACCATAATTAAATTTTACATTATTTTTAAAGTTATCATCAATTACTTTTATATGTCAACTAACTTTAATATAAAACTTTTTTAGTTTCCAAGAAAGTCTCATATTAAGTTTTTTTCGTCGATACAAAACAATTATATATTTAAATAAACAAATATAAATAACAATTTTAGAGTAACCCGTGTATTTACACGGGCATTTAAACTAGTTCTTATTAATATACTAGATGATGAGTCAATATACAAACACATTTAAACTAGTAATCACACGAGTAATTATAACTATTTATATGACATTAATATTATATGTTCGTTTAGTTAAATATATGATTGTTTTGTATTAGCGAAAGAATAGCCTATTCTCATACTTTCTTAAAGTTAAAAGAATTTTATATTAAACTTAGCCGACAACACATGAGTATTTAATATAGTTAGCAGAGTTGTGTTTAATAAAGTCCATGTAAAAAACATAGTCTTAAAATTTTAACATTCAATCACAGGTGATTCAGTATACAAACACATTTGATTTGTAAAAACATCATATGTGAATTACCAAAATGTCACTTCGTCCAAATTTTTAAAATACAATCTGGACTATTGATATCATTGATTCAAAGACTAAAACTATTTTCTTAGGACTATGAATTAAGTATAAACTATATTGAATATTCTTTATAGTTAGTAATATTAAAATATTATTTAAGAGATTGATATAAATTCAAAACGAATACAAATAATAGCTAATTTATATTTACTAAATTAAATGAAGGTGGGTGCCGAGGTTTATATAATCAATTAACCATGGCATCTATTTTTAGTTGTCTTAAAGAGGGGACTATAAATAAGCAAGTCAAGGTGGTTCGTCGAAAGTTCATGATGACTCATCAACCTAGTCATGCTACTCTGCTACGTTCGTGATAGTTGCATCATTGTTGTTCTCCATGATTCCCGTTCTTCGTTGGGGTGACGCCCATCACGCGCCAACCACATTTTCTTTTGACCAGATATGCAAGAAAGTTAATTGTAGATGGGTCTATTGATATCAGTTAATGATGACAATTTTGACATCACAAAAAGCCTGTCATGAACCCCAAATAGGTCCAAAAAAAGGCAAACATGAAGTCAACATGGAAAAAATAAGGTCGGGATCGGGTCTAACTTACAACCTGATTGATCAATTTAAGCATAAAACTGTGAAATTATAAAATTGAAACCAAAATCAAGAGAAATTGTGGTGTTGAGGGTTCTTAATGACCGCATCATGTTTTCAATATTACAAATCAAGAGACCTTGTATTGTTGAGGGTTCTTAATGACCGTATCATGTTTTCAATGCATGTATAATGCATTAGAGTTTGCAAATAATTAGTTAATTTAGTCGATAGTTATTGTTTGATAAATAATATTGTTGCATATCATGCTTACAAAATTTAAGGGAAGAAATAAATTAATAATAGTATTCATGCATGATAAACAATAATTTTTTAAACAAATGGTTTTCACTATGTTGGATACACACACACCCACTATGGTGATCAGGTTGTTGTTACTCATCATCGCCGCCGCCGACGTTGCTTAATTGTTGGTTGTTGTTCATCATCCCATCGTCGCCACTTTTGGTGTTCTTTTCTGCCACCGCCTTGCTTCAAAATCGATTGTGGGTTGATGTTTATCCCACCATCGATGCCGCTGGTTTGCTTCTTAGACACTGGCGCTTACATAGCCCCAATCGCTGCTTCTGTAGCCTCCAGTCACTGTTTATGTTGTTGCCATTTGCTGCTTGCGTCCACTTAGGTTTTGCACCTACCCTTTTATAGTTCTTTTTCTCCTATCAAATTTGAGTTGATGAATCTATTTGTTTCAATGAACTTTATAAATTGTAGTTTTAGTAATTGTTTGTTCATCAGATTCAAGTTTATGAATCTAATTTACATGTATTTTACTTTTGTACATCATTAATCAATTAAAACTACTTGTGCATATGGATTTCTTATTTTACTTTTGTTCGTTGGGATTTCTTAATAGTGTTTTTACATGTCTTGTTAAATGTGGTAGGGTTGAATTTTCTATTTTCACAATTGAAATCTGAATTGAGTATTCCTAGTTGTGCATCATCTTTTTAAAGGATTCTATCTACCGTTAAATCTAATTTAAATGTTCCTGATTCTTTATGCATCAATATGTAATTCATGATTTCTTGGTGTGCATCTATATAGTTGATGATTTCTTGTTGTACATCAAATCTCTTGGTCCGTTGATAGTACACTTTTTGAATTTTAAATCACTGTTTTCAAGTGTGAAATCTAATTACGTGATTTTAGGAGGTGGTTAAATAATCAAAAGACTATTATACCCGTAACTAACCGATTATAATTAATTAATTCTAAAAAGAAAATTAGTTATAAAAAATGAGATCTCTGATAAATCTAATTGTCAAGATTTCTCCTTTACAAATTCATCAAAACAAATAGTTTGATTCATCAACTCAAATCTGATAGAAGAAAAAGAACTACAAAAGGGCAGGTGCAAAACCCAAGTGAAAGATAAAAAGGACTGCAATGTTACGCATGCATCAAATGGCAGCAACGCAAGTGGCAACACAAAAGTCACCGGAGGTGATGCAAGTAGTGACGGAGGCTACGCAAGCAATGGCGGCGTCAGAGAAACAAACCAGCGGCGACAATGGGGTGAGTAACAGCAACCCGATCACCACTGAGAAGAGATGGTGGGCGGTGACTTTTAGGTTTTCGGTTACGTGAATTTAAATTTCTTAAAAATGGAATTAAGAGATGGCAGGGGCGATTATTATGGCTTGGAGAGAGAGTTTTATAAATTACCTATAATACCATTAAACTATATTTGTCACATGTCAATCTAGATTTCTCCTTATTCTTTTTACATTAATATTCTTTTTATTTGAACCAAACTATATATATATGGTTGGGTTATAGAAAGAGGTAAGTAAAGGAGAGATAGAAAGAACAATACTTTTAATTTTTATCATAAATATCTCAAATAAATAATACTCCCCACAACTGTCGGCACTTCTAATTTTTATATGGGGCATTTCACAAATTTAGTCACTAAAAAGAACAATACTTTTACACAACATCAAGCTAATCAATCGTTATTGCAAAAAAACTTCAGCGGACAATTAAAAAATGGGCTTCATAAGTGATTTAGCTTCCCTATTCTCGGTTTTTAAGCACACTATTAGTCGCATTTGGTATAAAGCTAAAATCTCATATTGTTAATCGCATTTGGCATTAAAAAGGGTTTCCATAAGTGATTTAGCTTCCATATTCTCCGGAACCGAATACGAAAGTTTTAAACCTAAAACCCGAATGGATCAAATTTTAGGTTATCCGACTAAAAACAAACTAATAACCGAAAATGGAATACCGATTAATCGGATTATTCGGGTACAAATTTTTTTAACGAGTTCAACGAAAGTTGACGATGCATTAGTTTTGCGAAAAAGCGGGTCAACCCGAGACACGACCCGAACCTAACTCGAAATAGAGTGACACGAACCGAATCTGACACGAAACTAAATTGGGTAATAAAGGGGTGACACAAAAATGACATGAAAATACGTTGACACGAAAATGATACGACCTATTAACTCGAACCCGACCCAAAATTGATAGCCCTGGTTCTATACGAAGAAGAAATCCGACCTACTTGCTCAAATATCTCAAAATTTAGGTTGAAAGGGACAACTTGATTGCATAGACCATCTAAGGTCATTGTGTGGGTCATCAAAAACTAATCACTCTCGTGTAGGTTTTTACACATTACACGTTCATATTATCATTGCAGAGATCATATTCCAACACTAAGCAGCCTTTTGTCTAATACAAACCTTTCTTAACTAATTTCATATATATGTATGTCATATAATTTTTTATTCGGATACAAGCTGAATAATAAGTTACTATATATGTTTTGGCTTTGCATGCCACGTACACTACATAAAAGTGGAAATTAATTAAAGATAATTAAACATAAAAATGATAGGAAAACAAACAAGGCTGGGCGCATGAGGTAGTAATACATCATGCATTATTGATAGTACCAGCTAACAGCGTGTGTGTGTATATATATATATATATATATCGATTAGTGCTTGTCTTTGACGATGGTGACGGGACAAGGTGCATTCGTGATCAAGTAGTTCGTGACGCTTCCTAGTATTATCCTGAAATATTGATGTCGTAACATAAACTAAAACAATAGAAACATATATACAGCAATACAAATATAAAAGTAAATCATATTTTGATGTAAGTAACCCTAGCTAATCTAAACAATAGAAAATTATATCACATATTTTATATATATTTAAACATAATTATGATTTAAAACTTTGTGAAAAAGATTGGTGTTACTCATGTATCTAACTTAGGTGTTGTCACACTCACATAGTTATATACATGTTTAATGAATATTAATTTTGTTATTTCAGTATTTGCTTATTAAAAAGGTACGTATGTGATTGTAACAGCACCTAGCTAGCTTAGGCATCAAAGCTAGGTACCGCTAGCAGCTTATATATCTTTTGCTCTAAAACTATATGTTATTTTGAATCTTCTTGAATTAAAATTAATGTCTCTTGATCAGGTCAACGAACAAATTTGGTTCCGACGCTAGAACCATTCAAAGTTTACATACAATTAATTCCGTTATTTTAGACACCAGAAAAATGAGATATTTGTTTGAAATTTTGAATGCCAAAACTTAAGAAAATCGATATTTGAGTATTTGACTGTGTTTAATGATTTGAATATGCGTGTCCAATGGTAGCAAATTCAAACAAAACGAGGGTAGTTTTGGAAGTTTATAAATATTTGTTTCGGCCAAAAACGTATTAATTGATATGAGTTGTGTTAAATAAACTTTATATAAAATATATAGTTCTAAAATTTTAATATTCAATCACAGGTGTTTCAATATACAATCATATGTGATTTGTAAAAGCAACACGTGTAAATTATGAAAATGTCACTCCGCACAAATTTTTAAAATACAATCTGGATCATTGATGTTATTGATTCAAAGACTAAAATTAATCGCTTATGACTATGAATTAAGTATGGACTATATTGAATATTATTCTAATATATATATATATATATATATATATATATATATATATATATATGAATTATCATCCGGTATTAACTTTTGAAATGTAAATTTGATATATCGTATATATCGACATTTATATACAAGGGGAGGGGAATCCTTTTCTTAATTATATATATTACTAACTATATTAAATACCTCTGTGATACATGAGTTTATTTATAAAATAATAAATATTAAACATTAATAAAAATATATTAAATAATCATAAAACACAAAGGAAATGCGAATTAAAAAAAACGACAAATGTTATCAACACTCAGACCAGCGGTGGAAACATCGACTTAAGGGGAATGCAAATGTGACAATAGGAACGTGGTATCATGATACGAAAAGACGTGATAGTATTTCTTATACAAGTCATCGATCATTATTGTTATAATTAACGCTAATAAGGTTAAGCATTTATCGATTATAATTAAAACAATTAAAATGCTTATATAATATATTAGAATAATAAAACTAAGAATTTGGTTGAATATGATATTTAAAAATATTATAAAGAGTAAATATGATAATTATAAATTTAAGACAAGTAAATACGTTATTTTAAAGTTTAAAAAGGATATATATAAAATTATCTCTAATAATTTTGATTTAAATTAAGATTAAAATTGAATCCAATTTTGATAAAAAAATCAAAATGGAATTTTAATTTTTATTAAAATGTATGATTAAGATTTAATAATAAAAAATTTCATCTAAAATCCAAAGGTTAAGACTATCTAATAGATTTTATTATAGATGGTCTTTTATTTAGATTAGAAGATTGTGCGATCACATTAACCTTTAATTAATCAATGTAGTTGTGTGGATATTGACGTATCGTTATGTTCTCCAAATGGCTAAGACGAAGGTCATGTGCAACACTATAAAAACCCGATCGTAAACTTGAATTCAAAATTTTAAAACAATAAAATTGATAGCTGGCTCGGTCTCGATGCTTAACTAAACCAAGTCATTCCTATTAAAGTAAAAGAATAAGGGAATACGACGTATGTAGTTAGTAATACCTAACCTGACTAATGTCACATTCACAAAACACTTTAAATTAGAGGTTTTTTTTTAATTTCAACAATTAATCATTTAAGTGTTTGCAAGTGTATAAACACTCACTATTAGGATTGCTAGTTGCACACATCATATTCTCAAATAATAAGGGTATGGTGTTTAATTTACAATTATTGCTTTTCATGAATTTTGCTCATTAGAGAGAGTTCTACCATGTGGGTTATCAAGCCAAGACAACTAGCGAGCTACTCGAAATCAATTCGGTTTAAGTTGAATCGAGCTTGAGCTACTCAAGTAGACTATCAGTCAAGCTCAAGTAATAAAATACTTGGCTCGCAAAGCTCGCGACCTTTATCGAGCTTCTGCCATTTTCATTTCCACCACTTATTTACATTTGCATAATCATAATAAATTTTACTTGAGTTGAGTCAAGTCAAGTTGAGCTCAAAAGTAGCGACTCAAGCTTCAAAGTGTCGAGTCCAGTAATAACAAATTACGATTTAATGTATTAATTCCCGCAGTCGAATCGAGTCGAGTCGAGCTCAATAGTGTCTGTTAGCTCATTGAGTTCAAGCTCGAGCTTAAAAATAAAAGCTCGGTCAAGCTCGAGTTGAGTTTCGACTTTTCTAATCGTGTCGAACTCAAGCTTAGCAATGTCTCGACTCGACTTGGCTTGATTATATCTCTTCTACCACAATCGGTTTGAAAAGAAGCAATAAAAAATATTAGGGAAAATACCTCTTGAGAGCACTCAGTCCTCTGCTACCCATGACCAATGTATCCAGCTTTAGATCTTCAATCGCTTCGATCAGCTTCTCCCTTGCATCTCCCCAGTACAATTTGGTAACAATTTGAATCTGATCATACAATACAAATTTAAAATTATTAGGTCCAAGAATCTGCCGAACCAAATTAGCTTCATTAATTTATTGATCTACACCTGTGTTTATTGATTAACATTAAATACATATAATCATTTCTCTTGCATAGTTAAAATTCGTTATAAGAAAAGGAAGTTGATCGGATGGTTTAAATTCGTTCCAATAATTTAAAAATCTCGAATCTAGATCTGGTTGTTATCGTCAAATGGATTGGCCGAAGGGTGAAGTCAAACTCAATCGAATTTGGCACCAGGAATTGGTTCAATGGAAACAAGTTTCTCATCAATCCAAAAGGCTGTAAATCAGTGTCAAAAGTTTGAATCTAGAACAACAAAACGTTTGAAGTTCGATTAAATTGAAGACACCGAAGATCGAAGAAGATGCAAAGTGAAAACCTCTTTCTGTCTAGCGCCAGTATCAAGCATATCAAGAACATCAATATCCGTCTTCAGGTCGTACTTGGCCATTACTTCCGGATCCCGGGACTCCACCAATGGAATCAAGGCTAATCTCAAACCACAAAAACCAAGTCAATACACAGTTTGGTAAACAAAATCGAAACAATAGAGTGAGAATCGGTGGATCGAAGCTTACGAGAGCCGGAGGTCTCCCAGAGTTTGTTCCGTGATTCATCGCCGGAATGAGATTTGATATGGATGATGTAGAAGGTATCACCTTTGTCAGCTAAGTTATCAATTGCCCATTGTAAAGCAGCTTTGCTGCTCTTGGAGAAATCCATCGCCACACCTATCTTCCGATCCTTCACCATACTCTCTCGGAGATCGGAAACACTAATTGACAAGAAGAGATCAGGAATTGTTAATCAATAAAGTGTAGGAAAACAGAGCACAAATGAGGGTTTTCTATTTCTTTTTCCTCCTCTTTTGATTTGATACTTTTCTTTGCCTTTATAGACATGTAAGTTCGAAAGAATACGTGCATAGTTTTGTATAAAAACGAAACTGATTTAAATACATAAGGCCTAAAGGGTATGCGCAGTCGTCAACGGTATGTTCTCGAGTTAATATTTGGAAGGAGAGAGAGGGGAAGAGAAGGAAACCATTAAGGATGTGTGTTTTTAAGTTTTTTTAAAAGGGGAATGGGAGGGGGAAAGAGGGATAATTTTATCATTTTTACTCTTTAAAATCATCCTCCCACTTTTGGGATGATTGGAAGGGGGAGTTTTTTAAGCCTTCCCTTTCCTTCCCATCCCTTTCCTCCCCTTCCCTTCCCCTCCCTTTTCTTCCCTAAAAAACTCGAGAACAGGCCGCAAGGGAAGACGTTAGGGGTGTTTTTAAAGAGCATACGAGGTGCGATTGTATAGATAGCATTTTAAGAGAGACCTAACTTTTTATATACATGCTAGCATATTACCCGCGTAATGCGGCGACGATAATCATTTCATACTCGATAACATGTCCGTTTTTAATAACGTAGGGTATGGTATACATGCACTATGACGACATCGAATAATTTTTATTAAACATGTCCATTTTCTTTCCCTATTTTCCATTTTATTTATTTTCTTATTATCTATCAACTCTGTCGTTAATTTCTAAATTATCTTTTGAAAAACAATAAAATAAGAAAAAATTCTTTACTTATAAAATAAGATGATAAAAACATATCAATGACTTTGAAAATTGTGTTGATTTGAATGAGAATTATGTAGGTATGAGATAATGTATTGGTGGCCAGGTTGGTGTTTTTTAAAAAATGTAAAGATATTTAAGAATATATTGCTATTTTTCTATTACTTAAATTTTAAGAGTTTAAGTAAAATAATGTTAAATATATTATAAATTAAACTTTTTCTTTTACTTATACGAGTGTTTATAAATTCGTGTTGCATGTTATAAAGTTTATGAGTTTTAGTTATACGAATTTTCTAATACTTCAATTGAAATATTTGCTATATGATAAAATATTTAAAATAATATTTCTATGGGGTTTTTTATTTAATTTTTAATTTGTTTAATATCTTATAAATTTAATTTGCATTGACTTGATATTTTTAAAAATTATTTTTTTATAGAAATTGTAGTTATTAAAATGGTATTCAATGGTTTCCTTTTAGGTTTAAATGAGGGTTAAGTTAGTAATTTCAAATTACTTAAAATTTAAGAGATTAAGACATTTAGGAGAGAGTACTAAATGCTTTATATATTAGTATAGATATTATATATAGGGGGCAAAATGCATGAAAATACAATTAACTTTGTCTTAATTGTCATTGTATACAACTAACTTTAAATTCTTAAAAATAATACAACTAACTTTCAAAAAAATTTCATTGTATGCAAACAACTTTTTTCTGTGTCTAGTCTTTAGCTATCATTGTATACAATAAACTTTTCCATAATTTCCATTGTATACAACAACTTGCATACAATGAGAAGATTATAAAAGTTGATTGTATTGTTTTTAAAAAAATAAAGTTGGTTGTATACAATGATAATTAAGACAAAGTTCATTGTATTTTCATGCATTTTACCCTATATATAGAGATAATGTTATAATTTTTTTATGCCGTTTAATAAAATAGAATTAGAATATTATGAAGCCCATATTTAAAACAGTAATTCTATAAGCACAAAAAAAATACATGTTAGGAAAACTCATTCATCATTCGTGAATCGAAAAGAAAATATGAGACGTCGAGGTCAAAACAGAAATTTACAACATTCGACCCACACCTCAAGTCAGGTTTGTTTAGATGTGTATAATAGTTTAATGTTTCAACTATCAATTGTTTGTGTATGCGATTATTGCATAGACAATCTTGTTGACTATTCTAGTAATAGTGACTATTCCAATAACGGTAACATCTGCAGAGATAAGTTTCTTAAAAATTAAGTAATTGAAGTCCAACTTACTATCCAGAATGTCACAACTCACAAGAAAGATTTAATAGATTAATAGTGATAGCTATTGAGATCGATAAAGTGTTGACAATTAGGAGTTTATTCATACTTTGGTTCCATTAATGTTACGAGAACTTGACAATTCAAGTAACTATATAAGATAAACTATTTTATTATTGTTTTAATTATTAAAATATCGTTGTATTATTGAATTTTTGCTTGTATGTGTGTTTGTTTAAAGGGGCCATTTTTTCTTCGGAGAGGGTCTAAAAAATCCACTAGACGCCCTTGGACCCTTCAACCTCACAGAAAACCGCCCCTCCAATCCACGGCTCCTCCTCCTCGTAGTTTGGTGAACTGACATTTATTTTCTTTTCTATCTTTTTTTTTCAAAATAAATTACCGTCGATGTGAGGGGGAATGATGGTGGGATAGAAAGGTTTGATAGTGGGTTAGAAGGTTGAGAAAGATAATGGAAGAATGTAAAGATGTGCTAATGTTGTAAGAATGATGAGAGGTTGGAACTTGGAAGCTCCATAGAGCATAGTCAAATAGATGTTTGATAATGTAGTTTTACTTTGTCTTTAATTTGAGTAGACGGTTAAAAACAGACCCCTACCACCATCCTCTTTATTTGTTGGGGAACAAGACACCCGCCATCATCAAAGAAGAAGACTACCACGTGCGACAAATGATGAGAGGTGATAGATGGGGTTTCTTTTCTTTATAGTTAAGGTTAGGGATTTTGGTGCCGATTCGAAGAGAGGAGGAAAGGGAATTCACACAGAAAAAGAAAGAGTCATACGTTGAGATTGGCTCCAAGAGAAGGCTACTCATCACATCTTTAAATGGATTTCTCCAACCCATTTCTTGATTATTATGGAATTAACCATGAAACCTAAACTAAGGTGAGTTAAACATAATCACAATACCAGGTTCGATGAAACAAGTTGAGTTTTTGTGAATCGATTGTTTGTTATCGAAGAATCAGAGTAGAAAAGGTAGCAGGCAGCAAACAGAAAATGTTTTATTTTGATGAAGGTAGCAAGCGTATATTGAAGATGAACAAAATCTATGATTGGGTTTCGTTTTGTAAATCTAAGCTTAAATTTGGTTTTCATTTTTTGTTGCAAAACTAAATTTGAATGATCATCATGGGATTCAATTTGTTCTTCATCTTCATCTAGGTCTGTGTTTTGTGTTCATAAGTTCTTCATCGTGATGGTGGCGGTGGTCGTGGAAGGGGAGGTGGAGAGAAAATGGCGGTGAGGTGAGAGGCTGAAAGAGAGATATTGTGAGAAAGGGAGGGTGATGGTGGCGGTGGAGTAATGATGGCGGTGAAGAGAGAGTTAGAGAGAGAGAGAGAAAGAGTCACTTAGAGAGAGAGAGAATTGTGTAGGTAATTAAATAGGAGAGAGGAGACAGATATCACGAACCAAAAAGGTAATTAACTCTAAATATTACATGGCGTCCTTAGCAACCTACATAAGAGCAAAAACCCTTACAAACACTCATAAATCTAAGCTTAATAACCCACCACCACCATGGACCTCCGCCACCACCGTTGTATATAGCCACCACCTCCATCACCACTAATGCCACATTTGTCTTGGGTTGCTTTCAGTCATTAGATCTATCTCTAATACAATCATCTCAAGCATATCGTTTAACCATCATCATGACATCTTTTGATTGCCAGATTTCGCAACAAGTTAAACATGTTTGTCTTTATCACAAGAATGTAGATGTGTTGACCACCACAAACAACACTACACACTTCACAAGACTTGCCGATCCTAAAGTATATATGAGCTTGTTGAGACGAGGGTTATGCAGTGTAAAACTGTAAAAACTGAATTTTTTAGTTTTAATTAATGAAGATGATTAGTAATCTTAGTAATTTTGGATGGGTAGCCTTCTCTTAGTAATTTTAGTTTTAATTAATGAGTTACAACTAATCTATTCAAATTAACTAAATATGAGGAATTTTAGATGAGTTGCAACTAATCTATTCAAATTAAATAATACTATTATTTTAGATGAGTTACAACTTTCGAATTTTACTAAATAAGTGAATATTTGAGGAATTTTAGATGAGTCACAACTAATCTATTCAAATTAAATAGGGTTTAATTCACTAAAATGTATCTAAGTTGTCACATTTTGCTATTGTGTGTATCGGACTTCAAAAGTTTATATTGTGTGTATCAAACTTTTAATTTGTTGCTATTCTATGTATTTTGGTTATATAAAATAGGAAAAAACGTACAAGTTTAGTGATATCGCGCTAAATATATATAAATATCATGCGATATCGGGTTGGTTTTAGCCGGAAAACGTGCATTTAATTGTAAAAAGGTATGTTTACCGTTTCTTTTATGTTTTGCAGGCTAAAAAGGCGAAATATTTAAATAATCAAGAAAAATAAATAAAGCCTGAGGAGTCGAGAAAGTAAAAAGAAGTCGAGAAAAATAATTGGGCCGAAGAAAGAAATCAAGGAAGAAATAAATGGGCCCAAATGAAAGAAGAAAGAAATAAAAAGAAAGAAAGAAGAATAAGCCCAAAAGAAAGCCCAAGAAAAAGAGTCCACCGGCTGCCAAAAGAGGCGTCGCGGCGCGACGCACTTGTTCGTAGCGGCGCGACGAAGCTAACCAGATAGAGCCTATCTCCTTGCCACGTGCCGTCGCGGCGCGACCGAAATACCTGTAGCGGCGCGACGCGAAAGGGTGACGCCGGCTTCGAAATTTGAAAGAGTTGGGATCGGGTTAAAATGCCTCGTCGCGGCGCGACACCCCTGTTTTCAGAAATCTATTTAAACGAACTTCCAGATCTGAAACAGGGTTAACCACCCGATTTCTTCCACCATTCCTCTGCTAAATACATCCCTTAACACATCCCAGCAAGCTTGAGCTTGGATTTGAAGATTTGGAGCATAACTTTGAAGATTAAAGGCTTGGAATTCTTGCTTTTTACGGTTTTTTTACTTCTCTTCTGTTTTTAATGTTTAATCTTGATTTCCAGAAGTTGATTATGCTTGTAATAGGCTAGGTTTTCTGTTTTCCTCCCTAGAGGAGATGAAACTCTATCAAGTTGGTTAATTTTGTATCTTTTTGACTTTAATGGCATTATATTTATCTTTCAAGTCTAATCAATGATCCTAGCATGTTTTAATTTTGTTTTTGATTTGTTTAGAATCTGAGTTGATGTAAATTGGAGAACCAATCAATTTATAAGACTTTAATCAATGCTAATTAGGACCAATAATTAGTGTTGACTAGTGTTTGATCAAAACCTAGGGTTAAACAATCAAGATAGGAACTTTAATGTGTTAGAATTGATATATGATGACTTTCATGTGTTAGTTAAATGATTTGGTAACTTAATCAATCATTAAAGATTAGATCTTGATAGATACGAACTTAAGTATGCTTAATTATGTAGTTAATTGATTTAATGACCAATTTATTAGTTAAATGCATGATTAGATAAGTTGGATACTCGGATCAAAAGTCTAACAATATAGGAATCGGTATAGTCTTCATTAATTGTCCATTGCATTGATTTTGATTTATAAAACCAACTTGAAAAGGGTGGAATTGAATCTAGAGAGGGAAGCCTTTTAAGTTGATAGTTTAATCCATAAAAGTTGCTTGTTTTTTGCTTAATTGGTTGTTTTTGGTAATTTAGTAGTGTTAGTAGTCACTTAGAATAATAAAGTTTTAATCTTGATAACAAATTCCCCTTAATATAGTTTAATTGCTTTAGTTTAGTATTTTATTGCATTTATTGAGTTTAACTGTGTTTATTTGGTTTAATTAGTTTGTGTTAGTTAATTTGATAAAATCAGTTTAGCTCCCGTTTCCCAAGAGTTCGACACCCTTCTTACTAACTATAATACGAAACGATTAGGTACACTTGCCTATTCGTGCGGTTTTTAGTAAATAATTCGGTGAAATATAAATTTAAAACTGGTACGCTACACGCACATCATTTAGTATATATAAATATATAATAGAAAATTTAATACACACAATAGTGACAAATTAAAAGTTTGATACACACAATAAAATATTTTTAAGTCTGGTACATACAATAGCAAAATATGACAACTTGGATACATTTTGGTGAACTAAACCCAATTAAATAATACTATTATTTTCATGATTTACATTTCATGAAAATCGCTTTGCAACTCCATGATTCACATATGCTATGAAAATAAGTTTTGTTTACAATTGTTCTTTTTATTATAGTCATTAATTTTAGAGAATAAACAATCTCCTTCATCTACTCAAAAGCGACCTTCATTGGAAGAGAATTTAAAAGAAACGAAGAAATCAAGAGTGATTCATTCTACACATGACAACTCTGTTTATAACAGTTCAATAACGACTGAAAATGATAGAACAAGTTCACGGATCTTTTAAATGATATATCTAACGGTGCGTTTAATTTCAAATTAGAAATTAGTTCAAAATTTACATAAAGTCCAGTAGATTTATATTCATTTTATATACTTTATGATGAATATATATATATATATATATATATATATAGGGTGAGGTTATTCATAGAACCTAAAGAACAAACCTGGTGATGACACGTGGCATCAAAAGTAAGGACAAAACTAAAAAAAGAATTACAAATTAATACTCATACCCCTCTCTCTCTTTCAACCTCCAAAATTTCATTTAAAAAAAATCTTACTAAACATTCAAATTATCATAATATATTCATGCTTAAGAATTTTAGCAAAAAAAATATACTATTAGATTCAGTTTTTTATTCTCTTTAATTCAAGACCAGGATCGAAATGTTTTCTAATTTTTTTTAAGAAAATGCAAATTGTTTGACGAAAATGCAAATGCTGCTGAAAATAAAAAACAGATAACAAAAATGCAAATTATTTGACGAAAATACAAAATACAAAATACAACCGACATAAAAAAAGATAACAAAAATGAAAATAACTGAAAATGCAAATAATATTAAGTCATTAACATGCTAATAACCCCATGATTTGCATTTTGGTTCTCATTTTGTATTTTCAAAAGGTGGAGCCATAAATAGAATCAAAACAGAATTCCATATTTGTCCTCAATTATGCAGTTACTTAATATAATTTTCTTATTATTTACAAAATTATCACCTTCAAATCTTAACCATGCATTTAGATGATCCAATGGTTTAGATTTGTTCTTTAGGTTCTATAATTAAGACTAGGTTCTATGTTGATCCTATTTCTCTTTATATATATATATATATATACACACACACACACACTCTTATGTAAATATACACACATATGATTGAGTAAATGATTCCATCGTCATTTTATAGCCACTTATCGTTTTAATCTTCGGATGATTTTCAATAATAAAGTTAATGAAAATTTTAAGTAAAATTAAAGATATAAATTACAATAAACTAATGAACTTGAACTTACTGTCATTATCAACATTGTTTATCGAATTTGCAGACCAGAATTGTTTATTAATCAAAATTGCTTTAATTTATTTCTAATTATTTTTATTATACGTGTTAATACTCCTTAAAGCTATATAAGTTTAAATTTAACTTATATCATCCCCGTATTGACACACGGATCGCTTAGCTAGTATATTAATATATAAACACACATATACATAGATATATGAACACACAAACGCATAAATAAAACATATTAATATATGAAGATATGAATAAAATGGAATCATTCTTACATGTATTAAGAGCCTCAAGCATACATGTATTAAATACATATGAAGATGAAGCCATTAACACAAACGCACAAACACATGAAGATGAGGCGACACATATGAAGAAGTACATACACATACACATATAAAAACATACACTTTTAAATAGTATTTATGATATTCAAGTTCAATATATAATATTATATTATTTATACCGTCTCATATTACTTTAAGTAAAGTGTATAAATAATATTACCACACTATTAAATAAAAACTTTTATATAACATAAATTTGATGAATAATACAATTTAAATTATTTCAAATTTATTGTAACATTTAGGCTTCATTCACAAAAATAATTGACTCATTTGTCCTCGTCACCACAAGTATTCTCCATCATCTTTCTTTGATTGTCGTTGCCGCATTACGCGGGTACCCCACGAGTATATAGATAGATTAATAGATAGATTTTAGGAACGGCATCCCTAAAACTCCTATTATTTGGTACCCTTTCATCCATGATCAGTTTTTCATTTTATTTTAAATTTTAAATTTTTAATTCTAATGTTCATGCTATTTTTTATTTCAAAAACTAAATAGTATTTATTTACACATCTTATTGAATAACATTATGTGTAGGTAATATTTATTTATTATTTGCACATACATTTCATTTTTAAATATGTGTTGGTAATACCATGTCATTAGTAAGTAAAAAATTTAGAAAATTGTTTATTTTATTTACTTTCATGTTTATCAATAAATATTATATAAAGGTAAATGTTAAATAATTACCCACGCATACATTCAAATGTTACATTTAAGTTGGTAATTTAACTGCACATACAATCAAATTTTGTATTTGTATTGGTGATTTACCCACAAATTAATAAAATTTATCGCATATATATGTAGGTAATTTAAGTTAAGACAAATCACCATTTTAGAGGGAAATTTTTCCTCCAATTAAAAGTGTGTAAAAAGCATCAAACACACATAAAATGTGTTAACCTTTACTAAACAACATCATTCCATATTACCTACATATGTAAAAATTATGTGTGGGTATTTATCCACACATTAAAATGTATGACTAGCTTATGTGTAGGTAAACATCTTTATTTCTTGTAGTGCGACTCGCAAAGTTCATGTGTGAGTATGTGTGAGCCTCACAAAACTATAAGGAGTTGTAGTAGAACTTGGCGTAATGTATAACTTGCATTAAATGGACATATATACTATGGTCATACCTGTACCGAGCCAGTTTCGTTTCATTGTGTTTAGGGTAAGCGTAATAGATGTGGTATTTACGTGGTTGATTCACATTGTTGCGGGTTAGATATGAGTTCAATGGAATTTTACATATTGATTATAAATACAAAACATGTTTTTACGGTAAACTTTATAACTCTGTTAACGGTGGGATTTCTTATAACTTTAAAGGGGTCGCTTATGGGGTGGTTTTGGTACCGGTTTTGTTATGAACGGGTTACATGTATTTAGTATTTATAGGTTGTTAAGGCCAGGTGGAAATTCACTCATACTTTTGTAGAGGTTGGTTGGTTTTATGCTTCTAAACTAGTCAATGGTCTCCTTGTTATGATAATGTCGGGCGTGTTTTATTTGCATACTATATTGTTGGGAAAAATAGGCTTATAAATATATCCTCTTTTGTTGATACAAAAATATACAACTTGTTTATATAATTGTATGTATTAACATTAACATATGTGCACATATACATCTATATATATACATATATATATATATTCAATCAAATATATTCTTTGCTATAATCTACAAAACAAGCTTTATCAAATGTCCAAGCTCCAATCGTCAAGATCCGAGTTCAAGTAGAAGCTGATGTCGAAGATTCCTACAAACAAACGTTTGAAGTTTATGAGCTTACAAAATAAATAATCAAATGAGTTTAAGTTTTTATAAAATAATTTTTATAAAAACTTTTATAAAAATTGAGACAATTTTTTATAAAATCACAAGCTTGGTAGTCAAAGCAAATGAAATTCCTATTTTGGCAAATACTAAACACAATCTTCTATTGAAATAAGCCAAAACCATATTTAGCAAAAGGAATCTCCCAAAGAGGTAAACTTTCAACATGCTTTGTGCATTTGGTTTCCAAACTACCATTTTCATGATTAAATTCAAACTTAAGAAGTATGACACTTACCCAACTTTTCTAAAGCTTATTTTCAGTGCATTTTTATAGTAAAAATGGGTTGTGTGTGGTTTTGGTAAAAGGCCAATGTCTATATTCACAAGGCTCAAAAAGTTCCAGCAGGCTGATGGTCGATGCCACGGTCGACCGTGGATCGACCGTGGACAGTCTGGACACTTTTTGAGCTTGCACATTTCTCCTTATTTAAGGCAACTCAAGTCTTGTTTTTTACCAAGCTCTTGCAATCTGAAAAACACAGAATACATACAAAATCTTGTGAGCTCATATTCTTTGATAATATATTCAATCTTTCAAGATCAAGAATGAAGCAAGAGTGAAAGCCTTCAAAGTTCAAACACTACATTACATTCTTACATATTTGTAATAGTGTGAGGATCATCTCTAGCCTTAGAATTAGAGAGAAGTGAAGATCATCTCTAGCCTTAGAAATAGAGAGAAGTGAGTATCAACTCTAGCCTTTCCAATTAGAGTGAAGTGGGGTTTATCTTAACCTTGTTTGCAAGAGTGAAGTGTAATTCTTGTAAGCTAAAGAGAGAAGTTGTAAAAGGTTTATCTCTACCTTTAAAGAGCGAAGTTAGTGGAGCAACTCTTGGTGGGTGAGGCCAAGGAGTGGATGTAGAGCAAGGTTGTTAACCCTTGCTTGAACCACTATAAATCATTGTGTCCTAGCTACTTCATTGGTGATATCTTTCTTCCTTAAACTCTTTAATTACTTGCAAATATTGTTAAAAACTTCAAAAAGTGGGCATATAACCTATTCACCCCCCTCTAGGTTCTAACATATATGATACAGGTACTAATGGTTCTAGTATGCATCATCATGGTTTAATATGTTTTCTATGTATTATCATGGTTTAATAACATGTTTTCTGTTGATTTGCGGTTGATATGATTAACATTGTCTTTATCTACATGTCACTAGTACACACAAAGCTATGTGGACCGGTTTTTTTTATGCATAGGGACCGGTTTTATATGGGGTCCCTTTTGGGGGTGGTCCCCTTGACAAAACACATAAAGACCGGTTTTTTAACCGGTCTCCATAAGAAGATATAAAGACCGGTTACTAAAATCGACCGGTCCCCATAAGAAAACTAGAAAAACCGGTTAGGAAAAAGATATGAAGACCGATTTTAGAACCGGTCCCCATATGAAATATCTATAAAAAAGAGGAAACATAAAGACCGATTACTATTTAGAACAGGTCCCTATAAGATCGAATAAGAACCGGCAGGTCCCTATAAGATCAAATAAGAACCGGCTATAGATAAAAAACAGGTCCCCATATAAAATCTATATAAAGAACGTAGAAATGTAGCAACCGGTCTCTTTTTAATAATAAATTAAAAAAATTATTCCAAAATACTAATGGTGCCCATAAAATTAAAATTTTCATATAACTTCACCAAAAGATCCATAAATAATAGATTACAATGTAACTATACAAAACTTGATTAATTATCACAATTGAGATAAATACAAACCACCTACCACATATACAAAACTTGGTTAATCATCACAATTGAGATAAACTCACTTAATATTTTATATAAATCTTCCCTAATTGCAATAGCCTACATCATGAGAAATTAAATACATAATTACATTATATTAATTAGAGTTAAAATAAGAGTTTAGTTCACTAAAATGTATCCAAGTTGTCACGTTTTGCTATTGTGTGTATCGAACTTTAAAAGTTTCTATTGCGTGTATCAAACTTTTAATTTGTTGCTATTGTATGTATTTTGGATACATAAAAAAGTTAAAAAATTTACAAGTTCATTACATACAATAAAAAGTTTAATACATACAATAACGACAAATTAAAAGGTCGATACATACAATAGAAAATTTTAAAGTCCAATACATACAATAGCAAAACATGACAACTTTGATACATTTTGGTGAACTAAACCCTTAAAATAATTACATATATATGTTACAAATCCATGTCGGTGCCACATATGAGTCACATTGATTAATAAAGAAAAGATAATAACTTGATTAGGAAGAAAAATTGTTGTATAATTTTTAAAAAAAAAGATAAGATAGTTTTATGTTTTTATATTTTTTTTTCTATAATTTATTGTTAATATATTTAACATTATATTATTAAGAACTAAAACACTATTTAATATTCTATTTTTATTTATTAAAAAACATACATACTAATATTATATTATTTAATTTAATACTATGTTTATAGTAATTTTTTATAATACTAATATCTAATTTAGAAATATTTGTTTTAAATATTATCCACAAAATGATTTCCCTCCAAAACATAAACCAAAAATTCCCACAAAAAATTTATTTCCCCCCAAACATTCCCGCCCTAAGATTTTTTGGTTTTATCAAGTAACATGGGGATCGGTTTTTAAATTAACAATCGGTTTATATAATGTTAAATAAAGACCGGTTCTTGAGAGATAAACCGGTCTCCATGTTTTTTCTATATAGAGGCCGGTTTTGAATGAAACAACCGGTCTTCATTTGATTTTTTTATAGCGCCAACTCTATATAGACCGGTTAATTATGTAAGCGGTCTCTATTTAGGGGTTTCCATAACTCATTGTGTAGTAGTGTGTATTATGTGCACTAAACGGTTATTGTATGCACTAGGCTCAATTATAATATGTTACGGTTAACTTACGGTTGTTTATGCTTGCACTTGGTTAGTGGGATAGTGGTAGATCCTACTACTTGCATAGAGTTTGCCTAGTAGCTAGGTTTCGGTTGTGACATTCTAGGAAGTGCTAGCAATTGTGGAGAATACCGAGTATTTTAGATTACTTTTGTGACACATGGTGGTAGGTCTATGAGCACTTATGCTATTATGCATTGGAGTGATGGGTGACTTTGGTTAGTTTAAGTCACGTTGCTTAACATCACGTGGGTGTTGGGAGGTGTCTATCAGCCATAGACACAGTTAATACCTTCGCCTGAACAATGGCACGGTACACTCTATGTTGTTAAGTCGGAGTAGCGGAAATAAACGGACCTTAGGGGTTGTATACGGGTGAGAATGCCTATTTGGTACTTAACGGGGTGTTGATTAGGCATAGTAGTTTTGATGCCCTAGACAACGGTATTGGTTGAAAGACACTAAGGTTGCTTCTTGATCCGTGACTGTTGTTTTATGCCACTTGTTAGCTTAGTTTTAATTATATGAACAAAAAACTTCGTTAAGTAGCACCGTGTTTAATATACACTGTGATTGGTTGTTTACTCTTATAATTTCTAAAGTCTTCCGTTGTGATTGGTAGATTAAAAGATTTTATAAATTTTGTTAGTTATGAATTTCAAAAACCACGTAAGTATATACAGTCTAGGATTATAACAAATGTGATTTTGGGGTTCGATTTTATGTACCATATTCCTCCACTACCATCGTCATTCTAGCTATCTCTGATTTTGAGGTTCGATTGATTATGTATAGCAAACTGATTTTGTGGTATAAGTGGTGTAAGCAATTATGGGTTGAACCGGAAGTCCATGTGTTTCGGTGAGTGTTCAACGTGGTTATTTGGTGCCCCGGTCAATTCCGATACAATGTTCGGGCCTCGAAGTTCTTGATTATTTGTGGTGTTATCAAATTTAAATTTTCTATATTTCATTTTAATTTTAAATTGTAATTAACATATGTTACGTATATATTGAAAAGAATCTATAAAAATTTCGAAGAGATGGTTAAAATGTTTTTTAACTGTTTTAAGGCAGTTTATTAAAGAGTTAAAATTAAATAAAATAATGAAATATATATAAAAGGGTAATTTAGTATTTTAATTATAAGAAATGCTTGTGTAAATGGTAAAATTGTCTTTGAAAGTTTAATGTCAACCTTTGGTCAAAAGTAGAGGTGTGCAAATTTAAAATAAAAAGATTCAGTTTGCATGATTTTTTTTTGACAAATTATGAAACTTGAAATTTGTCATTATGTATATTTATACTACTATATTAAGTATACAACATTTTTCTCCTCTAAAAATTAAGAGTTCTTAATTTTCCAATCAAAACTAAATCTCCACTCTTAATTTTATTTACATTAATCTCATTCATCAATTTAATAAACCTTTCACCTCCTTTCATTTAACAAATAAAGGTCTCGTTTAGTCGTTTACGACAAATTATAATTTATTTTTCTCTAAAAACATACATTTCAATTTTCTTTTAAGTAAAAGTGTATAAACCATATTATCACACTATTAAATAAAATCTTTTATATAACATAAATTTGATGAATAATACTACTTAAATTATTTCAAATTTATTGTAACATTCAAGTTTCATTTGCAAGCATCATTGCCTCCGTCCTCGTCACCACAAGTATTCACCATCATCTTTCTTTGATTGTTGCCGTTGCATTGCGCGGGTACCCAACTAGTTTATACTAATATATAAAGGGTTTATCACTCTCTTTCCTCTAACTTTATAAGACTACTTAATTTTAAGTAGTACATATTTTTTATGCAATTAATACAAATACTCAACGCAATTGTACAATTAATAAGCTCCTAATTAATGGTAACCGTTTAACAATCCATTAAACATAACTATACATTTTTTCCTTATTTTAATATTTTTTTCATAAATTACGTTAAAACCCAACAAAATGAGTTGATGAGAGAAAAGATAAATAAAAAAATTGAAAAAGGAGAAAAAACGGATATGTTATCGAAAGAAACTAATTGTTATAATGCAAATATCATAAATTTACATTCTTGATACCAGACATGTTGTCAACCAAAAACCACGTTGTCAACCACAGACTATTCTCCTGCCGTCACGTTACACGGATATTATGCTAGTTTTAAAGAGTCAGTGATGTAATTTACTTTAATAACAATAATAATACAAAAATAATATTTTGGAAACTATATGTATACATATATATAATCTCTATTATAATAAAAATATAAATGTAAACAAAAATAAATAAAATATTATGATAACAATAAAATTTTAAAAGCAATAAATTTGTAATACTGAATTTATTTTTTTATAATTGGGATGTTTTCAATCTTTTAACCTAGTTCTAACAATATTTTATAATTTCAAGATTTATGCTTCTATCAAAAAGTGGTCTATATATCTTGAGCTTAGTTCCTAATAATGTATCAAAGTTGTCACTTTTTGCAATATGTGTATCAGACTTTTAAACTTACCATTTAATATACTGAACATTTAAAGTTACCGTTTAATGTATCGAACCTGCTATAGAAGGTTGTATGCTGATGTGGCATAGGTTTTTGCTGATGTAACATGCCATATTAAGTTGAAAAAAAAGTCAAAATAAAGATAAATTTTATTTTTATAATATTAAAAAAATAAGAACAGTAACAAATATATATCATATCATGTTAAACCAAATCTCATCTACCCAAATAAGTTGTTCACGACTTTGAAACCAGATCAAATTGAAACCCCCTGTTTTTATTACATTTGCTATGGAGAATTAGAGTTCTATGTTTAGGGTTTCAATGGATAATAAATGTAGAAATAGAAACTATGTCTGGTTTCGATGAAACCATCCAGAACTCAAAATGGGATTAAAAGGTAAGTTTCTTCATATTTTTCATGTTGGTTCATAGGGATTCTTCATCAATTTGTGTTTTTGGGTTTCGATTTGCTCAGATCTGAGTTTCAATGGTTTCATATTTGAGTCCTTTTGATGGTTTTTGATTGTAGATTTATTTGTGTTTTCGGGGTTTACGAGTTTCGATGGTTTTCAGATCTGAGTGCTTGTTCGATTACAGATTTCTTGTTAACGTTCTATACTCTTCGATTTTCAGAGTTCTTGTTGGCTATATTCTTCGATTTTCAAAGTTCTTGTTGGCTATACTCAGGTTTTGTTATCTATATTGGTGAATTAGGGTTTATATAATTGCACATCAGCTTGTTCATACGATTTGGGATCTGTGTTCGATTTTTAGTTCTATGTTTCGGTTCTTGTTTGGCGATCTATTAGTGAATTAGGGTTGTTTGTAACAGATTATGGTTTATGATGTTTGTAATTAAGATTTCTTTCTCCCTCTTTAATTGTTCTTCTTTCTAAATACAGGGTTTTGATTTCTAGGTTTGATCTTCTTCTTCAAGTGTTCTTTATGTTCTTCATTTCTGTATGATTTTTTTTTATTATTTTGAAGATATGACTGATGTGAAAATTCATTAATGATGTGACATTATAAATAAACAAATTACATAATTATAAAAACATGAAATAAATGAGAATCTAAAAGATGGTGAAAGCCCCACGTGGAAGTGTTGACGCAAGATTGAAGGCAGTCTTGATGGAAAAAACATTGTATCATTATATGAAGAGGCATGATTGTATTTTTTGTACAAATCATTTATCATTATTGTTACAATTATGACAATAAGGTCAAGCCTTTATTATTTAAAATTTTTTAAATGATTATAAAATTAAGAATTTGGTTAAATATGGTATTTATGATATTCTATAAAGGATAATATGATATTTGTAAATTAGGGTGAACAAGTATAATATTTTAAATTTAAGAAGAGCGTATATGAAATTCCTCTAATAATTTTGATTCAGTTTTAACCAAGAAAAGTCAAAATTAAAATTCAAAATTTGATAAAATGGATAGTTAAGATTAAGTAATTAAATTTATTTTATTAAACTAAAGGATAAAATCATCCAATAAATTTAAAACATGTAAGTCTTTTATTTATATTAGAAAAAAAACTAAATAAAAACATTGAAGAGTACAAAATCATAGTTATTATACATGACAAATTATTAATATGCATAAATCATTCCTTATAAAATTAGTTTTTGTACAAAAAATTTCTTTGTTATTTTTATTATAAATACACTCCCTCCATGCAACAAGTTCACATCTTTATGCACAATATCTTATTTGCTTTAGAAAGAAGATAAAAATAAAAATGTTTGATGAACTAGTATTTTGCTACCCACGTGTTACGACGGATTTTTTAAAAAATATCGGATAATAAAGTATCTAATTAGGCTGATAATCACATTTATGATAGATAGTAATAATATTGATATTGTCAAAGAAAGTAAAATTACTATCAAGTTTAAATAATAGTATTAAATACTACTATTTACGAAAAATATTATACACACATATATATAAAAGCAAGCTTTTATATAAATTAATACTTCTAATTTTATTGCAATGTTATTATCATAAAAACAAGATTCATAAAAAAGATTATAAAAAAATTAATTCATAAAATGATGAAAAGTTAAAACTTTAAGATTAATTTTTCAAATAATATAAATTTTAGAACTTTAGAGTAGAACAACAAAAGTCTTAAAAACCAAAGAAAAATGCATTTAAAAGAGAATACAAAAAAGATTAATTTGTAAAATAATAAGAATTAAAAACTTTAAAATTATTTTATAAAATACTAAGTATAAAATCAATTAGAAAACTAATAAGAATTCTTAAACTTATACAAGAAAACTTGGTAAAAACCCAAAAAGAAAAAAAAAAGGTATAAAAATAACATGTGCAAGGCTTGAATATGGGTTATCTCTCCCACCACCCAACTTACCTTACAAAAGAGGTCTATTGCACAACTGATATCACATGAAGCAATGAGGTACTGTAAGAATGGACGTGAAAGTATGTCGTGTTTAGATGAAAATATAAGTGATCAATGTAATTAAATTTTTATATATTTTATACCAGAAAAAAAGATTTTTATAGATGAAAAAGAGATTACAAAAACGACTAGCAACATTAAATTTAAAGATAAGTATACATTTTTTAAATTGTCTTTTAGAATGTCAAATTAGTTTTGTTACCAGGCCAAAATCTAAGTATTTAAGTACAAAAAAAAAGAAGTTATAAAGATATATGGAATTGCAAAGGACAAATTGCATTAAAACATAATGAACTTTTTTTTAGTTATCATTATATACAATCAACTTTATTTTCTTAAAAATAATACAATCAACTTTCATAATTCTCATCTCGTATGCAACTTCTTGTATACTATGAAAGTTATGACAAAGTTTATTGTATATAATGATAACTAAACAACAGACACATTAAAAAGTTGTTTGCATATAATGAGAGGATTATAAAAGTTAATTGTATTATTTTTAAAAATTTAAAGTTGGTTAAATACAGTAATAACTAAGACAAAGTTCATTGTATTTTCATGCAATTTGCCCAATAACAAAATATCACCAGATTTTCATGAGTAGTTTAGTAAATTTGTAAAAAAAACGTGAGAATTTAATTTCTCATGACTCATGTCCACTACTTCCAACTTTAATCAAGTTATGTAATTAACTAATTATAGCTCCAGCAAAGGAGCAACTATATATTTGACAGCAAACCAAGCAGTTTGCATTTATCATATATTTGAAATATGTTTATTTAATTATTTTTTGGAATAAAAAAATACACTTAAATTTGACTCACTGAGTAAGACAATTTATTTTTTAAAAATGTAAAATTTTGTATATTTAGCGTAGTTAATAATTTAATCCTAACTTATAAAAATGTTAATTAAGTTTGATTGGAACTTTAGTTGTTTTCGTCTTTGAAACTAAAACTTCGTTATTATTATGTGATATATATATATATATATAATATTATAAAAAAACACATTAGATGTAACTAATGAGCTAATTTATTAATTTATTCTATCTTCACGCTGTTAGCTTTCTTAATTTTAAGAATTTTCTTATGAATATAACAAATTCTATTCTAATCCTTTTTGTTAGTCGATCTCCTTTTCTTTTGTTGATTTTATTTTACTTTTTTATATCAATAAGACAATAACTAAAAAAACATAAATTATGCCACCTAAATTATGAACTTAGTAGGAAAAAAGGAAAATTGTGTTTTCAAACTATCATATTTATTTACTACTTTCATTTTGAGAGCTTAATGTGAGTATATTTTTATCGAATTAATTATAAAAATACCTCTTAATGTATGTTTATGAGTCTTATAGAATAATTATTTTAACATAATATTGGTTCCTGTAATATATTTATTTCTTTTTAAAGAATTTATATTTAATAAAATAATAAAATTTTAAATTTCTATAAAACATTTAGTTAAAAGATAGGCAAATTTTTGTTTGTTTCATAGTAATATAAATTTGACAACTAAAAGAAGAACCTTTAAGTTTGGATATATATATATATATATATATATATATATATATATATATATATATATATATATAGAGGAGGGTTTATTTTATAATTATTTTTATTACGAGTATCGCGAAAACTAATCTTGACTCTTGATTAAAATAAAGAGCAAAATGCATGAAAATACAATTAACTTTGTCTTAATTGTTATTGTATACAACTAACTTTAAATTCTTAAAAATAATACAACTAATTTTCACAAAAATTTCATTGTATGCAAACAACTTTTTTCTGTGTCTAGTCTTTAACTACCATTGTATACAATAAACTTTTTTATAATTTCCATTGTATACAACAACTTGCATACAATGGGAAGATTATAAAAGTTGATTGTTTTATTTTTAAAAAAATAAAGTTGGTTGTATATAATGATAATTAAGACAAAGTTCATTGTATTTTCATGCAATTTACCCTAAAATAAATGACAAATTGCATTAAAATACAATAAATTTTGTTTTAGTTACCTTATATACAGTCAACTTTATTTTCTTAAAAATAATATAACTGACTTTCATAATCCTCATATTTATGTAACTTGTTGTATACTATGAAAATTATTGCAAAGTTTATTGTATACAATCATAACTAAACAAGATATACATAATAAAGTTGTTTGCATACAATGAGAAGATTATAAAAGTTAATTATATTATTTTTTAAAATTTTAAAGTTTGTTTTATACACTGGTAACTAAGACAAATTTCATTACATTTTCATGCAATTTTCCTTAAAATAAACCAATTACTAATTAAAGAGTGGTATTTTGTAAAAATTAAGTTAATCTAGTAATGACTTATCCACCGGGACGTAATTCACTTATTCACGTTTTATTAAATATGTAATGAGCAACATACCCCTAGTAATG
The DNA here is from genome assembly GCA_038502395.1 of Dittrichia graveolens. NCBI lineage: Eukaryota > Viridiplantae > Streptophyta > Magnoliopsida > Asterales > Asteraceae > Dittrichia > Dittrichia graveolens. Next base: position 18,141,252 of record JARJIL010000005.1, read on the forward strand.
AGTATTAATGGTGGTTACAAATGATATTCGCAGTACTCGCAATAAAAATGGTTCTCAGATAAACTTCTCCACACACACACACAGAATCACATTAATCATAATTAATATTTTTATTTAATTTAAATGGTAAATTAGTAAAAAAATTATTTTCTCTGCTCTCTCTAAATTTCTAGAATTATTATTGTTTTTAGCGATTTATTTATACATTTTAATTATTAAACAAGGTAAACCCACTAACATTTTTTTTTCTTTTGAAAGTTTACTAATGAACAAATATAGATAACTATTTTTTAAAATATTCACCGATGAACTAGCTAAAAATACTAAACCTCTTATGTAATCACTAATGAACCAACTATTGACTTAAATGAATAAACCTACTAAAAATCCATTCTTTTAGAAGTACAGTAATGAACAAACTAAATAACCATTTTTCTATGAAATATCTCACTATTCATTGATGAACGACAATATAGAATAGATAAGGCATAAAGAAAAGTATTTATTGATAAACACAGTAAAAAAACATGATTACAGTCCATAGACTTCAAATCAATTTTCATAATGAATAAACATTAAAACCACTACTATTTGTACAAACAAAGTGAATCACAAAAAACGTACTTTATAATCCTTAACATACCTAAACTAAAAAAAAAATAAACTCTTTTAGGGTCTTCACTAATTAACAAAAATAACATCAAAATATTTTGTAGAAACCAAACATTGATTGGATTTAGATACAAAAGAGGTAACACATTAATGAACACCTGGAATCTTTTTACATAAGCGTTCAATAATGAATAATTAGAAAAAAGAGACCGATCTCTACTTGTTCAAAACTCTAAAGAGAAAAAAAATAAGAAGACCTAATTTAGGTGGTGAGAGGGCTGAGGCAGCAATCATAGAGCTAGGTGGCGGTGATGACAAAAGGGCAAAGGCAACAGAGCTCCAATTGAAATGTTGAAGCGTCGGTAGCGGGCGGTGATGCTGCGGTGGTGCTAACAGGGTGCTATTGCTCGGGCTGAGCAAGTCGGTGGCGGAAAAGGAACGGTGATATGGGATGTTAAGAAACAGTAGCATTGGTGGTGGTGTAATGATTTCCGATTACCATTATCAAACCCGTCACCGACGCTGCTGGGTTAGGTTGTGGAAGCAAACGATGGTGTTGTTGCAATGATGTTGCTATGATGGTGTTAGGCGGCAGATTGATGGAGGAAGAGAGAAGGGCTGGCGATGACAGCTTTGTGGGGGGAAGAGAGAAGGTTGGTAGCAACTCGGTGGTGAAGAGAAATATATGGGAAAATTTTGTTTTAGGGTTTGGAAAGTGGGATAGTGTTAAAAAAGGGAGGAGATAGGAGAGAGTGTAAAAATATTTAATATACACCTTTTATATTTAAATTAATATCATGTAGTTTGGTTTTATTTACAATAATGTCACAAGTAATAAGAACCATTGATTAAACCATCTAAAGGTCATAAATGTTTCTCGTATTTTTCGTAAATAAAACACTTTTCACATGAAAACACACACAAACACACACACATATATAGGTAGGATCATGTAAAAACACCTTATGGTAAAAAGAATAATAAAGAACGAGAGAATAACAAGTGTTATGTAGAGGATGAGAGAGAATCATGTAAAATAAAAATACAAGCAAATCATGATGTGGAGAAAATCAATGGAGGATAGAGAAAAAATCAAGAAAAAATGAGCCACATGTCACTCTCATATTTTTTTTTCTATACATGTTATTCTAAACATTTTTTTATTTGATCTTAATCCTATATAGATTTGATCGGATAGTCTACATTTGACCTTTTATTTTATTCATAACCTAACCACCAATTGCGACAACCATGAATTGCGACCATAAGATCTGATAGATCAACATTTAATGGATGACTATGATTTTTCTCATTCTCACATAAAATATAATTTCTTTAATAACTCTCCCCTATATATATATATATATGCAAAAGTTCAAACGAGAACCGTTTTTATTACGAGAACCGCGAGAACCAATCTTAGCCGTCCAATTCCCCCTCCTTCAATTGCCTATAAACTCCTTACATGCACTCTGCTACACTCAATCCCCCCACGCTCTTCATCTATGAATTCCATTATCCAAAATGAACGGCTAACATTGGTCTCGCGGTTCTCGCAATAAAAACAGTTCTCAAATGAACCTTCCCCTATATATATAGAGGACGGTTCAAGCGAGAACTGTTTTTCGTAAGAGAACTGCGAGAACTAATCTTAGCCGTTCATTTTGGATAATAGAATTCATGAATGAAGAGCGCGGGGGATTGAGTGTGACAGGGTGCATGTAAGGAATTCATGGGTGAGCAATCCAATTGAAGGAGGGGGAATTGGACGGCTAAGACTGGTTCTCGCGGTTCTCGTACGAAAAACAATTCTCGTTTGAACTTTTACCTATATGTATGTGTGTGTGTGTGTATATATATAGGGTATAGATCAAGTAAAAAGAAAATTAAAGTAAAAAGGGTAAAATGGATGATTATTTGATCATTTTTCGGTATATATATCAACTGATAATCGTTAGTTCATCATCTTTATTGATTAAAGCTAGTTCTTCATCAATTTCTTTTTGATGAATCCAACATATTTATCACTTTTTAGATGAAAGCATTTTGTTTATCAACAAATTATTCTAAAATTTTGTTTTCAAAATCTGTATTTGAAATCAAAAAAATTTGATGAAGAACTAGTTTTAATCAATAAAGATGATGAACTAACGATTATCCGTTGATATATATACCTAAAAAATATCAAATAATCATCTCTTTTACACTTTTTACTTTAATTTTCTTTTTATTTGATCTCATCATATATATATATATTCAATCGGTTTATATGTGATTACAAGGACCCGGATTATATGTGATTACAAGGACCTTAAATGTAAGAATCACCTTCAAGTTTGAATATAAAACTATTAAACTAATAATACAGGGACCTAAAATGGCAATTAGTAAATAGAATAGGGGCATATATTACGAACTCCTTCATACAAAATCATAATGCAAAATACCAACTTAAATTCGTCAAGAAACACAAGGTGATCACATATATAGCTTGCACCCAAATTGTAACGTCGATTGCATCAGATTTTACTTTCCTTTCTAATTTATTCTCTCTCTAGACGTTTTCTGTAATCGGTGGAGCACCGACTGCTGTAAGTAGCTAATGCCACGCTAAATCGGACTTGATTTCTTCTGCTAACATCACTTGTCGGTTGATCCAACCATTACATATAATGATAATTGCAAATCAATCTTGTTAGGGTTTAATCGATTCAAGTTATTTTCAACTAAGTTTTATTCAAAACCATTACATATAATCATTTGTTTGTTGATTTGCTGTTTGATTGAAGTTGCAGGGGTTTGCATGATGAATAGCGGCAGCAGTAGCAGCGAACAAGCATTTGATTGGAGCTTTGAGCCAGATAACGATTGGGAAAACTTGGTTAATGAACTCAATGTTGACGAATTTCCAGAACTTGTGGTGAATTTTGGGTAATTTAATTAATTATTGATTATCTTTCAATTTAGTTCTTGTTGCTTGATCTGACTTTTTTGCTAAGTTATTAAGGAAGTCAGAAGTGTTTTGCATGTTGGAGCGAGATCGGGTTCTTCTGATTGTTTTGCTCAAGGAGTTTGTGGTAATGGGTGTGTTTTTTGATGATAAACACTAATCGGTGTAGAACTAATCCTTGGTTTGATTTAATTTTAATTAATTTATTATTTCCGTGTTTCGATTTTTTTTTTTATTATTAAATTACCCCAATTTTTTAGGGTTTTATAAGATCTTAATTTGTGAAGGAGGTCAAGGTCTTGGGTGAGAAATTATCGGAAATCCTAATCATTTTTATATTTTGAGTTTAATTTTTCAATACATATGTGTGATTGTATGTGTGTGGGCGCATGGAGATATATATATATATATATATGTGTGTGTGTGTGTGTGAGTGAGAGAAAATTCAAAGAATAGTAACCAAGTTTTAAAATTATTTCATCAAAGTCACTTACCTCTTTATTTCACATTAATTGTGAAATTTCCCACAGGTAACTTTGATGGAATAGTTTTCAAACTTGGTTACTATTTAGTAAAATAAACCCCATATATATATATATATATGTGTGTGTGTGTGCTCGTGTGCGTGTATTATCAAATATTTACTAAACTTATAATCATTCAACATCATTTTATATATTTTTTTAACACTGTTGTTGGTTTACTTCTTATAATACTTGTGCAATCTATGGTACTAAGGTTGTGGAAAAGATGTTAATGACATTTACCACCTTCCTTGTGGCTTACTAGCAATGTTTATTGCTCAAGGGCAAAGAGGAAAGTATATATCAGCTCATACATATCAATTACACGAAAAACCGGAACCTTTTGTTTACATTTTTTTATACATCTTGTGAAGGATTCAAATGAGAAAAGGAGAAGATAAGAAATTGATAAGAGGAAGACACCACAAAAGAGAGAACTTACTAGAACATGACAATATTAGTTAAATTTTTACATAATTTATGCAACCTTTTACTTAAAAAAGTCAACAGCCTGTCTTGAAGGACTTTCACAGCATATGTTATATGTTACTTCTATGTTTCTAAACATTTGATGGTGTTTGTTGGCAGGGCTCCAATGATCTTCTGTCATCAAAAGGTCACCATATTAAGTTATCCTATATTATATTGTACATAATCAAACATATCCAGCAGTAATGCTAAATGATGAAGAGTTATATAGCTAAAATGTTTCCCAACCTTAAGGTTGTGGTCTAGTCCAATGTGATGGACAAAAGGTGTAGAAATAGAAGAGTGTGTGTTCGGCTGTTTAAAAAAAATATCTAAAATGTTTTCCTCTTCATGGGCATTTGAGAAAATCTTTTTGAAAGAGTTTTGTCATATATCATTGACGGAGTCAATTAGGGCACCCGTCATACAACTATCATATTCATCATAGGCCTATACTTGCTTTCGTCACCGGATAACGTACATTTATTACATATTTTATTGGTATATTCCACATCCACGTGATACGATCAACTTTTAGAGATTCCTTTATTGTGATCGGGACCTGTTAGCTAAATGAATTATATCCGGGGATAATGAAACACTCTTTGCTTGCTCGCATGTGTGTTTTGTTGTTTTAGTGCTAATATTCATATACTTGTAAAACAATGTTAAGATATTAGTTAAGAAGTTGATTTTGAATTTTGGTAGGCCACTTAATTGATGTTTTTCTTGCAATTCTGATTCTAGGGACAAATTAATTAATTTTCTATTTGTTTACTAATACTGGAAGCCTTTTCATATTAAATTCTATGTTATTATGACTTTATACTATTAAGCAAAATCTTTGTTCGGAGCTGAAATGAGAGTAATTGTCTGATTTACATGATCAGTGTTTTGGTGGTTTATGGCTAATACTTGTTTGCTTATAAAGCAATGTTATGATATTAATCAAGAAGTTGATTTTCCAATTTAGGAAGGCCACTTAATTGATTTTTTCTTGTAATTGTGATTCTAGGGACAGATTAATCGATTTTTCTTTTTGTTTGCTAATGCTGCAAGCCTTTTCACATTATATTCTATGCTATTATGATTTATAAAAGACCATATTATACTAGAAGCAAGATCTAAATTTAGAGCTGAAACGAGAGTAATTGCTTGATTTGCATGATCAGTGTGGACGCAGCGATCGCCAATCAAAACTACCCTAATGAGACAATCATTTCCACAAGAAACAGCAACACAGGTTTAATAGGAGGTGCAGCGGATACGGTATGCTAATATTTTCCTGATTCAGTCATTAATTAATCCACTTGTTTCAGGTTAATTTTTTAAGGATTCAAGCATCTCTATTCTACTTTTGTGTTGTTTAAGTCGTTCCTCTCTTGTAATCGAATATACGTAACAAGATATGAAACTACTTTACAGCACCATTAATTTTTATGATAACTAAGTTTCAGAAGACAAATTCAATTGAACTTTTTAGTAAGCAAACACTAGCATTAGGAAGGTTTCTTATGATGGATCAACTTGTCATCAAGTTACTCTATCAACAAATGCCTTAAATGGGAACCTTTGAGGTCCGATGATGATAGAATCAATTTATTGGCGATCTAGCTTCTGTCTATAGCATTCAAGTTTGGAATGTCTTTAGTGAAGGAATAATGTGCTCATAGGTTCAGTTAGGGGTGTTTGGGACTGGTTATTAAATTGCTTACTATTTTAAATAAGGAATACTCAAATAAGCAGTTTGGGTAAACAATCCCTTCCCCCATCAATTAAATAGTGTTCATCTGCTGTAGTACTAAGATTTGAGAAGAGAATGCTCAAGGTTGATATCTTTTAAAATTCTTAGCAGAGGGTGATAACATCCATCTGGGATTGGATTGTGTATATATGGACAACTCAAGACTAAGCACACAAAAACATCCATACCAAAAGATTAGTTTTCAAGCATAAACATTATGTGTCAGCTTAAGCAATGTTATAAAAATAAATTAAGGTTTACATGCTAGTAATTCAGTCTCTCAAATCTTAAGTAAAAGAAAGGTACAATATCATTAAAAAAATTAGCAACTTCTCTATTTCTAAACTATAACTTTTTACATGGTTCTATGCAGTCGCAAAATGGAACTCCTCAGAACATGATGACATTGAGCAGCTTGACTCCCACCAATAGCACAGCCACAGTATTGAGCACATCCGGTAGCCAGTGAACTTTTGGTTACATAATGTTGCAATGAATTAATTTCTTCAAAGAAAGCAGTCTTTATGACAGTAATCTTTGGAGCTTGATCGCTTTTTAAGAGTTTGGCCATGGATAATGTTTGTGATAAATGTGCTGTGTGTTTCAGGTCATATCCTGCCTCCTATACCTAAATTTGCCTCTAATTCGGTTTCACAAAGTTCACAGTCAAGTAAACCAGCAGATTTTTCCAAACATCATGCGGTCCAACCTACCCAGGCACACCAAAATCAACGGTTGCTGCAGCAGGCCTTCAACCACAAGGCTGTCCAGCAGCAGCCACTAACACATTCACCAGCAAATCAATCAGGCGTCGTCACAGTTGATGACCATAACAATAAACTAATTCATTACCAAATGCAATCAGACCAGCTTGTGCGCTGTACAAGTCCGGTGCTTAATACGCAAACCAGGAATCTACAAAACAATCAGGCATCAAGGCTACAAAATCAGCAAAGCCCAAATCAAAAACCGTTACAGTTTCAACAAGGGACATCAAAAAACTCTATACCAGGAGGACGGCAACAAGGAAATAATAGTAATATCGAATTGACCGGTAATTAAGAAAGTTACACACTTAGTACAGACACATATGTGCCACACATATTGATAACTCTGTATAGGGATATGTTTAATTGCTTGCCATTTATGCCTAGTTATGTGCTCCATATTTATGTTTTGACTTTGAAGTCAACAACTCATGTTTCAACCAAATCAAATAACACTGTAGACTGTTTGATATACATTATATAGACACTCAAAAATGACAAACCAGAAAACTGAACTGGGACTGGTCATAATCCGTTCAGTTTTTGGTCCTACAGATATTAGTAAAATTTGGTTCTTGGTTGATTCTGGTTCATAACTAAAACCAATAACACTGTTTTGTGTTGCTTGATTGAATTAATTGATTCTATATCCTTGATATGTTAGTGACCAGTAACATTTTAATGCTCTTATTTGTCAGCTCCTGTTGGCTTTTCAAGTCCATATGAATTTCCTTCTTCGGATGCTTGGCGTGAATATGTTTTAAGACAGGTACTTACAAGAGTTTGGCCTGCTAAAATATCATACATATATATTGTGTACCATCATACAAGCTACAGAATTATAGGAGATAAAACAGATTGTGGTTACAACATAGCTGAGCTCATAAGATGATATATATTCTGGAGTATGAATGTGATTATAATTATGATTTTGATTCACTGCACATGAATCTTTTGCTGATTTGAAGTTATTCAATGTTCTTTACAGATTCCCTCAATGAAGGAGCGATACTTGAATGAACTACTGACAATGCACAATGACGTCATGCTGTTACGCATTCAGGTCCAACTCAATTACCATTTTTGACACCATTTGTCAACACACAAACAAATAGTTTTTTATTGAGGCGTGATTCTCCCTTGTAGGCAACAACTATGGACTCGGTACAAAAGTACGATCATGTCAGAGAACAGCTAGAAAGAATGATCACGTTCTTGCATGTATCTAGAGTTGGTTCGATTCCCAAAAAAGATGAAAGAGTTTACAATTTCTTGAATTTCATTGTCAACTATGTGAACTATCACCGTAGGAGCAAATCAACTGCTGGTTCTTCTCAGCGCCATGAGGCTGTCCATCAGCCACCTAAAGGACCAGCAATGCAGCCCAGTGGAGCAATGAATTTACAATACAATCAGCCCCCCAACTCATCTCGAGGGGTGGAAAATCAAGAAGCCAACATGGTAAATTTCAATCAGAATTTCCCTTCAAGAGGACCACAACCACAACAAGCAAGAATGACAAGCTCGCTTAATAACGCTTCTTTTCAAATGGGTAGTATACAGCAAAATCCCGCAAATCCACTGCAAACTGGTTTGTTCAAAGGTCCACAGCCAAGCGTTTTGAACACCACACAGCAGACAAGCTCAGGACCAAGGACTAGAGCTGTTAACAGGCCGGGACGTTCTCCAATCAGTTTGTTTTCAAACACAACTGCTACTAATTTTCCATCTCGTCCACTTAACTACCACCCACCATTGACCAATCAGAATCTCAACTCAGAGAAACTGAAACAACCAATGCACATAACTAGTACTGAGCTTAATCAATCAAAAATGGGTCTGGGGGTGTCCCCTGTGGGTGCAATGTTGCTGAACCATTCTTCTTCCCCTCAGTTTTCTCTTCCCTCCTCAACTGTAAAGCCAGTTAACCAGCAAACATCAGTTTCATCTACAAGATTTGATGTAAACCATGTGTTGTCGCCACAGTCAATAGCTCGTTCACCATTTTTACTTTCTTCTCCATCCACTCAAACCCCTCCTGAGAAACAGTACTCTTCTGGTCTATCCTCATTGCCAATTAAAGAGAGTCAAAAGTTTAAAGCACCCATGGAGTCCCCTTGCCAAGAACCACAAAATTCAAAAGATGCAGTTGATCGTTTGATGGAAGTGGTATGTTTGTCTTGCAAAATGATTTGAGAACACATTTTCCCTTAAGATCTAGATGAAATAGTTGGTGTATACTGATCGTTATAATTGTTTTGTCACTTCAGATAAAAGCAGTTTCATCAAAAACAATGGATTCCTTCTCAACTCACATCAACTCAATTGATAGCATACCGCCTTATTTACCTTCAAATCGCATTGGTCCATTTACCCAAGATGAAGTGAACAATATGGTTAAAAATGATACTGAAGTACACCCAAAAATGAGTCGCGAATTAAGTGTCTCGTTAGTGCACCATGATCAGTGTGCTTCCGAAGTGTGTGATATATATTCGACAGAAATTGCAATAAACAAGAGGCCAAAGACTGAGGTAACTTTTATTTCATCATTCAGTTGCAAGTTTTTTCATGCTTTTTGTTGATGGAGAATCATATAGATCATAATCAACTTGCAAGTTTTCGCATTATGTCAATATATTACATAATTCAAAAAAAGAAAAATCTTCCAAATTATACACATATATACAGATAATGTTTCATTGAGAACTAGTTAAAGCAAAAATTGCAAGAACTAAGTAATCGAGTCAAGTTTATCTACAAATTCATTAGATTCATGATTATTATCATAATTAGAGTGTTATGTGAGTTTTTACAACATTTGGGTGGATGAATGATAGTTCATTAAAACATAAAAAGCATTAAATGTCATGTGCATTAGATGCACTTTTATATATCCGCTATTTTTTCACTATCTTCGACCCAAATTAATTGCTTAGTTATTGCAGTTCTTACAATAAAGCCAGGTCTCTCTGGAACCTTGCTATACACACACACACATAAATACATATATAGTGTTGAATTCAAGCTTTGAGCCCGCTTGATTAAAATTAAAAATCAGATTTTCAATTATGAATTTAATTTTGGTTCAATGCTGTTTTGTTTGAATTGGTTTGAATTTGATTTTATTTGAGTTATGTCCATACTATATACCTCGAGAAATTCTATTTGTTCCTATTAAATCTTGGTAAGTTGGAGAATATAGTCTCTCTCAAGTACCTCTAGTTGTCGAACTAGACTCTCACGAGATGATCTAGCCACATTGCGGGGTTTTCCATAGGCAGGAAAATTAGAATTAGATATAAGGACCTCATTGGAACTTAACCTAATTCAAGTCTATGTATGCATATAATTCCTCTATGTTCTTTATTTTCTACACGTTTTACTTTTACTTTGTGGAGATTTTAATATTAAAAATCTTGTTTACACACTAGTAGAATACAGCATTTCGTTTTGACCCAACAATGTCTTGGGTTAAACGAAGTTTATAGACGGATAACTTTGAATTATGCTCAAGACTTTAGGCATGAAATCAAGTGTTCTATCTGAAAGGCCAAATTGTCTATTTATTGACATAAACCGAAATGTTATTTGATACATGAAACAAGTGGCAATCATTCTTTTTTTTTACGAGACACCAACTTACACCGTGTTCCTGAGTTTAATCAGAAGACAAAAGAGGGATTTAAGAAGGAAGATGGATTTTAATTGTGTTTCTAGTTTTGTTACAAGAGAGGAGAAGATTTTGAAAGGAAATTTATTCTCAATTTTCTTTCCTAATTTTCCTCCCAAAGTTGGGAAGATTTTGGAAGGAAAACAAAAAATACTCTGTATTTTTATATGGAATGATTGGAATCTCTTCAGTCTGAGTAAATATCTTGTGTGTTTGTGTGATCATGTATCAATATGAATCACATATATATGTAGCTTGGTGGTATTTGTTACTTTTCTGAATCATATTAAATCTCTTTATGTTTGATCTTTTAAATCTTGAAATTTATATAATATGAATAGAACACACGCATAATATGGGAGGAAATCAAAGAGATTAACAGAAAGTTACTTGAGACATCTGTGGAGCTGGTGTTAGATGAAGAAAAGATTAACATACTTCAAGATCAAGGAACAATAGTCAAGTGCTTGTTCAAAAATGTGTGTTTCCCTGAGTTACGCGGTCCACAGGGAGGTATTGTATCTGATAAGGTAAATTTTGAATATCGGTTGCTGCTATAAAAACTGCCTATAGCATCAACTAAATATATTCCATTGCTAATGATGTTTTCCAAAGCTGAAATTCACAAAACTAGAGCAATGTATAGCTTTTATGGCATGAAATACTAAAAGATGCATTGTTTTTCTTGATTTGGGAATAGCTTCTCTACATAGAAAAAAAAAACAGTTTATTTGTTTAACTAAAACAAGTTTGAAACACTAGTTTAAGGGACTAGGTTAATATGAGTTGCACCAATAGCAAATGATGAAAGAAAAGAGAATAATTAACTAGACTAAGTATTTTAATCAGCATATGTTGTATCTTTTTAACCCCCTTATTAAAGAAAGAAGGGTCGTTTGCTTCATTTTACAGATGCCGGAGTTTGTCATACTGCTGCTTGTTCCTGTTGATTATCCGGCTTCCTCGCCTACAATTCATAATTTCGGCCACGATAACTTGATGTAAGTGATATATTATCTTCAAAAGCAATTTAACATTAACTGGGGCGAATAGATACTAAGAAATATGTATCAAAATATGATATATATATATATATGGAAAAAATTTGTACTAATGAATCTGGAAGCAGGGAACCATGGGAGAAGCTGTATAAGGAAATATCGAGTAGATTTGATCTTTCGCTGCGTGGGGTTCCTGGAAAAATGTCTCTCGGAGATGTGGTACAAAAGTGGGATGCCAATGTTCGAGCTGTAATAACCGAATTCGTGGAGGAAAAAGGTGGAAAAAGCTTCAGTTCAACTTATGGAAGCTGGAAGAAGTTTGCATAACGACTTAACGAGTTCTTCTGGTTTTAACTAGTCATGAAACAAAAGTTATAAATGTTGTTGTGGATTTCAACTTCTGTACCTTCTCTTTATGTTTGTCATGGTGTGTCAGCTTTATATGTAGGATGAAAATTGAGAAATAACTCTTTGTTGTATGCAACTTCATACAGATAATGTGTGATGTTATGTGTGTAACTAATACAAGAACGTTTAATATTTACATATGATTTGCTGAAAATAATATTTGAATGATCTGATAATCTGATATTGTTGAGTAAAAGAAGTTTTCGCAGTCGCTACTATATAAGTTATTTCTTTTCGCAGACAGCGTGGAAAGTCTTAAAAGAGACCCCAATTTAATACAAAAGTTAGTTAAAAGGCTTTTACTTGTACTCTCTTAGCATGTATAAAAAGTAAGCTTAGTACCTCCCGTTTTTCAAGGTTACCATTGGCAAAAGATTTGGATCTGTTTGAATTCACTAGGTAAGAGACTATCAATAGCAGAAAAATCGGGAATTCTGAAGAATTTTTTAGGGCAAAAACGTTCTCGGAAAGCTTCTGACGAAATTTTGTACGCATTTACGAGAAATATGAATCTAAAAAAGTTACCTTATAATTCACTTTATTAAGTTTTTGTAACAAATTCATATGACTTACTACTATCATAAATGGAAAACCCTAATATGATTCATTACAACTCATTCAAATACAACATGACCACCTTACTAGTTCATATTGGTATAAAGTGGTTATATAGGACGGTAATTGGTCGTATTGGATATACATGAGTCGTAATAAGACATTGATATTGAATATTGGGTGTATCTTGTGTGTTAGTTAGTCATATTAGTAGTAACTCTGTGTATCTTCGTGTTTTGTAATTGTAGATGGAAAGAGACCATAGCATCACTACAAGAGAGGTAGAACAAACATGGAGACAAGAAATGGATGCATAAAGAGTATCAACAGAGCAAGAACAAGCGAAAGAGTTGCATGAACAAGTGACAACCTTAACTTGGATGACGCTTCAAAACTTCAACCTCAAGACTTTCTTCATCCACCTAGGTTCACATATTATTTGTACATGTGAATCATAAAATTGAATGTTTGGACATTTTATTAAATCTGTATCGTATTTTAGATATTTTATCAAATTTGGTATTGTATTTTTCTCTAACTTAAATGTGATGGTGTTTACTTTTTGTATGAACAGTTTGGTTTCTTTATCGAATGCAAATTTTAGAAATTACAACAAAATTGAGATTTGTTTTTTTTGTTGGAATACTAGATGCCTAGCGAGAATTTTCCAATAAACTTGTGAGCCTTAGGTAAGGACGGAATCTCATTATTTAGAATCTCTACATTCCCTTAAGTGGTGAAAAGTCCATTTCATAGACGGGCCGAATGAAATTTAAATCAATTTCATTCCTTCGAATTTGTAAAACAAAAGTGACCTAGTGTCCATAGAAGTCGCTTTAAAATCTAGTTTTTGCCCTCCACGTGGTTCCCATGCTAGCCTCCCCTCCACCCTAATTGCTTCACTCTGCATGATAATGTCTACTTCTAGTGAATCAACTTTTGTGTGTTGGGCATATAAATATGTTGAAAATATGTTTTCAGTTTAACAATAAATATATATGTAAGCTGATATGAACAAACGTATTATATCAAATATGATATTAACAACAATGCGTTTGTTCGTATCTCAATAATAAGTCCGATTTAATTAATAGTTACCAAATGATTGCCAACTACTGATTGATCCTACTCGATCAAAGCAGTAAAAGAAAGGTAGAAGGAGAGTCTCCCGTTATCGGACTATTTAAAGCAATACGCAAAATAACACCAACCTGATTCGTAGAACAAGAAGAAATCGAAACCTCAGAAACTGCACGGAAGGAACTCCTACCCTTAAAGGTGTTTACGTTGCCCTTCTCGCTGTAAGCCTCAAACGTAAATAAACCCAAGATTTATGCAGCCTCAAACAAGAACTCGACAGCCCGGGATGTTGTTTCTTCAGAAGAACGATGGCAGAAAGAAGCAAAAAACGCAGAGGGAGAGTGGAGCAGCTTTCAGATTTTCGCAGGGCACAACTGAGGAGGCTGCAGGTGGCTTAAATAGCCAAGCTGCAGTCTGAGTTGGTTGAGGAGAGGGCTGCGAATTCGGGGGAGCAGCTCCACATTTCGTGGGGCTGACTCTATCCCACGAATTTGAATTCCGTCCGGGTCAAACCCGAACAAACCGACCCGTCGGATCAAGTAATAGCAACCGAACTACGAACCCGTCCTGTAAAAATGAAGTGCAAAGTGCGCCTACACGCGCCACTCGTGGGCACGTGGCTCACGGCTAGGCGCGCGTGTAGGGAATCCCCTTCTAGACCCCCACCATTTGGTTTGAATGATAAGGAAGTGAAACCCCTTATAAACACACCCAAATCCTTTCCCTCCTCCTATGTGGGACACTAAACTTGACAACATTCAAGTTAAGTAATTTGCAATCAAATTCCAACAATCTCCCACCATGTTGGAAAGTTTTCTGTCATTCACATACATGATATCACATAGGTATCGCGAAGATTAAACCTAGTTTGATGCACATGAACAAAGAGAAATCGATTCAATGGTATCCTATGGATTTAAACCAAGAACCTGATGATATCTCCGGCTCACATATGCATACCACATAATTCCTTCCTGTTTTCACTGAGCGCTATTATGGCCATGCACTATAAATCCTTTTCATGACCCTCTAGAAGATAAACCACTAATCTTCATTCAAGGCGGCACCACCTTTAGGTCGTATAGGCAAAGTTTTACAACACCTTCGTTGCTTAGATGCCTCCAAAACTTTGTTAAGAGATTGAACTCAACCTAATTCACGGCAACGACGTACTATCTTTACCACACATGAGTCTATCAAAATGATAGTACCTTCTATCGGTTAAGTGACTCGTTGTTACCCTTTAAACTTGAAAGATAGGAGCACTAAATTCAAGTTGGGTTTCCATCACTAACTGATTCTACTGTGGTTTTAGACCCATGTCTCTCGTGGTAGTTCCAACCAAATCTCTCGTCAGAGGTTTGGTGAGGGGATCTGCCAAGTTCTTACTCGACTTGACAAAGACAACTTTGATGGTACCATTATCAAGAAGTTGTCTCACAAAATTGTGTCGGAGACCTACGTGTCTCGACTTCCCATTATACACAGCATTGTATACTTTAGACAGTGTGGCCTCACTGTCACAGAACATGGGAATATAAGGCATTGGAACATCCCACAGACGGATGTCCAAAAGTAGATCTCTAATCCACTCTGCCTCTTTGCCAGCCGCAACTACAGCAATTAACTCGGCTTCCATAGTCGAGTGAGATATACACGTCTGTTTCTTGCTCGCCTAAGAAATAGCTCCTCCAGCTAAAGTAAAAATCCAACCACTTGTGGATTTTGAATCACTAGTCTGATCAATCCAGCTAGCATCGGAATACCCTTCTAGTATACCCGAAGATGACGTGTATGTCAGTTCCAGAGCACTGGTCCTTTTCAGGTACCCCCAACACTCTGCTCACTGCTTTCCAGTGTTATACACCAGGGTTGACAGTATACTGACTCAATTTGCTTACAGCGAATGTAATGTCAGGTCGAGTGCAATGCATAGAATATATCATGCTACCAATTGCACTCGCATATTCCAGCTGAGCCACTGCTCTACCAGAGTTCACATTAAGTTTCACACTTGAGTCAAAAGGAGTGTTAAATTCCCTTATATTCAGATGCTGAAACTTTGCCAGAATTTTCTCTATATAGTAAGACTGACTTAGAGAAATCTGATTGCCTGTTCGTTTCACCTTAATACCAAGAATGGTATCCACTTCTCCAAGATCTTTCATCTTAAAGTTCGAGGATAGATATTTCTTCGTCTCAGAAATACCTTCTAGGTGATTGCTAATGATCAACATATCATCAACATATAGGCAAATAACGACTGTGTAGTCAGATGTGCACTTAGAATAAATGCATCTATCAGCACCGTTGTGCTGAAATCCGAAAACAGTCACAGTGGTATCAAATCTCTCATGCCACTGTTTAGGAGCTTGCTTAAGTCCGTACAAGGATTTAATAAGTCTACACACTTTATTTTCCTGTCCGGGAATCACAAACCCTTCGGGTTGCTCCAAATAAATCTCCTCATTTAAGTATCCGTTAAGAAAGGCTGTCTTCACATCCATTTGATGAATGTACAATCCTTTCAAAGCAGAAATTGCTATAAGAGTTCTAATATAACTAATCCTAGCAACTGGAGCATAGGTATCAAAATAATCGATACCTTCTCTCTGCCTATATCCCTTAGCAACTAATCTTGCTTTATAGGCAGATATGGATCCATCTGGGTGGTATTTCTTCTTAAATATCCACTTGGATCCAATAGGTTTTCTTCCCTTGGGAAGATCAACTAACTCCCAAGTTCCATTACCTAAGATTGAATCCATCTCATCATTGACTGCTTCCTTCCATAAAGGAGCATCTCTAGATGACATGGCTTCAGTAAAGGTCTTAGGGTCATCTTCCAAATTAATGGCGAAAATGACCTGTCTCGTCACTTTCTTTTGTGTCCCTTCAACCAGATAAGACAAGAAATCATCTCCAAGATTTCTTTCTTCTCTAACTCTAGTACTCCTCCTTGGCTCTTCTACATATCTAGAAGATTCGGGAATATCTCGAGAAGTACTTGGAGTTAAAGTGGGGTTCGTGTTTTCATCATCTCTTGAAAACTTGTCTTCGAAGAATTCCACATCTCTGGATTCCACTACGACACCTGATTCTTTATCCAAAAGTCTGTAGGCTTTGCTATTAAGTGCATAACCAACAAATATGCTCTTAATAGCTCTGTCTCCCAGTTTGGATCTCTTAGGATCAGGAGTTCTGTAGTAATCCAAACACCCCCAGACTCTCATGTAGTCGATGTTTGGTTTTCTTCCTTTCCACAACTCATATGGACTCGTAGGAATCACACAACTAGTGATCCTATTGTGGACATGGCATGCCGTTAGAAGTGCCTCACCCCACAGATTAGTTGGCAAACCCGATTGGTTCAACATACAGTTGACCATCTCAACAAGGGTTCTATTCTTTCTTTCAGCCAAACCATTCTGTTGGGGAGTGAATGGTGAGGTTCGTTCATGTTTAATGCCATTCTCTTCGCAAAAAGCATCAAATTCTCTCGTGAAGTATTCTCCACCTCTATCTGAACGAAGAATTTTAATTCGTTTCTCCTTTTGATTCTCGACTTCTGTCTTATATATTTTAAATGCATCAAAAGCCTCATCTTTTGATCTCAGCAAATAAACATATAAATATCGGCTCGAGTCGTCACAAAATGTGATGAAATATCTTCTTCCTCCTCGAGTAAGTATTCCATTAAGTTCACATATGTCTGTATGAATCAATTCAAGTAATGATGTATTTCTTTAACATAAGGAAATGGTTTCTTTGTAAAGTTTGATTTAACACAAGTTTCACATTTCCCAAAATCCTCTTTGTCAAATTTTAACAATCCTTTAGTTTGCATTTTTTCAATATTTTTGATATTTGTGTGTGCTAAACGTTTATGCCATAAAGAAATAGAACAAACAATATAACCGGAATAATCAACTTCATTAGCAAACGGGAAAGTTACATCATTGCTTCCAACACTGGAAGTTACATCATTACTACCAACACCAGAAACGATTACATTATTAACCTCACTATCACTAGCTAAACTCAAACGATACATACCCCCCACAGACACTGCCTTCCCAACATACATTCCACTCTTGCTGATCTCAATGCGGCCATTTTCAAGCACCATCTTGAAACCGCCCTGGTCAAACTTGTGTGCAGAAACAAGCCCTTTGGGGATAGTAGGAACATGAAGAACCTTGCTGAGAGTAACCGTGCGACCCCTTTTAAACCTCATCGTTATGTCGCCGAAACCCAACACCTCAGCCCGATGACCATCCGCGCAAACCACGTGGGTTCCCGGAGGTGCCGGAGTGTAGGTGTGGAAGTCACCCCTCTGTCCACTAACATGAATAGTGGCCCCAGAGTCCACGAACCAACCCCTAGCCGCTCTTGCCCGGGTCATTGAGGAAATCATAAAGATTTCTCCAAAGTTCACATTAGCTACCAGATTTTCCCCACCATCAACCGAATTCGCAGCAGGCCCGGACTTTCGATCTTTGCACTCCCTTGCATAGTGGCCAGTCTCTCCACAGACATGACACGGTCCAGTCTTCTTTGGCTGTTTGGCGAAGTTGGTCTTGTTCCGCTGATTGGCCGGTTTCTTGAAGTTAGGCTTGTTAGGCCCAAGATTCTTTCCCTTATTCTGTCCCCACGGGTGCTTGTTCTTAGCCCCAGACCCTCCAGCAACATGATGCACACTCGAACTAGCCTTATTACGCTTGTCCCTGTTGCGCATTTCCTCCTCAATACGGAGGTGCTTCAACAGGTCATCCAAGCTGTAATCCTCAGACTTGTGCATCATGCGTTTGGAAAAGTCTTTCCAAGAAGGTGGCAACTTCGCAATAATTGCTCCAACTTGGAAGAGCTCTGGGAGGACAATTGAAAGCGCGTTCATCTTGTTGACTAGAACTTGGAGCTCATGCACTTGCTCCAAGATCGGTTTGTCGTCAACCATATGAAAGTCTAGGTATTTGGACACAAGATACTTGTTAGTACCTTCTTCATGTGCCTTATACTTCAACTCTAGTGCTTTCCACAAGTCCCTCGGATCTGTAACCTGCGCGTACAGATCGAACAAGCGGTCAGAGAGTGAGTTCTTGATGTGCCCCAGGCACAGATCCTCATCCTCCTTCCTCCTCATCCTCTGCTTTTCCAGATCAGAAATTACTTTCTGATCCGGTTCACTCCCCTGCACGGGAGTGGGATTCCCAGGAATGGGAGGCAGAGTTGGGTCCAGAATGTTGTAAAGTTTCAAGACCATCAGCATGAACTTGACCTTCTCCACCCAAAGGGTGTAGTTTTGCCCATCAAAGCGGTCAAGTTTGACGAATTCTTGATTCATCAAGCGGAAGTTGGCAGACGGCAATTCAGAGTCCATTTGTGGTTGTTAATCTGATTCAACAAAGAAAAAATAGTTTTACTAATAAAACTATTGAGATAAACACCTTTAAGAATGTTGAAAATATGTTTTTCAGATTAACAATAAATATATTTAAGCTGATATGAACAAACGTATTATATCAAATATGATATTAACAACAATGCGTTTGTTCGTATCTTAATAATAAGTCCGATTTAAATAATAGTTACCAAATGATTGCCAACTACTGATTGATCCTACTCGATAAAAGCAGTAAAAGAAAGGTAGAAGGAGAATGTCCCGTTATCGGACTATTTAAAGCAATACGCAAAATAACACCAACCTGATTCGTAGAACAAGAAGAAATCGAAACCTCAGAAACTGCACGGAAGAAACTCCTGCCCTTAAAGGTGTTTACATTGCCCTTCTCGCGGTAAGCCTCAAACGTAAATAAACCCAGGATTTATGCAGCCTCAAACAAGAACTCGACAACCCGGGATCTTGTTTCTTCAGAAGAACGATAGCAGAAAGAAGCAAAAAAAGCAGAGGGAGAGTGGAGCAGCTTTCAGATTTTTGCAGGGCACAACTGAGGAGGCTGCAGGTGGCTTAAATAGCCAACCTGCAGTCTGTGTTGGTTGAGGAGAACGTGGGGGAAAGGGCTGCGAATTCGGGAACCGCAACCGAACCACGAACCCGTCCTGTAAAAATGAAAGCTCCTTAGCTCCTAGCGACGATGCGTACGTGCAAAGTGCGCCTACACGCGGGCACGCGGCTCACGGCTAGGCGCGCGTGTGGGGAATCCCCTTCTAGACCCTCACCATTTGGTTTGATTGATAAGGAAGTGAAACCTCTTATAAACACACCCAAATCCTTTCCCTCCTCCTATGTGGGACACTAAACTTGACAACATTCAAGTTAAGTAATTTGCAATCAAATTCCAACAAAATATGTATGATTAGAAAAAACCATGAGTGAGAGTAAAGTGCTGTAAGTTTAAAATGATCTAAAAAAACTGATGTGATAACAATGCAACAAATAAGATAAAGTGAAACCATTAGAAACTTAAAAAGATATATAAAAAAAACTCAAATAATTCCCTTAGGCTATCCGCATCCCACTCGCGGATGGGCATGGTATAGCCAGAAGATAGCCATCGACATCATCACCCCTCGACCCGTGAGTCACCCTCTCTCATTGGTTATCGAACTTGTAGCCTTTTTTCTTGTTTTCTTTTTTCTTAGGTGACCGTTAGGTAACGATAATCAAACTTTTTTTATATACTTTTTTCTTTTCTTCTCTCCTATAAATACCAACTCTCTCCCATTTTATTTTCTCATACCACCAACTATTCTCTCTCACAAAATTTGCATTCCCAAACTCTCTTCTATAACACAAAAAAACGTCATCGTCCGAAAGGGGAACTAATCTTGCCGCATATTGGAATACGAGAATTGTACTATTTCGTGAAATACTAACCCAAGTGTACATATTCTTATCAATGATGGCGAAGAAGAAAATTCGGGTCCAAGACGGAGAGGAGCGGATGCAATTAGAGGCTGAATCAGCACATGAGCGACTTTTTCAAAATTATATTGCAAATGACTGAATTAGTTATAGTGACGAGAACTTTAGTGACGATTCCGCATGGGCAAATAACTATTCCTATGAATAGTGGAGGACTTGGAGCGAGAGTTTACATATTTTCGACAAGGTTATGATGCTAGAGGCAGAAAAGTTCATCTCTTTTGCAAAAGTGTACCTCGGCAATTCAGCAAATGGCATATGAGGTATCAGTCGACGCTCTTGATGAGTACTTGAGGATGGCGGATTCAACTACACAAAAGGGTCTACAAAACGTCTCAAGGGGTATCATCGGTATTTGTGGTAAGCGATACTTACATAAACCTTCTTATAATGATATTCAGCGTTTACACGCAACACATAGGCACGGTTTTCCCGGCATGTTAGAAAGCCTAGATTGTATGCATTGGAAATGGACAAACTGTCGGGTACATGAGAGGTGACCATAACTGTCCAACTATTATGAGAGAGGAAGTGGCGTCACAAGATCTTTGGGTTTGGCATGCATAATTCCGAGTGTTTGAGTCCAAGAGCATTGTTTTGTGTGCTAAAACGTCCGCACATAATACTAAACCTGGTAAGAGTGTAGCACCCGGAAAAATACAAAAAATAATATACATTTACATCATATTACACAATATCATATTAGAAGATAAAGGTGACACACTTTGTCGTTTCAATGAAAACGACATTCAAGTTGATGAGGAAGATGACAAAGATTAGCAATGAACAATTATAGGCTAATGTTCAAGAAGTCCGTAATTGAGAAACGCATCATAACCTTCTAACGGATTTAATCGAACGTATTTCACGTCATCCGTCCCCTAATCCAGAAAACACTTGCAGCCTTTTCCCTCGACCACAAGATGAAGAAATAGCATCAGACAATGGAAGTGAAACCAAATGATGGCTCTTATTAGTCTTTGCTTACCTCTCATTAAAATCCGGATCCCCTTCTTACCTTCTCCTCCTCCACCACCACTCTCCTACAATTTCCAATCTTCCACATACAATAATCAATTCTTTTTAACATCACCAACATCATCATCATCTAAGTACAAGCCATCAGCATCTTATCGTTTTCCACCTGGTAGACGTTCTATTGCTGAAGAAGAAGAAGAAGATGATGATGAGGATAATCTCGTCAATGATGGTGGTAGTAAGTTCACAGAGGCGGTGGCGCTATTTAACAGCAGGGATTACCATGGATGCCATGACCTTCTAGAAGCAATTTGGAACGATTCCGAAGATCCAATCCGACCCCTAGTTCACGGGATTTTACAGTGCGCCGTCGGTTTCCATCATCTCTTCAATCAGGTTAGTTATCGTCTCCGATCAACTTGTGAATTCATTAACATTCCATTAAATTTCAACTGTAATTCGTTCGTTTAATGCGGAGTTTATGTTTTGGTTTTTACTTTGCGAATAGAATCATAAAGGTGCGATGATGGAGATGGGAGAGGGGTTATGCAAGTTACGAAAATTGAATTTGGACGATGGACCTTTTCATCAGTTCGAGAGAGACGTGTCTGCAGTTTTGGATTTCATTTATCATACCCAGTTAGAGTTTGCTGCCTGTGAGTTCAATTCTCCAAGGCTTTGCCTTGCCTCTCAGTTACTGCCTTTTGCTACAATAATTCTAACCACTTTAAATTCCTTATTTCAAATAACAATAATAATAATAATAATAAGCAGAGAAACAGTAGATAATTGATTATGTCACTTTGATTATCCATGGCCTAGAAAGTTTAGAAAGCAGATTAATGTTACTGTGTGTTGATTTTGATTAGGTAATGATGACATGTGTGTTGCTATGGATCAATCAGAGACTTCATACAAGCTTCTTGGTGGTTATGGTGCTGGTCAACATCTGTATTGGTTAGAAATGGATGGATCTGCAAGCTTATATATAGTGTTTTGCCCTGATAAATCTATTACTACTGCTCACCAACCAAGGGTAAGACTTCCAATTCTTTATGCTTCGCAAGATCATCTTATGGAGATGGAGCGCATTTGATCTCTTATGCACACATTTGATCTTGTGTAGCTAAATGTATAGAAAATATAAGGTCATGGTACCTGATTACATGAATATGCTAAAACCATTTCTTTCATTTGAATTTGTGCCCAAAAAAAAATCAAATTATCTTGATACTTGCAATTCAGTAGTGCTACTACTTTCAGATAACATACAGCACAACATCTATTTTTAGACTCCCCAACACAAATATTAGATGAATTCACCTTTAAATTTACATACAAAAGTTAATGGTATAACACTATTACATGACGTCTTACCATAATAAACTGGGGAAAAAAAACATATCTATACACTTACGGCACGTGACCTATGCACTAAACTCCTCTTTTTGCAACAATTGAGAAGTTTTTCCTAAGTATTTTGCCAAAAAAGAAAGAAAAAACCATCTTCCATGACTTGAACGATTACTTATATGACCTCTATATAGGGAAAAATAACACAAGGGAAAGTAATTTTAAGGGTAGATGGAAAGGATGGCAAATTTGCCCTTCGCTTTTCCGACATATAGATTATCTACAGTCTACAACAGTAGTAGTTTGGCTATGTATAATGTACAGTTACTTGAAGCTAATACATGGAAATGAGTTAGTACCTGTTTTTTGTTCACGAAATCAACGTTCTCTTCAGAATTCACAAGAATTTCCTAACCTCTGTTTCAACAAGCTCGTGCTCTTTTTCTCCTCGAAAGCCTCTGGTAATAGCTCCTCAAAATACTCCAAGAACGATGACCATTCGTCTTCTTTCATTTCCTCAAACGAAACACAGACCCCGGTATCATGATTGTTGTTATGAGCAGCGAAACTCACACTTCTTAGTATTGGCATCCCAGCTGGACCACAACCATCTTTAATGTCACATTCTTGTATTAATCGGACCAAACGTGCATCACTTAACTTACTCTTTGCTCCTTGAGATGAATATTTCATCATTTTTGGTGCTTTATCGGTTGCTGAATGTGTTGAAGCATCCTCATTCTGGTTCAACCCAACTTCAAACTCCTTATCAAATGCAAACATTTCATCGAAATCTCTGACTTCATCAGTTTCTTCGGTTGTTATTTCCATATCCAAGTTAGCCTTTGCGTTTACACAAATATTCTCCAAAATGCTCCAACTTTCTTCACCTCCGATGAAATCCCGTGTCATCATTTCACCTATATCAGCGAGAAAAAGTCCAGCAGCAGTGGCCCGTTTCAAGAAAATGGTACAAAGTATGAAAACACGTACAGAGCACTCCCTAATTAATGGAAGCTCAGTTCTTAGAAGTTCAGCGTCTTTGAAAGGATCAAGATTTGAGATATAATCAGCTTCTGTTTCTGAGAATGGCATTGAAGCTTGGGGCCAATGTAGCCATTCAAAATATGGATCATCTAATGACTCTGGTAAACAAAACCCGTGGTCAATTGGGACAAGTTCAGCCATCCCAGCAACATAGCTCCCATGAAAATTCTTCACAAGCATGTTCCCAGCATGTCTGTCAAGATTAAGGAGCCGAATGTCGAGTATGGCAATACGATGAACCGAACTGACCGAGAAGCCAGACGGGCCCAAGTCTCCAGCATCTGTCTCGTGCTCAACATACCGTTGTATTGATGTGATTTTAAAAGGTGGGTTCGAAGCCAATCCCGTGTTGTTTACGTTAAACCTGACATGACAGATTTTGACAAGTGCTGATGGAGGAACACCTGCAAAGCCACCATGGTCAAGCAAATAAGCAGCCAGTTCACGGTGCCCAGTTTCACCTACCCTGATGGACCGTTTCATCCCAGGCTGGCCCAGCATCCTACCCGCAAACCCTTTAGGATTGTTGAATGCTAGTGGCTCTTCATCGGCTGGCTTCACAACCGCAATGGTATTGCCTTTTCGGGATTGTAAATAGTATGCACCACCTAAGCCACTTGACACTGGCGTAGGTTTGACACCGGATGCTAATGCAATGGCAACCTCGGCCACAAGAGCATGAACCATTGGAACCTTACGACCGCTAATGATTTCAATTCTTGGGTTAGGTGGTTCAAACTCTTCTTTTGCTGTGGTGGCCAAAGAAAGGCATGGGGTAGAAAAGCTTTTGTGAAAATTGGTAGTGATATTGGAGACATGTGTGATGTTATGTGAGAAATCGTGCATGGTGGGATCGAAATGAGAGTAAGATTGGAGTCTGCATTTTGGGAGTCGGGCAAGTGGCTTAAATCCATGAGGATGATCAACGACTACAGCCATCCTGGTATATATCATGGAGGTAAGAATGGCTGCAACACATACTAAAAGAGCAGGTTCTAAGAAAATCTTTCAGAGGGTTCGTCTTTCCATAGGAGATTAGCCATCACATGCCTATCAAAATATAATAATAATAAAAAATCATAAATTGTGAGACATTATTGTTCATCTTAAGCAATACTGATTTCATGATTAAACAATACGGTAACTAGTGTACTCATCCTTACAGATTAACCAATAATGCATGCGTACATGTTAATCCAAATAACATGTTTATTCTCCCCTTCCTTTACCAAAAACATCATGTCTACATGAGAATCAAACGAATAACATATATGATACATACGTTAACAAAATATTGTTTAAAGTTGCAACGATTTTCCTCAATAAATTACGAGGTTCATGTTATCTACTCAATTTAAAGGGCAAATCTCAATTTACAGGATGGCATAGATATCGGTGCCGTCGTTAACATTATCAAACGGGTGTAATTTTTAAAACTTAAAAATATCATGGAAACTGTATGGAAGATATAAAAATTCGTAAGGAATTTATGTTCTTACTTCGTATTGGCATTCACGATCTGCTAATTCTTATAAATTGAAATGAAACTGATGATATAGACTTTGGCGCACATCGATAGCATTATGAAACCGATAAATATCAGGAGTGGAAGATCGAAACACAAATTGGTAAGGATTGTTGTGTGTTCTTACTTGGCATTGGCATATACTAAGAGATTGCATATGTCAATTGCAAGATCCAGGTCGCTAATCTCCGACCACCTATCATATCAATCAAAACCGTTTTGTAGAACAACAGGCTTCAGATTTTTGAAAACAAAATGGAAAAGGAGATTGAGGATACCATCGTTAATTCCCACGCTCCTCCGATAAAAGATTGCCACAATTAACTGCAAGAGGAAATGAGAAAACAATTTGCATGTTAACGTGATGTCGAAATTACAGAAGAGATTCGATATCGAAAATCAAATTGCAAAAAGTGAGTTTGTGAAATTGAGAGAGAAAAGAGAGAGAGAGGGGGAGAGACAGAGAGAGAGAGAGACCCTGAACACTGGTGAGGCATTCAGGGAGCGGATCGGCAATTTGGAGAGCGCGAGAGAGAAAGATGAGTTCCGTCACCGAAATAATAACGCCTTTTTGTAATGTAGAAGACGAAGATTAAGAAGAAACAACGAATCCCCCACCCCCTCCCCCCCCCCCCCCCCCTCTCTCTCTCTCTCTCTCCTTCCTCTATTTCCCTTTATTAAACAAAATGACATATGTTCGCCTATAAATTAGGGATGGTGGGGGGCCCACAAATCTAATATAAAAACATATATATTTCATCGAATAGTAACCAAAATACTGTTTTCTCAAGATTATTTTTTCTTTTATTTTGAAATAACCTAGGAGTAACATTAACAGTCTACAAACTTGGTTACTATTATGTGAAATAAACATAATTTTTAACTATAAACTTCTTTGCATTATGTTAGTATCCGAACTTAATCCAATTTTGATATTTCACTATATGAATTGTCTTACTATAAAATTGAATTATTAAGATATATAGATATAGATGTGTTTATAGGATAAATGCTTTTTGCTAATGCCTCGTCTTTAAACCTCTACTTTCTTTGTCACCGAGTGGCCATTTAGTGGACTTAGCTAGTGATCCGGTATATTTTTGCTTTTGAAGATGGAGCTTATCTCTAATCATCTTACTTTCCGATCTTGACCCTGTAATTTTAAGGTCATGTCTACTACTAGAGTTTGGCTCGATTTGGTAAGACTTTTGGTGCATGTACCAAAATAGTGTTTTCCTCCATATGTCCTTTCAACTGTTGCGCCTTACAAATTTCGGAGAGAACAAGCTACCTTTGGGTTCAAGTGGCATTTCACTAAAACCACAACTTATCAACTGATTCTAAGCATTAATTGGTTTGAACCTCCACTTAGTTTCACCTACGCTTCATCCTGGTCATGGGTAGATCACCTAGGTTCGGGGCCATAAGCAATGGCAATTACCCTATGAAGATTGTTTCGATACAACTCTAGTGGGTTCCCTTAACCAAGCTAACTGCTGCCTTATGAGTCACTGACTCATTCTTCAACATGACTCCTGCTGCGAGGGAGCTTACAGTAGCATCTTCTAATTTATATAGCTTTGTATCTGTTAAGTTCACGAGTTAGAAATAAACGGGACTTGACCATTGACCTTGCTAATCGATCTTTACAAGTTTGTCTATCATCATGACAAGTAGTAATTACTATATCGACCTATAACCTTACTAGTTTATCTTAAGGTGCTTACTCTTTCAATTAGATCTTTTACCCATAGAATAAAACATCTAAGCATATCTATTTCTACATATTTCAAGGTCTATGAAGTTTATTACTTTTTTTGTAACTAATAAAAACTGTTATTTTAGATATGCATATGTATAAAGCTCTTTTCTGGTATTTACTAGCGAATTTGATCTCTTCTTTCTATAGTAGATATAGTAGCACATAATGACATCACATCTAGATATTGTCATTTATCTTGTTAAAGCACATTGTATGGATTGCCATTAATCTTAAACATGTTTTGAGTACAAGTTTATACTCTACAAAATATAGTTGACAGAGATGAATGAAATCATGAGAGGTTTAAGCATATTTTGAATTTGATAATCAAGTCCTTAAAAGTGACGAGCGTATTCACTCTCATTAGTCAGCATACTCATAAAATTATCGCTGCTACCACATCAAATTTTGGGACTTGCCAACTTATTAATTAATTACATATATATTCATTTATCATCTTTTATGATTGAACATAGTGTGCCATTTATCGAGAGGTGTTGTGGCGGGGGTAGTTGTTGAAATTATTGTTGTAAATGAGATAAGAGTTTATTGCAATTGTGGTTGAAACTGGAGTTGAAAATGTTGCGATTGTGATTGAAATCATTTTAGCATTTGTGGCATTAGTAATAGATAATGACTTCCAAATTTTGCAAAAAGATTTTGGGATTGAGATTGTTGGTTTAAAGATATCTTCGGTTAATTTGACACGTTCCTAGACGATGATGATGAGTTACCAAACTAATTGAAATTCTTCATGATTTTATAAAGTTTGAAGAGAAGAGGTAGATAAAATTTGGAGATAAGATGAAGATGAAATTTGAAGAGAAGATGGTGTGTTTGTAAAGAGAAGAGAACGATGGTGTGAGTGGCATGTACGACGATGTTGTATTTCTAATATGTTCAGAGTTACAAACCAAAGGATAATACAACTGTTTGTCAATGGTAAAAAATAATACAACCTTTGTCTCACAGTCAAAAATAAAAAATTATAGTACTCGTCTTTGTAGGCGTTCTTTGCACCACGCCCACACTGACCATGTGGTGGTAGTATGAGAATGGTTGGAGTGGAGGTTATGTGGGGTGTTATGGGATGCTTCGCGACATGGAGAGCCCGCCGCTCTATCACGCAATAGTAGGAGTATGACATGAAGATCTTCATGCAGAAGATGGCAGCGTGGTAAGAGTTGTGTTGGCCGCTATCAGTTTCTTTGTTTTTTTACTTTTTATTTTTTATTGTTAGTTTGGTAGTATGTGAATTCTAAGATTTGGTGTGATAGATAGCGGTGGGTAGTGTCCGCTACATTGTTAAGTGATGGGAGTGAAAACTTTAAGTAACCGTATAGTTGGAATGGCACTATGGTAGGGAGTGACCACCATGACCACTCTCGGCATCACGTAGACCACTCTATGGTCATTCCACAACATTTCTTTATAGTAAGAAGAGTGGTTATGATCACTCCCCCTCTCCCACAACACCGTTGCATCAGATTTTAACGTACACCACTAAACATACAGTAGTTACTTCCCACCACTCTCAACTCACCTACTTCTAGGACTAACATACTAACTAACAAATCAAAAATATAAAAAGTAGGGAAAAAGAAGAAGGAAACTGATGATGAAAGATTCAACCCTCACCACACCGTGAAGCATCCGACAACGCCCCCTAAAACCCCCACTACAACCACTTTAAATAGTTTTAACGCAATAAATTCTCTTCGTATTTTAAAATTTGGATCTTAAAGTTCCATCACATCTTTTTCATACCTAATTTACAAAAGAAAACTTTTCAGAATTACAAAATCTTGTTTTAGCAGTATTATGACATCGAGTGTGTAGCACGTTGATATGGATTACCATTTATTCAAAAACTCATTCAAGCCCAAATTTTTCAGTCGTGAATCACCACCCTCGCCCTTCCAAGTTCCACCATAGTGTGATGGAGTGGTCACCACACCCACCATATCGTGGTGTTCCACACCATCCTAAATTTGTTCCCACACGGCCACACCAGATGCTCTTAGTATGGCATTAGGTTTTCAATCAACCAACAAGAACTTGGAGCTACAACTGAACTTTTATTGTAGCATTTGCTTTTGAAGAGTCCAACGCCTGGATTAATATTCATCTATATAAACATATTGACCGTAAATGCTTTTATGAAGACAGTGATCCATGCCAGAAGTCAATAAAGTTGAAGAATGACTTCTAGGATCATATGGAACTTTGGAAAAATAACCTCAATCACAGAACAGCTATGCTTTTGATTTTTGGATCTTGGTTTGGGAGACGAATCTTCTCCTGTTCATTGGCAATTTGCTGCTTCTGAGAAACCACCGCGAGATTGGCTACTCCTGGTTGCGTTGCTTCTTCACCAGGATAAGATCTTGCACTCCCTCGAACAAGTCCTCTAATTGCTGTTGTAAGTTCTGTATCCTTCAATAAGGATTCAATCGTAACATGAACACCTGAAGAGATGCAAGTTTTGGTGTTAAATACCTATTTGTACCATCATTTAAAATTGTTGACTCGACTTATTTGGAATCTTGATGAATCCTCCCTCTCTTTGACGGGTATTTACATATATGAGAAAGGGGGGAAGGGGGGGAGTCTATTCATGTATGTATGGATGTGAGTTTTGTTACAATGATGAGATAATTTGTTTGTTCGAGTGTTTTACACAATTCTAATTATTTAAGAAACTCATACATAAAGTGGCCGGAAAAAAAACTTGTAGAAAAGGCGATAAGTCTTTGGAGATGGGGGTAAAAGTTTCCCAAATTAGCAAAAGAATTAATTGCCAAACCTCGATATTTTCCCTAAATGGTATAATAGGTATAACTTCTGTCAAACATATTACGTTGAGAAAAAAAATAAAGAAACAAAGAGAAAATGGGATACACTTACGGAATCGCCAGTAATGCTTAGGATTTGTAGGATCATTGATCGTCTCCTCAGCTGCAGGTCGTGTTGTGTATTCTTCTTTTAATGCTAGCAAATCCTGATGCACATGAAAAAAGTGCTTCTTACTAACTTACGCAAAATGGAAGAATTGTTGCTACATGTTAAAAGGAACATAGAACAGAATTACTCTTTCATATTCATGAATCGGTCTTGCTGTTCACCGGATGGAACACAGTAACATGTGAAATTAATCGGGGTCTTTTTTTGTGTGTGTGGTATATGGAACCTTAGGCCCAACTTGTCAACTTAGATGTGTGTCTGCTAACTTATTATGTCATACTAAATAATCAGCTGCAATAAATATCGATTCAGAATATAGGATTTGGATGTGTTATGCTGCTTTAAATTAGTTGTAATTATCAGGTAACCAGTACTTTGATTTAGGTAATTCTCATTATTTTAAGTAATTATAGATAATATGACCAAAATGAAATTATTTCACACCAACTATAATAGTAATATTTCTTTTTAAGTTGTTTCTCAAGAAAGTGTATAAAAACATTGTTCGTTTAGAATTCAAACAATTAACTTCTTTTCCTAAAAGTATAATCAACAATAACCAACGGATGAAAAGCCTTTCAAATACTAAATAGGAGGGTGTAAATGTAAATAAGTAACTTTAGTCTTCTCTCAATAGCTACTTTTGTTGCAGCTGGTATAAAATGATTATTAACCACCCGACCCAAAATAATCATATAATCATAATCACTTTATTCAAACACTAGAAACTGATTATTGAAGTCGCAATAATCATATCATCAGTTTGATAACTCGCATCCCATCCCATCCCTCCACCCCCAAAGATGAGAATACATGTCATATTTTCTATGTCTAAGCATTATTTTAGCTTCTTTTAGAGAGGAAGAAAAAGCGAGTAGGAACATAATACCTGTAGAGGGAAAATTGCCCACATTGATGGAGCTTCAACATGCTGACGGAGGACAAAATATGCTATTTCTGGAATACATTGCTTTGGAGGGAAACTGTCAGAACCAATCATGGTTTTGAAAAACGAACGTCTTCTTTCTTCATCTTCTTCCCACCATGCACGCAGGGTAGAACAATCATGGCATGATGGAGCACATACCTACAACAAATTCACCCAATTTATTCATGATTTATGATTCCGTACCCAAAATGTAATTTGCGGCATTACTACAAAATGAGAAGAAAAGGTGATTGAGAACATACAGTCATGTATCCATATTGAGAAGGAATACCAAACTCCAAATCAGCCTCACTCGGCATACGTTGTATACGTAATCCTATTAATCCTAGTTCCTGCATAACCTGCACCAAGTTCATTTCAAAACTATAAGTCTCAAGGAATAGTGTTTAATGGTGTATTACCATTAAAAAGTTACCATATAAAAAAAAGATGAAGAAGACATACAGGATGAACACATGAAGGAATTAGGCCTAGATCTTCCCCACAGGCCAACATATCTGACGAGTTTAGAAGAGCAGGCAAAGTCTTCATGGCATTTTGACGCCAAAGAGTCTCTTGTCGATGGAAGTAGTAGTCATAATACAATCTTCTGAAAATGTTCTTGCTGTAGGGGATTAAAAGAATATTTTTTTTCTAAGTTTAAAACAGAAAAAAAGGAACCTTTATATGTAACGTACTAACGTATTTGATTTATATCAAGTACCTGTGTTCATCCAAATCCTTGAAACTTGATGTATCTTCTAGGTTAAAACGAGGATAGAAACTTCTAGCATCCTCAGGGTCTCTAATAAGCACTATATTCTGCCAATAAACATTTATATTTATATTATTTAGTAAAAACAAATACAAGGAAGAAATTGTAAAACAAAATATGTTGCATGAAAGGCAGTAATATTAGTTCCTCCTTCGCTCAATATATATATCTAGCTATCTTACTTGTAGAAGATCAAAGAGACCACGCCTTAATTTATCTTCATTTTCCAACAACAATGACTTGTCAATAAGAGATTTCAGCTTGGCAGCAATTTTTTTCTCCGTGTTGCAATCGTCCTTGAACTGCAATACTGAAGGATGTTATGATATACAAATTGGGTGGATAGGGCAGGTTGGGAATGGGTCAAAAAGGGTAACTTGTTTGGTACCAGATCAGGGTCAACGCACTTTTTGATCAAACTTTTTATAATCTCCATAAAATAATTAGTGTGTCAAAAAAATTACAAATATTATATTATTTCAATGATAATGAAATATTGAATAAAATGATTTAGGAGGCATTTTGCATTTAAAATAAACGTCAGGCAGTCAGATGACTTTCAGCCTGTTTGACCCATTTCATTTTAAGCTTATCTTTTTCTATTTTACCCATTCATAGGTAAATGACTAAACGGATCGAAATTTCCACCTCTAGTAGCAAGCAAGGAAAGTCGAATATCAATGGCAACGAAATTATACTACCTCATAATGATTTTTCTGAAATTCGTTCATGAAATGAGAGGCTACAACTACCCATGAATGTCCAAATTTTTCCTGAAAAAAAAAACAAATAACATCAATAATTAGACCCTTTGGATTATAGATCTCATTTAATAAGCCAAATTCAAAAATGAAGGAACCTGTAAAAACTCCTGCCGAATGTAAGGTTTGCTTAATCGATCAAAGTCCCATATTCCCTCTTTTTCAAGCTCTTCCTATAATTGGAAATATTTCTTATTTATGTCCAAACAGAACAAAAAAAAATTAATGTGATGGGAAAAACTCATCTTCAAATATTTACCTGACTAAGAGGTATAGATGGTCGGAACTTTCCAACTAGACCTGTCATTGCATGTTCTGGAAGCTCCCAAATTCTAAAGAAACCCAATATGTGATCTATCCTATAGGCTGTGAAATAATTTCCCATCTTTTGTCCAGAAGAATGAAAAGTATTCAATTAGCAAGCAAAACAAACAAAACCGGACATAATAATAAATAAAACCATAGTATAAAGTGAGAAACCTGCGATAAACGAGCACGCCACCAAGCATAGTTGTCTTTAGACATCTCCTCCCAATTGTAAGTAGGAAACCCCCAATTTTGACCATTTTTATCAAAATAATCTGGCGGGGCGCCAGTAGATGTGTTCATGCGGAACAAATTTGGATATACCCAAGTATCTACACTATTTCTGTCAACACCTATAGGGAGATCTCCTTTCAATACCACTCCTTTATCTTTTGCATATTCTGCTGCTTCTGACAACTAACAATCCCAAAGAAAGTAATAAGTGAAGTTTGTTTTACAAACAAAGAGATAATATAAATGCAGATCAGACATATGATAACATAATAGACTTACTTGTAAGTGCAAATGGTACTGTATATAATAATGGAAGCATATAATATCATAATGGAAGCAGTCCTTGGACACGAGCTTTTCAAGCTGATGAAATTACAGTATAGATGTAAGAGGATCAGCAATTAACTCCTTAAAATATCAATAATTGAGTAACAGTTTACAAAATTAATATCACTAATACCATCAGCACCTTATCTTTTGAAAATCGACTAAACGTGCCCCATTGACTATGGTCCGAAGTTTCAAAGAAATCTCGTAAAAAACAAAAGGCTGCATAAGATTTCAACCATTCCTGTCTCATGCAACAAAAAGAGATAAACAACATAATAAAGTTAGTTGTCGTTTCATGTAATAATTGCATTCTAGCGACCAAGAAAATTGAGTATCTGCTTATTACAACAAGAACTGTTATTCAATTAATACATAAGAGTTTCTACTTTTTTCCTCATAAGGCTAAATAATTCTTCAAGATGTACCTCATTCTCAGACAAGAAACTCTTGAAGGAAGTAGAATTTAGAATAGAATCCTTCTCCAAATCAAAAATCTTCTTGGCAATTGAAAGCTTTGTAGCCATAGTAGCCTCATAATCTACGTTCTGCAACGAATACAAATCTGGGAAATTACTTTTAAGGAACAATTTAGTGGAGATGATATAACATCAAAACCCGTTGAAGATAAATTTAAACAATAGAAAAGTGTTACTTCCACAAACATCAACATTATGAATGAAACTTCAAGAAAGTAGCAGCTTAACAAGGGCAACAATAAATTCAAATGTAAAAAGAAATCATTAAAAGATCTTAGTTTAGTTATAAAAGGAAAGATATAAGATGTATACATCTAACACTTTAAGGCAACCATATTGGACTTCATTTCAAGCTTTCTTTCATGTAAAACGTCTTCAAAAGTTAAGATTGCTTACAATTATGCAACATCATTCTATAAGAATTCCTAGATAAAATAAATACAGAAGAAAACTGCTTACATGTTCTAATCGTGTTCAAAAAATCACTTAAGAGATAGGATAAATTGTAAGATATGGAACATGTGCAATATCAAGACCCAGGTACTTTGATGAAGGGATTACCTTCCCGTCGAGCTCTTTCTTTGCACTCTGTATCTCTTGCTGCAAAAAGCAGATAACATAACATACTTAAATCAAACCATTTACCCCAAATATTTTGTTAAATCATATAAAAGCATGTGGTATAAGGCATACAACCAATATCCTACAAACTGTATGAATGAGGTAATTGGACATACATTAACATCATCTGGTATATTTTCTGAAAGTGCCTGGAGTCTGAGGTATAGCGGGTGCAATGCAAATACTGATAGAGAGCTGCATAGCGATAAAGTAGTAATTACCACAGTTACTATGGTTTCTCACGTATAATAATTCTAAAATTTAGGATTAGTAAAGTAGCAAAGAAAGAGAAGCACTCAAAAACAAACAGAAATGAAGGGAAACTAAGTATTTGGTATTATAAGTCATTTTCTAAACATAGGATTTATTGCTTTTAAGCTTACAAGAAGATTCTTACCTGTATGGATATGAATCCCACCACATCTTGTGCACAGAAGTATCATTTATAGGCAAAAGTTGAAGTAAATGGAAGCCAGAGTCGACAGCCCAGTCGACAACTAATTTCAGATCAAGAAACTCTCCAACTCCTACATCATCCTCTGATCTCACTGAAAACATTGGAATTGCAACACCAGCACCCCGCCATGGCATTTCCTTAATCAAAGAAAAAAGAGATATCAAATTGTCAAGTTTAGTACACCCTGTTTTCATACATAATAAAAAGAGCAAAAAATAATTATTTAACATCTTACTCGCATCATGCCATCTGAAAGAATAAGGTAATTTGGTCCACTAGCTGAAATATCAACTGTGACTTCCCTATTTGAACCATATTCTAGAGAGAAATTTCCATTTTTCCCATATTTACAGTATTTGTATTTTAAAGGGAAAGCACCCTTTGGTAATACACAGTCTCCTTCCCAGACAGATTCACCAGCATAATTTAGTTTAAGTCCATCATGAACCTTCCATCTCCCCAGCTCTCCCGAGCTGCCAATTACATATATCTATAGCAAGAAAACGGGCCCCGTTAAAGTTACATATTTATATAAATGTTTGGAGCTCTACTGGGTAAAGAAAGACAATTACTGATGTTCCTTCAACTATATTTGGACAGCATATTCTGAACTGGACAATAACCGAATCTGAAAGCAATGGACATTTGCAAGAGATGTTTCCAACATTAGATATTTAGATAATATGTATCAACCTTTTATTCAAGAAATGACTATTTTTGAGGTCAAAAATCAAAAAGAAAAATATTACCTTCATGATCCAACTTATTCTGAATCATGCCAAGTGATTTCTCAATAGCCAAACTGCTACTCTTGCGAAAGATGACATTCTTGAATGCACTTTTAAAAGGGAGACTGTCACTACCATTCTGCATTCAAATATGGTGGTATATTAGCAAGTGTCATTATACAAAGAAAAGTTAATAATATAACAAAAACTATTTGAAAGAAAGCGTTTTACCAGCCAAAGATCATGAAGCTCAACCACCTTCCCGTTTTCAACTCCGTCTGGCAGCACCAATCTCCTCTTATTTCCAATTTCCCATCTCAATACATTCTTTTCATTGTCCACTACATAATAATTATACTCACTTTGAAACCCAACCGGAACGGTCAAACTCCCACCCCATATCAGTTCATCACCTTCATGAAAAGGGGTCAACAGAAGACCCTTCTTCACATTTCCAGAACCAAGAACAGCTTCAGACCCACACACAACCAAACTCTGGCCCCATTGTGTATAATAAGGTATCCTGAATCTCACATTCACTGATACTAGAGGCTTGATCTCAGAAAACAGCCCCATATTCACCATTATCCCCTAATCTGAAACGAATCCCAGATGACTTTGTCAAAATTTTACAAAATATTTGGAATTGGGACCCTTTTTTACTAGCCATAAAGATCATTAAAAGTGGAATACATTGACCTCAACATGAAGTATCACTTTACACGTTACTAATAGTTGACTGTCTTTTAGGAATACACAAATTCACGCAAATGCGATTTTACCCGGTTGAAATCTTTAGAAATCTTTCAAAATCCAAGTGTGGTTCGGCGACATTGACCAAAACACATGAAATCCCGCCAGACCCATATCATAAAGAGTTCAAATTAACAAGATGTAATCAAATTTGATTAATAGGGGAATGAATGATGTACCTTTGCTTAGAGTGAGAGCCACTTGAATTGAAGTCGGTGTGCGTGAATATCTGAAAGCCCAATTTTGTGGAAGCAATTAAGTAATAACCAAAGAAACAAATGAAGGAGAATGGCACGTTCGTTCAAGAGAAGATTTTTATTGAAGAAAGAGAAAAAAAACAAACAGAATGGAATTGACAAGAAGATATTATGGCAAAAGGTGAAGTGTTTTGTGGCTAAGAGAAGCTGCTTTCACGAGAAAATTGGTGACACTTTAAAACACCACCTAAATGTAAATCTCTCGTATTCCAGAGCTGGCTATGATATGAAGACGTGTCTTGCTAAAAATAGGAGGCTGCAGATCGCGTGATTGAGTAAATGTTATTATATATTATCACAATTCCTTCAACATTATCATTATTATATATTTAAGAGTTTATTTCACATAAACCATTCTTTAACTAGTCATAAATTACAAGTTTAGTTTTTTTTAAGTTACAAGTTTAGTATTTAATTTTTAATTGATTTTTAATATTAGATAATAGTTTTTTTTTTAAGAATAAAAAAATTGAAATTATATATGTATTTAATTCTTCTTTTTTCGATAGTCTGTTCTTAAAAGTTACACTACTTCACCACTTCTTGTTTCATTATACCGCCACCGCCGCAACACCAAACCACTCTCTCTCTCTCTCACTCTATCTCTTCCTCCGGCGAACACCACCTACCACATTCTACCACCAAAAACACACATCTAAAAACTCAAAAAGCAGTAACCCCCGCCAGAAATCATCACCATTTGAACACAGACCAAGTTTTAACACTAGAAACCCTCATCAAAAATCTCAAAAACCCTTGAAAAACACAAACACATACATGCTAAAATCACACACACACATGCACACTGAAATTGCGCACACAGACACTAGGGAACCCCTAGATTTGCAATCGCACACACACGCATGGCATCGCCCTCCTAGATCTGCAATCGCACAGGCGCACACACACACAAGGACTCACACATACACTCACCGAATGAAACCCTAAATCTTAAATCTACATTCAACAGACACAAACACATAAAGAAAGGGGACCTGTGATTTTAGAGATGGCGACAGTTTATAGGTGGTGATGGTCTTATCCGGCGAGGGAGGTGAGGCTCTGGACTTCTCCGGTGAGGCAGCGGTGGCAATAATGGGGTTGAAGGAAGGAATGACAGAGTCGGTGGGTCAACTATTGTTTGGTAAAGAACGGCAAAAGGTCAAGAGTATTATTTAATATGATTAATAATTTATAATAATTATGGATTTTATTATGAAGAAAATATATATATAAAAAAGGTAGAATAGTCATTTTAAAGAAGTTAACTGACCTAGTTAACAGAAAATGTTAGAGAGAACTATACATGCAACAAAATGGTAGTTAAAGGATGAAACTTGTAACTTTTTAAAAGAAAAGAACTAAACTCGCAATTCCTGATTAGTTAAAAGATCATTTATAAAATTAGCTCTATATTTAATTATAGGGATGGCAAAACAACCCGAACCCGACGGGGAAAACCGAACCCGACTAGTTTCGGGGTCGGGACGGGGATGCCAATTTCGGGTTAGGATCGGGTTCGGGACCGGGACACACTATCCTCACTCCGATATATGTTTTTATATACTTTTATATACATATATGTTTTATATATTTATGTATATAATAATGTGTATAAATATACAAAGAGAACGGGTATATATCTATTAATGGAGAAAATTTTAAAGTGATGAAGTTTTTTGTTAATTTTTGAATTTTGATTCTTCGATTTCTTTTAAGTTTTATATTAATTAAGTTT
Organism: Dittrichia graveolens; assembly: GCA_038502395.1. Classification (NCBI taxonomy): domain Eukaryota; kingdom Viridiplantae; phylum Streptophyta; class Magnoliopsida; order Asterales; family Asteraceae; genus Dittrichia; species Dittrichia graveolens. The sequence continues at coordinate 18,179,913 of JARJIL010000005.1, forward strand.
TTGGTTCAAGTTAATGATAATACTTATGTTCTTATTAATAAAATAATCATCTCAGATTTTTATTAAATTTTCTTGAATATGTTTGACATTGTTTTTACATATTTTTTATCTTTGGAGAGTGTAAAAATGCTCAATAACATGTAGACATGTAATTTATGTTCATATTTTGTCAGGTCGGGTTTTATTACCGGGTTTCATGGTCGGGTTTGACAGACACACCCTGACGGGGTGCCCCGAAACAATCCCCGAGGGGAAAAGGGCGGGAACAAGTTTTTATTTCGTGTAAGGGGACGGGGCGACCTAAACCCTTGTAATATTAAAATATAATAATAGCTATTTCAACCTGTTTCAAGTGTTGTGTAAAGAAGATTTTAATAGGATAAAAGATGATATAAGGTTACGAACGGGTGAACAAAACTATATATATATATATATATATATATATATATATATATATATATATATATATATATATATATATATATATGTGTGTAGGTAGAAACATTTGATTTTTAAGTTCACTTTTGTGATTTGTAACCAATAAAATAATCACATACATAAAATATGAAATTTCATCAAATTTGTCACATAATAATAAAGGTAGTTGGTTGTAAACTCATTTTGCATTTATTTCATATTGAGTTTTTCTTCTTTTGTATTTATCTTTTGCATTACCAATCTTTTTTTCTTCCTTTAGCATTTATTCGTTTCTACCTTCTTATAAATATTTTTATTTAAATGTTAGTTTTTATATTTTCTTCATTCTTATTTTAGTTTTCCGCCACGACAATTGAGTCATGAATACCTTCTTGTGATACATAAAACAAACACGGCCTAAAACGAAAGAGGCCTGTGTGCATTGCATTTCACTCTGTTTTTATGAAACCACACAGCAAGTAAACACACATGATGATGTTTACTACCAATACACACTTTGTTAGCACTAGAAAAGTGTGTACCAAGCACAATGTTTGGCGTTTTGATTCCGCAGATAAGCATACTCGTGGCTTTGAATAGATTAGCAGCAACAACAAAAACAGAGAGCGTGATACATTTGTTGGTTCGTTTTCTCTTCTAACTTTGTAAAGAGAATCGTACACAAAACAGGGGCGGCCTATGTAATCAAGGGCCCGTCACCTTGTGACTTTGACCTGAATACAGATTGACCCCCTCGACTTGTAATTCAAATATTTACAATCACAAAACAACAATTATATATCCACTTAGGACCGGTGAGGGCACGCTCGTCTTTTTGCATTGCTCCCACACTTGCATAAACCTCCCAACATCATCGTTTCAGTTGGAAGGAATTATACAAAACATGTTTTTTATGTCAAGTGCCCCAAGTTTGATTATAGAATAGAACGTCACGCCCTCTCATTTTTGCTGCAATAAGTGTAATGTGATAATAACTACAAACAACAGGATTGCCCTCAAAGACACACCTGCACATGCTGCTGCCAAAGATAAAACATATCCAAATGTTCAGTTACGAAGAAATAAGTAAAAAATGACTGACACGATATCATAATATTGTTAACTTAGGCAAACTACAAGAAAATGAAACCGCCGTTAATCAACTATGCGACACGCTTACTTTTTCTTACCAAAGTAGCAATTTGTCGCTTTAAATGGAAAAGAAATGGTAGATATGTTTCATTAAATGGTTAAAAAGAAGCATGTTGTGTGCATCTGTAAAACATTAATATGGCATTGCATTTTTCTACAAGTTTGCCTTTATTAACTTACACGAGGGTTGAAAAGATGAACCTGATGACGTCGTGTCATGAGGGTCTGCATCGGAATCACTTTTTGACGGGGGATGAGTGTGTGCAAAAACGACACTTGGCAATGGGCTTGATGCAGGTATTGTTTCTGGTACAGGTGGTGGTGGGGGTGGTGGTGGGGGTGGTGGAGGTGGTGGTAGAGGAGGTGGGGGTGGTGGAGGTGGTGGTAGAGGAGGTGGCGGTGGCGGCAACAGTGGTGGTGGTGATCGAGGTGGCGGTGGTGGCGGTAGATGTGGTGGTGGGCAAAGGTGTCGTGGCGGTGGGGGAACTGGCTGAGAAACAGGAGGGAATAGAGGAGGATGAGCATTCTTCTTTCTGTTGTAGCCAGAATGACAATCTGGCGGGTTTGCATTGTGAATCTTATGAGGTGCAGGGGTGGGGGCAGGGGAATATTTGGATGGTGAAGGTGGTTTTTCAGGCGGGAGTTGCTTGTCATGGTGGTGGTGATGATGATGATGGTTATGATGGGGTTGAGGAGGAGGAAGATGAGGTTGTGGAGCTGGAGAAGGTGTAGGGGAGCCACTACCACTAGTAGTGTTGATATAAGATGAAAGACTAATTTGCTTGACCTTTCCAAATTGAGTGTTGTTTAGACCAAGATTTTTTGTTGGAGAACCCTTAATGGTTTGAGCCAACTGTTTTGACCTTGCCATTGATGGACTCCCAATCACCAGAACAACTGATGACTGCACGATCGTTGGTGGAGCCACTGTTGAACCTTTTGCATTCCTCAAGCTAACATGAAGGTTCTGCATTGCATAACAAGAAGCTAAGTAAACCACAATTTTCAAATATTAAGTTCTTTTTCTCTTTTCCTTATATTATGTTATTTTTTTACTTAGTGTCTCAAACTAATTCTTATTCCATACGCCAAGAAGGTTACAGAAGTGCATACCCTTACATATATTTGTGCATGTACAATCTAAACCAACGAAGAAAGAAACTTTTTTCTATTTCATCACTAATAAAAAGTGAAGATTACTATTAATCCTACTATGTATCTCCAGTAGTTCAGTACTTCAGTGTTCACTAATAGAAGATTGTTGAGTATGAACAATATTTGAAGGTGGTGATGATGACAAACCCGCAAAAAAAATTCAATTTGCTTTCCCATCAACAAAATGTGTTCAAGGGTAGTTTAGACATTCTACAGCAAATGTAATGCATGCTATAACAACAACAAGAATGATACTAATAATAATAATAACACTAATAATGATAATCATAAATTTGGAAGTCAGCACGTGTTAATCCCCCCTCCCCGTGGAATGATTTCTTCCTGTGATTAGATGTGGGTATTAGTTTCTCAAAAATGCTGTGATTGGTGCTTATTTATGCAATAAGTAGAGACTGAAGTGGCTCCACCAACGATCATGCAGAATGTATCATGAAACTAAAATGTGCAGGTCCAGATTAAAATATCTACCTAATTAATATATAAACACATGTTTATCTCTTCTACTTGTTTCTTATCATATATAGAAAACGAGAAACAACATAATTTCTCTATGTTCTTGTGTATAGAGAAACAAAATATAGACTATGATGCAAAGACTCTGTTCCAGCAAACCAATACGTCAAGTTATTAAAATTCTGGTGATAGGGATACTTTAGCTATTTTGTCTTTCTTTTACTCTCAAATCACTTTTAGCTTGCTCTTTTAAAAAAGATCCGTTCCACTAGTATTTATTGGAGGTTGCAAGCATTTGAATACACTTTCAAGTTTTAACCCATTTGGCCAGTTTCGATTTCAGTTTCAGTTAAGTATTTAAATTTGAAGCATTGGAGATATAGTACATCCAATCGACCCAATTTAGGTAAATGGACTAGATATGCTCGTTTATGTTCATCAGAGATTCAGAGCCGGTTGCGTTGAAATGGTGTGGCGAGAAGAATCGTACTTAAAAGAAATTCATGAAAGGAGAGTGTTTAAAGAGATGAGGTGTTAAGAGGCATGTTAAAGGCATCAATACTCCTCAAACACTTCAATTGCTTCTATTGAACTCGCATCAATTTTAACAAAATGTTACCAATGAGTAGTAAAACAAAATCCATCAGGTTTAAAGATTGAAATGCTAAAATGAGATGACGGTGAGTGAAATTACACATACATACACACACGCATATGAATATGTAGACTCATATACATATACATACATATGTATAAATATATGTAAACATATGACGAAATTTTAGAATTGTTATTACCTCGTATGCAGCAAGATGCAGCCCTGACTTGAGCTGGGTAGTCAATTCATCAAAGTGGTCTAGTATTTGTTGAATAGAAAAGTTCAATGTAAAGTTGAACTGTATCTGCACCTTTTGCAGTGGATATGCACTCTGGTCAGGAGTCACAGTAATTCCTCCAACAAATTTCAGCACCTCAAAAGAAGATGGTTTCCCAAACAGAGACTCAGTCAAATGCAGAGGTGATTGACGTAGAACAAGAGACACAAATGAATCTCTCACTAAACTTTTAGCATACGACGAAATTTTGGAATTGTACTCATCAGGATCAACACCAAAAATAACCTTGGTTGTGTTTGATGTGCCACTACCTTCTGTTGTTATGATTACAACCTGAAGAACAAATAAGTTTAGTGATTAATATAAAGGAATTGAAATGGGAGAGAGAGAGAGAGAGACTGTGTGTGTGAGAGAGAGAGAGAGAGTATGCCTTAGTAGTGGTAACTCTTATTTCATCAAAAATATCACCCCTAAGCCGTGGAAAATCATCTTGCAGCAAAGACGATGGCTTCTGAACCATAAAAGTGGCTACTATATCATGACCTGGAAATTGGAAAAAGTCAATCCTTTGATAAAAGAAGAATGAGATTAAATACATCTCTTTTATACTTGGTTAAGACTTATGGAATGTTCAGCAGCCCATTGGTTGTTAAGGAAGAAACTGTTCTCTTCGTTAAATATAAAAGAATATCCAGACTAAGGAAAAGAATTAACATGATATGACAACACACATGTAATAATTTGTTTGTTGAATTGGCGTTCAAAGATCATCTCCTCCCTCATTTACTGCAATGACTATGCAAGTAATTTTTAGCATCGCACGTTATAATATGAGACCATTTTGCCAAAAAAAAAAGTCAAATGTGGACGCTTTAGGAGAACCTTACATAACTAATTCTTACTAGCCACTTAGCATTGTCGCACTTGTTTGTAGTCTCGAACTATTTCACGGATTTTTCTTTTTGGGCCACGGTGTTGAATAAGAAATTTATTATTTTGCACAATTAAATATAAAAACTTGTGCAGATAACATATCACTCATAAATATTAAGAAAAAACTGATAGCCTTAGAAAAGCTGAGGGCTTTACTGCAATTTCTGGATGGTTGAGGGTTACAAAGTTGCTGAACTTTTGGATGAGGGGGGCACATCTTGACAGTTTCTCTAAATATTTGTGTTTTCTAAGCGTCAAAGATGCTTAATCATAGGAATTGTATACATCACTAACAAATTAGTGTTAATACATGATTGTTACAATTGTATAAATTAATTATATAAGCATAAGAAGAAGGATATAGATTTAACTATTTTCCAAATTTAGCCCATGAATTATTCAAAAGAAATTACATCTTTTCCCAAATCTGAGTTTGTCATGGTATATTGGTATCAGAGCTACAATTCTCATCTGTGCCTAAGTTTTTTTATTTGATGTTTGCTCAATGCTTAATCTTAGTTACTCTGTCAAGTCTGTCATCATGTCTTCACACAAGCATGATTCTTTTTTGGTTCGGTTCAATGACAAAAACTACTCTTGGGCATTCCATTTCCAGATTTTTGTCACAGGAAGGACTTATGGGGCCAAATTGACCCTGCAACTTCTAACCATATGGCAAATACCTCTCATTCTCTCACCAACTCAAAGAAATGCACTAAAAATCTTGAGATTTCACACCATTGATAGCAAGCATCTACCCATTACAGCCACGGGTGATATTTCATTTTTCAAAGATGTTTTTGTTTCTCCATGCCAGACAATTAATCCTATCTGTGTGGATCAACTAGTTCCTCTTGAATTACATTTGTCTTCACGTCTTTCATTTCCTTTTGTTGCGGTTATTTTACTCCTGCTGATCAGGGTATGGCATAAACGTCTTGGACATCCAAATAATAATGTTCTGTTTCACTTGTTGAGGCCGGTTTGGTTGGAAAACAAAAATTACCATCTTTTGAGGACGTTCAGTTTGGATGAAATTCTTGTAAACTTGGCAAAAGTAAAACTTTGCCATTTCCTACTCATACACCTAATGAAGTTAAACCTTTTATTCAAGACATTATGATGTTCAGGGAATGGCACCTATTACTCTCGTGCTAATTACAAATAATTTGCCACGTTTATTGATGACTATAGTTGTTTCACGTGGATTTACGTCCTCCATTCTAAAGATGAAGTGTTATTAGTTTACAAATATACGTCTAAATCATTTCAAGAATTTCTACAAACAAATGGCATAATCTCTCAACGATCTTGTCCTTCAAAACCTCAACAAAATGGGGTAGCCGAAAGAAAGAACCACCACCTTGATGATGTTGTTGGTACGCTTCTCTTAGAGTCATTTCTTATAAACTCTTTCTATTGTAGTCTAATTAAAAGACTACCTTCTCTTTCATTCACCATGTCTCTCCCTTTACACGGTTATTTGGTCAAAACCCAAAAGTTTCTAATCTTCGTACCTTCAGTTTTGTGTGTTACGTTCATCTTCCTACACATGAACGCACAAAACACCAAATATGCTTTTCTCGGATATTCAACTCGTATAAAAAGATTTATTCGTTATCATCTCTAGGTGAGTCGTACTTGAGTTTCCATACGTGTAATCTTTCTAGAAAATCAATAATTTTTACCGCATATGAATATCATGTTCAACTGCATTTTATATTTGTACCTATGTTCACCGACACCTTTTCACAACATATTCTTCTAAACGACTCTTGGTTTACAAAAGACTCCAACACATAATGACAAATCAAGAAAACACACACCTCTAGAGCCCCTGAATCTCATTCCCTTGTTGTTGATCAATTATAGCACCCGAACCTACCCGTAGAAAAAGTAACCTCCTGATACATATGGTGTTAACTATCATGCATCATTTACAACCATTATGTCCTCTTTTCTATTCCTACATCTTATAAACAAGCAATGGAACATGAATGTTGGGGGAAAGCTCTAAATACTGAACTTCTAGCACTTGAAGAAAACCAAACCCGGGATGTATTAGTCATCCCTCATTTGTGAAACCTTGTTTTTTCTATCAAACTTCGTTCCGATGGATAAGACATGGTTAGTAGTTCTTGGAAAGAAACAAGAGTATGGCCTAGATTGCAATGAAACTTTTACACTAATTGCCAAAATGACTATTGTTCGTCATAGTTGTTAAAAGTGGGCTTGCGCCCGAGGCACTGAAGCGCAAGTCAATGAGCTTTTCCATTAGCGAAGCGCATAGGGTTCATGAAGCGCAGAAGCGACGAGGCGCAAAAAAGCGCGCCTTACTAACATTTAGGTACTTTTTGACTTTCTTAAACTTCAATCTTTTTCATTTCTCCAACTCCAATCTTCTTCATCAGTTCATCGACTTCTGCTCTCTGTCCATTGCTTCAATTTCATCGATTCCCACTTCTAATTTTACTATATCTATAATTCTCATCCACTTCATCAAATACTAATGTTGAATTTTCATCCACTTCATCAACTATGCCCATAGCACTCAACACTCAGAAGTTTACAGAATTACAAGAAGTTGATTAAATGTTTGATGTTTGAAGCTTAGAAATATGTTTGATGCTTGATCATAACATTTTAAAACTATGTTTGATGTTTAACTATGAAGTTTAGAATTATGTTTGATGTTTTAGCTATGAAAATTATATATCATGTTTGATGTTTGAACATGAAGTTTAAATTCATTTCATATTGAGATGCTATTTTGTTTATATTATATCACTATATATATTTTTTAATTTTTTATATTGTGCACTTCATCTTCATGAAGCCTACGCTTCACCTTGCGCTTTGCACTTTAAGCTCTGAGACCCTTTGCGCTTTTCGCTTTTGACAACTCTGTTGTTCGGGCCATTGCTACCTGACAATCATGAACTTCAGATCAAATGGATGTCAAGAAAGAACTTTTACATGGTGGTTTAAGTAGATATGTACATAACACTTCCTCATGGTATGCCTACTTCACCAAATGACATTTGCAAACTAAAAAGCTTCTTATATGACTTGAAATAGTCACCCCGGGTATGTATTGAAAGGTTTTGATCTATACTTCTATTCTCGTTTCTCCATAGCCAATAAGACTTTTCGCTTTTTCTTCAAAAGACATCTAAGGAATATGTATTCTTCTTGTCTATGTGGATGATATAGTTGTCACTAGTTCTAATAGACTAATACAGGAGTTATCACCAAGATTAAATAAATTGTTGCGTTCTACTTTCCAAATGAAAGACTTTAAGCCAACTCACTAACTTCTTGGGATAGAAGTACATAATCGACCACGAGGGATTTTTGCAATGTTGTAAATATCGGTCTGGGAGGCTGAGTAATTGGTGAATAATCGCGGAGCGGCCCCTCTCCGAGGCGAATCGAGCCTAATTGGACTCTGTTAATTGGAACTAATCGGACCTAATCGAGCTATACGCCTAGGCAGTCAAAGTGGTCAACAAACCGCAGTGCCTTCTTTTTCACGAACGTTAGATAACTCCCATCTCTTTCTCTCTTTCACGTTGCCGACAATCAGCAAAGAACATTTAATCCTAATCGTGATCCGTGAGCTGTGAAGTAGTTAAGCTATTGGAACTTAGTAAATAATTAAGTATTGTTGAATTTGATTTTTTATTCAAATCATATAGAATACGGATGGCTAGTCATCTAATTGATTTTGATTTTGTTGATGGAGACTTGATTTTGTTATCCGATTACCTTTTGATTCGATTTTGTGGATGGAGACTTGATTTCACCATAGTTGTGTTGTTGAACTACTAATTGCTTTGACCTATTAAAACTAGATGCGTTGATTTGAATTTGAACTATTAATTGCTTGCTTTTGTTGCTTTAATAAATTAATATGATGACTAGTGTTCGGTTATTGTTTTTGTTTTCTGTTTTTTTATGTTTAGTAAAACTTAGGTGGTTTGTTGGATTTTTGTTGCTCGCAAACACCAAGTCACCAACAGGCTGCTGTTGAACTAGTATTTGAAGTCTTGAACAATTATGTTAGTGTTTCTAAACACATGTTCTTGGGTTTTATGAATATTTTTATATATTTGAGTATTTATGAATATGTAGTATATATAATTTTGAAATTTATATACAAAAAGTTTCAATCTGGGTACTCCCCAAGTAATCCCCGCCTAGGCCGAGTACTCGCTACTCCCTGCTACAGCTCGGCTCCCGCCTAGCAAGTTCTACAACATTGGATTTTTGCGAATCAGCAATAGTATGTCAAGATCGTGTTGGGTTGGCTGGCTAGACAACCTTCATACCCCTCCCAAATGAAAATTAACGTCAAATATCAAAGGAACGTAGGAACATTTCTTGAGGAAGCTACTTTGAAAGTTGGTTGGTAGTCTAATATTTCTAACCATTACTGTACCTGATATTCTTATGTTGTTCATGCTGTAAATAAATTCATGCAGTCTACTCAACATCTACATCTAACTGCAGTGAAATGTATTATCCGCTACATCCTTAGTACACCCACTCTGTAGCCTATTTTTTCCTAGAGGCTTTTCATTCAATCTACAAGCATATGGTGATGCAGATTGAGAAGGTTACTGGATGGTGTGAGTCTCGGTGACACTCTTTTTTCTTACTGAACTCGTTTTCCTCAAATTCAACCAACTCTAATACATGCAGACAACACCACGGCCATCCAAATCGCCGTCAATCCTGTCTAACATGGGCGCGTAAAACATATTGAAATTGATTGCCACTTCAAAAAAGAGGCCTATGATCATCGCATAATTAACTTTCCAATTTCCACTACTTCACATGCCCCCACCACTATCAAATTGTAGATGTCTTCACCAAGCCCTTCCCACGTCAATGACATAATTATCTTGTTGGCAAATTGACGCTTAAAAACTTACAAGCATCGATTTGAAGGGGGTGTCAAACATGCTTAATCGTAGGGATTGTATACATGAGTTACAAATTAGTTCTATTGCATAGTTGTTACAGTTATTATACATAGTAATTAGATAAGTGTAATCATAGAGATATAGATATAACTATTATCCTAATTTAGCTATCTTTTCTTGTACATATACCTATGAATTATTCGATAGAAATTACATCTTTTTCCCAAATCTTTGAGTTCGTCACTAAGAAAATCTTATGATAAAAAGGAAGAATTATAACATAAAAAGAGGGGGAACATGGAGCAGAAGTGTGTAGTCAAACTTAGTTGCCCGCTATGATTTATAGAATAGTTTATAGCAACTTTATTCTTTCGTGTTATACAAACACACTAATGTGTATAATTCTGTAAGATCTATGAAGCTAATGGGATAAAAACGGATATATCTTATTCTAGCTAAAAAGAGGAAAAGTGTGTTGGTAGGATAGAGGTAGCAATGTTAGGATCAAGTCACACGTGCCAAGTGGAGGCACAACGATTACCCACTTGATAAATCGGCAAAAGAAGCTAAACAAATGTATTTTGTTAAATATATATCATTTATAAACAAAATGTGTGTGGTATATAAATTGTCACAAGGGGAGAAACTTAGTCAAAGGTAGAAAAAATGTACGCACACTCCTCTTAGAGGACTGCTAATAATAAGGAGAGAGTTTGCTTATAGAAATAAACTGAGGCATAGTTGGCTTATATTTCTAATAAGAAAGAATGGAAGGGCTAGTCACTGTGAGAGAGAACAGTTGTTTGTCTATCTAGAAAAAGAGCTCTAAGTATAAAAAGAAAAAAGGAGAATGAGGGAGAGGGAGAGAAAGAAAGAAAAGTGAAAGGCTGAAAGCGGGAAGGGACAAAAAGAAAAATTAATAAGGGGTTGGAGAGAGAGAGAGAGAACTGTAATGACTAAAGAGGTGATGATATAATGAGAAAAGAGAGTATAATCAAGTCTGGTGAGCTTTTCGGACTTCCTACCAGTTAACCTGACCACTTCATAGCATTCTTATTTCTCACCAATGAGCCAAAGTGACAAATTTATCAAACCAATGGTCGTTATACAATTAAATTTATGTCACACTCCTGATGACACCAGATCAGCAGGCGGTTTGTTTTTAGAAGAGCATGTGCCGTGATAATTTAGAGGACTGGCTTTGAAAGGCAAGTATTCTTCTTGAAAGATAATATATCATTAATAAGCCTATGAAATAAGGTACTTAGTGTCTCTATTCCTTTATTGGTTCAACATTAGCAAAACATATTTGGTGTTAAATAGATGGTAAAAATGTAAAATGAAACTTGATGTGCCTAACAAAAACCATAACTACAACTAACAAGAACCGCCAAACAATTTAATTAGGATTAAGACTTTGTTATAAAAGTGAAAGGTTGCATCTTTTTGGGATATCTCAAAAAATACACTGTTGCCATTTATTTATTTCCTATCTGGGTGGGGGTTGTATTAAGAAGACAAGGTTCTAGAGTGTTTGTGAATCCTAACGTTTTCACAAGTTCGAGTTTGGAATCTCCACGTCAGATTATCCAGCGGTAGCTTTATATCTTCCAAAAAAGAGTATAGCAATTTAAGTTAACTAAATAGTTCATGCAAGGAAAGAGGGAATGCTGAATAGTTCCCACTAAAACCTTCATTACTACTTATAAATATGGGGTTAAGAAAATAGATAAATCAATAAAAGTAGCACAGGAGGCACATATATTACCATTTAAAACATATACTCGCCCCTACATTTAATTTTCAATCGATTACTCCACAGTTCATAGTTCATTCCACAGGTTGAATTCGAACACTTATATGATACGGAGGTATGAACCAAAATGATTTTTTATGTGATTACTTATGGATCAAATAAACTGAACATAATCTAATCTAACAAGACACTGTAGAACAAAGAACCGACAAATCTGAAAGGATTAAACCAAGTTAAACTTTAAAAAAGAAGAGACCATCAAATCCACCGACCATAACTGCAGCAAATCAAGCCTTGACTGCACAATTCGGTGCCAGATAAGCTAGAGTAGATTAAAATCATATGGGGATCTGCATCTTATGAGCAATGCCGAAATACCCAGATGAAGACACAAACAGATTACAAGTATTTAAATTAAGAAACAGAAGATTACTAACCTTTGTAACGAGAATCAAGATCTAGATCCCCCTGATCTCCGTGGCGTACAAAAGGGGGCAACCAGAAAACAGCAGATAGCAAGACTGAGAGTCCAAGAACCAAAACAAACACACATCGAAATCGAAAAACACGAGCAATCCTACAACAGCAGGAACAACTACTGTCTGCATGACGAACAGTTGATTGTGAATCAGTGATGGTAGTGGGTAAAGGCTCTTCTTCCCCCTTTCCCATATCGGGGAATGTGGGTTGTTTGGAATGAAATCTCAATCTTCTTCTTCCCCATTGGCGGTGTGAGCGTCCATGGCAGCCAGAGGTGGAGAGAAAGAGGGGTGGATTTTGATTATAGGGTTTGGGTTGAAGGAAGGAAGGAAGGAAGAGAGTAAGAGAGAGTGGAGTTTTAATTAATTTTGTGTTTAATAATAAGTGTTTTATGTGAAGGAAAGTGATGGGGGGTTTTGCACTTTTGCTTACAGAGAGAGTTTCATCACTTCATGTTTTGTTTAAGGATTTTACTTTTAAAAAAATTAAAATTAAAAATAATAATAATAATAATCTTGCGTTTAACGGTTTTTTCATGGAATTCAACGTTTCTAAAACTTGTTTAATCGGTTGATTGTTTAACAAGTTAAAAATGTTTATTACAAACCAATTAATAGTTGACGATTAATAAATAGTTGAGTTTGTAAAAATACTAAATTAGTATTTTAGATGTGTACTTTTTAGGATAAATTAATATATATATATAATGTGTTTTAATTTAATTTTTTTTACTAGATGTTGTTTTCGTTTGTTATCCTAAGAACGTGACAATTTTTACTGGATGATCCGTAAACTATTATGTATGCATTAAAATTAAGGGATTATACAATAAAATAAAATAATTAAATGTGAAATGGTTTAAACGAACTAGTAATTTATAAGTCTTTTTGTTGAACTAACTTTAAATATGACGAGGTGTTTGATATGGATTTATTTATTTATAAATAGTCTAAATAATAAAAATTATTTTTTTAATATTCGTAATGATTTATTACAACATAAGATATGATCTTTTTAATATGAGAATGTGTAAAAAATATATATTATGATAAAATATTTTATGATTAATGATTCTGGTGACAAAAGTTTAAACTAAGAAACTTAAGAGAGATTATGTGAATAGCTCATAATATGCTATATAAATAATATTTAAAAATTAAGACAGGAAGCCTGAGTGGCAAATATTACTAGACATTATGACTAGTGAGATGTTGATATAGCATCAAGAGATCAATGTGATCTCAGAAGTCTATGTGACTTCAAGTAGTCGGGGACTACCGGTGGTCAGATACCACATACGTGATGATAATGATATTGATATCTGTGATGTGTATATTCAACTGTTTGTTACTAATGATTGTATACTCACTAAGTCTTGTGCTTAACATGGTGTGTTAATTTTGAAGAGGGATGATAAGGAGGAAGCTCAATCACGTGATTGACAGTTCTAGTTTTCGTGTGCTTTTAGGAAACTCAATTTTATAATGACAACTTTTGTAAAACATATTTTGTGACTAAGTTTAAAAAGAAGTTATGTAAATATTAATTTAACTTTCCAATGTTATAATACAATATTATTATTTTTATTATTATTGTAAAAAAATTGGTCTTTACAAATAATGTGTATCTGTATATGCATATAAAGTTAAATATATTTTGACCCTTAAAGTGTAAACTCTTTAACAATTTGAGTTTAATTGAAAAATCTTTTATCTTTTTAACTTCAAAATTTTTGACGTTTTTATAATCTTACCCACATATTAACCTAAAACATAATTTAATTTATCAAACATTTGGGCCTTAGAACATGACACTTGGAAAGTTTAATTTATTATTTTCCATGTTATTTGTAACGCCGGGTTTTCTCGAAAATCATGATTAACTTTTTTTTCATAAATTCTTTCAAAACAGTCGCAAAGGAATACCTAATTAATATCATCAAGCTTCCAACCTCGTTAAGCAAACTCTAAGCATCTAAACGAGTGCCAGACGCCACTTCAAATGACACAAGTGTCAGCTAACGCCTTATGAGTCAACAATAAGCTTATAAGATATAAAACATCATATTAAAACACCATTCTAATCGTAATAGTATTATAAACAAATATCCAACCTGGTCCGCTTGTGTACCTGACCCAAATCCGAACCCGCAGTCATATAACGCCGAATAGCCAAGAATATCAACTCAAACAATTGTTTACAACCATATGGACCATATAAATCAAATAGAGTCAAGTGTAAAAACCAAACGTACATCATAACCATATCTCATATCTTTCGTTCACATCAGCCGCTTTATAACAATCGTTCTTTATTATTCATTCATTATCAACCGTATTCGACAAACCATGTGTAATCGTTCGTCCTTAGAGTTCACCTATATGGTGTTTGATCCCTTTAAAGGAAAACCTCATTCACTGCTCGCGTACCTTAGCTGACTCGTGCACATAACAGGTAGTTACTCCCTTCTGTACACGAACCACTAACTACCCGTCCGCTTTTGCTACTCCAATTGCGCCACAAACCACGTGCAGCTTTTGTGTCATTTAAGTGAAGGTAACCACGGTGACTCGCAATACCTCCCAACACCTTACGTGATGTTTTGCGCATGACCCCAACCGTTCGGCCATACATCACTCAAGTACACGTCTACCAATACGCATACCACTTGCCACCAAAATTATCTAGAAAACCTAGTGACCCGTTTGGCTAGAACTTTATTCCTATAAAACATCAACTACCTACTAGTCATGTATCATATCATCAATGTAAAACCCTGAATTTCAATACAAATTTAAACTTTTCAAAACTCATCTTTAAATCATAGTTTATATAAAATCTCTTAACTAAAGCGGAAGCATCTAAAACTTGTAGTTAGTCAAAATTCTCTTAAATATCTTAGCAAACTTAAGTACAGTATTCAAACAGTAACTTATTGAACATTTATCATTGTAACCTAAGTTTTTGGTGTTACATGAGTCAATCTCACGATCATTAATCAAATAAATAGGAAATCGAAGAATTGCCATATAGCTAAAATCCATGCCAAAGACAAGCCCATAGAAACTACCTGCCTTACAAGGCTACTAGTCTACCTGCGGATACAAAACATTTATACACCTGTTAGCTATAAGAAATATAGCTAGTGAGTTAATACAAGATCATAGCTCACTCATACATGGAGTGTCATGTCACAAAAAACTATCATGTAATATGTCAATAACATAGACCTCCTCCTAAATGGAGTATTAGTCTCACTTTGATTTCCATAGTGATGTTCATCAGCGTAGAAAGATTACACAAGTTTCACATTATTTAATTCATTGAGTTCCATATAACAAGTTGCCAAACATATAAAAACCCAATTTATGATGATTTGTTATCTTTTTTAAAAGCTAGGTATCTGCATGGTGTACTCGCCTGATGGTATGATGATGATTACAACCCAACAAACTCACAATATATCACTTGATGATCAAGCCTATAATTACAAGCACACAATATCATCTTAGATATTTTAACCGAATCAAAACTCCTCAAGAGTCTCAAGGTTTAAACTATATATTCAAACACATAACTGAGTCACAAAGACTCCATTTTAAAGGGGGTCAAAATAATGTTTTTGGAGGTTGGGCATATCGCACCAGGAGAAAAACTTTGGAAAAATACATGTTGCTGAAACAGACGCCTCGCGCCGCGAACCCGCATGAACAGTAACTATTTGCTGTTTTCTTATGTATGTTCGACCAAAATCCAAAAAATTTCAACACAACATATGCAACAACTAAAAGGCTCAAAATCATTGCAAAACCCACTTTAACATCGCCATTTATCATTGCTTTGATAAATCAAACCCCAATTTCATCATTTTCACCTAAAATAACCCATTTGCTAATGCTTTCAACACAAAACTACAATAAATCACCATAGATCACCAAATACATCATATATTGCTAAAATCAAACACAAATAATAGTTAGAACTTACTTAAATGTATGAGCTAGGTCTAGTCAAGCTCCAATTCGAGAATTCAATGCTTCCATGATCATCTTCTAGTTCATGATGCTCCAATTTGAGTATTGAATCAATAATTCAATCACGCACTTTCAATTCTTCAATGATTAATCAAAATACCTCCTCCTCACTTTCTTGCTTCTTCTTCTTCTCAATGGTTCCAATTTCATCAGCCTTCAAATGAGACAAATGCTCTCAACTGGGGCTTATAAGGCTCACAATTTCACTCTCAACCCACAAGTTTCAAACTTGTCATTTAAGGCTCTTAAGAATTCTTGGTTTTTACTATATAAACCAACCAATCACGCACTACGAACTTGTACACTATGCAATAGGTTTTAAAATCTGCCATTACTATTATTCATGTCTTTAATCTTTTGTACCTTGAGCACTATAAGTTGTACTTCATAACCATATAACATTAAGTTGATATAATCACCATAATAATCATTACTTTTTTTACAATTAATATATGATTCGTCATAGTTTATTTATCATGAAATACAATTTCCAATGAGTAATAAAACCACCTCATTAACTAAAAATAATAATATCATAAATTTTGCAATAGTACAATCAAGTAGGAACTACCCCCGCCTTCTAACACGAAGTCCAATTATTCGTTCGTAATATTCGGTTGTAAATAAATCATACGATATCATAACATAAATCATATTTATATGACCATATCATATTTCATGTCAATCATACACCACACAAGTCACGTAACCATGTAAACATCATATATATTACTTTTCCACACAATTAGTAAGTTAAGTAGATTATTCATAGATATTTATAAAAATATATTTTTGACTTGACACTCGATTTTGAAAACACGGTGAACTCACCCGAAGTCACGTAAGTAGAAGCCGAGTGATTTGTCAAGAGATTATTGAGCAACCTAAACGATAAACAAGTCATTAAAAATAACTAAGTTACAAGAACCTGAAAACAAAGATAACATAGGTATTAACTCGCAAAACTCTATTCTAGCCAAGGAGAAATCGCAAATCACAACCCGACTACCCGAATCGCAAATCGCATCCCATCACCACAATCGCAATTCAGTCATGCTGTAACCAAATCGTGAATCAACCTAATAGCCAATCGCTAAATAACTTAGTCACAAGGTGTAACACCCGAAATTTGAATTTCATGATTTAATAAATTAAACCAGTGTTACAGTTTTAGTGATTTCCTAATTAAGATTAGGAGGTGTTTAGAAACTTGAGGGGGGTTAAATTGTCATTTTTGAAACTAGAGAAGTGTAGGGACTAAAAGTGCCAACTTTCAAAGATTTATATATATATATAGATATATATATATATATATGCATATTTGACTTTTAGCTAGTCAAACCTTGCATTTCTTCACCTGCATCCATCGAGAGAGAAAGAGAGTTGTGTTTCTTTGAGGTTTTTGAGCAAGATAAACAGAGAACAAGTGATCTCCATCTGGTTCTAGTAGGCACAAGTTGAGGTATGATTCCTTGTTTGTTGTTCTTGATATTTTAGTGGGTTTTAAGGTTTGATTCATGGTGAATCATGGTTCTAGCTTATCTTTAATGTTTAGTTCAGTTTATCTGTTGTATGAGGTGTAGGAAAACACCCCTAACATGCTTCTTATGAGTTTAGTTGGGTTTTTGGTCAAGAACACCGAATAGAGGTACACGACCGTGTAGTGTAGAAGGTGGTCACAGGGCCATGTGTAGTGGTACACGACCGTGTAGTGGTACACGACCGTTTTTGGTCTGTAGAGTACACGGCCCGTGTAGTGGTACACGACCGTGTAGTGTAGAAGGCGGTCACAGGGCCATGTTGGTATACATGGTCGTGTAGAGATAGAGGTACACGGCCCGTGTGGGGCTACACGGCCCGTGTAGGTGAGTTGTCAACACCGTCCATGTAGCTGAGACATGGTCGTGTAGCATGTAGTGTACACGGCCCGTGTACTTAACACGGCCCGTGTAGGTGACGTGTCAATACTGGCCATGTAGCCAGGTCAGGTCGTGTGGGCTGAAAGGGGGACACGGCCCGTGTAGGGATACACGGCCCGTGTAGGTGCCCTGTTCAGTTTGTTTTATGCTGAGTTTGGGTATGTGATTAACATCATGATTATATGTATACATGTAGGAAATACTGTTTGAAGTATTCTGATTATATCTGGCATAAAACTGTGTGGTAGTAATTACAGAGATGAGTTTTCTAAACTCTGATTCATATCTGTGATATGTGTGTGGTACATTGCAATGTGATATATTATTAATCAGAGGATCACCAGAGAGAGAGCTGTAGCACGCTGCTTTGTGCAGTAGTTGCTACGGGCAGCATTTTAGCCTTCTTGGCGGATGCTAAGATGGTGCAGTACTGTATCCATAAGACCTGTTGTGGCATTCGTATATGTGTATGCGCATGCTTATATGATTTACAGTTTAGCATTTCTCCCTAAGCTCGTGTAGCTTAGCAGATACTGCTTGTTGCTGTTTTGCAGGTTGTGTTGGTACCGCGGCCAAGCTCCAGTTTGACTAGTGGTGGTTGATTGCTTAAAACGTGATTTGAAACATTAACGCTCCCATTTGTGTAACAGAAAATACTTTTGATGTAAATGCGCGCATACTTCTTTTATTACAAACCTAAGGGTTTAAATGAAATGTTTTGTTGGCTTCCGCTGACGGTAAGCTTATTGGAAACTGTTTTTGACATGACTTGAGATGGTATCCCTTTTTGTACGAACCAGAGGGTTCAGAAAATACTTAGTTGGTTTCCATCAGCTTATCAAATTCTGATTTTAGACAGATACCTTTTATTTCAAGCTTTATTGTAAATTTTAGAAATCGGGGCGTTACACAAGGGAATCACAAATTGACTACACTAGAAAGGAAATCGAAAATCCAAGTCTGTCATCCCAATCTCAATTCCTCAAAGTCTTATTGGATAAAAAAACTCATCTTGCCAACCTTGCAATGCATAATCACGCCATCTTCTACACGCCAACCACCCTACTCCTCTTGCCATCCACAATTGTAATTTGAGTCCATCCTTCAAAACAAAATCGTATACTAGCTCCCATAACCCAAATCACAAATCACCTTCTTAAGGCTACCAATCACAATTCACAGACCTTCAAACCATACATAACAGTAATGAACATAGGTCTTAAGATATACAAATTAATTTATATTTCTTAACCAAAATCAAAGATTTAAATTCCATTGTTCATATATTTCATTATGACTAAAACCTCAGCATCAATTTAAGATTAAACAACAAGAACCTAATCAATTTTATATTCACCTCAAAAACATCAAACCCTTCAAGAACTCACTGTTCTATCGATTCACGGCCATTAAAATCACAATTACATCTTAAAATCCTACTACTAATCATCGAGACTGCATAGTTAAGGACCAAAGGTACTTACTTAATTGATTGAAATCACAAACCACCTTGAATTCCTGATTCTTGTTGCTTCTCTGCCGAATGAATGAGCACACACACACATACGAACAAACCCTTGCAACTGTCATATCTCACATCTTACAGGGATTAACCCTAACGTAATATTAATCCCCTTAATTACAAACCAATCCTTATTATTTTCCTTTAAATCCCTTCAGTGTTTGTTAACAATATTATAAGATAACTACTACGAAACCCCAAACAAACATAAATAAACCATCTTTATTACTTACATCAATAATCTTATGCATCGATGAATTATACCAATCTTATTAAATATTCGCAGGCGTATCCACTAAATTCTTTATCCACACCATGCTTATTATCTTTAATTAAATTCTTTCGTTAAGTATATATATCTATATTTATATATGCCCGAAGTGTGATCGTTACACTCTTAATCATTACAAACATATAATTTATTTGTGAGATGCTAATTTACTTACATAGAAATTAGTGTTATATATATATATAGGGAAAAGTTCAAACGAGAACTGCGAGAACCAATCTTAGCCGTCAAATTTTCCCTCCTTCAATTGGATTTCCCATCCATGAATTCCTTGCATGCACCTTGTCACACTCAATCCCCATACGCTCTTCATCCATGAATTCCACTTACCACTTGAATGACCAAGATTGGTTCTCGCAGTTCTCGTACGAAAAACAGTTCTAGTTTAAACCATCCCTTATATATATAAGTGTTCAATGTTTCATCAAAGGCTAAAGATATTATGATTCATAAAGTCGATTACTTGGTTAAAAAGGTATTTATATGCGTAAAATGTAGGCAAGTGTGTGCATTAATGGTAAAAACTTACATTTCATAAGAAATACGTATGTGCGAGTATGTGGCCGGTTTGTTAAAGTTTTGTGTAAGCGTTTTATCCTTATGTAGTTACAACTTGCTAAACTAAAAATGTAACGGATAAGCGTAGAAAAATGATTTTATTTCTTACGGAAGTTGAAAAAACCACCTTTGATTTTAAGGTAGCCACAACCACTACACCTATTGTGACGTGGTTTAAAGTCTTCGGTTGCAATCCTTACGGATCACATCCAGTTCTCCGTTGCTAATATTGATAGTCGCCAAAACTAGGGTTTCAAAACTCTAGCTAGTGCAAAAATACGTAGATGATATAGAATAAATGTTTAGTTTATTACGGTGAAAAACAATATAAAAGATATTTTTCACAATAATGAGAAAAGACAAAAGAGGTTTTAATATATCCAAATAATTGTGTTTTATATAACCTCTTTTATAGGTTTACACACCCAGTTGCGTAATAACATTCAATCTTTGTTTAGTATTAAAACACTACTTTAAAGATAATTAAATACTCAACAAAATAAATGTCTCCTACATGTTCGTAAATATTATCCAGACATAGAATTATTTTTTAAAACAGTTATGTAGATGTAATTAGTATATAAAATAATAATAATTAGTTTAAAAGCCACACAATGTGACGGATTACAACTTTGTTAAATCAATTAAAAAGTAAGTTTATTTATATTTTATGTTTTCTCTTATAAGTTTTAATATTAATGTTTGTTGTAAATCTAAATGTATATTTGTAACCTATTTATTTTAGCTACATTTCGATACAAGTTTTAATGTAATTTCAAGTTTATTGAACGAAATTTATTTTCTTAAATATGAAGACGTTAGAAGTGATAAATTTTTATCCAGAGATGAATAAAAATGATGTAGACTATAATAAATTATTTTTTTAGTATTACGATATTAAAAAAAATTAAATAAATGTTATATTACAATAAAATTTACATTGAAATGAAGATAAAAATGAGACTATCATTAATATGTATTAATATTTACAACAAACATTATATATTAAAAGGTTTAAGAGAAAAACAAATAACATATGAAATTAATTGTTTATATATAACAATAATATAAATAAAAAATGTACGAATTGTGACAGCCAAGTACGGCAGAATTGAAAGCCAAAAAAAATGTAGCTTAGAATTGAACGGGTGACCTCTATCACAATATAAGTAACAACTACCGGTCAAAAATATATTAATAGTTGCTGCTTACATTCTTTATGACATAAATATTTCATTAAAAGATAAAATGGGTACTGTTTTTAACTCCCGACAATTGTTAGATATATATAATTATTTATTAAATTTTAATATTATATAAAACAATGCCCATGGGAAATTTATGATACAAATTTGTCAAAGATTTTCGACCACTGTTTCAACCATGTTAAAACAATCTAAAATAACAACACTTATCGACTAAACAAAACGTTAAGTCTGCAACAAAAAATCACCTAGCTCGTATGTCAACCGTGCATTGGAACCTTCCCCTTGTCATAATCCAAAAAAAAAATTAGCAACAACGAGTTAAACATGAAGCTCAGCAAATACACAATTAACACATTTGTACTAAATATGTAAATTGTCATACACGTCCATGACACACATATCACAAAGTAACACGTGAACAATGCAAACATTGTTCTGAGGCTCATAACCAATCTATTAGCATTTCATTCACATATTTGCATCTCTCAACATATCACATAATACAAACACTGTTTTCAAACATTCGCAGACTTACCGTCATATATAGCTACCACATATAGTTACAGTTTTACATGTATAACATGTACATTCAACATTAATATCATAAGCAAAATAGTGTAAACTCATTTGTCTATGGTGATCCAGCTTTAAATCACAAAGTCACATAGCAACCAGAATTACCTTAAGGACCGGTGATCAATTATTTCAAAAATTGATTAAAAATCTCCCAATAGTCAATACCAAACCCCTTCTTTCTTTCTCTCTCTCTGTATATATACACACACACAAAGGATCAATTGCGAATGATATTACTTTGCGAAACGAGTATTTGACGGTAGAATTTGTGAATTACGGTAAAAAAGGTAGGCGTATTTAATATTTTAATTTTAGACAAACACAAATAGCTTTGCATGAGGAATATAAATGGAATTTATGCATGACACATTATCATCAATTTTTGATATGATGATGATCATCACCACCATCAAACTATCAAAGTCATCATCACCTTTTTTTAAATGGAAGATAAAATTAATAAGGCAACTTTAATAATTATAATAGTATCACGTATTTATAAATTACATCTTTATATTTATCTCATCTTCTTGAATCTTCATTGTCAACCATCTTTATTTTGTTATTTCATAAAAATGATATCTCAGATGCAACATTTTCTAGATGTCTTGTATTTTCCTACATTTAATTTTTTTTCTTCTATAAAACATTTTGATTTAAATAAAAATTGCATATTGAAAGGCAAATCTAAGTTTACTATTGTCAAATTACTGTCATTCAATTTATTTGTACTAAATTTATACTAGAAGTGTTTCTACCGCTACGTATTTGAAGACTGTTTTTATTTGATCCTTAACATATATATATATATATATATATATATATATATATAGGGTTGAGATCAAGTAAAAAGAAAATTAAAGTAAAAAAGGTAAAATGGATGATTATTTGATCATTTTTCGGTATATATATCAACTGATAATCGTTAGTTCATCATCTTTATTGATTAAAACTAGTTGTTCATCAATTTCTTTTTGATTTCAAATACAGATTCTGAAAACAAATTTTTGAAATAATTTGTTGATGAACAAAATGCTTTCATCTATATATATATAGGGATGAGATCAAATAAAAAAAAAATTAAAGTAAAAGGTGTAAAAGTGATGATTATTTGATCATTTTTCGGTATATATATATCAACTGATAATCGTTAGTTTATCATCTTTATTGATTAAAACTAGTTCTTCATCAATTTTTTTTATTTCAAATACAGATTCTGAAAACAAAATTTTGGAATAATTTATTGATGAACAAAATGCTTTCATCTAAAAAGTGATGAACATGTTGGATTCATCAAAAAGAAATTGATGAAGAACTAGTTTTAATCAATAAAGTGATGAACTAACAATTATCAGTTGATATATATACTGAAAAAATGATCAAATAATCATTTCTTTTACCCTTTTTACTTTAATTTTCTTTTTACTTGATCTCTACCCTATATATATATATATATATATATATATAGGGGATGGTTTATTTGAGAACCATTATTATTGTGAGAACGGCGAGAACCAATCTTAGTCATTCAATTGGTAAGTGGAATTCATGGATGAAGAGCGTGGAGGATAGAGTGTGACAGGGTGCATGTGATGAATTCATATGTGGGCAATTGAATTAAAGGATGAGGAATTAAACGGCTAGAATTTGTTCTCGCGGTTCTCACAATAAAATTAGTTTTCAAATAATCTTTTCCCTGTATATAGACACACACAAAAACACGTTGCTAACACAATTGCTAACGACAATAGTTGCCCTAAAAACGTTGTATACTTGTGATGTTTGGACTAATGCCACTCCACCCCTCCATTGTCCTTTCTTGAGGTTAATTTATTAAACATTGAGTTAACCCCTTGCTTGCTACCTCGAAATATAAACAACTAAAAATAGTAATTTAATACTTCAATCCATTTATAAAATTCCAGACATTATATGTGTAACATCCTACACCTTTGTAAAATCGCACCAAAATAAACCTTTTCATTTTGATAATAATTTCATAATATGTGGAAGCATTAACCCAAACTTAGTCCAAAACATGGACTAGTAAGTTTACAGTTGGGGTATTATTCGGTTTTCGGGTATTTTATTTTTTTAAAAATAACCGATAACCGAACCGAATAAGGAATCAGTTTATTTAGACCCGGGCTATATATTCAATTCGATTAAGATCAGATGTTAATCGGGCATAACCGAATAAAAGTTTTTATGCTACATTTAGTTGTTGTGGGCTCATGGTTAAAAAACAAAATTTTGGTTATTTATTAAACAATTGTGCTGCGTTTTTTACCAATTACAACATTACATAAATAAATGTTTATTAAACAAGTTATTACAAAACTTATTAATGCTTAATAATGCAAGTGCATATGAAGCTTGATACGCAAGGGAATGCAATGGCATATATAGTGAAAGTTAAAACCATCTTCTTTATAACTCATATATTCATAACTTAATACATTTCATGTAGACTAATTAAGTAAATAGTGATAACAATTTATACACAAAATCACATGTTATAAGTATATGGTTGAAATACCATAACCATTGCACAATGAAAGGAGTGGAATTGACAACTACCGTGAAAACAAAGAAGTTACTAACTCATGTCACTGGTTCGCCTTTTACGTGACAAGACCAACATTAGGTTTTTGTCAATTTTTATCATCAAGGTGGTTCTATGGTAGAATCAAAGTTTTAATAAAAATCACAATTTCTAGTTCGGGTATACCCGAAACATATTAATAACACACGCTAACCGAATTTTATTTAGTTTGTCCGAATAACCCGTTTAAGATACTCGATAGCCGAATTATCCGACTCGAATAACCTGGATTCTATTTTTTCGGTTCAGTTTATTCGGGTTCGATTTTTTCGACACCTTTGTTTATAGTTTGCTTGCTTTAAACATGTACAAACCTTTAATGTTATTTTGTTCAAAATTTTTTCTTCCAAAAGTGAGATGATTGACAGGAAAAGGAGGCTTTTTTTTTCTTCTTCGAGGTTAATGTCTGTTTTTTAAAAACATAATTTTTTTTACCTTCAACAAATATATATCCGTTGTGTGTATATATATATTTTAAATTATCCTATAAATACCAAACACTTCTATCTCATCCTTTCATTTAAAAAATTTTCGAACTTCCATCTTTTCATCCAACTCTTCTATAAAAAAATTACATCCGTCTCCTATAAATACATAACCACCCTCAACACTTTATATAAAAAATTACACTCTATCGTCGGATATCGAAACACAAATAAGTAAACAAGCATACGCGGCTAACGTACGAGAAGTCAAAAACCGAGAGACACATAAATAATCTTCGGTCGGATCTGGTCGAGCATATTTCAAGTATCCAAGTTTCGGATAACGAAGACGAGTAGCTTTTTTTAATTTATTAATCTAGATTTAGAGTATTGCAATTTTTATTTTATAATAATAATATTTTTATTAAAATCTTATGAATTTTTTTATATATATTTTTATTTTTTATAGAATTGTTTAAATATTTGAATTTGTTTAATATATAAATATGTAATTAAATAAATTAAAAAAAGTGAGAAAA
The DNA here is from genome assembly GCA_038502395.1 of Dittrichia graveolens. Classification (NCBI taxonomy): domain Eukaryota; kingdom Viridiplantae; phylum Streptophyta; class Magnoliopsida; order Asterales; family Asteraceae; genus Dittrichia; species Dittrichia graveolens. Next base: position 18,205,719 of record JARJIL010000005.1, read on the forward strand.
AGTTTGGGTTGATTTAGAAAAAACTATATTAGAGTTTTGGATTGATTTGAGTTAGGAAGGAAAAAGTAAAAAAAACTAATTTGATATTTGGATTGGTTTAAATACCAATCATAATCTATACTTATGATCTCATGATCCTTTAATTAATGTCGATAATAATTTTAAATAACTAATACCGCTTATTTGGATTAAAAATAAATAAAAGAATAAACTCAACATCTCGAATAAAAAATAAAAATAAAAATAAAAATAAAAACCTGGTTATACTACTACAACAGGCTATCGTATTGTGAAAAACCCGGTGAAACATCTCACCGATCTGAGAAATTGCTGATATTTAAGGCCATCTCGATCGGTCGAAATCCGCTCCGTGTCTATCTCTCAACGGCGCTGCAGAGACTCCGATTCTGCGAAGTCACTGAGTTGTTGATTTTTTTCCAACCCTAGCCTTCCCCTTACTCTCAACCCTAAATCTCGATCGACAAATAACCCTTAACACCACCCTCTCTCGATCGACAGCCAGCACTGCAACCTTCGCCGGCACCAATAATGGCGGGGAAAACTATATTATCGGACGAGGAAGGTGTTGTTATCTTCCACAACTTTTCAATTAGCAAGCATTCTTTTTTATGATTTATATGTTTATTTACGCATGTGTAGATGAGATTGAAATGGAAGAAGATGAAAGAGAAGAGCCAGATGGCGAGGATATTAATCCTGAAGACCGTGATGACGAGGATGACGAGGAGGACGGTATGAACATTTCTTTTTCTTTTTCTCTCTTTCTTTTGTAATTCTGGATATCTGTTTCAATTGGAATATGGGTGATGGTATTGACTATCTAGCTCTTTAGGGTTTCTATGAGTTTTTTTCCTAATCTTGAATACAGCTATATACACTTCATACGAGTAATTATTCGAAGTTTTCATCCTTTTGAATTTATATATTTCATTATGTCATGTTTGGGTGTAAGACATAATTTTAGTGGTTTACTGGGTATATTGGAGGGCTTTGGTGTTTAGTCTTGTAATTTGGGCTTTGAAGATGTGATATAGCTGGATATCGTGTCATAGTTCTTAAGTTCACTTAACACTAGAAGAACCATCAATGTTGGTTATTTCATTGAGTCATGGCTTCTAATGTGCTTTTGTCTATGGCCTCTATCAGAAGAAGGAGAAGATGAGTATGAGAAAGATGGTTTCATAGTGGATGATGTTGATGAAGATGAACAGGATGCGGAGGAAGAGGATAGGGCAGATAGTGATGAGGAGAGGCAAAGGAAGAAGAAAAGAAAGAAAAGGTGAATTCATGTTAACTTTTATCTTTTGTTCATGATTGGCGTCATACCTTCTAATCTTTGCTGCATCAATCTTAAGAGAATCGGAGAAGAACTATGTTCTCGATGAAGATGATTATGAGCTCCTTCAAGATAACGTTGGTTTTCGACGTCCAAAACTAGTGAGTCTCTTGCTTTGCATTCTTATCTTCTCTTCATAATGCAAATTATATTTGAACAGCTATTTGTATCCACTTTTTAAGGTAGTCTTCTTGTAAATATACCAGGAGAGTAAAAAGTTTAAGCGACTAAAGAAAGCAAGGGCTGATGCTGACAAGGGGCAATCTGGATTTTCTGATGAGGAGGAATACGACAGAAGTGGAAAGGGTGGGCGAAGTGCAGAGGATAAAATCAAGCGCAGTTTATTTGATGATGATGAGGGTTTGTTTTCTTTCTTATTTCTCATTATTTTACAACGTGTTGATTGTGACCATATGGATCTTGCGTATAACTTTTAGGTCCTCCCTTAGAGGATATTGCTGAAGAGGAGGATCAACAAGAGGAAGAAGACGGTGACATTGGTGAAGAAGAAGATGAAATGGCCGACTTCATTGTTGACGAAGAAGAAGTAGATGAACATGGAGAACCAACAAGGTGTGTCTTGCTACTTAATCATGCATTGATGATCTTGTTGTCATTGATATACCGACACATTATGCAGGAGAAGGAAAGTTAACAAGAAAAGATCTAGGCAGGCTCCCGGAGTCTCCTCTACTGCAATTCAGGAGGCTCATGACATATTTGGTGATGTAGATGAGCTCTTGAGGCAACGAAAACTAGGGCTAGAAAGGATCAGCAGGTATGATGAAAACGGTGAATGGAGGGAAAGGAGGCTTGAAGATGAATTTGAACCCATCATTCTCTCTGAGAAGTACATGACTGAGAGCGATGACCGTATTCGGGAGATAGATATTCCAGAAAGAATGCAGGTCATGATGTCAAAACAACTGTATTTCTTTTCTTGATTCTTCCTCCGTGTGCATGCTCTATGTATTGATTATTATGTGATCGTCTTTATAGATCTCGGAGGAAAGCACTGGTCCACCACCAACAGATGCAATAAGTATAGATGACGAGAGTAACTGGATTCTTAGCCAACTTGGGACGGGTGTGATACCTTTGTTCAACAAAGAAGGACACGAGCTAGCAATACCTAAGGGTGATATAGTTAGGTTTTTGGAATTTATGCATGTTCAGAAGTTAGATGTAAGTGTGTTGTCTATCACAAATTGTTGTGTTCGTTTTTAGTTAGGAGTTATGGAATTTGTAACGTCTTTGTTATCAGGTACCGTTTATTGCTATGTATAGGAAGGAGGAGTGCCAAAGCCTTTTTGTGGATCCAGATCCAGAACCCGAGAAGGATAATAAAAATAAATCTGACCCAAAACCCTCAATGAAGTGGCACAAGGTAATTGGGTATCGCCATTTTTATTAACCTCACATAATGTAGGAGTTCATAACTTTAGCAGAGATTGTATATATATTTTGCAGGTACTTTGGGCTATCTTGGAGTTAGACAGAAAGTGGTTACTACTTCAAAAACGGAAAAGTGCTCTACAGTTGTACTATAACAAGCGATTTGAAGAAGAAAGAAGCATATATGACGAGACACGTCTTCATTTGAATCAGAAACTATTTGATTCCATTACTAAGTCTCTCAAAGTTGCAGAGTCAGAAAGGGAAATTGATGACGTTGACTCAAAATTCAACCTGCACTTCCCTCCTGGTGATGTTGGTGTAGATGAAGGGCAGTTCAAGAGACCTAAGAGGAAATCGCAATACAGCATTTGTAGCAAAGCTGGACTCTGGGAGGTTGCTAGCAAGTTTGGCTATAACTCTGAAGAATTTGGTTTGCTGATTTCTCTTGAAAAAATGGTGCGTAACTTCCCCATTTTCAGATTTTATGGTGTTCGCATAAAATGATGGACCCCACTTATGCTTTCTTTGTGCAGAGGACCGATGAATTGGAGGATGCAAAGGAAACACCAGAAGAGGTGGCTTCAAGATTTACATGTGCAATGTTTGAAAATTCTCAGGCTGTCCTCAGAGGCGCTAGGCATATGGTATTCACCTAAATTTTTCCTGCTTTTTTTCTGATTCTCTTTAACACAATTATGGTGAGATTTTTTTTGGCTTGTTATAGGCGGCAGTTGAAATTAGCTGTGAGCCATGTGTCAGGAGACATGTTCGTAGCATCTTCATGGATAATGCTGTGGTGTCAACTAATCCCACTGCTGATGGGAAGGTGGCCATAGACCCACGTCATCAATTTGCAGGGATCAAGTGGTTGAGGGAGAAACCATTGACTCGATTTGATGATGCGCAATGGCTTCTTATTCAAAAGGCCGAGGAAGAAAAGCTTATCCAAGTTTCCGTGAAGCTTCCAGGATCTGTTCATGATAAACTAATTACTGATGCTCATGAACATTATCTTAGTGATGGCGTAAGTAAATCTGCTCAGTTGTGGAATGAACAAAGAAAGCAGATAATAAACGATGCTTTTGATGGTTTGCTTTTACCTTCTATGGCAAAAGAGGCTAGAGCCTTGTTGACCAGTAGAGCAAAAAACTGGTTACTCATGAAATACGGAAGGCTATTATGGGACAAAGTATCTGTAGCACCTTATCAGAAAAAGGATCGTGATGTCAATTCATCTGATGATTATGAAGCAGCACCGAGAGTTATGGCATGTTGTTGGGGCCCAGGTAAGCCTGCCACAACATTTGTGATGCTGGATTCATACGGGGAAGTTCTTGATGTGCTATATGCTGGTTCCTTAAGCATTCGTGGTCAAAATGCTAATGATCAGCAGCGCAAAAAGAATGATGAACAACGTGTCATTAAGTTCATGACAGATCACCAACCTCAAGTTGTCGTTCTTGGAGCTGTTAATGTGTCTTGTATCAAGCTGAAAGATGATATTTTCGAGGTAAGGGCGTTGCTTCATCATTTCTCATTATCTTCGCAGGTCATAAATAAAGTTGCCTGTTATTCTTTGTTGAAGACGGCAAATTTGTCCCATTTCCTTATGAAAGGATCCATTCAAAAGGGATGGGTTAAATGTGTTGCACGTCCCCCAAAGTCAATTATAATGCTTACAACCTTGTAAATTGTTTTATCAAAAAAGTAAAGCACTGTTGTAATAATGTGGTTTGTGCAAAGCATCTGTTATCATTTTACTCTAAAAAAATGGACAAAAAAGCCTTTGCGGGTCAACCCAACTAGAAATGGTGTACTTAGATTTACCCTAAAACTGACTTGTTTTAACCCGAGCGTGTTTTGCCATTTACCCAACCTGTCCATTGTGTCATCTCTACTTTCTGTCCTTTGGTTGGCTAGATCAGGCATTCACAATTATTTGTTTACTTTTTCTGTATCGTTGTCTGCTGCCAGATGTTCTTTTCAATGTCGTTGAAGGTAAAAGTGTACATATTCGCATGATCTTTTATTAATTATATTGTTATTTATTTAATCAGATGATCTTCAAGATAGTAGAAGATACCCCAAGAGATGTTGGCTCTGAAATGGATGGCTTAAGTGTTGTATATGCTGATGAGACTCTGCCACACTTGTATGAAAATTCTCGCATATCATCTGACCAGCTTCAACCACAACCTGGTATTTTACTTATTCGTTTGTGTTTGATGACATAATAAAGACTATTGAATCTAACTTCATATCATGTTTCCAGGCATTGTTAAGCGAGCTGTGGCCCTTGGACGTTATCTTCAAAATCCGTTAGCAATGGTAGCTACCCTCTGTGGACCAGCTAAGGAGATATTATCCTGGAAACTTACTCCCTTAGAAAGCTTTCTAACTCCAGATGAGAAATATGGCATGGTTGAACAAGTTATGGTAGATGCCACTAACCAAGTGGGTCTTGATGTAAATTTAGCCATAAGTCATGAGTGGTTGTTTGCGCCGTTACAGTTTATTTCTGGGCTTGGACCCAGAAAAGCCGCTTCCTTACAACGGTCCTTAGCGAGAGCTAGTTCAATATATACCCGTAAGGACTTGTTGAATCATGGTCTTGGGAAAAAGGTGTTTGTAAATGCAGTTGGGTTCTTGCGTGTTCGTCGAAGTGGAAATGCTGCTAGCAGTAGTCAATTCATCGACTTATTGGATGATACCAGAATCCACCCAGAATCATATGGTCTTGCACAAGAGTTGGCTAAAGATCTTTACATTGCAGATGGGCAAGATGATGTAAATGATGAAGATATGCTTGAAATGGCAATCGAGCATGTGAGAGAAAACACTCAGTTGTTAGTAAGGCTTAAGGTCGATATGTATGCCAGAGACAAGAAACGTGAGAATAAAAAAGACACTCTCAATCATATAAGATTGGAGTTGATTCATGGTTTTCAAGACTGGAGAAAAGCGTATGTTGAACCAACTTACGATGAAGCGCTTTATATGCTTTCTGGGGAGACAGAGGAAACATTTGTGGAGGGTAAAATTATAGAAGCAACTGTTCGTAGGGTCCAACCTCATCGTGCAGTATGTAATCTTGATTCAGGTTTGACTGGTCTTCTTAATAAAGAAGACTACAGTGATGACCGAAGAGACAATGATTTGACAGAGAAGTTGACTGAAGGTGATATCTTAACTTGCATGATAAAATCAATGGGGAAAAAGACTATGCCGCCGGTGGTGTACTTAAGCTGTAGAGAAAGTGACTTAAGGACGTCTCAAAAACTTGAAACCATGGATCCCTATTATCATGAAGAACGTGACAGTTTGGAGAATGACAAACAAAAAGCTCTTAAAGCCAAAGAGTTAGCAAAGAAGCATTTCAAACCAAGAATGATTGTTCACCCTCGCTTCCAGAATATTACAGCTGATGAAGCAATGGAGGTGTGTGTATACGACTTTCATTATATCCTTTATTTTTACTTTACTGATATTTTTATTAATCCTCTTTGTTTTTGTTTTCAACAGATGCTGTCTAATAAGGAACCTGGCGAGAGCATTGTTCGTCCTAGTTCTCGTGGGCCGTCATTCTTGACTTTGACGCTTAAAATCTATGATGGTGTCTACGCTCACAAAGACATTATTGAAGGAGGAAAGGAGAACAAGGACATAACCAGCATGTTACGCCTCGGAAAAACCCTAAAAATAGGGGAGGATGTATTTGAAGATCTGGACGAGGTCTGTCTTGTATTCTTTCATCTTTCATTTTTACTTACGGATTTGGTGTCTCAATTTAATATTTATCCATCTTTTTGTAATGTCATTTTAGAAAAATGGTTACTTGTCTATACCATTTCCCAAAGATGAATTATTAACAAATGATTAGCTTTGACAAAGATGAATTATCAACGTTTTGATAATGATCATCTGGTGATTGTGTTTTCAAGGCATAGATAATTAGTTTCTAGTGTTCAGATGGTGAAATGGATACATGGTTATCTGATTACTTGGTGGTCAAGCAGTCAGGTTTGAAGTAGTTGCAACAAAACTGCTCCGATTGTCTGATTATTAGGGGTCATTTGATATCAGTGAAGTGATTAGATTCCGGTGAACAAACTGAGGGGGTGTTTGGGATGATTGTCTGATTATTGCATTTTCAAATCGCAGATAATCACTTTTGTGTTTTTGGATGACACTGATTATCTGAATATTTGAGAGTGAAATAATCAGTTTTCTAGTAGCTGCAACAAAACTGCTTTTGATTATCTGATTATGTAGGGGTCATTCTATATCTACTCTGATTATTCCCAATTGCATAATCACTTTTAATACGGAAACTCAAACACTCTTGAAACACTTACTATCACAGCTTCAAACAACACAAGCACATTCAAACACCATCTCAGGCAATGCCAAACACCCCCTTAGTCATAAAGTTTAGTAGAAAATTTTAAAAATGCTCAAGTAATGATCTTTTTTTATGTGCAAAAACCATCTATTGCAGGTAATGGATCGCTATGTTGATCCATTGGTAGCTCACTTAAAGACAATGTTGGCTTACCGCAAGTTTAGAGATGGGGGAAAAGCCGAAGTTGATGAGAGCTTAAGGAAAGAAAAAATGGAGAATCCATCAAGAATTGTTTACTCATTTGGTATATCACATGAACATCCTGGCACATTTATCCTAACATACATACGAAGTTCAACTCCACATCATGAGTATATTGGATTGTATCCAAAGGGGTTTAAATTTCGCAAGAAGATGTTTGAGGAGATAGACAGACTTGTGGCATATTTTCAAAGACACATTGATGACCCACATGACGCGGGACCTTCAATCCGGTCGGTTGCTGCCATGGTGCCAATGCGCAGCCCTGCACCAGGTGGTTCTGGTGGCTGGGGTGGTTCCAATAGCAATGACTGGAGAGGCTCATCTGGAGACAGAGAAAGAACATCCACTCCAAGCTCAAGAATGGGTAAGGAGTTGCTACCCTGTTTTGCATTGTGTTTTAAATGTGATTTTATTTGATTTATTCCAATTTTCAAGTCATATACAATCACCCAGTTTCTAGAAACAGATAAAAAAATTTGGTTATCTGGTTTTTACTGTTCAAATAACGGGCAACATATAAGGAGGCCTTACAAGTATTAAAATTGCTTCATAGGCCACAAAGTATGTATTTGGTTACCAAATCGAGCTAAAAACATGCTGAATGGTGAAATTAGCTTTTCCTCTGTTGTATATATATGTATACATTTACACACATACACACACACACACACACACATATATATATATATATAGAGAGAGAGAGAGAGAGAAATTCAAATGTGAACTGTTTTCATGCGAGAACTGTTTATAACATCATTAGTGACTCATTAATAACTGTATTTTGGTCGTTTATATATTTACCCAACCGTGAATTGCATTCGGGTAGACCGTCTGATGACTAAGGCTTGATTTTCCCAAAATACCCCTCATTAGCATTATTAATGAGCAATTAATGACCCTTTACAAGTAATAGCCATTGATTTATTTTAATCAAGGGTCAAGATTAAATGTTCTTGATTATTTTCCCAAAATGACCCTTTACCTGCAATGAAACTGATTCTTGATTATTTGATTATTTTGGGGTCAGTTTTACAAGTAGCTTGTTAAATGTTCTGAATTTGCCAAATACTTGTCACAATACATCTTCACTTTCTATTCTGATTATTATGTATCATATCATCACTTTTAGAGTTTTAGAACATATCGTCAAACACACTCATTGTTTTACAAGTAGCTTGTTAAATGTTTCTGAATTTGCCAAATACTTGTCACAATATAGCTTCGCTTTCTATGTTGATTATTATGTATCATATGATCACTTTTAGAACATATAGTCAAACACACTCATTGTTTTCCTTTTGACCAACCTTGCTTATTTGTTTATCTGTTGCAGGTAGAAGTGATTACAGGAATGGGGGTGGGGGTCATGATGCTCATCCAAGTGGTGTGCCACGACCTTATGGTGGTCGTGGTCGTGGCCGTGGACGAGGGTCGTACAACAATCGAGGAAGTGAAGGTGGAAATGAAAGGTCTAAGGATGGGCAAGACGGGTGGGGTGGTTTCCCTGGCGCCAAAACTCAAAATTCACCAGGGACGGATTTTCCTGGTGGCTGGGTTGATGGTGGCGGTGGCGGTGGCGGTGGCAGCAAGAGAAGTTCCGTGCAATCAGGAAGTAGCGCTGGGTGGTCCAGTGGTTGGGGGTAGTCTGGATTTGCATTTATAGTATTACTTAAACTGGACACTTTGTATTACAGATATATATTGTTTTATTTCCTCTTATTTCATGTTCTGCCCATTTTAGATTAAAAATTTTGTGCCTGTTATTCGTGCTTTTTTCTGATAGAAATACACGATGCCAAGTACGAAGGTGCTTGGTTTTAGAAATTTAGCTTGTGCATTGTGTAACTTTTTAATGCAAATTCTTTCGTATTGACTTTGGTATATCGTTAAAGCTTGGTGCTTCACTTGTTATTTTGCCTTTTGGTTGACACTGAAAAAATGCATTTACTTCTTTACGAGAGATGTAGCGAATTTACATCTTTTTTCACCAAACAAATGCATTTTGTGAAGCCATAAAGGAAAGGGATAATAATGAGTCATGGGATTCCACACATCCAACTTTTTTTGGACCTAAAGACTTGTTACTTGTATGTGGTGCGGGTGAGATTGACATACCAAAGCTAAACTGGTGGGGATTGTTGAGGGTGATAGAGGTTCTATGTCATCATACTTTATATTCGTATTTATCATCCTACTTATAAGATCAAAACTAGTGTAAAAATCAAGAAAGAAGATAAATAATGAGAACCAGTGTAATCCACATGTTATAATTTAGTGGGTAGAAGAATGATGTAGGAAGATTTAATATGAGGAAATATAATTTTCTGTTTTGAAAACCGTGTGGGGGTGCGGAGAGTGGTGATGGTGGGTGGACCATGGGTAGATCCCTCTCTCACACTTTTCTTAATTTTTTTAATTTAATTTTTTGTGGGTTTTAGGTAGATTCCAGAATTTTATGTAGTGGGGGAGTGACTACTACGAGACTAAGTAGTGAAAAAAACTGACGTGGCGATGTGGTTAGTATAGTGGTGTGTTACCACTTCTACAACTCTTCCCCTCGTAACTTTGTGGACCCTAGTTAAAAATATTAGTTTACTTGTATTAGAATTCTCCTAGTCAATAGTGTAACGGTTGTAGGATGCAGATCAAGACCTCATCTGGGATTAATTCTCGTCTAATGTTTTTCTACAATCAGGCTAGAGTTGAAGTGTTACATAAGTTGTGTTTGTTTTTTAGGAGGTTTAATCACTTATGTTAAATTCCACTACTTCAAGAGTGCTAAGGAATCAAGTGCGTGGAGATTACTACATATGTGGCATGGAGAGTTATGTGTGTGCGAACACTCACTTTTTTTTCTTTTTTTTAAAATTTTTTTTTATTGGTTAGTGGTATCAAGTGGGTTCTAGAATTTGGTGTAGTGATGATTGAGCACTATAGGGTGAGTGACGGGTGAAGTGAAAGGAAAAAAAAGCTGGCGCGACGGTGTGGTGAGTATAATAGCCTAATAGGATATTACCACTTATACCACTATAAGAGAACTAGAGAAGAGGTGGCTTAGAAGTCTATTTCTAAAATAAATAAGAGTGTTCACCAAACATCTTCCATATCTGAACATTGGAAAAAAGGAGCCAGGATGAAAACCCTTTGACGAAGGATGAAAATTGCCGATGAAGTCAATTAGAATTTTGGATGAGCTAAATCGGCGGCAACAAGATGAAGGATGAAAATTGACAGTGAACTCAAAGAATGAAAATCCGCAAGGGAGGCAAATCAACGACGATGAGACGAATGATATACAAAAAAGAGCATCAAAGGTGTGTGAAGTCGATTAGGGTTCTCATGGAAAAAGGACTTAATTTAGGACCGATGATGAAAGTCATGGTGAAGGTAGGGAGGTCGGCAGAGTAGACAAGTAAATCAATAATGATGGGAAATTTGACAAACATAGTTTCTCTCACTTTCAGGTCACATAAACCATTGTCAAATACATCCCAAATAAAAGGATAATAACACTTCTTACCTCTTCTTTTTTTGATATGTCTTCCTATCCAAGACATAAGTAACAAATAAGTGCTTATTTCAAAAAACAAACCCGCCTTATTTTAGATCTTGTATTGAAAAAGGCAGGATCAAAGAAGAACGACTGTTTCAGAGATATTTGAGTCATTGAAAATATAATTTAACGGTTAGAAAAGTAAAATACTAGTACATCTAATTAGATGCACTATGTATCTAGCATATAAATCTAGTTTTTTTAATATAACTTTGTTATGTTTAAGTGTTTTTTTTTGTTATCTTAAATAAGGGTAATTTTGTTAATTTCCATACATTCACTAGTGTTATCAGTGTTCTCCTCGTAAAAAGATTTCTCACCGAAACATTATCATGTATCGAATTACCGCATAATAAAATACATGTTATATACAACCACCTAGCTAATAAAGAGTTACTTTTCGCAAGTACAAAAAAAGATGTACTTCTCTTCCACATACATGGAAGTATTATATCACTTTTTATTTAGGTTTTTCTCTGTTTAGATTACTCTAAGGGGGTGTTTGGTAGAGAGAAAAGAAATTGAAAGAAATGAAAATGGAAATAGGGAAGAAATAGAAATGGGTGGAGAATTGGAATTGATTTCTTTGTTTGGTATTAGAAAAGAAATGAAACAGAGAAATGGTGGCTCAAGTTGCCGGACGGCGGTTGCGGTGTTGGCCGCCTTGCCGGACGTCGACAATGATGATTAGAATGCCGGAAACACATCGCAACCGGACATCGACAATGATGAGTAGACATTGGTTGTCATTTCTCTCAATTTCTCCACAATTTGAAGAGAAATGAAAATACAAAGGAAGGGGAGAAATAGAAATGGGTGGAGAAACCATTTCTCCTCCCAAAACTATAATCATTTCTCCCAAACAAGAGAAACCAATTCTCCTCATTTCTTTTCTCTCTACCAAACACACCTTAAGGATGTCGAATCTTTTGTTCTGATGTATACAGTTTAACCGGTGTTACTCGCGATCGTTTTTGAAACACCCTCCCAACCAACACCTGATTGAAGCTCCCTGAAATTCGAACCCTTGACCTCTCCTATTAGAGGGAGGGGCAAGAGAACTATCAAATAGACCGCCAAGGTGATGGACAAAAAACGAGATGACAAAGACGAAATGTACAAAATAACTTGATTTTAATAGAAGAGAGAACAATACCGGAAACACAACTATGAGTTCAATGTAGCCCGGCAACATGTTCTTTTTAGTACAAAATGTCAATAGTTTAAGTCCCCGCCTATTAGTGCTCCTTTTAGAAGTAACTAGGGTTTTTAGAGAGCATTTCCACATGAGTGTGTAATAATTTTTCATTCTTATGATACTATGTAAGTATCTAGTGTCTGTATTGGGCCTCTTTTTTCCCCCTTCTCACGGTAGCTGTGAAATCAGTCTTTGGAGATAATTTAATTAGAAATTTTGATGCGTAAGGTTACATATTTTATGAAATTTTAAATATTTAAAAAAATCAAACTAAGAATCAATTTTTTTCCTTTAATTTCCTAAGCACTAAGAACACATACACAAATAAACATCAGAAATAATAAAACCAAACTTTAGAGAAACTAAATTTAGAATTTTTTTTAAAAACAAAGTGTCGAATTCGTACACCAAAATGTAGTCCAACTTAGTGCACAGTGCCAATGTATAGCTGTATACAATTAAGTTGATCAAAACATTAAACCTAGATCTAATAATCTGATTTGTAAGATGATCGCCATAGATAAACACATCTAGGTCAAGGGTAATATAAACCTTAAAGGAGGCATTTGAGTAGTAAGTAGGAATCACTAATAATCTGATTTCTAAACCCACCTCCTTTGATGGGTTTAGGGTATGTCTAAACTTATGCCATTGATTCCTATTTCTAAAACTCATACCCAGTAACGAAAAGCTTCTACTAGGAATGAAAGTCTGTTTTCTTCATTCCCATAGCCATGAACCAAACGCTACCCGAAAATCAAGAGATATTGTAGGAACTAAACATTTCCTTTTATCATTCCTCCAATCCTCATTAAGTCAGCAAAGACACGATTGTCGATGCATATAAGATAATTAAACAATCTCACTGATCTCAAACATTACACAAATAATAGCAAAGAAAATGATGGTGAGGTGAGGAAGGGTTACACTTTTAGTTTGTAAGTTCCATGATTGCAGATACAATGTCTCCTTCTGCAGCCTTCAAAGCCTTGACAGCCTTTGATCTTGAAACACCGGCCTGTGTCATGACAAGCTCGATGTCCTTGGGCTCAACCCCAGTCTCATCTACGTCTTCATCATCCTGAGCCACGGTTGTTGGCTCAGGCTGTGATATCACATTAGTAAGGTTAGGTGCTTTGAATTGTTCTGCCGCCTGACTCTGCAACTGTGAGCTCAGATCCTCTATCTTCGCTTCACCAAATATCACATATGTATCTGAAGCAGGGGACTTGAAAACATCGGGCTTTGAGATGACAAATAATATCTGAAACATGATACACACAAATCAATGAACAGCAAGAAATCATCACCGAAAATTGATTGCATTCACCACAACAATAGATAATAACCGTCAAAAAGAGCAAGTTTTTAGAACAGATCCAAACATTAAAACTTATCCCACCACCCTTTTTATGAACTTTTTGAATAACTCATGAAGTGAATAAGATTATAAAATTTATAATTTTAGAATAATAATTTATATTCTTTGATACAAGGTTTTAAGTATTTAAAAACACTTTGGGTGACTTTCTACCTGTTTGTAAACCTGTCCCAAATTTAGCAAAGTTTTAGTCGTTTACTCCTTCAACCCTGTCGGAGACAAAATACAACCCAGTATTGACCCATTTTTAGGCACTTTTGTCTTGGTAACAGATTGTATGTAATTATATTTTGTTCAAAGGTTTTTATTTACAACGTGTTAAATCAAGCATCTTACTATATTAAACTTACATTCTTACTCTTTTTGACAGTAACACGACTGACTCCAGGAATAGGCTTCATCCCAAGTTTTAACATAGCCTTCCGACTTTTTTTCTCACTCCTGCTTTGCTTAGACCTACCACTTGCATCTCCCTGGCCTGCATAGTGCATACAAAACATATCATGCAATTGAATTGTGATCACAAGAATAAAGGGTGGGTGTTGATTAAATAAACGACTATAACACTTGGCTAATACAATTATTATCATACAGAATGTATAAAATAATCCATATGATAAAGCTAGTGAAGAACACCGCTGTTGTATGTTTCTCTTTTTCTCTGATCTTATTCTTTCTTCGGTTAAAGAATACCAGAGAGGAACTTCTCGCAAATGCAATTATCTACTTTTTCTAAGTAAAGAAGAACTTATGACCAAAATAAGTCGCAAGTAATTTTGAAGCGATACCATGGTCACAAATATGTAATTTGACTCAATTTATTTCCAAAGAGATTGCAATCATTGAAGGAAAATGGAAATGCCAACAAGAAAAAATGTTACAGTTCATAGAACACAAAAACTACTTCATCACTTAAAGGAGCAAGATATACTTGGGATCCCATATAAACCATCACCCTCATAGTGTAACGTAAGGGTAACAAACATGCTATAGCACTTCCAATCAATTATTGAATCGAAATACTTGCTTTATGAGTTATGACTAAATGTTAAACTTTAACAATCCAAAATCAGTCATGAAACACACATAATAAAAAAGCATACACTCTCACCTTCGACATCGTCGTCATCATCTTCATCTTCATCTTCGTCGTCGTCATCTTCAACCAGTGGTTCCTCTTGCTGCATAAGAAAAACTTATCATTTAAACATTATAAAGATTTCCCATACGGGCATTATAACCAGAGCCCGTGACATTTGTTTGCAAGCCAACCTAAACATGAATTATAATCTAAACCTCTACACAAGATATGAAGAATACAAGTGTATTTGCTTGTAATATAATCACCTCTACTAACAAACAAAACTATGACTAAATAGGAAAACTACATAAATTACACTTGAAGACTAAATCGTTACCAAATGAAAAATTCTATATCCTCCTACTAAATCCTCCTAATTCATCATTCTATCCACTATTTCTGTTTCCTTGTATCCTCTCTTAATTTTTGAGACTTTTCTTGGTTAGTGATAAGCAAGAGGATTTAGTAGAGGATATAACAATGCTCATACCAAATATTATACGATTAACAGAATGCATCACATAACCTGTATGATCCATCTTGATTTAATATAAACAGTAAAAGGCTTTACAATTCCAATAAATAAATACAGGATCCGTAAATCTTTGCAAATATCAAGAACTGCACCACATATACACCAAAAGGCTAGGTTAACATACGGTAAAAAAAAACAGACAGTCATCAATTAGATCAATTTTATGGAAAAATGAAAAAGTAGACAATAGTTAGTCGAAACAAGTTTCGTGAAACAACAATACAATAATCAAGAAGGTGCGAAACGAATGATGCAAGGTTTCTGAATGCGAAGATTGATCTTACATCGGTCTTCTGTTGTTCGAGATGAGCGGCGAGAAGTTCTTCTTGTGTTTGAGCAGCCATGGTGATGCGGAAAGTTAAAGAGGAAGGGTTGCCCGAAAAGATAGTAGGAAAAACGATTAAATCGCAAAACCCTAAAACACCTCCAAACCCCTATTTGATTATTATTATTTTTTAATTTTGGTAAGTCTCATTATTAATTTTGATTTTTAGATATAAAAGTTAAATGCTAGATAGTTTTTTTTTCTTTCTGGAAACACTAACAATATTATAATTATATATATATCTATACTACTATATAAAGTATTTAATACCCTCTCTCCTTCTTAATTTTAAGACTTCTTAAAATGCAATCAAAACAACATCTTGGCCTTTCATTCTATTTAAATTAATCTCATCCACTCAATCTTTAACCATTCCAATCTCTTTCCTAATTTACTTTAATTTTTTAATCAGTTAAAATATACTCTCACACAAACATAAATATACACCCATAACAACACAATTTCTAATATCTTATTAACTTCTCTATCCTTATTTCACAAATATGATTTATTTCCTTATTTTAATGTCTTTTAGATTTTATTTTTAAAAATAATAAAATAGTTTATGCAAATAAAAAAAATGAAAAAAATGGGACATGTTGCTAAAGAAATTTTTTTGTGACATTGAATTTTGTGAATAACATATCATTACATTTTTTAAAGCGACATATTACAAAACAAAAACTATTCGGCTCCGCAGCATTGTGCGGGTACGATGCTAGTATATATATATATACATACACTAGTGGGGTACCCGCGCAATGCGGCAACGGTGAGTAAAAATGGTTTGTAAGCAGTTGTTTTGGTAGGTATTGATCAAGAGGACACACAAGACGTAATTTTGTAATTTTTATTTAGCAGGTGAAAAGGGAGTGAAATTTAGATGTAATTTTGTAATTTTTATTTAGCAGGTGAAAAACGAATATTATATATTTTTCCTTTCTGAAATTTATGGAATATTATTAAGTTTATGGAATATTCTGTTTCGTTAGTTTTGCTATGGAATTTATGGAAAGAGAATATTCTGGAATTTATGAAAAAGAAATGTTATTAAGTTTATTTTATGGAATCATTTTTTGGTAGATGAGGGTATAATAGTAATATTAAATGACTTAAAATTTAAGAGTTTTAAGAAAAAAGCTTAAATGCTTTATATAATAGTATAGATATATAGGGGAGGGTTCAAAAGAAAGAAAGGAGAAACAAGAAACAATCGGAATTCTGATTTCTTGATTGTGTGATTCAAGATTTGAAGGTTGTTGATTGTTTCATGATTCTTGCTAACATGCTAGTTGTTATAAGCATGCTACGGTTTTAAGTGGGTTTTGTTATCATATGAAGTAATCGGATTTGATATTCTTGGTGTTCTTATGGTTTTATGGTGTTTTGATGCATGCTTATGTGTTTAAACATGTTAATATGTGTTATCATAAACTTGTTTATGATTTGGATATGAGATATATGCAAGTTTGAAGTGATCGGATTCATGGAAGTATTGAAGGTGGCGGATTGTGGTGGTGATGATGAAAACCGAAGGTAGAATCCGATTATAGTGGAAACCGGGTGTTGAATCCGGATATGTGAAATCCGAAACTTAGAATCCGAAACTCTTGGAATCCTAGTGTTGAAATCCGAGTAGCATGGAAAAATCCGATTGTACTAAGTGAAATCCGAATGAAGTATCGGATTTCTTGAAATCCGATGGATGTATCGGATTTCTTTGAAATCCGATTGGGGTTGCGGATTCCGATAGTAGTGTCGGATTTCATGTGAAATCCGACAGTTTTGGTTTGTTGTTTTGCATTGTTTGATGCTATGGGTTATATGTGAATCTTACATGTTTATGTTTGATTAAAGGATGATAGATACATATATTTATGAATTGATTACTAATGGTTGGTTGTTGTGTTCTCAGGGACAGACACGGCTCAGTAACATTAGATCACTGAGTGGAATATCTGAGAACCAGAGGTGAGTGGATGTTTGCTCACGGGTGATATTAGTTGTACTGGTTTGGTTGCAACTATTGTTGGATAGATTGTATATCTATTGGTTAATTAACTGTGAATGTTAATTGTTGAATTCTGTGATATGTATACATGTTAGAAGGGAAGTCAGTTTACGACTGGGCTTATGGGCTGGGTTCATTTGCTATTGGCTAAGCAATATCAGGACCTTGGGATGCATTTGTTGCTACCAGAGGATGATACTGTGTGAGAATAGCAAATGGACTATCGGTAAACCTTTGCTTTGGCCGGCATTGGTTGTAGGTTCCTGCAGAACCGCCGGTCTTCCCAGGGTGCTTATTTGTGGTTGTTGATATCATGCGGTTCTAGCTGATATATCTGTTGGGTGTTACTCCATTCACTTTGCTTTGTGCTAATCCCCCACCTCTCACTCTTTTTACAGGTTTTGGTAAGTCAGCGGCTCGGCTGAGAGTGGTTAGCTTGGGGAGTAATCGCCTAGGACTCTGATAATGTATTTGTGACGAGTCGTGTTTTGTAATACTGTTATTTTGTAAACAGTGGTTGTAATTATTGTAATTACTTTGTTGTTTAAAAACGCTTCCGCAGTAAAATTTAAATGAAAATTTTTGGGTTAAAAATACGGTGTTACATTATATATTATAACAAAAAATTTCTATGATAAAATACAGTTTTTATTTATTTGCTCATACATTTTTCTATTTCTTCTTTTCAATTTATTTTTATTTATTAATAGCAATAATTTATGTTTTTATTTTTAAAAAATGTTGTATTGTAACATATAACTATTTATTTTTAAAGGTCAAAAGAGTCGTATCAATATATAAGAAGTTCTTTGCAATATTTATCTTTATCAAATGTTTTAATACAACATTAATGTTTTAATGACCATAAATGCATAACAGGATAAATTATCATAGTTATTGTCACTATTGTTACTATAGTTGTTATTTATTTTTCTTATAAAGATTATTATTTGTTTTAAGATATTGTTACTATAGTTGTTATTTGTTTTAAAGATATTGAGTTATTAACAAGGGTTGAATAATTGCACTTCTTCATTGCGGATAATAATTAAAAAAACGTTTATATCTCGTTTTATGTTATTAGTTTGTTTGCAATAAAATTAATTTTATATATTAACTATTTTTAATATGTTATAATATAAACTTACATATAAAACAAAACCTACGAGTATAGTAATATATTTTGAATCTAATTAACAGCCTAATTAGTATACTAGCTATTCAAATAGAAAATAGTGTAGTAAGATATAATCAGGGCTGTCTCAAACATTTTTTAGGCCTGGGGCAAAACAAAAAAAGGCCCCCCTGAAAATACAAAAACAAACTAAGATATATAAAAATCGTTGAATACAAAAACAAACTAAAATACAATTCTTTTGGTTTCAAATTATTTATAAATTTATCTATTGACCCTCTTTAAAAGTGATTTTAATATTCATGTAAACACATCAGTTAACTTGATATCAAGTGATTCAAGTACCCGGTTTAACTAATAAACTACTAAACTAATTAATTGATTATCAAGAATTTTAACTAAGTTCAATGGTTTTAAGATTTCAAATAAATGATATCAACAAACTTGATAGTTGATATCAAGTGACTAAATTTCAAGTAACTGATTTAAAGTAACCATTTAACAAGTGACTCAAGTAAATGATTTCAAGTAACTAAAACAAATTAATTAAAGAAATCGCCTATTGTGTTTAGGAAAGACCAAAGAATTCCGGATTAGATGAGTTACAACTGTGGTTTGTTTTTTCTTTACTTCGTTTGCAAAGAACAAAAGGGCGAAAAGAGAACCAATCACTAACAACAAAACCAATCGTCTCTACTCTCTCTCCAACGTCTCCCACTTCTGATACATAGCCAAATCGTTTTCCGCAACATTGATTTTGCTTTTCTTTTTCCCTTACCCGGTTGCTACATGTCCGAGATTTCTAAGTCTGTTGCTATTTTAATTTCTAAGTATGCATTTCAGATTTTGGGCCTACGAAACTGAGCAATTTTTTTCTTATTTATGTGTATATTTGGGCTCAATAAACTAGTTTACATATACATATATATAAGATACCATATAATTGTGGGCCCCATCTAGTCATGGGCCCTGGGCAGTTGTCCGGGTAGCCCGCCCCTTAAGACGGCCTGGGACATAATAAAATTTTGGCTCAACAGAAAATAGAAAGCCGCAACTTAAGCTTGTTATCATCATGATAGATATAAGCATGATTACCATTATACTATTAGTATTTGTTTCACTCATCTCATACTCTCTCGCATGACATATAAGTATAACACCATCTTTTTTCATCCCACAAACTTCTACATGCATTTCACATAATCCTTTTCTATTTAAAATAATAATAATAATAATAATAATAATAAAGATAGAGAGAAGAGAGATAAAGAGAAAAAAGAAAGAGAAATAGGAGAGAGTCACAGGACTAGTAATCTGTAAATGGTCTTAACTGCCGGTCTTTTAAAGGGATGATGATATTCTAGCCTTTTCATATCCTATTCACCACACACCTGCTGGATGGTTTCGGGTGATCTTAGAACTAGAGAGAGTTTGGTTTTCTTTTACCTCATTCATGTTATATACATAAGCAAATAAATAAATAATTTTTCTATCCTTATCTAAAATAACCAACGAATTTTTTTTTATCTTTAACAGCCAAAGGAATATCAAAAAAAGAAAATAACATGTGAAATTAAAAAAAACGCAAATAAAATATTTAAAAGAAAAAGTATTTTAAATTGTATAAATAATAATAAAATGAATAACATTTTTTGACTAAAAAAGGAACATACTATATATTATTATTATTATAAATATATAGAAAAAGAAAAAACAGAAAAACGTTAATAATAGTTGCTAAAAGAAAACGAAAAAAATAAGCATAGATATAACTATATATTATTATAAAAATTAACGGGGAAAATTATGTTACTGATAATAAAGAGAGATATGGAAAAACAAAGAAAAAAAAGAAGGAATAGAAAACCAAAATATACCTCATATTCTAACAAGGTGTTGGCTTGAACAAAACCAAAGCATTAAGCAAGTAATTGACTTAGAAGCAAACATTTTTATCATTCATCATCTTCCACATTTGAAATAAGAATTTCACAGCCCCATTATTAAACTCGAGCAAAAAAAAACATTTACAAATAAACAAATTTAACCAAAAACAACTTTAAATATAATAACGACATTTTAGTGTAGGCCTCATTTGAAAAAAAATACGTACCTGGCTATTCTGTAGCTAAAAATGTCCACACACCATCTCCATCTTAAATCATGTAATCAACTTAACATAATTAGGTATCAAAATCGTAACATGCTAGACCTCTATATGGTTTAGAGCACAATTATCAAAATCGTGATTAAGATCGTACCATCCTTTAAATTAACAACATGTTGGATCACACTTAGTGAAGAATCTAGGATTTGCTTTTATTGGGGTCAAACTCCGTAAGTAGTAATAAGAGCGAGTTACACATGTTAGATATTAGTCAAACTATATAGATTTGTTATATACAGGTCCAGAGACAGATGCAGTATACAAATAATGGAAAAAAATTGAAATGAAAGAAAAACAGACTAGTAAAGTATCAATAAAACCCCAATTCTTTCGAAGCATCCCGAATCAACTTTGTTTCTAGTGCAATTGATTGACTTTGTGTTTGAATCCACTTTCAATACTATGGTTTTGAGAGGTGATATATCTTCCTATTTTTTCCTCGTACTTATCGTCTTACTAGCAAGATTAACACAAACATCAAAATCAATAAAGGAGGTGAATGAAATATAGTTTTTTCCTTTCCATCTTTCGTGGTTATGTTATTTTTTATTTATACTTTAAAACTTATAATGTTAATAACTTTTTATTAAATGATTGATATGTAAGTTGTTTTAATATTTAGATAACTAATATAAAAGTTGTTTTAAGTTTAAATTAATAATATGAAATATAAGTGTTATTTCTAATCCACAACGCACGTGTCCATTGTTGTATAAAGCAAAGAATACTAGCATGACTTTGACGGCGGATAAAATTACTTGGTAAATAGTCTGAAAGGATGAATTTCTATGCTTTTTTACTATTATTTTCTAGTTTTTGCCATTGTCTTTACAATTTGTTATTCTGCGTGTTTTGACTTGACTCATTTGATCTTTACTCAACTCACATATATTGGCATTTTTAGTATTAGGTGTCTCCTACAAAGTTAATTTCTAGCTGCGTTTATATACGAGTAAGGTCATTAATATTATAATCGGAAACAAATATACTACTAAGATCGAAATAATATATGAAAAGAAAGATCACACTTTTTTATTCATCTACAACTAAAATAATTGTTTTTACTATTTTATCTTTTATTATATACACGTTATAATAAAAGTTAAATAGATTAAAAATAAAATGTTCAAAACCATTTTTCACACTACAAGAAAACAGGCGATTAGCGACGGCCAAATCCGTCCCTAATCCGTCGCTAATCCCTAATTAGCTACGGATTTGGGACAAAATAAAACCGTTGCTAATATGTTCGTGGCTAATTTTAGCGACGGATTTTGAGTTTGCCACGGATTAGCGACGGAAAGTTAGCAACGGAATAGAGACAGATTTTTAGAAACGGATTAGATACGGAAATTTAGAAACGGATTTGCGATGGAACATTAGAAACGGATTTGCGACGGATTTTTAGAAACGGATTTGCGACGGAAATTTAGAAACGGATTTGCGACGGACTTTTAGAAACGGATTTGCGACGGATTGGTTAGAAACAGATTTGCTACGGATTTTTGCAACAATTTTGCTACAGATTTGCAGCGGTTACTATAAAATTCTAGCAATATTAGCAACAAAATTGCGACGGATTTGCAACGGATTTGAAAAATATATATAATATATATTTGCTACTTTTGGTTTAAAACCTGTACATAATATATGAATGTACGATTAATACATAACATCCGGAATAAAACTAAATTTAGTTCACAAAATTAGAGTCAACATAATGTTTGACATTACAAACACATTTCAAAGTGTTAAAAACATAACACATATTGTTTAACATTTGACGATTAACTCAAACCGAAGGGGGAGGGGGAGGGGGAGGGGGAGGTCCTAAACGAGAAAGTAGTATCTCACTACAAATAAAATGCCATTCAATGGCATACAAAAAGTGTCACAAAAAACAAAAAAAGTGCCACTAAAGACACCTTTGAGAAACGGCGGCACACAAAAAAAGTGCCACTAGAAACGCTAACACTAAAGCCTTTTAGTGACACTTTTTTTATCTGCCGCAATAATCTTTTGAACCTTCTGTGGCACTTTTTTTTGCCACAATAAACAATAAAACATTTGTGGCACAAATTTTATGTCAGTAAAAATTGTTACTGTTTAAAAATCTAAACCACTTTTAGTGGCACATAACTTTTGCCACAAAATTTAGATGATCAAATAAAGTGTCACTATAGATGTTTATAATATTGTTTGTGATTTATTATACATATTAATTAATATTAATAACTACTAAGACATGTAAATCATAATAGGCATCACATCAATTAAAAGTTCAATGGTCTTCCAAAAATATTACAAATATCTAGAAACAAATGTCTAACAAGTCATGTCAAGTAAGTCTAAACCAAAAAAACAAAACACATCAACCTAACAAGTATTATAATAAAAACTTGAACTTCGATAAGCTCATGAACCTGTTTCTTGTCTTCAAGCTAAACGATCGTGTTTACCTGTTTAAAATAAAGACCTCACATTTAACATGCAAATAATAAAATATTGACTACTAAATTATTTTCGCAATAACTAAGTAGAAACATAAAAGTAATTACCATTTTCAATGACTTCATGAAGGTGATCTTTGGTTAACCGATACAGAGTTGTTAGGAACCGGAGAAGAAATATTAGGGACCTAAAACATATTTAAGGAAAACAACTATTGTTAATACATATATACGTAATAGTAAAAGAACAAGTGGTAGTTCATATAAGTACCTCTATATTCATATTGTTAAGAACTGCCGACAAGTTTGCATTAGGGATATGTTCATGGATGATGTTCAACATTACATTGACAACACTTTTAAGTTGACGAATAGTTTGTGAATCCATTAAAAAATCACCATTCTCTTTGACAGCCGGCATCCTTCCAACTAATCGAACATACCCCTTTTTCTCCGGACCTTTGACTTTTAAGTAGTCATCATTTGTAAAATCATTTTCATATCTGGGGTTGCTTGTGGAATCACTACTAATAGCTTTCAATGAAGCCTACATATATAATAATAAAAGTAATCTTAAAAAAAATAAACATACAAATGATAAGAACATTTATATTTGATAAAAAATACATTACCACAACTTCAGCAGCTTTGTCATCAATAATACTTCCATCTTTACGAGTGTGGGTTGTTACATACATTTCTCCTCGTGTTGGGTATACACCATTATTATTCATCGCCTATAGGAAGAAGTAATTGTGTTTGATGGTTAGTAACTAAAAAGAAAACAAAAAAGACAATGCCAAAATAGCTAAAATAATACCACTTCATGAGCAAGTCTAGCAAATGATTTTGTTCCGGTTACATGAGGCTCCTTCATCTTTGAGCGGTTTGATCTTCTTACATCACATGTACTCTATGATAAATGGTAAATAAATATATGACTTCTTCAATCTAGTTCCTTAATTATATATATTGTAGAATATAATAATGCCATCAAGAAGAATCAAAGGAAGGTGAATCAATGTTTATGTTATTTAGTATTCAAGAATCTCTAACAAATGATATATGCTTACTGGATAGTGGCTACAACAATCATATAACAGGGAATAAGGATGGCTTGGTTGAAATTAAAGACAAAAACAAAAAGTTTCCGGGAAAAGTTTACATGTCCACAAACAAGATGTTTCGTATAAAATTTCAGAGTATAGGTTTTTTAGCTTAACATTATAAGTCAAAATACATCTTTGTTATGACACAACACTTATGGTCAAGTAAATTTCAGTTCATTTTTATACATGAGCAGTGACACAACAGGTATTTTCAAGTAAATTTCAGTTCACTTTTATACATGAGCACACACACACACACAAGGTTTATTGTCTGTGAATGTCCACGTGAGTAAGGTCAACAGCCTACTTGTGGATCAATATTATCCACAAGTGGGTATTTTGTTCCCCTTTCCAACCTACAACTTAATGCACGAATACCCGTTTTAATTAACGGGGATATTTTTGGAAACCTCGTTCTAAACCATTTAATATTCTTTCATTCTTTTATATTTTTACTAATGTTTCTTCTTTACACATTAAATAACTAATTTAGTTATTTTCTTTTAATATCTTTAAATATATATATTTTATTCAATTTATCTATTTTAATATACGTACCACGTCAGCATGCGTCTAGGCCCTTTCTGAGGATGTTACAAATCTACCCCCTTAACAAGATTCCGTCCTCGGAATCTGCTCAGCAGTGAACAAATGCGGGTAGCGTGCTTTCATCTCATCCTCAGTCTCCCATGTCAAGTTAGGACTCAGATTGTGCTTCCATTTTACGAGCACTAACTTGATCATCTTTTTTACGCAGCTTTTTGATTTTGGATTCCAAAATCTCTACAGGTTTCTACACAACGCGTTTAGCTGAATCAACACTCAACTCTTGCAGAGGTAGAATCTGATCATCTTCATCCTTGCACTTTCTCAAATAGCACACCTTGAATGTGTTAGAATACCAAATAGCTCTGGAGGAAGTTCAAGTGATACAGTCTGGTCAATTGTTCATTGACCCGTTGTAAAATTTTAAACGGACCAATGTATCTCGGGCTTAACTTACCCTTACAATCAAATCGAATCACCCCTTTCCAAGGTGAAACTTTCAAGAAAACCCAATTTCAAAAGTAATGGGCCTCCGTTTTGGATCCGCGTACATCTTCTGCCTATCTCGTGCAACTTTCAGCTTTTCACGTGCCATCTTGACTTTATCAGCTGTTATCTGCACAATGTCAGGACCTGCGTATTGCTTTTCGCCAGGTTCTTGTTGGTTCTATGTGCACAAGACACAAATTAATACGATATTACTGATAATAAATAAACCCATAGGGTCACACATTTACAATCAATGGACACCAATTACATATTTGAATATGATTTAAATATGTTTCCAACTCGTTATATATATATAAGTATATATGCATTGTTGCATATTGTTATTTATGTGAAATAATAATATCACTCTTGTATATTGATACAAGATAATGCATATGAAATACATAAATATAAACATATGATTTTATATATGTATATATATATATATGTATAAATATATATTTGTTACAAGTAAATTGTTACTAGTAACAATTATATAAATGTATGTATATCTTTGTTACAAGTAAAGAGTTACTAGTAATAATCAAGTATGTATATAAAATACATGTAGATGTATTTTATACTTAGTATGACATATCTAGTATACTCTTTTATATAAATTGAAAGAAAAAACTAGAAATTCACACATTAATCCTTCAAAGGGGCCATGTATTGCTTCTTGATTGGAATGGACCAAGGCATGGACTAGATGTACAAGCATGGAAGGAAGACAAGAGGGGACCCTCCCCCCTCACCCATTTTCGGCCGAAAATGGGAGCCAAAGGGGGCCTCCCTCTTGTTGCTTCACTCCTTCATCTTATTTAGTACATGCATGGTTCTTTGTTCTAACAAGTTCATGCTACCACTTTTCTTTGAGTTCTTAGAAAGGTTCTAAGTATTCTTGACGCTTTGAAAACATCTCTACATTCTTGTATTGGTGTTCTTCAAGTGAGCAAAGTGTGGTGCTAGAATACATACTCATATACATACATAGTAAGTTCAAGAAGAAGAACAAGAGGTTGTTGCTTGCTTGCTTGAATTTCAAGGGTTGGAGAGACTAGCATCTCAAAGGTGTTGGACTCATTGATTTGTGGATACCTTGGAGGAAGTCTTCTCTTGGCTTCTCATAGATCAACCACTTCATCAACGGTTTACTCACGCTACAAAGGTTGTAGTTCTAAACACCCTATGGTAGTTTTGTTTCTTAAGGCTTGCATATGGATCATTGGTGGGGAGTTTTAAAAAGTTTAAAATTGTTGTTCATGCTTCCGTTGCTAAAATATATTTTGAAAAACCGAACAAACCCCAACAGTGGTATCAGAGCCACTTATGTATAGTTTTAAGAAACTTTTTGAGTATGTATTGTTTAAGAAAATGGACAACTTTTCTTTTGTTAGAAAAGTTGTGGATTTTCTTGTTGGCAACTTATATATGTTTATATATTTATTTTGGGAAACAACCAAACCACATGCATGTTTGGTTGTACAAGTTGCCTAAATATCAAGTGTTGATATATATGTTTGTTTGAGTGTATGTTGTGCATAACAAGCCATAGACCTTTTGTGATGTGTTGGAAATTCGATTTGGTTGTAAAATTATTTTTTCATTTGGTATGTAATAATAATTTTAGCTTTGTTTCATCTTGTTGTATTTTGTAAGTAGTAGAATAGTTTAGACTAGTTTACTTTTATAAAAATGTAACAAGATAAAGAAATGACCAAGTTGGAGTTTTCAAGTGTGGTGGAGTCAACCATGAAGGCTTGGAGTCATTTGCACTACAAGGAGTTGTTTTGGCAAGTGGGAGCTTCAAGTTCATCACAAGAGAAATATTTGGTCCTTAGTTATGACTTGGTATTTTTGTATGGCTCACAAAAATACCACTTAGGATAAATGGCTTGGTTATGCACTTATACATGTTATTTGTGTGTGTTTATATTTATATTATTATGCATGGTTGAAAATAGGATTTTTTTGCATGCTAGATAATATTTTTAACATAATATAAATCACACAATGGGAGTTTGGTATTTTAAGTTGACATAACATAAGATGTAAAATGAATTTTATATAAAAGGAGTTTTGTAAAGATTAAAATTCATTATGTCAAAATATATATCTTTATATATATATATATATGAGTTTTATAAAATAGAGATTTTAAAACTCAACCAAACTCCATTCAAGCTTAATAATAAAATGGTTTTATTACAAGCTAAAATTGGTCGTATTTGCGCGCTCGAAACTACACACGTTAATATAGGATATTAATACTAGTTTAAAATTGAACGCGTTGAGAGTTCGTAAAATATGGATTTTAAGAATACTCAAGACCAATATATATATAAAATATGATTTTATCAAAACGTGGACTTGTTATTGTATGCATGCAATACTAGTCACACGACTCGTTTTGTTTTATTTAATAAATATACAAAACGGTAAAAGCCCTTTTTCAAAACGTAAGTCTATGCCATCCCATTTTAAGACACTCGCTTGTTGCAACGACACTCACGTGGAGAGAGCATTAGCCAAACGCGTGGATTGTTTTTGTAACAATCGAGGTGTTTTTCCGCGAATTCCATGAACGTCTTGGGCCGGAAATTCACCGTCTTGAAATAGGACGACTTAATCGGAATCTTATTACGGAGAGAGCATTAGCCAAACGTAAGGAAGCCCGAGGCATAGATGGGATCAAACATGCCAAAATTGACAATCGTTGTCTAGGATCCCATAAAGATCTAGGAATTACATACGAGATGTAATTGGTAAACGTTACCTACCTTGTTGTTTTAACTTGATGGAGAGAGCATTAGCCAAACATTCAAGGTTAAGTTCAACTTGGATCATAGCCTTTAAAAATTAAAGAATTTTATAATTCTAAAGGGTATTAATTATTAAAGGATTAAATATCAAAAATACTAAATTGAACTTTGTTAAATTTTGTAGATGGCCCCTAACTCAACTACACCCGTTAACAACTTATCTCTTCGTTCAATCTTAGAGAAAGAAAAACTCAATGGTACAAATTTCTTAGACTGGTATCGTAACTTGAGAATCGTTCTTAAGCACGAAAAGAAATTGTACGTACTTGAGGATCCCGTCCCTGAGGAACCTCCATTGACTGCGGCCAAAGCCGTTAGGGATGCTTTGGTGAAGCATTCCGACGACTCGGTCGAAATTTCATGCCTCATGCTTGCTACCATGTCTCCGGATCTTCAAAAGAACCTTGAGGAGCATGGAGCATATGAGATGCTTGGCCAGCTTAAGGAAATGTTCCAAAAGCAAGCGAAGCAAGAACGCTTTGAGGTCACTCGAGCCTTCCATGCATGTAAGATGGAGGAAGGTCAATCCATTAGCGACTATATGCTAAAGATGAAAGGATACATTGACCAGCTTGCTAGGCTTGGATCTCCCATAACCAACGAGTTTGCACAGGATATGATCCTTAACTCGTTGACCAAAGCCTATGATCAATTTGTCATGAATTATAACATGAACAATTAGGAGAAATCTGTCTCAGAGTTGCATGGGATGCTTAAAACTGCTGAGAGTAAGATTCCAAGCAAAACACCTCAAGTCTTGATGATTCAAGAAGGGAGAATCAAGAAGAAAAGGATAAACAACTCAAAAGGGAAGGGCAAAGCAAAGGCAAAGGGAAAGGACAAAGGCAAGCAAGTTGCCAAGGCTCCTACACCCAAGACGGCGGGAAAGGTTCCCAAGAATGACCCGTGCTTTGAATGCGGGGTGGTAGGACATTGGAGGCGCAATTGTCCAACCTACCTTGCAGAGTTGAAAAGGAAGAAGGCTGGCGAGGCTAGCACTTCAGGTATATATATGATTGAAATGTATACTTTTTCCATTAATTCCTGGGTATTTGATACCGGTTGTGGAACTCACATTTGTAACAATGTGCAGGGGTTGAGAAAAAGTAAGCTGCTGAAGCCAGGCGATTTGGATCTCCACGTGGGCAATGGAGCAAATGTTGCTGTTGAAGCCCTTGGAACTTTTGAATTATTATTACCAAATGGCCTGTACTTAATATTAAACAATTGTTGTTATGTACCTAGTTTAACTAGGAATATTATTTCAGTAGCTCGGTTAAGAGAATCTGGATTCACTTTTGGTTTCGTTGATGATGGCATTCGTGCCTTCAAAAACGACATTTTGTATTTTGAGGCTCGGCCTCTTAATGGAATATATGAAGTTAATCTTAAAAGATCTCTTGATGATAATTCTATATATACCACTAGCACCAAACGACCTAAGCATGACTTAAGTCAAACATACCTATGGCATTGTCGACTTGGTCATATAAACGAGAAACGCATTGCAAAACTTCAAAAGGATGGAATTTTAAAATCAAACGATTCTAGCTCATTTGAAGTTTGTGAATCATGTTTATATGGGAAGATGACTAAGGCTCCTTTCTCCGGTTCAAGTGAAAGAGCCAAAGATCTATTAGGAATCATACATACGGATGTATGCGGTCCTTTTAGATCAATGTCTAGGGATGGTGAAAGATACTTCGTTACATTCACCGATGATTATATTAGATTTGGTTATGTTTATTTGATGAAACATAAACATGAAACATTTGAGATGTTCAAGCTGTTTCAAAACAAAGTACAAAATCAACTCAACAAAACAATCAAGGCCCTTCGTTCCGATCGAGGTGGTGAGTACTTAAGCCAAGAGTTTATGGATCATCTTAGTAATTGTGGGATTATCTCACAACTTACTCCTCCTAGAACACCACAAAATAATGGTGTATCTGAAAGGAGGAACCGAACTCTACTAGATATGGTTCGGTCTATGATGAGCCGAAGTACTCTACCCTCGTCCTTTTGGAGTTATGCTTTATTAACTGCTGCGCGCATATTGAATATGGTTCCAACCAAGAAGGTAGATAAGACACCATATGAGATGTGGTATGGAAAGGTTCCAAACTTATCTTACTTGAAAGTCTGGGGTTGTGAGGCTCATGTACGACAAGAAGCTTTAAGCAAACTCGATCCTAGATCTATCAAATGTAATTTTGTGGGATATCCTAAAGATTCATTAGGATATTATTTCTACAACCCAGCTGAGAACAAAGTGTTTGATTCTAGGCATGCCACTTTCTTAGAAAAGGAGTTTCTTTCGAAAGAGGCAAGTGAGAGCAATGTAGACCTTGAAGAAATTCAAGAACCACAAAATACAAGTCAGGTTGACACTAGCACTCAACAAACGGTTGTTGAACCTGAACAAATGGTTGTTCAAGAACCTACTGAAACACAAAGTGTTCGTAGATCTGGTAGACCTCGTCAAGAACCCGAGAGATACGGATTTCTCGTGTCCAATGATGAGATTTTCTTGGTAGACTCTTCTGAGCCTACTAACTACCAAGATGCTATATCGGATCCGGAATCCGATAAATGGCTTGATGCTATGAACACTGAGATGCAATCCATGTATGAAAATCAAGTATGGGACTTGGTTGATCTTCCTCCCAATAGTAAGACTGTAGGGAGCAAGTGGGTCTTCAAGAAGAAGACAGACATGGATGGAAATGTACACACATTTAAGGCAAGGCTAGTGGCGAAAGGTTTCACTCAAACTCATGGTATTGACTATGATGAAACTTTCTCTCCGGTAGCCATGATTAAATCTATTAGAATACTTATTGCCATAGCTGCATATTATGACTATGAGATATGGCAAATGGATGTCAAAACGGCTTTTCTAAATAGACACTTAAGTGAAGATGTCTATATGGTTCAGCCTGAAGGTTTTGTAGATCCTAAATATCCTAATAAGGTGTGCAAGCTTAAAAGATCCATCTATGGACTAAAGCAAGCATCTCGAAGTTGGAATCTTCGATTTGATGAGAAAATAAAAGAGTTTGGTTTTATCAAATCAGAAGATGAACCGTGTGTTTACAAGAAAACTAGTGGGAGCGCAGTAGCATTCCTTGTCTTGTATGTTGATGACATACTACTCATTGGAAACGACATCCCGACCTTGCAAGACATCAAGTCTTGGCTTGGGAAGTGTTTCTCAATGAAAGACTTGGGAGAAGCCGCCTACATTCTTGGAATAAAGATCTATAGGGATAGATCTAGGCGTCTTATTGGCCTAAGTCAAAGTGCATATATTGACAAAATCTTGAAACGATTCAAGATGGAGAATTCTAAGAGAGGATTCTTGCCAATGGCACTAGGCACGGTTTTGAGTAAAGCTCAAAGCCCTAGCACAAGAGAAGAGCTAGATAGAATGAGTGAGATCCCATATGCTTCTGCAATTGGATCCATCATGTATGCCATGCTATGTACTAGGCCAGATGTCTCGTATGCTTTGAGCATGACGAGCAGATACCAGCAAAACCCAGGAGATAGCCATTGGATGGCAGTCAAGAACATTTTAAAATACTTGAGAAGAACCAAAGACATGTTCTTGATCTATGGGGGTTTGGAAGAAGATCTTTGTGTAAAGTGTTACACAGATGCTAGTTTCCAAACGGATCGAGATGATTCTCGATCACAATCGGGCTATGTCTTCGTTATGAATGGAGGCGCGGTTGCTTGGAAAAGTTCTAAGCAAAGTGTAGTTGCACAATCCACTACAGAATCTGAATACATTGCTGCTTCTGAGGCTGGACAAGAAGCTGCATGGATGAAGAAGTTCATTGCTGACCTTGGGGTAGTAACAAGCATTCAAGACCCCATATAAATATTTTGTGATAATGAAGGTGCTATTGCCCAGGCAAAAGAACCTAGATCACATCACAGCACCAAACACATCCTCAGGCGTTTCCACTACATACGGGATATAGTGGATAGAGGAGATGTGTGTATTCGCAAAGTTCATACAGATCAGAATCTTGCAGATCCTTTTACGAAACCTCTTGCCTCGACTAAGCATGAGTCTCATACTAGGGCAATAGGTCTTCGCTTTGCAAGGGATTGGATTTGAATTGTAATTTAGTATTTGGATATTTTGGAACATTATGACAATATCTATTTTATCTGAATGATGTATGGGATATGATCACTTCATTAATATATATTGTGTTCTTTATTAGCATGTTTAAATCCATGAATAATTCTTTATTCTAAAACGTCCATAGTCGGTTATAACTATGGGAATAGTTATGAATTAAGACTAATGTGAATAAGTTGGTTGACTTTCATTCGTGATGAAAGTAGGCAAAAGGGTTTGCAGCCAAATTCACTAATGTTTGTTAGGGAACAAACATTGGACATGACCCGCTCTTAAGATCGCTTCATGGATCAGTGTCATAAGTAAATCTTGAGAAAAAGGTGGTATCTTTGTATCCTTAGACCTGAGACACATATTGGGACTCGAGTATGAGGAGTATCATGCTTTAATGTGGTTAAACGCTATCTTTAACCGGGTAGTTATAAAGGCCATTATTAGGTATGATATGAGTCTTATAAGAGACGTATGTGGTCAAGATGGAATTTGTTTCTCTCATTTAATTGGGAGTATAATATCTCTGGGCCCTAAAACAAGTTGAACATTATATGAGAATTGATGACGATCCATGTCTCATGTTCAACGAGATGTTAAAACAAAGGGATAATTGATGACTTACCTATAACAACGATTTGTAGCTAGTGAGTTAACTTCGTCGGTGAAAGTGTTGATCAACACACTTTATTTATTATTAGGGGCAATGGGATGTTGCTAGACGTTCTTACCATTGTCTATATCGGCTTAAGTTGTAACTTGTGCAAGTGGGAGATTGTTGGTTCTATGTGCACAAGACACAAATTAATACGATATTACTGATAATAAATAAACCCATAGGGTCACACATTTACAATCAATGGACACCAATTACATATTTGAATATGATTTAAATATGTTTCCAACTCGTTATATATATATAAGTATATATGCATTGTTGCATATTGTTATTTATGTGAAATAATAATATCACTCTTGTATATTGATACAAGATAATGCATATGAAATACATAAATATAAACATATGATTTTATATATGTATATATATATGTATAAATATATATTTGTTACAAGTAAATTGTTACTAGTAACAATTATATAAATGTATGTATATCTTTGTTACAAGTAAAGAGTTACTAGTAATAATCAAGTATGTATATAAAATACATGTAGATGTATTTTATACTTAGTATGACATATCTAGTATACTCTTTTATATAAATTGAAAGAAAAAACTAGAAATTCACACATTAATCCTTCAAAGGGGCCATGTATTGCTTCTTGATTGGAATGGACCAAGGCATGGACTAGATGTACAAGCATGGAAGGAAGACAAGAGGGGACCCTCCTCCCTCACCCATTTTCGGCCGAAAATGGGAGCCAAAGGGGGCCTCCCTCTTGTTGCTTCACTCCTTCATCTTATTTAGTACATGCATGGTTCTTTGTTCTAACAAGTTCATGCTACCACTTTTCTTTGAGTTCTTAGAAAGGTTCTAAGTATTCTTGACGCTTTGAAAACATCTCTACATTCTTGTATTGGTGTTCTTCAAGTGAGCAAAGTGTGGTGCTAGAATACATACTCATATACATACATAGTAAGTTCAAGAAGAAGAACAAGAGGTTGTTGCTTGCTTGCTTGAATTTCAAGGGTTGGAGAGACTAGCATCTCAAAGGTGTTGGACTCATTGATTTGTGGATACCTTGGAGGAAGTCTTCTCTTGGCTTCTCATAGATCAACCACTTCATCAACGGTTTACTCACGCTACAAAGGTTGTAGTTCTAAACACCCTATGGTAGTTTTGTTTCTTAAGGCTTGCATATGGATCATTGGTGGGGAGTTTTAAAAAGTTTAAAATTGTTGTTCATGCTTCCGTTGCTAAAATATATTTTGAAAAACCGAACAAACCCCAACAGTTCTAACCAACATGTAGGTGTACGACATCGCCTACCGTATAGCATCTCATATGGTGGCATGCCTATACTCGAATGATATGAGTTATTATAGGCAAATTCAATCAAGGGAAGATGTGAATCTCAAGAACCACCAAATTCAAGAATACTAGCTCTCAGCATATCTTCAAGAGTTTGAATAGTCCTTTCGGACTGTCCGTCTGTCTGGGGATGGTATGCTGTGCTAAAATTCACCCGCGTACCAAGTTCACGTTGAAGACTATGCTAAAAGTTGGATGTAAACCGTGAATCACGATCCGAAACAATAGATAGAGGTATGCCATGTCGTGACACCACCTCACTGATATACAATTGTGCCAAACGATTTCATAGATGTAGACTCATTAGTCACAAGAAAATATGCACTGACTTGGCATTTCTCTACAAATGAAGCTATGTCATGCTTCAATGTAGGCTACCATTACAATGATTTCAAATCTTGATACATTTTCATGCTTTTGGGACGAATAGACAATCTAGATTTGTGTGCCTCGTGTAAGATTGTCTCCCGATTGCCACCAAGACTCGATACTCAGATTCGGGATTGAAATGTCTTCAAACCCCGATTGTCTTCGCCCAATTGCTTTGATATTTTAATCATTGTCTCAGCTTTCAAGTTGTTTTCTTGCAATGCTTCTTGTTGTGCTACTTTCAATTGAGCAATGACATCAGATTCAACAGTCATCTTCATGACTTTAGCCGTTGCAGAAAAGTCCTTTCGACTCAATGCATCAGCTACTACATCTGTCTTGCCCGGATGATACTTGATCTCTCAATCATAATTCTTGACTAACTCCAACCAACGTCTTTGTCTCATGTTAAGCTCTTTCTGAGTAAACACATACCGCAAACTCTTATGATCCGTGCATACAATACTTTTGGTGTCATACAAATAATGACGCCATATCTTCAAAGCAAATACCACTACTGCAAGCTCCAGATCATGTGTAGAATAATTCTTCTCGTGCGTCTTCAATTGACGAGAAGCATATGCAATCACTTTGTCTCGTTGTATCAAAACACAACCTAGACTTGCATATAAAGCATCACTATAGACAATAAAGTCTTCAGACCCATTAGGCAAGGTCAGTATTGGTGCTTGACATAACCATTGCCTCAGAGTCTGGAATGCTTTCTCCTGATCTTCACTCCATACATATGCAACATCTTTGTGGTCAATTTGGTCAATGGACCAGCAAGTTTAGAAAAATTCTGGATAAAACGTCTGTAGTATCTAGCAAGACCTAAGAAACTCTTTATCTCAGAAGGATTCCAAGGAGTCTCCCAGTTCATCACAGCTCCAATCTTCACTAGATCAACTTTAAAACCTTCATTTCATATTACTTAATAGTTACACATCTTTGATTCTAATATTACTTACTTTTACATCATGTCTTTCTACACAATTTCTCAAATTTCATTTTATGTTAAGAATGGTGTTTATCAAAACACTACTCATTCGTAATGACCAATAAAGATCCCTAATTATAACTCATTCATACACACATGATCCATTACAACTCAATCCGACAAATTAAGATAAAAATAACCATTATTGTGGCATAACTAATACTACTTATTACAACCCATTAAATCCATCATGACCAATAAAGATCCCCTAATTATAACTCATTCATACGCACATGACCCGTTACAACTCAATCCGACAAATTAAGATAAAAATAACCATCATTACGGCATAACTAATACTACTTATTACAAGCCATCAAATCCATCATGAACTATTATAGTTTATATAATATATTGAATTCATAGTCATGTGATCCATTAATAATATTTATATTTGACAAATATCCCATACTATCGGTTCTCTTATACATCCAACTCCTATCATGACTCGTCGACATAACTATCAAGTTGAAGAACCGGTGAGAAAGACGTCAAAAACATTAATATTAATTATTGTTTAAACATTAATATTGATTAAATTAAAAGAAACGTCAAGACTTTATATTCAAAACTAAAAAATAAATAATAATTAAATTAATATTATAAAGACAATATGGTTATTTCAAGTTAATAACTGGTCTTGTGGCTTAATATTGAATCTATGGACCTGTAACATGTGTAGCATATTCAGTTGCTTAACTTGATTGTATGAAATTTTTTTAACTATGTTCATTTTGTCAGGTGAATGTTTAATACTATTCATAAAATGATTTATCGTTGTTAGAAGGATTGACGTACTATACTTTACCAGGAGGGAGTTCAACCAGCAATCTCTAAAAAACATAAGCATATAACAGCATATAAGTAGAAAAACTGTAAATCATCCCTCCCAAATTATAAGTAGAAAACAATGCAGGGAGTGCAACTCATGGAGGAGAATGAAAGAGTAAGACAGGAAGTATATATGCATCTTCTCTGATCATTTGTTCTTTTCTACTCTCCTTAAATTATTTGTTCCAACTTTGCTGGTCATTCTCAAGACTATGAGAGCTCCTATACATCCCTAAAGTTGGGGTTAGTACATCATTTGGCTTTAAAGTCTTATAACCTGGTAGTTCAAGAAACCAAAAAGTCGAACAAATAACAAACAAATAACTGAAGAGTGACAATCAACATGGAGTGTTTGGATAAAAGCAATAAGGATTTTTGTTAATTAATTTGATGATTACTCAAGGTTTATAATCATATTTGATAAGAATGTAAGAACATATATGTTGCAGACCTGCAGCCTATTATATTGGAATGAAATGAGAAGTTTTTTTTGTTTTCCTTTTCGTTTCTTTATCTCATTCTTATGAAAATGAGACCCATGCATGAAATGATAGAAACCAACAAGCTAGTCTATAGTCTAACAATATTAAGTTTGCCCACCAACTAAAAGGCCACACCTGCGGGTTAAAGTCACAACAAAGACAAATGTACTATGAAGCATGTAAATGATTACTGTGTTGTTTGTTCGGATTAGTGTGCAGGCTACCTTACACAGGATGATCGGAAAGCTAGCTAGTATGATTTATGTACTACTAGCATCGTACCTGTACAATGTTGCGGAGTCGAATAGTTTTTGTTTTATAATATGCCGTTTTTAAAAAATGTAATGATATGTTATTCGCAAAATTCAATGTCATAAAAAAATTTCTTTAGCAACATGTCCCGTATTTTTTCAATTTTTCTTTTATTTGCATAAACTATTTTATTAATTTTAAAAATAAAATCTAAAAGACATTAAAATAAGGAAAAAAATCATATTTGTGAAATAAGTATAGAGAAGTTAATAAGATATTAGAAATTATGTTGTTATGGGTGTATAATTATGTTTGTGTGAGAGTATATTTTAATTGAATAAAAAGTTAAAGTAAATTAGGAGAGAGATTTGGATGGTTAAAAATTGAGTGGATGAGATTAAGTTAAATAGAATGAAAGGCCAAGATGTTGTTTTGATTGAATTTTAAGAAGTCTTAAAATTAAGGAGGAAAGAGAGTGTTAAATGCTTTATACAGTAGTATAGATATATGAAGCATGTAAATTATCAATTAATTAAGATGGTGACTCTGCTACTTATGGATATATATGGGTTATTTAGTTAAGCATTTGGGATTTTATATGGGGATAATATTTATTTCTATGTTAAGTTTTTGCAAGCAAGATTGTGTAATTTACGGATTTTATATGGGGATAATATTCATTCCACATTATCAGTTAGTTTCATATATTATGATACGATGAAAAGATAAGTATGAGTTAGTTTCATATGTTGCTTCAGGGATCCAAACGCATAATTTTTCTTTATGATACGTATTTAATGTTACTTTCACGTTAAAAAAAACTCGGGGCTTATAAGCTCATCTTGCAAGAATAGTAGCTTGTTGTAACATCCTCAGATCGGGCCTAGTATATTAGGTGCCTTTAGTATGTTAATTATGATTAATTACTTGTTAATAGTAATCTACTTGGTTTTTAATTAATTAGTTTGATTTATGCATGAGGTATATGACTATATATAAATATGTGTATGTACGGATATGTATATAAATATATTTGTATATGTGTACTAGTTTACATGTTAGTGTGCCACCTCATGCTACATATATTGAGAAAAAAAGCATACGTGGGTATACATTGGTTAACATCTGAAATCCTTGTCATTTGAAAACCGATTCCTTGTGTGTGTATGTGTTCTTGAGAGAATAAGCAAAGAAAGCTATCAACTTGAAAAGTGAAGGTTTTGATTTGTAGTGTGTTAATTCAAACCAAAGGTATAGCTATGATCATGGCATGATTCTGATTATCTTAACATGTTTTGTTTCTAGAAATATGCTAAGAACATGAATACACCATGGTTGAAGTTTTGAAGTAAACTTGCTTGATGAGTTTTGTATGAAATGCCATGATAAAAGGGATTTGATGTGTTCTTGATGTTCTATACATGTTATAGGGTGTTTCTACATGTTTTAGAAGTGTTCATAATGTTTTATGAGGGTTATAATCGGATTTGAAAGCATATGTTTAGCTGGAAATCCGACTGTTTAATGGAGAAGACAACTTGAAATCCGAGTGTCGCGGCGCTATGCTAAGGGTCGCGGCGCGACAAGGTTCAAATCCGAGAGTTTGATTCGGATTGCTGGAAATCCAATTGAAATTTCAAAAGTAGTCCTTGGAAATCCGATGGTTGGCAGAATCCAACACATGGATTCGGATTTGTGAAAATCCGATTGAAGGTTCCGGATTTTTGAAATCCGATTAGGGTCGCGGCGCGATGGGTATTGTGTCGCGGCGCGACGGGTGCTGTTTCAGAATATTACTTGTTTTAATGTGCTTTACTTGGTTTAAGTTTAACATATTAATTGCGTGTTATATGTTTATACATATGAGAATCATACATGCTTATGTTTGATTAAAAGAATATAAATTTATGTGTTTGACATATATTTATGAATCGATACTTATTTCAGTTTGTTGTGTTCTCAGGAACAAGCAAGGCTCAGTAATATAAGATCACTGAGTGGAGAAACTGAAAGCTTGAGGTGAGTGTGCGTTTACTCACAGATGTTATTAGTTGTAACTGAATTGGGTTGCAACTGCTATTGGTTTGATGCAAGGATAGACTGTTTGTCTGGTAATTGATTAACTGTTGATTGTTAATTAATTGTGCATCATTGATATGTATACATGAGGATTGGGAAGTCAGCTTCGGCTGGGCATATGGGCTGGGTTTGTTTGTTATCGGCTAATCAGTATCGGGATCTTTTGATGCATTTGTTGCAACTTAAGGTGATACTGTGTGAGAATAGCAAATAAACTATCGGTAAACCTTTGCTTTGGTCGGCATTGGTTGATGGTTCCTGCAGAACCGCCGGTCTTCCCGGGGCACGATTATCTGTTATGTGCTTTTGATATTGATGCGGTTATTTGCTGATATATCTGTCGTGGTTTGACTCCATTCACTTAGCTTTGTGCTAATCTCCCACCTCTCACTCTTTTTACAGGTTTTGGTAAGTTAGCGGCTCGGCTAAGAGTGGTTAGCTTGGGGAGTAATCACCTAGGACTCTGATATTTTATTTTGTGGCGAACCATGTTTTGTAATACTGATATTTAAACAAGTAGTGTTTGTACAGTTGTAAACACTTTGGTTAATTATTCGCTTCCGTTATAATTATGAAAATGAAAATTTTTAGGTTAAAAATACGGTGTTACACTTTGTGCATTGTGGAGCTAAAGAAGCGTATAGAACACAAGTAGTTGGATAGACGAACAAGCAAATAAATTATAATGTTGATGATCAATTAATTAAGATGGTGACTCTGTTACTTATGGATATATATAGGTTATTTAGTTAAGCATTTGGGGTTTTATAGGATAATATTTATTTCTGTGTTAAGTTTTTGCAAGCAAGATTGTGTGATTTTACCCAACTAGGAAAGGTTATTTAGTTAAGCATTTGGGGTTTTATAGGATAAAACGTGTATTGTATATATCACCTTCTATATATATATATTAAAAGCTATTATTAAAATACTCGTGACAAAGATACAATTATATAAAAATACCAAATTAAGTTATATATCGGTTGGTTTGAAAAATAATAAATATTAAATATTAATAAAAAAAAATTAAATAATTATAAAATGTGAATGAAATGAGAATTTAAAAAATCAATGACATACGATATCAACACCTTGATCAACGGTGGAAACGTCGATGTGAAGGGGAGAGCAGACGTAATGGTAGAACGTGATACCATGATATAAAAGATGTGATTGTATTTTTGTACAAGTCATCGATAATTACTGTTATTAGGGTCAGTAAGGTCAATCGTTTATTGGTTATAATTAAAAAGAATTTAAAATAAATTATAAGATACTTTAAAATGATAAAACTAAGATTTTATTTAAATATTATATTTTAAAATGATATAAAAGATAAACATGATATTTGTAAATTATGATAGACAGATATAATATTTTAAAGTTTAATTAGGACATATATAAAATTATCTCTAATCATTTTGATTTATATTAAAGTAACAAATAAATCTAACGTTAACCAATAAAAGTTATTGGATTTTAATTTTTGTTAAAAGAAAATTGCTAACCACTGTGGTTAGCATTCTCCTTATTAAAATAGATGAATAAGATTTTATAATTAACTTTTTCTAAATTTAATTGTTTGGATTGTCTATTAAATTTATTAAAATTAATATTTTATTTATATTAGAAGACTAGAAGATAAAAGATATAAATAAACTATAATATTAGAATTTTGATGTTGTGGCAAGGATAGGTAGCATGGTAGCAGCTTAACAATTTATCAGTTTTGTTAAATATAGTCCTTATTAAAAGCATAGTCTTGAGGGACAATTTTTAGCGATTAGATTTCAAAATTAATGGTTTAAATTTAATCTTAGATAATAATTAAAATTTGTTTAAGAAAGAACAATTTCGACTTTTTACATATTGGTCACCACTTTCTCTTTTCTCTAATTTATTTAAAATTAATTATCTCACAAATCGATAATCGTTAGACGAAATCAATTATACCGTTGCGATCATCGTGATCCCCTCTTATTAGAGAGGTCACTTGATATACTTTTGGCAAACTTTTTTTTTTCATTTTGTTAGGTTGGACTTAAATTTTATTAATATATAATGACATGTGATTCATAACAATATTACATGTGTTGTTTTACTAAATTTTTTATCTTCTTAAATTATATATCATTTAACGTTTATTAATTTTGAATGTTTTCTTAAAAAATCAACGTTTGCTTAAAACCGTTTATACATGTATGTACATATTCAATTTCACCCAATTCAATTGCATTGTCTACTCATGAATGCATATATTGTGTACTAGCAACACCATATCTTCTCTATCAAAGGTCCATATGTGTTCTCCTTCGAAATCGATGTCTTTTATATTGGTTCTCGTAATAATAATTGTTCTCGTTTGAACAAGCCCCTATGCAATCATATATGATTGAATACCAAATCTCATGTTTTTTGGTATTCAATCACAGGTGAATCTGTACACACTCTCCTGTGATTCTGTACAAAATCACATTTGATTAAATATGCAATCATATGTGATTGAATACCAAATCTTATGTTTTTAGTATTCAATCACATGTGATTCTGTACAAAATCACATGTGATTGAATGCGCAATCACATGTGATTAAATCTGTCAAATATGTGACATAAAAATGCTACATTTAATCAAATCACCTGAAATTATGTGCATGTATAAGAGATAGATAATCACACGTGTTATGAAACAACTAATAACTTAGAATCACTTTATTGTTGACATTTTTGTTACTAAACCATAGAACTTCGCCGGATTATCAAACACCAAACTATAATTTTATAAATACTATATTGATTACACATCTGTGAATCACATGTGATTATACTTTAATAAAATTTAAATTCAATCTAACAAAATGAGAATTTTTTTTGTCGAATGTATATCAAGTGACTCCTCTAATAAAAGAGGGGAACACGAGGATCGCAAAGGTATAATTCATTTCGTTTAACGATTAACGGTTTGTAAGATAATTAATTTTAAATAAATTAGAGGAGAGAGAAAGTGGGGACCGATAGTTAAAAAGTCATAAATGTCCTCTTTCATACAAATATATCAATTTTATTTATAATCTAAGATAGAATCTGGACCATTGAATTTTAAAATCTAATGCCTATAAATTATCACTCAGGACTATAAATTAAATTAGAACTATATTGAACATTTCTCAACAATTTATTGTTAAAATACGAGATTATATTTTAGAAAATTGGCATGTTATTTTTACTTTTTACTGAGTTATGTTTAATAAAGTCTATTTAAAAAATATAGTCCTGAAATTTTAATATTCAATCATAGGTGATTCAGTATACAATCACGTGTAATTGTAAAACTATCATATGTGAATTATGAAAAATTACGAAAATGTCATTCCGCTCAAATTTTTAAAATTTAATCTGGACTATTGATGTCATTGATTCAAAGGCTAAAATTTAGTCCCTTAGGAAACGCTCACTCTTCTAGATTGAAAACATTATGTATTACACGTACCTTAATCCGAGTTACACTTGATTTTCTACGTCTTCTAAAAAACTAAACAAACCAAGACCATTGTCTAAGCAATTTGATTTAGTCAAATCTTTGCTAATTGAAATATGAAGGTAAGAAAATTAGAATGGATCATGTAAGGGAATAAATTAAGAAGCCAAGCTAATACCTTCCCTTAATTAATTAACCCCCACTTCAAAGAAGTAACTTTTATTCATTTTTACCATGAATCCGGGAGCTTCATAAAAACGATTTTATAGTCAAAGAAAATCCGAGAAATTGGAATAAGACCGTTCACAAAAGAATAATGAATCATCGCATACTGTACGTAACACGGATAAATTAATTACAAAAATCAAAGCAATCACTAGCAAAAGAAACATCTTTGTAACTTGTAAGTAAATCATATATATGATATCCCTCTTGAATAAGAACTTGTAGTGCCTTTTGCAACCAAAATAAACTCGAGTGATTCAAATCGAAAGTGTTTTAACGTACAAAAAAGGGTACCATGTGCATAACTTCCATAACATTAATGCACACATGTATATAAACTTCACCGGTGTGTATACTTAAACATTGTTATTTTTATACATTTTACGTTAAAGTTTATTTTATAGATTGTTGTTAATTATATCCTAGGGTCTACCGATTATCTTATAGACTGTAGATTATATGATTCATCACATTTCAGTTATTTGATCACATAATATCATATAACTTACACTATTAAACCATAGAGTTGAGTACATTTATTCTTTCCTTTTATTTTATCTGAATCCTATAATGCTACCTCATTTATAAGAAAGCATCCGGTGCGATTTTTACCTCAATGGCTCAACCCTCAAAAGTCAAACTTACAAAAAACAAAAAACTATCTTAAGAAAAATAAAGCAAGAAAACTAGTCAAATTTGCTTATAAAACATATCCGATTGTTTTATCTCGTGAAATAACTTGATTGAACCCCACTCGTTTTGATGTTTCAAACAAAGTAGAGACCTTGGCTTTTCTATGTA
The DNA here is from genome assembly GCA_038502395.1 of Dittrichia graveolens. Lineage (NCBI taxonomy): Eukaryota > Viridiplantae > Streptophyta > Magnoliopsida > Asterales > Asteraceae > Dittrichia > Dittrichia graveolens. The sequence continues at coordinate 18,249,536 of JARJIL010000005.1, forward strand.
ATGTGGTGGGGTAATTCATAATTGTAACAATATTCTTGTCTGCAGATCATATCAGATTCATTTTGGTTCAACTACAGACTTCTTGAAAAGTCAAAATGAAATATGGGAAGCTACTATTTGAGTTACCATGTTTCTTATCTGGCAAAGGAGGAATTAATTTGTCTTTAAAGGTTAAAAAATCTCTAATTGGGTCTCGTTTGGTGAAATACAATTTAAATCATTCTCGTGGTTGAAGAACCTATGCAAGAATTGGAAATCATTTCGACGGGATACTTGGTTGATAAATCCGGTAAACTTAGCACAAGATGTTAAATTATATTCTGCTATTTCTTATTTGTGTTATATTCAGTTGTTTTATAGAGTAAGACTGGTATTTCACTTGTATTTGCTGTTTCAGACCGAATCCTATTGTTATATGTGATTTTTTTTCACGAGGCTGTAAGTTTGTCTCTTGCAAACTCTCATGCTACCTTATTTTATAAGGTTTTATTATAGTGCAAGTTTTAGCTTTATAAAGAAAATAAAAATTTAACCAAAATTGATAAAGACATGTTTGGTTTGGTGATACGTGGGTGGGGGCAGGCAGATATTGATAGAGGTCAAAGTCAAAGCAAATAAAGATCTTCCCAAACCACATGACGCGTATAAACCGTGTTTCGATTGAATACCGACAAAAGTCGGAATCATCAATTCAGTTTAATTCAATTCCCCTCTTATAATAATTAATCATTTAATTAAATTAATCCACTCCGCGTTATCTTGATGCCGACCCTTTTCTACATCTCAACAAATACAAACGTTACATCCAACATCTTCATTTCTTCGTAAATCAATATGCTTTTTATTAACATTATCTAAAGACTCCTTATCTTTGTTTTTTAATTCTTTCTATAACTTCTTAGTATAGTAGTTGGTTTATTAAAATAAATCACCATAAATACTTTTTACAGTTACATATATGTATGATTACTATTATTATTAAATGTATTACTACAGAATTTTTTATTTTTTTTTGCTTTTAGCAGATTTTTCGAAAAGTCAAATCATGCTTTAATGTTTATTAAAATTTAATTTTTTTCTTGTTTGTTTTCTATATACAGTATAACTATCTGAGATGTTTACCTCATGATAATTGAATGGAAATTTCTTTTTGTGCAAACTTAAAATTAGTTTAGTTATAATAATGAGGTAATTAATTTTTTAAAAATATACATTCAAATGAAGTCCAAACACGTCGTAATGTACATTTGACGGAAATGCTAATGATATTGGTTGTTATACGTGTACCAATGTTATGAGAAGGGAATATGTTAATAAAGGGAATTTAACCAAAATCTATCGTATACTTAGAATATATGGTCGTCACACCTCATTGACTTAATTTGTTGACCGAAAACTAATTAAATTTCATAATAAATAAATAATGTTGTTATCTGTTCATAAAAGTTACTTTTTCCCCAAGCACTAAAAAAACTAAAAATCTGTCAACAACGGGATAAATTCATGTCTAATAAAAATTACAAAGTTAAGCAATAATTACTCGATTATGTACTAAAGAATTTTCATTCGCTTCTATTTAAATACGCAAATAAATTAGCAAAATATATTTTATTATTAATATTAAACTTTTTATTAAATAGCTAAGTACTACAATAATAAAGTAGTCATATTAATAATACATTAAGTATTATCGATTTCTGGTAACCTAACTGTGCAATGGTTTCGGAACAAAGACAATTATGTGTCTTTTTATCTTGTAATCCCTTTATATTACGAATACTTGTCTCATTTGGTTACGTGAAATCTCGTCGAGGTGAAGGTGCTTTATTGTCATCAAAATTTACGATCACATAAACTTTATATTTGACAATAATGTTATGCGATAGGTTGCACGCTTACATGATATTTCTTATTTTTCCTATATTCTAAGTTCTTGCCGCTTTTTAAACACGGTAAAGGCTTGCTCGATGTCTTTTCTTTAATTTTTTAGTAGCTTACTTGTTTGTTTTTTAAAATGATATAACAAACACCCCTGATTCTACTTCTAAATCTACACCTTGTTCTACCACGGGACTTAAACCTATAACTCTAAACCTTGCTCGTTTATAGTCAATTTGGTTTGGAAATAATCAAACCAACGTAGATCAAACCATGTATGTATCATCCACAAGATAGAAAACTTTCTTTTACAAAACTCCACTCACTTCAGTCAGAGACTCGTGTATTGTATCATTTTGGATATCGTTGAACAACAAAGATTTATTGAGAATATAATTAGCACCTGCAACACCAAAAAAGGCACGCCAAATCTAGAGATCATATGATGTCACGACTTCCAGCATGATTGAAGAAGCATCATGATCAACTCTATTCACTATGCAACTTGACAAAATTTCCATTCTCGATGTAAACAGTCTATGCTATCGAGGGTTCTTAAAAAACTCGAAGCTTCTTGTGTTTCTTTATATAAACATTGTATATCATTGAAGGTAGGCTTTCTTAAATAGCGGGGACCATTAACTAATAATAAGTTAAAAAAACTTTCTAAACATTCTGATAAATTTTTGAAGATATAACTTCAACTATTTCAAAAAATAGAGATATACTCATGTGAATTGTAAACCATCGTTTGAAGTAGTCATGAAAGTTGCATTCTGGACCATTGATAAAGTTATAATGCATTAGTCGTTTGGTATTTTCACAAGAACTCTATTCATTGTTATTTTTGTTTGATTTCTGGTTTTATTTTTAAGAACATTATTCTTGAACTTACAAGTATGCTTAAAAAACATGACGAACATTTCAACACACAATAAAGTAAACTTAGAAAATATTAGAAAATAATCATGATAAACAAGTTATCAACCAGATATAATGGTTTAATAAAAAAAACTAGATATAATGGTTAGTTTTAAAAAGTTTATTTTATTATTAAAAATAAAATTAGTTAACTATATTATACAATAATAATAATAATAATAATAATATTTTTAAAAATATTATCTGTATTTCGATATAGAGTATCTTTATTTTATGTAGTTAACAGATAGAAAAAAGGACAGAGGGGGAGAGAGGGCAGAGCGGTAAAATCGGATGCAACGAATTTGATAAACCGATCACGTCCGGAAGGGAAGCTGGTATATAACCCCTATTCTTTCTCTAAAAACCATTGATTACTATCGACAACCCTATTCTCTCTCTCTCTCTCTCTCTCTCTCTCTCTCTCTCCAATCAATCTTTCACTCAAATGGCCGATCAGCTCACCGACGACCAGATCTCCGAATTCAAGGAAGCCTTCAGCCTATTTGATAAGGATGGCGACGGTATGTTTGTTGTTTGTGTGATTCAATTTGTTGGTATTGAATTCCATTTCAATGTTTTGTTGCTTGATTTCTGTTTCAGATGATGTGTCTGTTTTACGATTTTTTTCTTTCAATAGTATGTGACTATTTGTGTGTATTCGCACCCGTATCTATGTCCATGTCATCGGTTTGGGGTTTATTCATGGTTTAGGAGCGAATTTGTTGCACACCATGTTTTTTCTTATTAAATCAATCTTTGATTCAGAAGCTGAGTTCGATGAAAACGTTGGATTTATTTTCGTGTTTATTGTTTTGCATACACACGATATAAACATAAATTAGCCTGGATTAATCGTTGTCTACAAGTGTTCTCATCTTGGTGAAAGGTATTTGATCATTAACGGAAGATACCTTTTGGAATATGCCTATATTCTTGCTTGTAATCCTCAAGGGATGTGGTCCGCAAGTTTTCTCACAGGAGACATTTAATCATGATTGAAGGACTTTTACTAAAATATGCGGGAAGTCAAATGTTGAGTTTGTTTTGGGTCGCAAGGAGTACTTAATATAAAATTAGAAGGGTCCCTACCAACATGTGCCTGTTCTAATCTGGTGGTACATAATGAGAAAGGCCTGTGACGATAAAGTTAGTAGTCTTGGAACATTTTGGTTGTTCTATACTTCTATTGAATAATTGATCAACTATTTGTTCTTATTTACTTTTGAATGGCCAAGACTCTTGGGCGTGATTTTTGTCTTAGACCATACATCTTGCTCATGAAATATATAAAATGTTCTTTTTGTAGAATTGAGATGTATTTTGTAATTTTATTAACATGGTTTTGATCTATTCAATCAAGGGTTGGTAAAGTAACTAGGTGGAAAGTGTCTAGATGCTTGGTTCTAGGTCTTTGAATAATTTATCTCGTTTATGTTTGTGAAAGTTTGTACTTTTTGATAATTTACTGCTATATAACACAAAATCTACACTAATATTTGATATAAGGGTTTATTTTAAAATTTCTAACAGCAGATATCTTTTTACCTTATAATTGATGGTTCTTAATCTTCTAGAACATATCAGGGCTGAACATGAAATTAGCATTTCTTTCTACCATACCTGAAGGGATGAAAATAATAGTTGCAACTATTTTAGTAGCACTGTTGTAGTAGTGATAACAATAAATTAGCTGGTGTGGCTTGTAAAACATATTACATGTAAGTATATAATCAAGCCACCAAGGTCAATAATTTCAACTGTTTTTTTCCATAAAATGTTTTATCGTGGTGGACTTCATGCTGAGCATCATGGAATGTTCTGTGGAGAGTTTTATCTGTTATCTTACTCACCCACATGCTCATTTCCCTCAGACCAGGACCTTTTAGCTTTAGATGATAGTTAACAATATCAAATCATGGTTCTCGTTGTCTTGATACACATAAGAGTAGTGAACTGTGTTTGATTGTTTTCTGACACATGTTCAAGGGACTTCACAATTTATATATCTTGGAAATATTCTATGGAATCCAACTATGAACTTGGAGTTGTGTATGATCCCTCATACTCAATGGCGCTCTTAAAGTCGTCTTTCTTTGCGTTACAAATTTAATTTATTGTGTAAGTTTTTGATGCTACCATGATGATGTTGTCATGTTTGTTTTTCTTTTATTGTTCCTTTTCTTTTTCTTGCAGCTACATGTGTTTGACTTTTAATGAAGCATGCACACTAATTTGACATGATAACTTGCAAACTAAAACTGCTTGTTGGATTAATAGTGTTTTTTAAGAGTGACTATGATAAACTAGGTGAACCACAAAATGTAAATCTCAGAAGAGCAATATACCCCAAGTCGTGTTTGTTTTAAACTGTAACAGTGAATGCCATGATACTGGGTTGTTACTGTTTCTACAGTTATTTTCTTTCATTGGCAAATTAACAGTGAATGCCTCTGTAACAGCGATAGTCAAATTAACATGCCATATTGGCAACATGTTCAAGTTGGGTATATTTGCACTTTTGCAGCTTGGGTATGACTGGATATATACCTGGCATGCCTCTTTTTTAAAAATTAAAATAAATTTCTTGCATGTGGGAGATACAGCATGGCTTGCTTTTTTAATGTTTGGATTTTATTTTTTAAAAATTTCTTGATTGAATCATTCCAATACTTCCATGTGAACAAAAAAACTTGAGACACCGGGACAGCTGGACATCTCATAGTTTTATGAACATAATATGGGCACACTCCACATTCCAAATAGTAGATTTTTAACATTTTCTTACTCATCTTCACTGTCTGCTAGAACATGTTGTATGTTTCTTCTAATTGCTGTTCATGTTTGGTTTTTCTTGGAGGTTGCAACCTTGACCTGCTTGCTTATGAATGAGTTTAGATTTGGGTTAAGTTTGATCTCTAACGTATCAAATTATAAAGCATTAGTTAAAAATAAAATGCGTCAAAAGTCCCCCAAATTGTATATTTTATGATTACAACCATCTAAATATCTGTATGCATAAAAACTATGGACGAAAGCGTTCTTGGTTAATATGATCTGAACCAGACCCCAGTTTTGTTGTTTTTGTGCTTCTAGGGTGTCTTTCAACCTAATTTCGCAACATGTACATAGATAAAACTTATCATGTAAATGGAAACTTTGCACACACATGTCGACCTGCATATGTGACACACACTGATTTTAGCAGTTTCAGAAATACTGTACACATGCACCATGTTCTTCCTGAGCTTGTACACACTCATTCTTGTGCTTCATAGACATGTCTAATTGTTCGTCTCCTGAGAGTTGTATAGCCTTTTTCTGCTTTACAATTATCAAGTATTTTACCTCAGAAGGGGGAAATAGATTTGGAACGGTGTTAGATGTGTATTTAAATTCTATTGATTTCAAATTTTAGTTTTTTTAATACAAGATCCCAAAGTTAGGGCAAAGCATGAACCAGAAAAAGAAAAAGAAAAACCAGAACTGAAGTAATTAATCATGGTAACTATATATGCAGGTTGTATCACAACAAAAGAACTTGGAACGGTGATGAGATCGCTTGGGCAAAACCCAACAGAAGCAGAACTTCAAGACATGATCAATGAAGTGGATGCAGATGGTAATGGAACAATTGATTTTCCAGAGTTTCTAAACCTGATGGCAAGGAAGATGAAGGATACAGATTCCGAGGAGGAATTGAAAGAGGCATTCAGAGTGTTTGACAAGGACCAAAACGGCTTCATTTCGGCCGCTGAGCTTCGTCACGTGATGACAAATCTTGGGGAGAAGCTTACTGATGAAGAAGTTGACGAAATGATCCGAGAAGCGGATGTTGATGGTGATGGACAAATCAACTACGAGGAGTTTGTCAAGGTTATGATGGCCAAGTGATAATAGTGTTGGTATTTATTTAGTTTTCAATTGGTTTGTTGCTTCCTTTTAAAAATCTTATTGTTTAATTATGTATCTGTGACAACAAGTCTTCCTTAAGTTTGTGATTCTCATTCTCTCACGGAGTATTATTAGTCTTTCTCACGTCTTCATTTCATTCCATTTGTATTCTCCATAACTTTGCCTTCTGACATCCTGTAACCTATATGCCACAATTTGGTACCCAACTTCAGGTGGAGAACTAAAAAACTACGTCGTGCAAATTGATTTGGTAATCAATGTTACATCTTGCTTATGTATTTAGAAACTTGCAATTCCAGTTTGGGGATCTTTGATTGTTAGCGAGCTTTAATGTTTGACTTTAAGCGAATTCTTACGTTGTTAAATTCCTTAGAAACAAGGAATGATGATCATCACGACCTACTTCTTTGTCGCAAGAAGATAATACCTATCGATAACCCCACGAACTTCTTCCTACCGTATTTTCTTTTTGCCCTGAGAAAGACACATAGATTTGAAAAATAGACTTGAAGCGTTGGGGAATAAAATAAAAATGAAAAATAAAAACTAACATTTAAACACACATACAAAAAATAAAATGGAAAATTAACTAATAATTAAACACAAATGTCTAAAACAAAATTGATTTCTTCACACATTTGGGATAAAAAATGCGCTCTATTAAAAATTATTATAATTCTCATCAAAAAAACAAAAAACTAAACTCTAAATTTTCATTTCATCTCTAAACTCTAAATTTTCATTTCATCTCTAAATTATTATAATTCACCGCTGCCGCCGCCACCACCACCACCACCACTATCACCACCTGCCCCCACCACCGCCACCACTATCACCACCCGCCCCCACCACCACCCTTATCGCCGCCGCCACCACCACCACCATCACCGCCGTCATCACCACCCGCCGCCGCGCCACCACCATCGCCACCGCCACCGGTAGTGGTGGTAGTGGTGGCCTTGGCGGTGACGTTAGTGGCGGTGGTGGTGGTGGTGGTTTTGGCGGCGGCAGTGGTGGTGGTGACGGTGATGGTGATGGGGGCGGCTGTAGTGGTGATTGTGGCGGTGGCGGTGACGGTTACGGGTGGCGGCGGCGGAGGGTGGTGATGGTGGAGGCGGCGGTGACAAGGGTGGTGGTGGAGGCGGTGACAGCGGCGGTAGTGGTAGCGGCGGTGGGAGGTGTGGGTGGACCGAGGGGGGGTTGTGGTGGGGTGGGTTGGGTGTGCGTGTGTGTAATGATAAATTTTTAATATAAAAAATGAATAAAAGGGTATTTTGGTATTTTGATATAATTCCATTGTAATTATTTGGATAAATTTACAAACAAACGCAAAACAGGATTGGAATTAAATTCAATTCCTTTCACTTTTCTGCGAAACAAACATGAACATGAATCTAATTCCTATAGGAATTGAATTCTTTAAGGAATTCAATTCCATTCCTTCAAATTTCGTGAAACGAACTGGACCTAAAAGAATAATATGATTAAAAAAAATTAAAGTCAAGTATTCAAAGGAAATTACATTCATAATTTTTTTTTGACACGACACAAACAAGACAATCAATCATGCTCGCCAAGTTCACTAAATAAATATACATTAATTTTTAAATAATTATAAAATCATTTTCATATTGATTCATTTATTAAATAAACCAAAAGTAAATGCATTCCGTCAAACAATTCACGAGTTCATTTTCAGCAATCTATTTAGTTTCTGTTATCTTTTTGTATGTCTTCCATCTCGGACTAGTGCATTATCCTTGTTTATTGTTTGGCCACTTTGAAAATTGTGATAATTTGTCATAAATAAAAGTCATAAATATATCGAATGCAAAATATTATTATGTACAATTCATGCTTCGGTTGTAAAAATAGGGTGGGTTTTAACCGATTTTTTTTACAATGGTTTAGTCAAACATTCCAAAATCCAAACCGTTGACCATGAGGGAGGCTCTCGGCTTAACCGGTCCGAGAGGCTGATGTGATCCGGTTTTTACAAACATGTGGGGAGGCTGACGTGTAGTAAATAACTTACAGCCTATGACCAGCACCACGTGGAGCCCAAATCCCTCAAGTTTGACGGTGGTACTACGCACACTGCTCACTTTAGCACCTACGACCCCACTAAAATACACCTCTAGGCTCTAACATTTTCTCATTCACAGCCCCACTACCAGTGTGTGAGAGAGCATCTCTACTAATCTCTTCCAAATCCCAAATCACCACTCATTGCGCTCGGATCAAAGGTACATACAATTCGTCAAATGCATCGTCTATTCTTTAATGTTTTCGCAATTTGTGATATTGTTTCGTGATCGGTAACGTTGTATTTGGCGATTGATTATCAAGTATCAGTTTCAATTGAGTGAATCAGATCGCTATTCGCTAATTCATTTGCTGGATTAACCTAGTTATATTCATGCATTTGTCAGCTGTTAGTTTCCTGATCCGAATTTAATTTGGATGATCTGTTCAACCGATGAGTTTGAACGTAATTTGGGGCATCTTAATCGAATCATGATCGGAAAACATGAATTGTTTACACGATTATTTTATTCTAGTTTGGGATATAAGATATGTATTGGGTTAAATGTTAATGTATTTGTGTCTACAGTTTTTTTCCTTTCACTTTTACTAGAACAAACTCAACGTTGACTTTTGAAGATCAACGAGGTTAATCCATAATGTAAAATTAAGCGCGGATTCTGGAATTTCTTGGAAAAAACATTCGAACCCAATATTCTGGAAATGCAGATGGATATTAATTTGTGGGCAAATTTATCATATGTATTTTCTTATTAATTTAACAACCATCTTTTATGAAATAATAATCCGTATCAATTGTGGAGTAATTTTGATATAGGTAAGTCACAAATGCTTTCTTGGATTGGAAGAGTAACAAGGATTGCTTAGTTGACTAGTTGAGAATTGTGAAAAAAGCACATCAGCAGGCAGTACAACTAAAAGTCTAAAAGGAAAATACTGTAGTTTTGGGTGAAAAGTTATACAAGGATTAGGACCACATTTTCCTAGGGATAGTAGAAAATTTTTTCTTCATCCCCATACCCATGAACCAAACACTACCCGGAAATCAAAAGATATAGGAGGAGCTAAAAATTTCCTTTTATCATTCCTCAAATCCTCTCATTAAGTCAGCAAAGACATGATTGTCAATGCGTATAAGACAATTAAACAATCTCACCGATCTCAAACATTACACAAATAATAGCAGAAGAAAAAGTGGTCCTAATCCTTTTAGAATGTTGGATAGACTATGAATGAGACTGGTCACGTTTTAACAAGCGTATTATTAGCATTATAGATGAATTAGAGTGGTTGCATTTATGAAAAAACTATATACATTTCGTTTATCTTTTTTCACTGATAAGGACAAAAGCAGCAATCATATATATCTGGTACTCTGGTAGCCAGTTTTGAGAATATCAGTACTCAGTCCTCACTCATATTACTCTAGAAGAAAAGATATATACTTTTGGTTATACTATTTCCAGTCCAGATTGTGATAATTGAATCTTTAGCATCAGATCAATGAATATCAATTGGTTTAAGAATGCTAATATTACTAGAATATGAGAGTCATGAGACATGCAAATAATGCTTACTGCCTTACTGTTGAATATGGAGGGTTTTCATGGGATGAGTTTCTGTCTGGGTGGGTCATGGTTATTACACTCCTTATTCACGAATAAGGTCCTGTTTGGTTAGTGGGATTTCCTGGGATTTGCATTTGAAAAACCTATGAGGGAGGGTTTTAAAGAATGCAAGGGGGTACCCAAGGATTTCAGAATCCTTATATGTAGGATTTGTTTCTTTTACAATATTTCCCAGTTTATCTTTAATCATGAACACAAATTAAATCCCAATTCTAGATACAGGGTGCTACTCTCGGTCGTGACTTTTCCCTCTTGTTTGTGGTAAGATATGTTTTTATACAGTTTTATTAATCCATATTTATGTTTATGTTTTTGTTCATTTGTGTTGATAATTCAAGTCTATTTTAATTATTAATAGTGTATATTAATTAGTTATAAGTTAATTTATTAATTAATTTATCAAAGAAAAGAACTGTATAGAATAACTGAAGGGCAAATTTGTTATTTTTCACAAAAACGATCCAAATCCTATGACTGATTTGCAAAACAAACAGGATTTTACAAATGCAAATCTTATCAGATTCTGTCAACCAACATTAAACAATATTCGCAATCCTGACAAATGCAAATCCTGCAAAATACATATCCCTTGACATAATGTAAATCCCATGAAAAAAGTCTGCGAATCAAACGCCCCCTAAGTGTTCTGACTGTTCTCTTTACATGTTACAATGGTAAAATGCAAGTACTTAATCAATTCTCCATTTGCCATATTCATTCAGCCATAGTCAACACATATGAGTGAAATTACTTCTAGGTTGTTTAATAAAATGAGTGTATACTTACAACTATGTAGCACCTGGTCTCTAAGAAAATGCACGTACCAAGTGCACCAAAGCCACTTATATTGTGATGAAGTTTGTAATAAAATGCTTTACATTATGGCCATTGCATTTTGTGCTATGGTAATGCATGTCCATCACTCCTATATTTTAGATAGTACTGTCTGTATAGTATATTAACCTGACCTTGGTCTGGCTTTGGTAAAAATGTTTTATTGCTTAGGTGAATTCTTACCAGCTAAGAGTAAAAAACTAATTCAAAACATGCTGTCTGAAAAATTACAGCTTGTCTCGAATGGAGGAAGACAGAACAGCTACAAACACCCACTGGTGTTACACTTGCAGGCAATTAGTCACTCTCCTAAGACAAAACAAAGTTTGTTGTGTATGTGGAGGTGGGTTTGTTCAAGAGCTTGAGAATATACTAACCACAAACACTATAACCGAAGAACAAAATCATAATCATAATCATAATCAAAATCCCAGGTCAGGCATCCTGGAAACCTTCTCAAACCTTTTCAGACGACAAGAAACACAGCAAAACAATTCTAATCACAGAAATCAACAAGATATAGTGTCTGAAGATGAGAATAATAGTATGTGGGGTCCTTGGCCTATATACACAGGCGACATGCCTGTTAGGATCCCAAACAATGGTGGACTTTTTGAACTTTTTAATGACGTACTTGGATTAAGGCGAGAAAATGGTGCAGATTTCTTTGTGGGACCTGGAGTTGAAGAATTCTTTGAACAATTTAGTGTTCATGATCAAGAAGTCCCTCCAGCAGCTTCAAAACTGTCAATTGATGGGATTCCAACAGTTAAAGTTTCAAAGAAAGACGCCCGAGCTGATTCCCATTGTGCTGTTTGTAAAGAGAAACTTGTATTGGGTTCTAGTGCGAAAAAGTTACCTTGTAAACATCTATATCATTCAGGGTGCATCGCCCCTTGGTTAGCCCAGGTGAATTCATGCCCGGTTTGTCGGCGTGAGGTCATACTAAAGGGGTCAGGTGGCAGCAGCAGGAAGGGGGGTCGACTACGGCATGGTCCATGGTCTTTCTTGTGGCCTTTTGGATCATGATCCCTGCCTCACAACACCATGTACACCAATTCTGCATTCCCTTTTTAAGCTGAAGAAAAACTGTTAGTTGCTTCTTTTTCTTTATTACATGTGCATCTACAAGACTCGGTAATAAAGATCAATAAAAGTTGGTTGTTAGTCGATGCGTTTCAATTTTGAATTCGTATTGTTTCTGTTGACACTTGTAAATTCGTATTTTTTTTTCTTGTGGTGTTTTTTGTCTCGTGATATAATGTTTATTTGCTAATCCATCTTAGTTGTATAAACGTTTGTAAAGTGATCATCAAACAGTTTTAATTAACAAACTCATTAGAGATATGAATGTTGACCGAATCTCATCTCATCTCATAATTTTAATAAATGGGTATTCTAACAGGCTTAATCAGTATTGCTAGAGTATTTGCTAAACAATAAACGGGTCGAAAATTATACATACAACTTCATAAAGAACATAATTAGAAGCAAATTAGAAATATAATATAAGGGGAAATGATATATGCCGATACCAGAGAACACTTCGCAAATCAATATGACCCGTTTGGAAAAGCATTAGAATTTGACCCTAAATTTTATACATAACACGTCTTTTTCGTACCTTCCTGCCAGGAAGCAATCATGATATCAATTCTTTCAAAATAACCTAATAACTTGGCCAATCACAAAGCAATTAATAAACATAAATAAAAGCCACAAATAGTGATCTAGTACAAAATACCTGATATTACAATATATAGAAGGAGGGGTTGAAGTAGAGATGTTAACAGGGAAGAAGTAGAGGGTGCTAAAATAAATACCTAAGAGCCACCATGGCCATACTTGCTTGGAAATGCTTATTATCCTAGAAAGCACACATAATAATCAAACCAAATGATGGAAATCATTTGGATGACCACTTTACAGAATGACATGCTATAGCAAAGGATCTATAATGCTCCTATAGTGGTGCTAAAAATATCCTCTATGAAAGGATAACGCTTGGTGCCTTGGTAGTGTCCTTAGCCTTATTGTTTCCTGACTTCCTCTGGTTCATGGTTTCCAGTTTTCCACTTATGGGACGACTATCACCTATAAATGAAGTCCTTGGCCTTCATACTCCGGTACACAACTTTAGCCCTGCATTAGTTATTTCCATATACTTAAGTGCTCTATATATATGGCCTATTTTGACTTAAGTACTGTCAGAACATGTACATGGACTATTCTCAATGAACCCTGCAACATGATTGTTTTTCTCAAGAGGAAAACAAAACATAACGAACTTGAAGGTTCAAGTGATTCAATCCATTCTCAACCAGTACCATTTAAGAGTGAACAACACCTACTCCCTTAAGTATTTAACATGGGAATGACCCTTAATTGATACATGCCTTCAATTCATTAACATACATAGAACCTCTTGATTTGTAATTATTAACGTACTATTGAATGTATAGTAATCCCTCAACGTTACATACTATATATATGTATGCTTTCTTCTTCTCGATCTTAACTGGCCCTAAGCTTTTGTATTTTTTCTCAAGGCTTTCATCATAGACAAACCTAACTTATATTTCCTTTCCAATTCATCTTAGGGGTGTAGATAGTCCAATTGCACTGAACAACTTGTCCGAATGGTTTCAGGAAATGTCAAAGCTAATTTCTTGGCACAGTCATACCAGTCGAAACATCAAGGACGGGTGCAGCTCGATAGGATTTCCGATAAGGGTCGTCTTCCTTTTTCTTTTTTAAAATCAAATATAACCATGCACCATGGAAGGTCATGTGAGCTAAGAATGGTTGAGATTCAACACGATTCAAGCAATACATGAACATATATGATATAGAAATCATTCATGCTGATATATTTATTATAGATACAAAATAAGAAACAATGTTAGAACTTGTGCTAAGACCACCCGTAGTGGTTTCGTCATCCATGGATGACAAGCTTCGTGGTTGCCCGTCATTTGCTCGTCATGACTACCAAGGACTCGTTGTGTGGCTCGTCGTCCACATGACGAGCTTCAATGGGTGGTATAAGTTAGTGACTGGTGATGATGTGAAGGTTACTAATGACAGTCATGACTATAGCTGTTTAGTTATGGGATAGTCGTAGATTAAAATTTTTGATATGACAGTCGGTCATGACTGTGGGTGTTCTAATATAATGTGTGACATGCCTAGGATATATATATATATATATTCTGAGGGGACGATAATAGATAGGCATATATTAGCGTATTTCCTTTTTGTTGAATTCAATATTTCCTTTAATTCGATCCACAAGTTGATGTGGAAGGAAACCATCTGCGTAAAGCTTTTATGCTTGGGTTTATTTTACAAAAAAAGTATCTAATTACAGATTTTTTTCTAGGGTTTAGTATTCAAAAGTGTATCGAAGTTGTCACTTTTTGCTATTGTATATACCCAACGTCAAAAACTACCATTCAATGTATCCAACTTTATAAAACTACCATTTAATGCATTCAACTTGGTATAGGAGGTCATCTGCTGATGTGGCGCCGGTTTTAGTGACGTGGCATGTGACATGGATTTTCAAATTAAAAAAAATCAAAAAAGATTATTATGGTTTTATGATTCATGGATCTGGGGTTTGGGTTTTGGAAGACCACCACCACAATCTTTGCTTAAAGGCCGACCACCACCACCGCCTTAAGAAACAGGTGTAAAGACCACCACCACGGTTCATCGATCGAAAGTTCGGAGTTCGAGTTAGGGTTCATCGATCTATGCTTTTGCTTCTGCTAATCGATTTAGATGAGTATGGTTTCATGCTTCTACTTATGCTTCTGCTAATCGATTTAGGGTTCCTCGATCTATGCTTTTGCTAATCGATTTGGGTGAGTATGCTTCTACTTTTTCTAATCGATTTATGCTTCTGCTTCTGATAACCGATTTAGGGTTTATCGATCCGTATCAATTTTGGGGTTCTTCATGGTATTCTTCATGATGTTCTTCATCGTGTTCTTCATGGGTGTGCTTCGAAGATCAGATTTCAGATCTGAGTTATTTTTCGTTGTGCTAGGAAGATTAGAGTTTCACATCAGATCTTCATGATTTTTTTCGATGAGGTAAGTTTAGGGTTTTTTTCGTTGTGTTTATTTATAACATTCGGACTATTAGGGTTTTTGTTCTAATCGATTTCGTGTTTCTTCATGGTATTCTTCATGATGTTCTTCATAGGTGTGCTTCGAAGATCAGATTTTAGATCTGAGAATTTTTTCGTTGTGCTAGGAAGATCAGAGTTTAGATTTGAGTTCATAACATTTTTTTTCGTTTCAGTTTAAATCTTCAATCTAATGTTTTGCTTCACAAATCTTCATCTATTGGTTTGATTTGTTTTGATTTGATTTGCTGAAAAATTGTTGCTTAGGGTTCATTGAATGTTCTTCGTGCTTAAAGGAAGAACAGCTTGAATGTTCTTCGTAAATATTGATGTGGCATTGATTTATCCATGTGGAAATAAATTTAATATTTAAAATAAATAAAATTAATAGAATTACCGGTTACCTATTGAATAGGTAACCGGATACATTATTTGGTAGTTTTTGGATGTTCAATATATTAAATGGTAGTTTTTGAAGTTGTGTATATACAATAGCAAAAAGTGACAACTTCGATACACTTTTGGATACTAAACCCTTTTTTCTATTGTCCGTATTAACATTGGAATTATTGTACTGTGTATATCGAATTTTTAATTTCTTTTATTGTATATAATTTGGTTATATTAAGAACAAAATAAAATAAGTTTTAACACACATAATAAAAAGTTTGATACATATAATACAAACTTCTAAAAGCTAATACATATAATACAAAACAACTTTGTGTGTAAAACATTACAACTTTGTCAAATCACTTAAAAAATAAGTTTATTTATTTTTTGTGTTTTCTCTTGTAAGTTTTAATATTCAATGTTTCTTGTAAATCTAAATGTATATTTGTAACCCGTTTATTTTAGCTACATTTCGATATAAGTTTTAATGTAATTTCATGTTTATTGAATGAAATGTATTTTTTTAATATTACGATGTCGGAAAATATGATAAATTTTTTATCCGATAAAAATGATTCAGACTATAACAAATTATTTTTTAGTATTACGATAAATATCGTATTAAAATGGAGATAATAAAGAGATGATCATTAATATGTATTCATATTTACAACAAAAGTTATATATTAAAAGTTATAAGAGAAAAATAAGTAACATATAAAATTAATTGTTTATATATAATAATAAGGAGTGGAAGAATTCACGCTTTGCTGTGAATATTAGTTGGTAAATTTTTGGGAGAAAAGTCTAGAACCTAGAGGGGGGTGAATAGGTTATATGCCTACTTTTTGAAATTTTTAACAATATTTGTAAGTAATTAACGAGTTTAAGGAAGAAAGATATCACCAATGAAGTAGTTTGGACACAATGATTTATAGTGGTTCAAGCAAGGGTTAACAACCTTGCTCTACATCCACTCCTTGGCCTCACCCACCAAGAGTTGCTCCACTAACTTCTCTCTTTGAAGGTAGAGATAAACCTTTTACAACTTCTCTCTTTAGCTTACAAGAATTACACTTCACTCTTGCAAACAAGGCTAAGATAAACCACACTTCACTCTAATTTGAAAGGCTAGAGTTGATCCTCACTTCTCTCTAATTCTAAGGCTAGAGATGATCCTCACTTCTCTCTAATTCTAAGGCTAGAGATGATCCTCACACTATTACAAATATATAAGAAGGTAATGTAGTGTTTGAACTTTGAATGCTTTCACTCTTGCTTCATTCTTGATCTTGAAAGATTGAATAGTTATCAAAGAATATGAGCTCACAAGATTTAGTATGTGTTCTGTGTTTTTCAGATTGCAAGAGCTTAGTAAAAAACAAGACTTGAGTTGCCTTAAATAAGCAAAAAGGTGCAAGCTCAAAAAGTGTCCAGACTGTCCACGGTCGATCCACGGTCGACCGTAGCATCGACCGTCGGCCTGCTGGAACTTTTTGAGACTTGTGAATATAGACGTTGGCCTTTTACCAAAATCACACACAACCCATTTTTACCATAAAAATGCACTTAAGAAAAGTTGGGTTAGTGTCATACTTCTTAAGTTTGAATTTAATCATAAAAATGGTAGTTTAGAAACCAAATGCACAAAGCATGTTGGAAGTTTACCTCTTTGAGAGATTCCTTTTGCTAAATATGGTTTTGGCTTATTTCAATAGAAGATTATGTTTAGTATTTGCCAAAATAGGAATTCATTTGCTTTGAATACCAAGCTTGTGATTTTATAAAAGATTTCTCAATTTTTATAAAAGTTTTTATAAAAATTATTTTATAAAAACTTAAACTCATTTGATTATTTATTTTGTAAGCTCATAAACTTCAAACGTTTGTTTGTAGGAATCTTCGACATCGGCTTCTACTTGAACTCGGATCTTGACGATTGAAGCTTGGCCATTTGATGAAGCTTATTTTGTAGATCATAGATGAGAATATATTTGATTGAATATATATATATATGTATATGTGCACATATGTTAAAGTTAGTACATACAATTATATAAACAAGTTATATATTTTTGTGTCAACAAAAGAGGATATATTTGTAAGCCTATTTTTCCCAACAAGGTTTATAATAAAATGAGAATACAAGTCCAAAAAAACTATATAATGGGTTTTTTACATGTCAAAAAAATAGTTTCAACTGTATATTATAAACTAAGTTGTGTGTAGGTTTATTATTATTATTATTATTATTATTATTATTATTATTATTATTATTTTGTACCGTTTTACGTTATAGATCTAAATTTTAAATAATTTTACTAACACAACTCAGATATTATAATAACTTGTGTGGTATCACAAATGTCAATTTGATTTCTTTTGTCACGTCTAAAAATAAAAAATGACAAAAAAAGAAAGCCTCTTAAGTTAAAGATGTATATAAATTATTAAAGCAAGGAAATTATAATTTTTTTATAAAATTACATTAATTTTTTTCAAAGAGAATAATAAAATTAGGATAACATGAAAAAGTAAAAAGACAATGAAATTAAAGAAAGTGATGCTGCATTTCTGCGTGGCCTTAGTCCATGCGTAGCAGGATACCCGCATGGTTTCGGGTAACGTTGAGTTGGGCGGGTGTCTTCAAGAGCAACGTTACGACACCTTCGGATCCCGCCTCGTTTTTTGTTTTCGGTTTCACCAACCTGAGTATCAATGGCTTTGTTCTTTTTTTTATTTTATTTTTTTTGTTTTGTAGAGAGAGAGTAGGAGAGAGAAAATGTTTAGGTTGATTTGGGAAATGTGCTACTTGGGTTTTGGGTTACTTTGGGTTGAGAAGAAAAAAGTAAAAAAGCTGATGTGGCAGTGATGTGGTATTTGGGTTGATTTAGGAAAGGAAAGGGTGCTACTCTTAGGGTCTGTTTGGTTGGACGAAAAAGAATGATAAAGGAATGGAATAAACGAAGGAATGGAATGGACAAAGGAATGGAATAATTCATTACCATTCCATCAACATGTTTGGTTACTTTCACGGACAGAAATAAACATTGGAATGAAATGAAATAAATAAACAATTACCAAAATACTCATGTATTAAATAATATATATAACTTAAATTTAAATAATTTTATATATAAAAATTTATTTTAAATATATTTTACACATCTTTAAAAAATTAATAAAAATTAAAACTACTAAATTATCATTAATAAATAAAAATCAGATTGATGCGCTGAAAAAATAAAATGTTAAAAGAAGAGTTGTAGTGCGCTGAAAAGGTGAAAAACCATAAAGGTTGGTCTAAGGTTTTGAACCTACCACCTATTGGATGTAAGTGAGGGCCTCACCACTTGGATAAAATTCGTTTATAAACTTTGTATGTAATGTAAACCTGAGCAGCACAAAATAGTAAAACCCAACAATAAACAGTGTTTTTGGAGCATGCTTAGGTTCAATATATATATAATTTAAATAAAAAAAAGAATTTACCAATTCCTGTGACTGCCAAATACGGCAAAATTAATAGCAAAAAAGTGTTTGGGAAAAATCGAATTCATAGTATAAATAACAAATACCACTATGTTGGACAGAAATGTGATAATATTTGCTGCATACTTTCTTTATAATATAATATTTCGTAAAAATACAATGTTTACTGTTTATAACTCATAGCAATGGTTATATATATAATTTGTAAAATTTAATACATTTTGATAAAGTAAAACTTTGATGATATTCATTTAACAACACTAGATCATCAATAAATGTTTTTAAGTCTTAACCATCCACCTCATCATTGCATCTTATTTTGTACACATTCAAAAGCCAAGGACAAGACAATCTTTTAGATATAGCTTTTTAGTTTTTACCCTTACATTATCAAACTTTTTTTTTATTTTTATAAACAAGTCCTTTTTCTAGTTTGACTAGGCCCACATATACTGTTTCAGGACTAGCCTACCTTTTCCCAATCAATGCAACAGTTTCAATTTTGACCCACTTTTGGCTTGGCCCAACACCTTCACTAACTCACTTGCTTGTTTCATTATCATAAGTGTTAATAGGGTTCCTATTCCTTCCTCTTAACTAAATAAGCCTTTACCAATGATCTCTTGGCTTAGTGGTTAAGAGGAAGATGGAAGGCAAAGCCTTTCTTGGAGGTACTGGGTTCAAACCCAGGTAAAGGTGTTTAATTACTAACTTGGCGCGTGGCTTGGGGCTCGCATACTGCCCTATATGGATGTCACTGCGGACCCAGCCCACTAACATACTAACATAACTTCGCTGTTCAAAAAAAAAAACTAAATAAGCCTTTATTTTATCATAATTCTCCTTTTTCTTCTTTAACTCCTCCAACTTGGTTGTCATAATACATTCTCTCAATGTCAATGTCATCTAAATCTCATGCACAATCAAATGAATCATTTGTTGGGAGCCTACTCACTATACAACAAGCTAGCTTCACTACTAATGATCATGAAATTGTGATTGGCACGGCTGACGGCTTTGTGCATGGGATGCACATGATTGTGTTAGAGTAAAGCCATCGGCTTCGTCAAAGGTGGACTATGTGAGATGTAGTCCACCCGTAAGGAGTTCAGCTCAGCAGAGCCAATGGATCTTACATAACACAAATTTGACATACATAACGATTATAACTTTTATATATATCCTTAGCTACAAACTCACTATCTATTATTTAATGACATAATTGTCTAAACAACCATTTTTTATTTGAAGATGTCTTGTGCCAAAGAAATTACAATGATGGTCGTTTGTATGTTGGCACTTAGATGGAACTTCCTTAATTTCATGATGCTCGATCGATCATTTGGAAACTAGAATATATATGCATTTCTAACTAATGAATTGAAGGGGTCGGTGAAGTTGTTGGTGTGGACTTAATTTGGTAGGTAGAGGGTACCTAGCTACCCTACGTACGTTACGCACAAACACACGTGTGTTTTCAAATTGATCGACGACACCTAATACTTAAGAAAAGAAAATATATTATTAATTCCTAAAGCTTCACGTCCAAATCTAAATCATCAGTATATACATACATATAGATAAAAGTTCAAATGAGAATTATTTTTCGTACGAGAACCGCGAGAACTAATCTTAGCCGTCTAATTTCCCATTCTTCAATCGGATTGCCCACCCATAAATTCCTTACATGCACTCTGCCACACTCAATCCCCCACGCTCTTCATCCATGAACTCTATTATCCCAAATGAGTAGCCAAGATTGATTCTCGTACGAAAAACAGTTCTTGTTTGAACCCTCCCCATACATAATTACATATATATGTAGTTGAAAATGGTAATAAATAAATCACATTAATTGCCATGCATGATCACCATAACCTATATATAAAACTTCCCCCACACACACACACACACACACACATATATATATATATATATATATATATATATATATATATATATAATATAATGGAAGCCTTTTATTTCGATCTTAAGCAGGGTGTGGTCTTTTCTTTCCATGTGGTTGTTGCTAGTTTAAGTAGGGTTATGACTTATGGTTATGATTGAGGGTAAAATATTAAACAAAATTTACAATAATAATTAGTAAATTAAACGTGATCCAAAATTTGTTTACTAGGTTGTTAATAAAAATTAATACTTTATGTAGTTGGTCATTTGATATATAGACTAATTAATAATAAATTTTTATTTAAGGATTAAAATAAAATTTAATAACAAACATGAGGGACAAAAATGTAACTGATCAATAGCTTGAAGATCGATATCCGAAGAAAGAGAATTAATCAAATCTATCTATATCTTTAACTAAAATACAGTATTAAATTTGTAATTCAGTGGTTATTAATAATTACTAAAGAAACTTTAATTAATGTTCATAGATTTTGTTAATTTGTTTTCTAAGGTGGCCATGAAGGTTCATGTATGTGGATATGAATATCCTCTTTTATAACTAAAGTGGTGGTTTTTAAAAGAGTTAATTACAAAATTGGACCTTTCGGTATACCCCATATTTATAGGGTTTTCAGGGTGGCAGCGATTAGTGTTTTCAGGGTGGCGGCGATTAGGGTTTTCAGGGTGACGATTAGGGTTTTCAGTGCCACTTGAAAATAGTAAGGTGTGTCCGGTGGTGGTGGTTTCGGTGGGAGGAGTGATAGAGAGATAGAGATGAAAGTGAGAGAGAATATCATCTGGTGGTTTTCTGATAGTGGTGGTGGTTTCGGGTGGTGAAGTGGCGGTTGTGGAGGAAAGTGCTAGCGGTGGATGTATGGCGGTGGCAGTGGTAAAACTCATCTGGTGGGCTTCATCTTCTTCGTACCATGGATGTTTCATCTTCTTCGTACCATGAAAAATCAAAACTGCATAATTGCAAAATGACATTTGTATTCATTTAGAGGGTGTAACACAGACATACCATGGATTTGACTAAAATACCCCTGAACTAACGTTAGGAACAAACGTCCGTTTAGAGAAATGACTAAAAGTGTGCAAAATTCTCATTTAAATGACTTAATCTGCAATTTTTTTGGAAAAAGGACTAAAAGTGAAATATGGGGTATACCGAAAGGATCAATTTTATAATTAACTCTTTTTAAAATTATAAAGATTCAATTATATTTATTTATTTTATTTTTATAAATAAAAGTGTACGTGATTCTATCCAGATATATAAATAGAATATTTTATTATTTTTAAAGACTTGATTGGTCAAGCGCGCTGTGGGATATTCTAGCTCATCACACCTAGCTAGCTACCTAACATCTTCAATAATATCATCAACGTGCATCAGCACGTCACTCTTTGCATTTATATATATATATATATATATATATATATATATATATATATATATATATGTATATATATATTTGATCACATAAGCTGTTTCTTTATTGTTAGAACCCGATGGAAGAAAATGATTTTGTAATCGTATGTAAGTTCTGTTCGAATACTTTTGTAGACACTATTTAAATCTAATATTTCGATCTTATTTTTGGAATATATGAAATTCGGATTATGGAAATAATCATTCAAGGAATGGTTCGTATCAAGTCACTGATATGAGACCACGAACTAGGTTTATATAAAATTCGAAGTCTTTTGATTATCAAAGATAAAATCAATCAATTCAAATATTGATTTTATCTCATAATTAAGGGATGACGGTTTTATGGTCATTATCTACAAACTATTTCAAAAACAATTATGATAATTATTCATAAAATATTCCAGAAAATAATTTTCATAATGTTTTCTTTATTAAAGAAAATTTTTTGGGTAGGTCGAACAGAGATCAAATTCATTTTATATAAGAGTGTACTTCGCACCTCATAACTAGTCTAAAATCAAGATTTGAACTCTATTGGTAATTTGTAAATTAACTCCATTACACTATAATGATCCAGTTAGGGCTGTAAATGAACCGAACGAACATGAATGAGATTTGTTCGTGTTCCTTCGTTTAACTTTAGCCGAACAAATAAACGAACAAGAACGGATAAATAAAGAGATTTATGTGTTCATGTCGTTCGTTTAACTTTAGCAGAACAAATAAACGAACACAAACGATAAACGAACAAGCTCTTGTGTTCAATTGTTTAAAAAATTGGTTAGTTATTGTACATTTTTGTTTGTTCATTAATATGATAAACAAACATAAATTAATGAACACACACCATATTACAAATCTGACATTATTAAAAACAAATAAACGCTATATAAACATGCACCCATAATATATATATATGTATGTATATAGTGAAATGTTCATTTGAGAACCGTTTGTATTGCGAGAACCGCGAGAACTAATCTTCGCCGTCAAATTCCCCCTCCTTTAATTGGATTGCCCACCCATGAATTCCTTACAATGCACCTTGCCACACTCAATCTCCCCGTGTTCTTCACACATGAATTTCATTATCCAAAATGAACAGCTAAGATTGGTTTTCGCAATAAAAACGGTTCTCAAATAAACCCTCCCCTATATGTATAATATAAACGAACGAATAACCGGACCTTCACGAACATAAATGAATGAACGAGAGTTCTGTTCGTGTTCGTTTGCTCGTTTAATTAAACGAACTGAAAATCTTGTTCATGTTCGTTCGTTTATTAAACAAACGAACATAAACAAACTTCCCGCCGAACAATTTCACGAACGGTTCATGAACGTTCTATTCGTTTACAACCTTAGACCCAATGAAACTAAAATTACCAACATTTAATGTGGTATATCTAAAATTATGTGATTTGAACTCTATTGGTAATCTGTTTGTTCCGTTTTACATTTTTGTCCTTAAGTTTTTTCGATTTTAACCCCTTGCCTTTTACATTGTTTCAGCTTTAGTCATTGTCGTGATGGTTCTAGGAATTTTTGCCACTTGAGGTACAGATGGTAACACGACTTAGTTAAATAACAAATCAAATTGTAACCGTTGTAAATTATATGCGTTAGGTTAAGTGCTCACTAACCTATGATACTTAAACCAATTGATAATTCAAGTATATTTTAATTATTAATAGTATATATTAACTGAGCACCAAACAAATTAAATCAAAATCTCTTTCTCTCTTTCCATTCGACGGCTACGCACAAGAAAATTAGGGTTTATCATATCACCCTTTTAATCCTTGTAATCATTTTTACTTTAAGCTTGTAAGGACTGTAATGTTATAATCGATTGATTCTCGTCTTTATTTACGCGTAGTTTTTCTCGTTTTGAGGTTTTCATGTAAATCTTTGCGTCTCTATCTTTTATTTGTTATTGGTTGATGATGGTTTATTATTATTGATAGTTTAATCTTATTCCGATCAAACTAATATTAGTTAGGTAACTTGGATAATTGGAGGTTTTGTATTTTTATAGTTTTGCCTCTAGTAATTTAAAATAGATCGTAGGATCGTTATGCGATCCTACGATCCCACAATCCCATTTTTTTTTACATTTTTTAATTATTACTATTATTTTACATTTTTATATTTTTTGATTATTACTATGATTTTATTTTTATTATTTTTAAAATTTTTAAGTGGTCAACCTTGTGCTAAAAACAACTGTTTGCAGTTTTCTACTTTATATACACCACATTTTTCATTTTTCTTTTGTTATAAGAGATAAGTGTTCACGAGAATAAGATTTTTTATAAAATAAAAAAATTAATGTTATGCACAACATGCTTTAAGATTTATTGATTGTGTTTAAGAGTCACATATTAAGTGTTATTTTGATATGCAAACCAATGAATTGTGATTAGTTGTTATCTATACACTTAATATTTAAAATTTGGACGATTTGATGTAGATTATTTTAAAATTTGATATTTCATTCTCTCGTAAAAATATTATATAATTAGTTTTTATAGCATATAAAAAAATAAAAAAAACTTTAGTAACTTGTGATAGGATCTTTAGATCGCGATCTCGATCTTACAATCCGATCTTGCAAAGACAAAAACTATCCTAGATAAGATCACAATCTTAACGATATTGAAGTAGGCTACAACTTGTTTGGAGTATGTAGGAGGACAATTCAATTCCCAACTCTTTCACTAACAATTATAAATTACTCCTGTTATTTAATTAACTTTCATATCTTGCCCAATGGACAATCTACTACATATATTTGCAATACATTTTGTTTTAATTCATTTATAAATTTTGTTTCTTTTTGAGTGGCTGTTTTCAATTATTTTTGTTTTTATTTGAATGGCTCTTTTCAATTATTCTTCTTTTTGGTAATGGTTGCTCTCAGTTCATTTAATTAATATTGTCAATTACTTAGAACTTATTTTCTGTGATTATTTTATTCCATATATAATGGCACCGGAGGCGTGACAAATTTTTATTGTATTATCGGTTAAAGAACATTAATTTTTGAGATATGTTTTTCATGTTAATGAGATTGTACAGTTAATTCGTCGTAGCTAGGGTTAAGTTAAAAGAAAATTATATGATGATCGATCTATATATGTATAATAGAGAAAACCACGTACATTTTTTCAATATTAGATAATTATAAGCGAAGTACACGAGATACATAATTGGAGCCATAATTAAGGAGTATATGCCCGAATGGTTTAATGGATAGGGCAATATAACCTTGTACGTAGCATCTCTAGTGTCTTGATTTCAGCTTTAAATCACGCTAATTTGATACTAAATCGAACTCTAATGTTTTCAACATTCCAAAATCAATTCTAAAACTTACATTTGACCATTTATAACAAGTTTAGGCCAACATTAACATCTAAGTTTGATTCAACTCCAAAATCCATACCCAATTAATCCAACTGAGGTCAAAATCACAATTTAACTCCTCAAATTAAAATTTTGTCTATCAGAATTATTAAGACAAGCTTCAAATGACATTTATAAACTAGTCATGGTATTCCATACATATTTGGCTTCTAATTTTGATCAAAATTGGAAACCATCGCAAATATAAAGAAAAACAATTTAATCCAACTTATGATATTGGAATTATAGCTACAAAATTAGTTTCCCTTTCACCCTTGATGAAATCCCAGCACATGCACACACATACGACATACCTCACACGCACCGCCGCCACACACTATTTTTGTGTTCCAAGGGATTCAAAATTCAAATGACATATATATGTCGTTTTTATTTATAATTTTATTAATTAAACAAATGTCTATTATACCCACCATATTTAGATATTTTGACTTCTAAAAATTCAATTTCCTCCCAACTACACATTTTGACCCCTCTAAATCAGTTTTCACCAGTTTTTTTTTCTGTTAATTTACAATTTATTTTCTTTTAGGACATTTTTTGACTTTATTAATACTATCAGTTTTCATTTATAATTGACTTTTTAAGTCTATTTTAAACATATGTTGACTTTTAAAACTCAACTTTGTTAGATATTTTCCAATTAACATATTTAAAAAATTAGGACTTGAAATGAACATAAAATCACCTTTATTCAGTTAAAATACTTTATAACGTCATATAGAGACATTTTAATTTTTGGGTCTTACACAAACCGGTACATTGTCCAAAGAGCATCGTTTTCTTTTCAAACTCTCCTATTGTTATAAGGTAAATATGATATTTATAAAAAAATAGATGTGATGACAGAAACGTGCTATTATTATACGAAAAGATGTGATCTTGTTTCTTGTACAATCATTATAGTGTTACAACTAGGGGCAATAACTTTAATTATTTATAAATTATAATTAAGAAGAATTCAAAATGATTATAAATTATTTTAAAATGATAAAACTAATAATTTGGTTAAATATTATATTTTGAAATATTATAGAGGATAAAAATGATATTTGTATATTAGGTAATAGGGTGAAAAAATACGATATTTTAAGTTTTAAGAATGACATATATGAAATTCTTTCTAATAATTTTGATTCAAATTAAAGTTAAAATTAAATTTTAACAAAAAAAAATCAAAATTGGATTTCAATTTTTATCAAATTCAGATTTGAAAATTTAAAATTTTATCTAAATCGATCATTAAACTTACGTAATAGGTTTTATTCATTTTAGCTTTTTTATTAACTAGCGGGGTATCCGCGCAATACGACGACGGTGAATAAAAATGGTTTGTAAGGAGTTGTTTTGGTAGGTATTAATCAAGAGAACGCACGACGTAATTTTATAATTTTTATTTAGCAGGTGAAAAGAGAATGAAATTTAGATGTAATTTTGTAATTTTTATTTAGCAGGTGAAAAACGAATATTATATATTTTCCCTTTCTGGAATTTATGGAATGTTATTTAAGTTTATGGAATATTCTGTTTCGTAAGTTTTGCTATGGAATTTATGAAAAGAGAATATTCTGCAATTTATTAAAAAAGAATGTTATTAAGTTTATTTTATGGAATATTTTTTGGTAGATGGGGGTAGAATATTAATCTTAAGTGACTTAAAATTTAAGAGTTTTAACAAAAAAACTTAAATGCTTTATATAATAGTATAGATATTAAAACCAGCATCCTTCGCATGTAGATACATGATAACCTTTATCCAAAGAGCAGGGGCGGACCTAGGTAATAGGGTGTAGGGGCACGGGACACCACTCAATTTTACGTGCGTAGTGTAAATTTTGATTTTTCGTAGTGTAAATTCCGATTTTTTAGAGGAGGTGCTACCACTCATTTCAAATATTAGGTCCGGTGCTACCACTCATCTGAAATCCTGGGTCCTCCCCTGCCAAAGAGCATCCTTTTCTTTTCGAACTCTCCAATTGTATTTTTCTAATAAACCAGGTTTATTTTGCTCGGAAGATCTAAATTACCAAAACCCCATTTTTGTTTGGAAGTATAGCCTTCTTCCGATTGAAATCAAGTAGGATCCTAATTTACAAAGTGTTTTCCATTTGATTAAGGACCATTCCCACATAAGATAACACCATCCAACAAGGGTACATTTATGTTATCAACACCAAATGAGACGTGCATGCCTCGACAATTATCAAGAAATTAAAGAAAACAAGGGAGATCGAGACACATTTCAAGAAACAAGTGTTAGCTAACGTCTTGTAAGTCAGCAACAGGTACAACAAAATCACACTCAAAACAATCGTAAAACATGTTTAGGTTTAGAGAAAACAAGTCCCAATATGTAACTTGACCCACCCACATAACATCGTAAATCCCTGCATGGTCAAGTAAAGTCATTTAACATCATTAGGAACATCATGATACATCGTAAACATCGTATAGCATCTTTATCATCATAAAACATCGTTAGCATTTTAATCATCTTTTCATCTCTAATTATCGGTAGTCATCATCGTTCTTAGTTGGGGTCTATCATCATCCAACGCTTATCATTGCTACCCTAAGTTACCACATGCGTGTTTGGCAACCACTAGGGTTCCAACTAGTACCCCCATCGTTAGGCCCTCCTTCCACCATCATGGCGGTATGCGTGTTGACCTCATCATTATCGGTCAAACACCGCTCTAGTGGTACAAGCACTTAAAGCACAAGTATACCATGAGTTGCCAAGGTTGTCTAGAAAAACCAACAACTAACCATCATTATGTTAGCAAATCCTAGAAGACACACTTTTCCTACTAGGCGTCTTCATTACATCTTAGCAGTGTGTCTACCCCCACCCCAAGTCATAATGTCATCTAATATAATTCATCATAAGCATCATATAAGTCAATCATATATCTTACTCCTATATAATGCATCTACCACCTAAAAAACTCTTAATTTTAAAAAGAGTAAATTTACTAAAATACTCCTCCTTTTCCCCTTCTTTAAGTCCACAATTAATGACTTTATCTTACTCATATATAATGCATCTACCACTTTAAAAACTCTTAATTTTAAGAAGAGTAAATTTACTAAAATACCCCTCTTTTACCCCTTCTTTAAGTCCACAATTAATGAATTTAAACAAATAAATATTGATAACATAACCGACAATTAATGAATTTAAACCAATACTTATAACTGAATTATTTCTAATCATATATTTTTAATATTAACTTTTGATTCATGAGACCATACTTATAACTGAACTAAGTCTAATCATATATTTTTAATATTAACTTTTGATTCATGAGATCACCTAAATACCTGTTTTCAATAAATCAAGTTCAAGAGATTTCACAATCACCAAACAAATGAAAGAGTCAAAGAGTTGAAATTTATAAACATTGTATTCTAACTCAATTAAATAATAATTGGAACTATGAAACATTACAAACACACACATATACATACATATATATAATCAGCAACTTCATAATTCAGCCATGCGACAAAACTCTTCCAATAGACTGAAACACAAATAATCAGAGTTAGCAATTTAATTCTTAATTTCAAAGTGGCTCTCGCAAAGAATCTTGACAAACTCATATTATCTTCATCTTAAAAAGAATCTTGACAAACTCATATTATCTTCATCTCGCAAAGAATCTTCACAAACTCATATTAGCTCTTTATGATTATTCTGCACAAAACTCATCACAACCTCCTCTTTATTCGCCGCCGCCGCATTGCGCATGTACCCCACTAGTTTAATAAACACATCCTAAGCAATCATTTAATTAAAAAAGTCGTGTATCTTAAAAGGTCATCTTAAATCGTTGTAACTCCCCAAAATTTTTAAATAATAATAATAATAATAATAATAATAATAATAACAATAGAATATAAATATAACTCAGTAACTCATTAAAACTTTAAATCACGAAATATTCGAAATTGTTTCTCGACCGTCTCCTGCCAACACACGAGACTTACGGTCAAATATTAAATAATTGCTTCTAAATAAAATATCAGAGTAATTTAATTGCGGAAAATCTGTTGTCATGCCGGCGCCTTGCCTTTGTCTGCACGAGATAGTCCTGAAAACATTAAATTACACGTGGGTAAGCATAAAGCTAAGTGAACTAACACAATACTTGCACCTTGTACCAAATAGCACGTATTTAAGTAACCAGTACATCCCATCCATATTGATTAATACCACACAAGTGGGTAAGTGCCCACCTACACACAGTTTGCCAAACTCCCATAATAAGCGCCCACCTGCGCATAAACAATAAACGCTCAGCTGCACATAAGGTCACATCAACATATTATAGTACATCATCGCACATGAACGGTCATCTTAGTATAAAGAGTAAGTTAATGATAACTCACCAGCTCAGCAATACAGTATACCACAATAAGCAGTAATAAATCCGGGAGTCCCACAAGTCTACCGTCAAACACCTACAAGAAAAGTTTCCACATCATCAGATACTAACTAGGGTCACTTATCCTATTTACACGAAACAAATACCGAAGATCCCAAGAACCCCACACTTGTCGATTCAAGACGAAGGCTAGATCTACTTGGTGATCCAAATTGTGATCGCACTACTCTCATTTCACTTGGCGATTCCTTGCGCACACACACACAACGTGATTCAACCACTCGACAAACAACTTGGTTATTCCAAACACTATGTTGGTTATCACTAACACTAATTACTTGGTTATCACAAACACACTTACAATATTTTAGGGTTACATGATTTCCACTTGCATCATACATTAAATAATCAATAGAAGAAACATACATACATACATACATACACATATATATATATATATATATATATATATTTGTGTGTGTGTGTGTGTGAAGAGTGAACTAGAGCCGTAGGATTAGAGGCGATGGTCAAACATTGAGCGTCAAAATTGGATGAAACCGGCACCTTTTAAACTAGGCATCAAGGGTATATTAGGCATAATAAAAAATGGAGATCTTGAGGACAGTTACAACAGAGACGATAATTCAGCAAATTTAATGAGATAACAAAAGGTTTGATCGAACTAATATTCATGGGCTTTTTAATTTTGTACACTATAATTTCATACCAAAAATAAATTTTATAATTTATAGCTTTAAAATCAATAGGGAAGAGTGAAATCGGTTTCATCAAAACAGCTTATTGGAACGTAGATGGAGCACGAAGGTTTAGCAGAAGCTATTAATCAACATTATTCATCAAAACTGATTTTGAGGGTAAATCTTAAATGAACAAGAAGACGTTGAAGTGACTATTTGAAGAACAAAATGCGTATGGCAAGAAGAGATGAAGGTCTAGTCCATATTCATCAAAACATGACATTTCATCACAACAAAATGTGACTGTTTGAATCAATCAATTAATTAATTAACATTATTCATCAAAACAAGACATATCATCACTTCATCATTTTGGTTCTGTGTGGATAAAGTATAATTAAAAGAATAGATAAATTATAAAATCAATCCCAACTAAGTAAAAGAATAATAAGCCGACTCACTGATTTTGATGAAGGTGTTGAAGGAATTGCATTCATCATTTCGCCATTCAATTGGTTTTCTTTGAATAGCTAAACCAATTTTGAATTTATGAATAATCATCAAAGATATATACCGCTAAAAAATCAAGTATAATTAGGAAACATAATCCGTAATACAAAGAAATATTTGTATTTGTTAACAAGATTACAAATTTATGTGCGAGTAATAACATATCAGGGCATCAGGTCCCTCACATAATAACTTATAAATATGTCTTAAGTATATGATGAGAATGATTTACGATATAGTTTACTTATCTTGTTATGTAGGGACATTTGAAAATGCATTTGTGAAGGAAAACACAAATTTTTTGATCATTAGGCATTCGTCAAATAACAGTGATATGATTTTGAATCACCAGCAAAGATGAAAAAAATCATTAAGCCAGGAGAGTGTGGGGATGAAAAGAGTAAAAATATAAAATTAAGAAGAAGAAAAGGGATTAGGACAAGACCACCTGTGTCATTTTACCTTATGACACACATTTTACCTTAAACAAATACATATAATATATATATATAGAGAGAGAGAGGAAGGTACATGCGAAAAACACTTTATTTGCGAAAAGTACGAGAAGTAATCTCATCCATTAAATTATTTAAGCAAAGGTTAAGATCATCTATGGAATTTTAGTAATTAAGTAATATCTTTGTAGGTTATTAAATAAAATCAAAAGGATAAAATAGACATTTACCATAAAAATTATTATCCCTATTTAATTTCACTACTTATTCTCTCATATCAGATCATATTTTAAAAATGAAAACCCTAAATTCATCTTTCTCTCTTCTCGATTGGAGTTACAGCTGCCCACCGGAGCACCTTAAGAAGTGTTAGATGGTTCGCCGGATAAACCACCCAACCACTGTCGCCGATCCGTTTCTTCTACAAGAAGCCCTGCCGTCTTGACCGAAGCCGCCAATCGTCTCTCTTCTAAATGTTAGATGCCAGACGCCTCGCCGACCTGACCGAAGCCCTGCTGCCATTGACCGACGCCCTCGTCGGTCATCGTCCTCCTCCCCGTGTGGCTTGTCAGTTCTTCCCCTTGCGAGTGGCCAACGACGAGATCTGAGCAGCAGCCAACGACGAGATCTGTTTTTGTCCATATTCAATCTGTTTCTTCCATTCACTAGGAGCGAGTGGCCAACAACGAGATCTGAGCAGCGGCCAACGACGAGATCTGTTTTCGTCCATATTCAATCTGCTTCTTCCATTCACTAGGAGCGAGTGGCCAACGACGAGATCTGAGCAGCGGCAGAACCATAAAACCTTCGTAATCTGTTAGTTGATTCCTTCATAGCCATTGCACGCCGCCTTCTCTGTGTCTCTCAAGAATGTCGCCCCATATACTTTCACTGCATTTCATCTTTAGCTGATGTTTTCATTTTCTTTTTTTCTTCTGTTTCTTTTTGTTGTATTTTATATGGTTATTCACACACATATACATTTTTTAGGTTTTGGATATATTTGGTTTTTAATATATTGTTAATTAGTGAACAGTTAGGGTGAATAACTAAAGAAATTTGGTTGTGCTCAGTTGAATGATGTAAAATTCATTATTAAACTCATATATTATTGTGTTTAGTATTGAATATGATAAAATTTATATTAAAACTTGTATAATTTTGGTAGTGTTCAATATTGAATATTGTAAATTTCATTTTAAATTTAGTATAGTTTTGGTTGTGTTCAATATTGAATATTGTAAATTTAGTATAGTTTTGCGTGTGTTCATTATCGAACAAAAATATGGATAAAAAATTCGTAAGTATTTTGGGTGTGTTCACCGGTGAACTCCGTAAAATTAATTATTTACTAATAATTATTTCTAATTTATTTTGTTTTTTATTTAAATTTTATGAGAGAAAAATAGATTGGAGAGAGAAAAGTTTTAGTTTACCACTATACCCTTTTAAATTAAAAAAAAATAAAAAAATGTGATTAGTGTAAACCATTAGATCAAACACAAATAATTGGTTGAGATTGCTTCTCGCACTTTTCGCAAATAAAACACTTTTCGCATGAACTCTCCTATATATATAGGGATGAGATCAAATAAAAAGGAAATTAATGTAAAAAGTGTAAGAGGGATGATTATTTGATCATTTTTCGGTATATACATCAACTGATAATTGTTAATCTTTATTGATTAAAACTAGTTTTTCATCGATTTCTTTTTCATGAATCCAACATATTCAGCACTTTTTAGATGAAAGCAATTTGTTCATCAACAAATTATTTCAAAATTTTGGTTTCAAAATCTACATTTGAAAATCTCTTTTGCTCTGTAAAAAGTGATGAATATGTTGGATTCATCAAAAATAAATTGATAAAGAACTAGTTTTAATCAATAAAAATGATTTTTTTATTGCCTCTTACCCTTTTTATCATAAAATTCTTTTTACTTGATTTCTACCCTATATTATATATATATATAGTGAAAGGTTCATTTGAGAACCGTTTTTATTACGAGAACCGCAAGAACCAATCTTAACTATCCAATTCCCCCTCCTTCAGTTGGGTTGCCCACCCATGAATTCCTTACATGCACCTTGACACACTCAATCCCCCCACGACCTTAATCTATGAATTCCATTATTCAAAATGAACGGCTAAGATTGGTTCTCGCGATTCTCACAATAAAAACGGTTCTCAAATAAATCTTCCCTAAACATATAAAATGCATAACAACAAACACAAAAATAAATGAAGCAAACACCTTAATTATTATTAATTATAAAAAAAACCCAAGCGTGTTACCTAAGAATATTTGATGCTCATAACCAAAAAGAGTACGACTGCAAACATAAATATGTTGTTTTAGAAGCAAAACCAAAATCGAAAAAGTAAACACTCCGGAAACATAATCCAAAAATACGAAATCTTAAAATGGTATGAGAGCAATCATTCATCGACAATTCGCTTCCCCTTATTTCAATCTGTTGTCATGCACACGAAATGATGAAGATGCTTCATTATCCTTCAACTTCTTAGGACAATTTTGAGAGTCGTGATATCGAACATACTTCATGTAATACTTACATTGATGAAGACGCTTCTCGACATTTTGCTTGGCAATCTCTAACTTTGACTTCATACGGCTGTACTGTGTCCCAAAACCCTGCTTGTTACGTATAACCTTTAGAGCTTGGATGTACACTTCAACCCATTCACTTCAACTGACTTGCTAACACAAAGCATCAGCATATCGTTTTTGTTGGTTTGAGACTGGTCTAGCATTAACGCCTGTGATGAAGAATATAATGAAAATGGTGATAGAAATGACATGTTAAGTAACACATATTTGTTTACCTAAAAAGTAAAACAATTACTAGAATTAAACACGATTAAACAAATTGTACATATATATGAATAATCTTGATATAAAAACAAATGATAAACTCAACTGAAATTAACAATCATACCATGTGATTTAGGGGTTGATGCATTTGAATCGTCACAATAAAACAAAAGCACAGATACTAAACTAAACTAGAAAATTACAGAAACAGAACAATGATAACGGAAACTTCACAATGAAACAAGAATTCCTCTCTTTTTAGTGTTCATCAAAGCTAACCACGCATAAAAATATTTATTATATGAGGATTAATGCTCACATGTATTGCTATTTGTTTTAGTCGAGATGTTCATCCATACCCACTAGGCACATTATTTAATTTTTGCAATGCATTCATAGTTTCATTTAGGGTGTGTTTGGTTGGATAGAATGTAATGATGAAGGAATGGAATGAACAAGGTGATGGAATTGAATGATCAATTACATTTCATTATCATGTTTGTTTTACATACGGAAAGGAATGAGTTATTCAATTAAATTGTCTTTATATATATAATGAAATTTCTATTATAATAATCATTATATACGAGAAATAATATTTATTTTATTTATATATTTTATTTGAAAATCATATCTTCTTTGTCAAATTTTTATACTTTATACATACATTTGTAATATGTATTTTACTTTTAATTAGTTAATTATTTAATAAAAGTATGTAGATCAATAATTTATTAGATATAAAAATAAGCACAAAAATATTTAAAAAAATTAATTAAGATCATTATAGAAAATATTATATTTAGTAAATTTTATAAATATGTAAAAATAATTTTATTAATGTTAGTAAAAACCTAAAAAAATTAGATTAATTGTCAAATTTCATTCTATTCTATGATGGAATGAGAAAAAAACACTCATCTCTCGTGAAATGAAATGGATATAATCACATTCCTTATGTAATGATTCATTTTA
Organism: Dittrichia graveolens; assembly: GCA_038502395.1. NCBI lineage: Eukaryota > Viridiplantae > Streptophyta > Magnoliopsida > Asterales > Asteraceae > Dittrichia > Dittrichia graveolens. Next base: position 18,285,419 of record JARJIL010000005.1, read on the forward strand.
TTCTTGCGTGATTAACAAACAAATTTTTTTATTACGACGAAATAACCTATTCCATTCTCACTCTCAATCACCATACCAAACACTGCCTTACTTCCATCCTTAATACGTTACATTATTAATATGCCACCATTCCTAACAATACACTAATTAATTATTTACACATTAAGGAACAAGAAGATATGAATTTCGTCTCCCTTGCTACTACCGCATCTAGTCATCTACACACCCACATCAAAATACAAATGGGAAATAAACGTGAATATTTATGGTTTATTAATTTGGATAGCACATGGATCCAAACCTCAATAAATACCTTCCTTATCCTTAAAATTAGCTCTCACACACACAGCTTCCTTAGTCAAATCGAAGAGTTTGTAACTCCCTTTCACAAATAATTAGTCATTAAATTATATTAATTTACTAGGGACTGTTTCTGCACTTTTATCGAACTACATATCCTCTTATGTAAAATTGAATTATATATAGATAATGGCGACGATAAGATAAATCAATCATATATATAGAAGAGACCCAAAAAAGCATCACTCTGTCAACACTGCACTCACCAATGGATTCTAGTTCCACCGGAGGTGGTGAGCTTTCCGAACCCATTTTATCAAAGCGGCGGAATCCACCGCCGGCGGCAAACCTGGATGAGGTGGCGTGCTCAGACCAGCTGGAGGAGATACTGTCAGACACGAGCTTGACTTCCTTCCGCCGACTCCAAAAGGCAACGGCCATGGAACTGTATAGTTTGTTCTGGCTAGCAGGTCCAGCTATCGTAGTGTATTTACTGAACAACGTGACGTCGCTTTCCACCCAAATCTTCTGCGGCCACCTCGGTAACCTTGAGCTGGCGGCGGCCTCCCTCGGCAACAATGGCGTCCAACTTTTTGCATATGGTGTCATGGTAAGTAGTAACAAAACAACAGAACCTAATCCACAAATCTTGCTTTTGTTTTTTTATGATTTTTTTTTTCATTTTCTGTGTTCAAGTTAAAATAGTAAGTACAATAGTTACAAAATTTTGTTCGATCAGTAGATTGATTATTAATAAATAAAAAGGACACCATGTATAATTAAATATAACTTATTTTGTTATTAATTAATATTATTTGTAAATTAAACCTTTTAGGCTACATAAATTGTATCATAACTTATTTATACGAATTTTGATTAAAAAATATGTTAAATAACAATAATAACATTATTCTTTTTCTAAAAAGAGAAAAGCATAGGGATAAGATTGTTTGGATTATATTTGTATCACATGATAGATTAATTAACTTATATCATACACATGTTTAAATTGTAATTAACAACGATATTAGAGATAGTTTAAGGTGGTTCTTAAAATCTTGGGTTAAAATATGTGAATTCTAGTGGCTCTCACGTCAAGAGCGTGGTGTGTAAATGAAATTGTTCAAACAATATCTGGTTTTTGTGTGAGAACTACGATAACTATTTGTAGCATTATTAATGGCTCGTTAACAAGCGTATTTTGGTCATTTACATATTTAACCACCTATGAATTGTGTCCGGGTGAATGAGTCATTATTAGCTTAACTTAAATTGAAAAAAATACTCGTCAATAATTTATTAATGAGCCCTTAATTAATGATTCATTAGTGATCCATTAGAATTCTTAGCTATTAATTAATTTGTTTTAATTGAGTATCAAGATTGGTTTTCGTTGTTCTTACACGAAAAACAGTTCTCGTTTTACTTAAAAATGTTAGAGCGTTTGTAGTCATGATCAGGATGACACATACTACTTAATTACGGCCTTCGTGTCATCTGGTTGCCTTTCAAGTAAAAAGTGAAAAAACAATTACTTCTAGCCCAACGGTATTGGTGTTTATTATATATTGTTCTTAACTTAGGGTCATGGATTTTAGTCTCGTAATAAAAAAAATGAGGTAGATCTAAAATCTGTTAAAAAAAAGTAAAAAGTGTAAAGAAAGCATGGACCAGTCTTAGATTTTCATACTATGAACGGTATATCAAGATTTTTAATAGTCAATTATAAGAGACATCTAGTGATAATTCATAACTACTTACCAATGCTGGATTTATATGGGTGAAGATACTTTCATGTTAACATAACTGATCATGTTCTCTTACAAATATAAGAGTGAGTCTCTTATTTTAGTTAAGAATATATGGGTCCTATTTGTAGGGTTCACTCTTATACTTGTAAGATAACATGATTAGTTATGTTTGACCCAAACATTAGAGGATCCTAACCCGAGTAATATATAGCATGAATTCATCCCCGTAGCAAATTGTTAATATGTAATATTTTTGTAGCTTGGGATGGGGAGTGCGGTGGAGACACTGTGTGGGCAAGCATACGGAGCTCATGAATATGAAATGCTTGGTATTTATCTTCAAAGATCAACAATCCTTCTAACAGCAACCGGGATTCCTCTTATGTTCCTCTACATCTTCTCTAGACCACTTTTGCTCTTAATCGGCCAATCAATGGAGATCGCCACAGCAGCTTCACTGTTCATCTACGGCCTCATTCCACAGATCTTCGCCTACGCCACCAACTTCCCAATCCAAAAATTCCTTCAAGCCCAAAGCATCGTCAACCCCAGCGCCTACATTGCCGCAGCCGTTCTACTCATTCATCTTCCATTAACATGGTTCGCATTGTTTTCATGGGGATGGGGGTTACTTGGTGCATCACTCGTGCTGAGCTTTTCATGGTGGGTAGTCGTGGTGGCTCAGTTTGTGTACATATTAAAGAGCCACCGGACTAATAACAAGACGTGGAACGGGTTCACTGTGCAGGCCTTTTCTGGGCTTTGGGCTTTTTTGAAATTATCGACTGCATCTGCTGTGATGTTGTGTCTTGAGGCGTGGTACTATCAAGTATTGGTTTTGATTGCGGGTTTGCTCGAAAACCCAGAAATAGCTTTGGATTCGCTGGCTATTTGCACGACGATACTCGGTTGGGTGCTTATGATTTCGTTCGGGTTTAACGCCGCCGCGAGGTTAATTTGCTTCCAATATATGAAACAGAAACACACTTATAACGTACAAATTTTTATTATGTGATTAAGTTTTTTGTGAAAGAAAAGTTTATGTATGACAGTGTGAGAGTTAGCAACGAGCTAGGGGCAGGGCGTCCAAAATCAGCAGCTTTTGCTGTAGTAATAGTGACTCTCAGCTCACTCGTGATCGCTTGGATATGTGCTGTCATAGTCTTAGCTCTACGACATGTCATAAGCTATGCTTTTACTGGCGGTGAGACTGTCGCAAATGCTGTCTCGGAACTTACCCCTCTCCTGGCGCTTTCCATCATTCTCAACGGCATTCAACCCGTACTTTCGGGTATAGATCGGTTTTGTGACTAATTAATATTATAGAGAGATTTTTATGGATGATTTGTAGTGACGTTAGACATGAGGTATTGTGTGGTAAATGACAAATGAAATTGAATTGAAAATTAATGAAGGGGTTGCTGTTGGATGTGGATGGCAAGCATTTGTTGCATATGTGAATGTGGGATGTTACTATGTGATTGGAGTTCCACTTGGTACTATGTTGGCCTTCAAGTTTAACCTTGGTGCTAAGGTACCATAATCAAATATTAATTACTATTATTTTATTTATTTTATTTATTTTTCCAAATTAATCATTTTCGTTTATTTATGTTTTGCTATATTATATTAATATTAAGGAAGGCGTCATGAATTTCTAATTTCATTTTTATTCTCTTAATTTTAGGGAATATGGTTAGGCATGATCGCGGGCACGACGTTGCAGACGGTGATTCTGCTATGGGTTACTTTCCGAACTGATTGGAACGAAGAGGTAGTTTTAAAATTATATTTCATTCTTATTAAATCTTTCTATTTATTACATGATAAATTACGTAGTCTATTATTTTTCTGTTATCATCTTATCTATTGATTTTGACGTCTGTCTTAATTTAATTTACTAAAGGCTTGATAAATATGAGAATTTAATAAAAGTATATCGAACTCGAATATGGGGTCGTTTCAAGCTAGTCTCTATTTTTATGAAAATAAATAATATCAAATTTTGCCTTTTTAGTTAAAATTCACGTATTATATATATATAGAGAGAGAGAGGCGGAGCTAGAAATAGAATTTATGATTGCACAAATATAGTTAAGGATAAAATATCCATAAAACGAATAAATCTTGACAAACCGTAACACTATAAGCAAAAAATTGATAGGTTGCTCGTACTACCCTAAACTACATATATACAATGGTACTCTCCTCTTACATGCATGCATACATACATACATAAACCGTAGACAACTATTAATTAACGCATAAGTTTTGAACAAAACTGATATATAATGGGTATATATGTATGAAATTTTCAGGTGGAGAAAGCAAGAGCTCGAGTGAATAAGTGGCAAAACAAGAAAAACGAAACTTTGATAAATGGCTAATTACTTATGGACTTCCTATTTGTATAATTAATTAAATACTATATTCTTTTTTTCCTTTTTTTTCATTTAATTCCTTTTTGTTCTTTCTTTTATATATAATCCTAAACTAAATATCTGTGTGATACACGGGTTGGTTTAAATGATAATAAATATTAAATATTAACAAAAATGTATTAAATAATAATAAAACACGAATTAAATGAGAATTTAAAAAATGACGACGTATGACATCAACACTCTAATCAATGGTGGAGACATCGACGCGAGTGGGAGAACAAACTTGACGGCAGAAACGTGGTATTATGATATAAAGAGACATGATTTTATTTCTTATAGAAGTCATCAATCATTATTGTTATAATTAAGGGTAATAAAGTTAAACGTTATTGGTTATAATTAAAAAGGAATTTAAAATGATTATAAAATATTTTAGAATGATGAAACTAAAAGTTTGGTTAAATATGATATTTTGAAATATTATAAAGGGATTGATATGATATTTATAAATTAAGATGAGGAAATACGGTTTATATGATTTAATAAGAGCATATATGAAATTATCTTTAATAATTTTGGCTCTAAAACCCAAAATTGATTTTTTGATTTTAAGTGAATGAATGGGCAAGATTAAGTATTTTTTTAAATGAATAGTTCAGATCGTTTAATAAAATTTATTAAATTGGTATTTTATTTATATTAGAAGATACCCTTATTAGATGTTTGAATAAGGAAGAAATATACGGATTAAACACTATGACCAAACGATTTTTTTTATTTATCTTGCACAATAAACTCTTTAGTTAATATTGAATGATCATGTTACATTTATCTTGAGTGAACAAAGAGTTTCTTACGTCAAAAATCTTAAGTCGTGAATTTTAAATTGGGTGCGGATCTTAAGTACAAACATGTTACCCGTCTTTTTAATCGGATCTCATGTCATTCAAAAGCATTCTTTAACAAAACCTTAATTCCTAATGCAACTATCCTCGCAAATCTGTTGGCCATTTTTCGATCTCATGTCAATTCCTAATTTCACTAACAACTATCGACATAAATCCATGTGTATATCAATTTTCTTTCTTCATCTTCCGATTTTCATAAATGTTTCTTGATTTGTTATCAATATATGGATTTATTATATGCTTAAGATTTCACTATACAAATGTTTATAATTTACATCAACAATCTCCCATGTATATACATAAGGTCTAGTTTCCTTAATTTATATTCTTTGCTAATAAGATACTGGTTTATTTATATTGATCCATGTTTTTATTTAACAAAAATTGACATTCTATCTTGCACATAAAAGTAATTAATTTATATAATAAATTTTAGAATAGATTTTTTTAAAAGTATGTGTATGTATGTGAACACAACACAAATACTGAAAACCTATTACCATTTTGAATTTACCAGCACTCTCTGTTATACTTTAACTTGTTGCTTATATATATCAAAGCCTTTATAAAAAATACATATATATATATATATAACATTGAAATCATAACAATTAGATTAGTTAAGACATAAATGATGAAACAACAAAGTTATAGCAGTACATAAATCCAAAATGTACATCCAACTTTCTTGCATTGCGCTAGATATACAGATCAAGAAAAACCCACATCTACATAGATAGAAGATATCAATGGAGATAAAGCCGGCTCGTATGAAAAATGCTGAAAGAACACTACAGAAAAGATGAAGAGAAACAGAAGAAACAGAAAGTGGGTCAAAACAAAGAACAAAGATTCCAACTGCAAAACCAGGTCTTGATTTGTTTCAACTTTAACATAGGCTTCTGCACTTACATTGAGAAGGCAGACATTAAACCACCCAAGAATATCACTTCAAACGCGAAAACTCTCATGTTAATGGCGCTAAAGCATAATTTGAAAGCAAAACCTGCAAAACTATGAAAAATACCATCATTTCCTACAATAATACTTGGCTTTCATCAAGACCTTTTTTTCATCTTACAGTAAAATTACATCCCTCTTTGTGATCTAATTTTTAAAGACGTAGCCTGGTACACATGTATACCTCTAAATTTGATGAACACTGTTAGTTTGAGGAGTTGCAGAATCTTTGTCACGTTTCTCCTCGGCGTTAGCACCATCTTCAGACTTCTTTCTTTCTATAACCAGATCAGGAGCTGCATCGTTTGTTTCAAACAGGAAGGGAGAAGGAATTGCATCTGATGCTCGATTCCCCACGTTGCTTCTTACGCTGTTCTCTATGTCATCATAATGCAGATTCTGTAAAATTTGAGGAAGGGAAAGGCCACCTGCTTCTGCAATTCTATTTCCCATTTCAATGTCAACTTTTTCCTTTGGTAAATCCGGGAGATTTGGAGTTGCAGGGTCTATCACTAAACTGTCATCTTCATGAATAAATACCCGGAAATTATTCAGTGAAGGAGGGATCTTAGAGAAAAAGACTTCTACAAGGTTCATTTTTACTCCCTTGTGATATGGATTATCCTTCTTATCGTATCGATATCTGAAATTTTCATATGTTGTCTGCATATTAAGAGCATGCTTCAGATAGTAAGACATAGAAAAGATAATATGTGATAATATAAGAGTTAAATTACCTAGAATTTGAAGGAAAAACTTACCTGGTTTGAGCAAATAAGATAGAAGTGGAAGATTGTTAGGCCCCCAACAAACCAGACCGCAATAAAACAGTAAACTATGAGAAAATCTGACAATATGTCCTTTGACATAGCCTTCAAAACGGCGACCTTCTGTTGAACTAAGTTGATCCATGAAAATGTGAACACATATATGCACAAGATGGTTGATGTTAATATAAACATATAAAAGAACCGATAGTTACGCTGCAACCACATGAAAAAAGGAAAGTCGTTATCTTTTATAGAGTTGACTAAAACAGATGAATTTGACTTTTTATTGACCTAAGTTGACCCATGAAAAGATCATGCTTCTTACTAGTCCAATGCATTGTCCAACCCATGGACAGTGATGGTCAAATCTCTGAACACAATTGTTGCAGACAGAGCAGTGTGAGGTTCTGGGAGGACGATAGAGCATACACGTATCACAGTATTTGACTTTGACTGTGTGACCGTTAACAATAACGTCTTTTGTTCTTGGTAATCTTAAGTGAGGAGTTCTTCCATGGATCCACTCCATTGAAGGGGTGTTCAAATCACCTGCTTCATCTGGATCAGGTGGTGACGAATTTCGTGGGACTATACCAGGGTCTCTACTGGATGTCATGAAAAGAAATGTTATGTCCTGTGTATAATAACATAATCAGTGTAAGATTTTTCCATTCATAGAATAAATTAAACTTTTTTATTTTTATTTTTTACATTTACCATTTAGTTTCTTTGTTTACTGAAAGCAAGGACGTAACAATGGAAACGGTGAATAAGCTAGATAAGATATACTTACCAAACATGTGAGAGTTGCTGCCACAATCAACACTCCATACCAATAACCAAAATCTTGGTTGTTATCCTTGCTATTATTAATGATGTTGTGAACTTTAATGCAAAAAGTTACTGCAGGTCCTGCAACGAGGAGCACGGAGAAAACCAAAGAAGCCACATCAGGACCAAAGATCAATCTTCCCCCACATAAGAATCTCTAAAACATCAAACAACAATAAAATACAGTGTTAAACAAAACTGGATACCAGAATCCCCACAATCAAAAGAGCTAAATGCTAGTTGGGACCTCATATGGGGCAGCAACATCAATCTTTTAAGCAACATAAGTGCCTACAACTTAACATTTGGCTATGTCATTTTCCTATGTATCGTGAAAAAACAAATAATAGGGTGATTTGAAATTGTGACCACAAACCATGAAGCAATAAACTATAGGTGTCAATCTCTAGTTTTTACCAAGTCTTTTGACACTCATGAACTTAGATACATTTGTTTCTTTTTATCATGTACTATGAAGTTTAACTTACTGAAACGGAACATAAATATGAACAAATAAAGCGAATAAAATCAGTTACCAAAAACTTATCCTCGAACAAAATGCAGACATATGATCATTTTATGGTACTAACAAAGATCAGTTAGTGTTGGTATAAAGACGAAAATAACAACAAAAGATCCAAGATTTCTTGCTTTATTTCGTGTTTTTTCATGTACAAATCCCTATCTGCTATTACATATATATATAGGGTAAAGTATGGCGGTTTTCTGGCGGTTCTCCGTCAAGTAACGGCGGTGGACGGCAGCCGCCGGCGGCGGTTACCTCCGGTGATGGGCTGTATATATACACCTATTCTTTCTACTAATAATACAATATATAACTTATACTATTGTTTTGTAAATCAAGATTAAAGTAATATTCTCCCCCTTAATCTTGATTATCCTGAAGTAGATCTCTAACTCCAAGTAGTTGCCTCATGATGATGAATCTTGTCCTTGCCAATGGTTTTGTCAGTATATCAGCTCGTTGTAAATCTCCACTGATGTATTCAACTGAAATGTCATTTCTTTCGACTCAGTCTCAAATAAAATGATATTTAGTATCAATGTGCTTGCTTCGTCCGTGAAATACTGGATTTTTCATGAGCGCGATTGCTGACTTGTTATCCACGTAGATCGTGATCTTTTGTTCTTCGTCTTCTGTAATCTTGCTAAGTAATCTTTTTAACCAAAGTGCCTGAGTTGCTGCTGCTGTAGCTGCAATGAATTCTGATTCGCATGAGGATAGTGCTACTATTCCTTGCTTTTGAGTATTCCAACTAATAGGTGAATTTCCGAATTAGAATATTGTTCCAGTTGTGCCTTTTCCTTCTTGAGTATTGACACCATAACTGCTATCACTGTAACCTTGTATTTTGTTTCCTCCGTCATGTTTGTACGTTATGCCATAGTTCTTCGTTCCTTTGATGTAACGCAGTATCTGTCTTATTGCTTTCATGTGTCGTTCTTGAGGTTTCTGCATGAAACAGCTAAGTAATCCCACTGGATAACTTAGATCTGGTCTTGTATGTAGTAGATATCGTAGACATCCTATTATGCTTCGGAATTCTGTGGCGTCAACATATTCTTCTTCTATTAGTTTCGTCAGTTTAGTCCTGGATCCATAGGAATCTTTGCATCGTTGCAATCGAGCATTCCTGCGTCCCTGCGTATTTTATTTGCGTAGCCAGTCTGCTTTATTGAGATTTCTCCTTCGTGTTGAGTAACCTCAATCCCAAGATAATAAGCGAGTAAACCGAGATCGCTCATTTCAAATTTGTTCTTCATTTGATCCTTGAATGTATCAATCTCTTTCTTCGATGTACCTGTGATTATTAAATCATCAACATATACTCCTACTAACAGAGTTGAACCTTTGTTAGTTCTTGTGTAGACTGCTTGTTCCAATGCGCATTTCTTGAAACCAAGTGTCTTGAGTGTCTTGTCTAATTTTGTGTACCATGCTCGTGGAGCTTGCTTTTAGCCATAGAGTGCTTTTATTAGCCTGTACACTTTTCTCTCGTCTCCTTGTTTTATGAATCCTTCTGGCTAAGATACGTATACCTCTTCCTGTAATTCTCCATGTAAGAATGCTGATTTTACATCAAGATGATGTACTTCCCATTTGTTGTATGCCCCTAGTGCCAATAATAACTGAATTGTTTCAATTCGTGCTACTGGTGCAAAAACTTCATCGTAGTCTATGCCGTGTTCTTGAATGTATCCTTTGGCTACTAGTCGTGCTTCGCATTTCAAAATCTTTCATCAGCATCTCTCTTTGTTTTGTATACCCACTTTAAGCCAATTGCTTTGTGTTCCTTTGGTAGAATAGTGAGTTTCCAAGTATTGTTTTTGTTGATGAAGTCCATTTCTGCTTCCATTGCTTGAATCCACTTTCTGTCCATTGCTGCTTCTTTGAAATTTCTAGGTTCATCTTCTAACATCAACAATTCTTCAGTTTCGTTATAGATATCATCTAATATCTCTTCTGATCTGTTGTAGACATCGTTTAGAGGTCTATAACCTCTTGTAGGTGTATGATCAATTCTTTCTTGTTCTGCAGAAACTGGTGAATCTGAAGTATTGGGAATTTCGTCATTGAAATTGTTGATGTCTGGAGTGACATCATTATCAGAGATGTACCGATCTTCCTGGGTTTTATTTTTTGTAGTGAAGTCAGTCTATTCTGGTTCGTCTAGATCATAATCTTTGGTGTATTCTTCCCAATTCCATGTTTCATCCTCCTTGAACCTTACATCCCGACTGATGTGAATCTTCTTCTTTGTTGGATCAAACAACCGATATGCTTTTGATCCTGGTTCACTGCCCAAATATACCATGCGTATACTTCTATCATCCAACTTCGTCAAGTGTTGAGATGGTACCTTTGCGTTTGCAATGCATCTACAAATTCTGAGATGATGAAGACTTGGTTTTCTTCCCTTTAGTGCTTCATATGGAGTGATGTCTTCAAGTGACTTTGTTGGCGTACAATTCAGTATTAGTATGGCGTACAATTCAGTATTAGTATGACGTGTCTAACTACTTCTGCCCAAAAATTCTGAGGCATGTTCGTTGCTTTCATCAGGCATCTGGTTGTTGAAAGCACTGTTCGATTCCTTCGTTCCACAACTCCATTTTGTTGCGGTGAGTAAGGTGCAGTTAATTGCCTTGCGATGCCATTGTCTCTGCAATACTGTGAGAGTTCTTTTGATGTGAATTCTCTTCCTCTGTCTGTTCTGAATAATTTTATCTTGACTCTGAGTTCGTTCTCCACCCTTTGTTTGAATTCCTTGAAGATCTCAAAAGCTTGATCTTTTGAATCTAGGAAATATTTCCACATATATCTTGAATAGAATTCACATTTTGTTGCGGTGAGTAAGGTGCAGTTAATTGCCTTGCGATGCCATTGTCTCTGCAATACTGTGAGAGTTCTTTTGATGTGAATTCTCTTCCTCTGTCTGTTCTGAATAATTTTATTTTGACTCTGAGTTCGTTCTCCACCCTTTGTTTGAATTCCTTGAAGATCTCAAAAGCTTGATCTTTTGAATCTAGGAAATATTTCCACATATATCTTGAATAGTCATATACTAACAAGAATATATATCTTTTACTTGATGGAGTAGGTGGTGATATGGGACCACATAAGTCGCCATAAACTAACTCCAATGGTTCCTTCGATCTTGACTTTGCCTGTTGTGGGAAAGGTGCTCTGCTTTGTTTTCCGATTAAACAAATATCACAAATATTTGTTGTATTCTTGATGGGTGGTACACCATAAACCAATTCCTTCGAGTTTATTTTCTTCATTGAATCGAAATTCAAATGACCCAATCTTGCGTGCCATAACCAGTCTTTATCATGTAGATTGGCTAGTAAGCAAACTGGTTTACCGATGTTCAAGTTTGCTTTGTATAACCGATTCTTTGATCGCGTAACTCTTAGTAGAATGTTATTGCTTGAGTCGTATAGCAATAACCAATCTCCTTCCATGACTATCTTGCAACCATTTTCTGTCAACTGTCCAAGACTTAGTATATTACTCTTCAGATTTGGAATGTAATATACCTGGGAGATAATCCTCTGTTCTCTGTTTTTGCACTCTAGCATTATGGAGCCTTTTCCTCTGATTTCTACATAAGATCCATCTCCAAATCGTACGTTTCCTGAGATTTTCTCGTCAATCTCTTTGAAGTGATCTTTGACTCCCGTCATGTGGTTGATGGCACCATTGTTAAGGTACCAAAGACTTTCATCTTCAGTGGTCATCTTGTTTAAAACAAGATTCTCCTTTTCTTTCTGTAAAACTGTCTGATGTTCTTCAATTGTTGCCATCAGCAGTGTTGGTTCCAAATCTTCCTCGATAAGATTTGATTGCTCCTTTTCTTGTACTTTCTGTGGACAATTCCTCGAATAGACCCATACTTGTTGCAGTTATAACATTGTACTTTACTCATATCAGGAGTAAATTTCTTCGATCTGTTATCAGTTTCTCTTTTGAAACTGTTTTGAGAGGGTTTACTGTACTTCCTATCTGATTTGAAGTTGTTATCCCCTCGTCTTTGTGAGTGGTTAATTCTGCCACGTCCACGTCCTCTGAAAGATTGTCTGCGATCTTCTTGTCGTGTGAACATCAAGCCTTCTTGAGTGTCTGAAGATTTTCCTTTCTTGAACTTCAATCTTTCTTCGAATGTCTTCAGCCTTCCAATTGCTTCGTCTAAAGACATGATATTCAGATCTGAGTATTGTTCAATGGATGCAACAATCTGAAGAAATCTGTCTGGTACGGCATTCAGTAATTTCCGTACAAGAGTAGAATCTTCATATGTTAAGCCCAAGCTCGCTGCTTTGTTGATAATACTCGCCAGTTTTGTAGTAAATGAATCTATCGATTCATTTTCTTTCATCTGTAACAACTCAAACTCTGATTTGAGTGTTTGTAACTTTGCCTGTTGAACACTGGTGACACCAACGTGTCTTGTTCTTAAGGCTTCCCAAATTGCTTTTGCTGTCTTGTATTTAGATACAAGAAGTAACTGATCTTCTGGCAATGCTTAATAAATATAAGCAATTGCGTTTTTATTTGTATCTTCATCGACTTTGTCTGTCGATTCATATTCAATCGCTTCCCATAACTGATTTGCTTCCAGTATAACTTGCATCCGAATTGCCCAAGTCGTGTAGTTTGATGATTTTAACATCGGGCATTTGAAATGGGTTGAAAGTCCTTGATTTCTTCTTCCTTTTTCACTATCTTCACTTTCTGACATAATTGTAGATTTTCTAAAAATAAAGTATAACCTTAATTAAAATTTTGAGAAGAAAATTTGATGATTGTGTTTTTTTTAAAAGAATTTAATTAAAAAACTTTGTGATCAAAAATTTCTTTTTCTAAAAAACGCAATTTTCTTTTCCTTGAGGTTTTAGTAAATTTAAATTTTAAAAAAAACAACCCTTTTTTTTGAAAAAAGTGTTGGAATATGCCCGCTGACACGAACGAGTTAATGGCACTACCGATGAGGTATAGGCCTATTGGGTCACACACCAAGTATTGATTCCGGTAACACGATCAAGCAAAAGAGAGGAAAAGGCCAAAATGGGTTTTGGCATGATGGTACACGGCCCGTGTTCCTGAACAAGGGCCGTGTCCAGTCCAACATACACGAGGCGTATTAGCCCAGTTCAAGGTCGTGTAGTTTGGGCCTACACGGGCCGTGTAGATGAACACGGGCCGTGTAGTGCTTGATAGACACGGGCCGTCTTAGCCCAATTGGGTCCGTGGACTTTGGGCCTACACGGGCCGTGTACGTTCGCTGTAACAGCAGAATTAACAGCCTTAAACACTTGGTTTAATGGTGTTAACTTCTAATAATGGTGGTAGACAAAGAGGCTACGAGTTATCTGCTCTAAGAGAGGTTTTTAGATGTCTCTTGGCTCTTGGTTGACACTTGAACTCTCTCTCACTTGCTCATCTTGTTCTTGGTGTTCTTGAACACAAGAAGCAAGAAACAGATAGACTTGGGTGTTGTTTTGGTGGCTACACCAACTTACTAGCATTTGGGAATCAAGGTTGCATGGGGTGGACTTCATTAGAGGAATCCTTGTTTGGATTCTTGAAGCCTTGACTTGCTTGAGTTCTTGAAGATTAACAAGAGCAAGATCATTGTACTTGAGTTGTGGTATAACTTTCTTTCTATCTTGTTTATTATATTTTAGTTGCAATTCCATGTCTAGATATTGGTCCATGGAAAGTGTTTGTTTGGTTAGCTTATTATTTTGTATTATATCTTGCTTCCGTTGCTACTTGATTATGCCAAACAAATACCTTCAGTGGTATCAGAGCCATATCTAACATGGCTTTGCACTAACGAGTCTAGAAAAACCATATGAATATTTTATACAAGAAAATTGTTTTCTTGAAATTTTTTCGTGTAGATTTTTGTTAGGCTAAAATTGATATATTTGTAGCCTACATAATAATCATATAAATATTTTTATATTAGAAAATTGTTTTCTAGAAATGGTTTTTCATATAGATTCATGTTAGGCTAAAATTGGTATATTTGTAGCCCACCTAAGATGTTAGTTTTTACATCAAGTCTCAAAAACCATATAAGTACATTTATATAAGAAAATTGTTTTCTTAAAATTGGTTTTTCCATTGAGGCTCTTGTTGTGCTAGAATAGATTTATTTGTAGACGTGTTAATATTTTAGTTTTTATATTTATATATTTGTTGTAACTTGGCATGAAGTGTACACAAATATATACTTATAAATGTGTATATGAATATGTGTCACAAAAATGGTTTGGTACACTAATGCATATGTACAAGAATTGTCATTTTGGTGCCTTTGATGTTGTTGACAATCTTGACTAAAATATAGATATATATTTATATCATGGTTTTGTGTGGCACACCATGTTTCACTTATGTTGCGTTTGATTAATTCGGTAACACGATATGCCCTTAGACCTATGTGTTGTGGTGGTTGATTGATTCGGTTTTTGGTGGCCTGCGTGCCATATTGATGTAAATATTTATTTATATATTTGTTGGTGCGGCTTGCACGCCGTTTATTTTATTCCGTGTATTTGTATAAATAGTGTAGGAATGCGACTTGCATGTCGTTTATATATATATATTCTATGTATTTGTAAATAGTATAGAATTAGAACCGGAGAAGTCAACGGGAGTCATGGTGATGACGTCTTGGCAAGAAGGAATCAACACGCTATTGGAGGTGTTGGATTCGGTGGGAGCTCACCCAACGAGACTTTACCTTGTCCTTAGGTTTTGGCCTCGTTTTCCCCGTTGAGGCTCACGGGAAAAACGCATAGGAATTTTGGGCATGTTACCGAATTATACATATATATATTTGCGTGGTTGTGTTTTATTTATCTATGCATGGATTAGGATTCGCATGCTAGACAATTTTTCTATAAAATTAAATAAAATACAACGTTTGTTAAAATGGTTAACAATCCCGCACGAATAGAATTGACAAAGAAAATATAAACTTGGTATTATATTTAAAAGTGCTTAAAAATCGTTTTGACACTTACTTTGTTAATTCACAAAAAGGTTTTTAGAAACCGGAAACAAAATCCCGTTTTTCAAAATGTAAATCACGCACCATCCGTAAGATGACACCACCCGAATCTAACGAAACAAGGATGATTGTCGAGCTAAGCACGAGTCATTCCTTGCGTAGTTGTGTGGAAGGTGAGTGGGGTAACTCGCATGATTGGTTGTCGAGCTAAGCACGAGCCAATTGATGGTCGGGAGTGCCACCCGTGTGTCTTGTCGGACGGTTTACAATTTTAGTATATAATTCTTGATTAGTTGTCGAGCTAAGCACGAGCTAAACAAAAATTATATATTAAGATTGGTGTAAGGAAGGGATGTTTAGGAAGGGATCAAACATGCCAACCGACATAATAGATGTCAACGGATCCCGCAAGTGTCTAAGAGTTGTAATAGAGATTACAATCGGTAAAATGGTTGCCGGCCTAAATAGCTTCGCCACGTGATCCGCGGTAAACCCGTCACGGTGCGAGGTGAAATGAGGTTCTTAGCCCTTGTTATAAATAGTTGTTTTTGTCTAAAACTATGGGGTACTTATTTTTTAACAAGGTTTATCTAAACTAACCAAAACTCGTATTATTGTTATTTATAGATGTCAAATCATAACAATACCACGTCAAACATCTCACTTCGTGTGTTCCCAGAAAGGGAGAAACTCACGGGGGTGAACTTTATTGCATGGCTTAGGCAATTGAGGATTGTCCTTCGCCATGAGTCAAAGTTGCACGTCCTTGAGGAACCCCTTCCGGAGCCACCTGCTACCAACGCGACTTGGGCCGTCCGATACAGGTATGAAAAACGTGTTGAGGATACGCACGATGTTGCCTGCCTCATGTTGTCAACTATGAGCTCGGAGTTGCGAAAGCAGCTCGAGCACATGAGTGTGTACGATATGTTAAACAAGCTCAAGGACATGTTCCGACAGCAAGTTAGGCAGGAACACTATGAGTGTGTTAAAAGCCTAGTCGGTTGTAGGCTACATGAAGGCGGGAATGTTGGTCTTCACGTCCTTAAGATGAAGGCGAACGTGGACCAAATGGAGAGGTTAGGATCTCCTATTGGTAGAGAGCTCGCTGTGGATATTGTACTCCAGTCTCTGCCCGCATCATATGAACAGTTTGTCACAAACTATCATATGCAAGGATTGGAGAAGTCCTTAAGCGAATTGCATGACATGTTAAAGTCTGCGGAATCTGACATGGCCAAGCATAATTCCACCTCAACCACTCCCGCATTGGGCTTAAAGAAACAAAAGAAAAGGAAGAAGAAACCGACCCTAAGAGGAAAGGTTGGAGTTTCCAATCCTATCCTTAATATTGAGTCGAAGGACATAGAGAATGTGCCTCAAGAAGAGACTCAAGAAAAGGTGGTTTGCTACTTCTGTGGAAGATTTGGAAATTGGGGCCGTCACGCCTGCCCTACGTGCCGAGAGGATATAAAACTTCTCAGAAAAGAGAGAGTTAACTTTCCATCTTCAGGTATGTTCATGATTCATTGCTATTCTTCTATAAGTTGGGTTGTTGACCCGAGCGGATTGACTCACGTTTGTCATAAATTTGTTTGTTACAAAGTGTAGGTCCTTTGTTGAAAGAAAAGCATGAAGAACCGGATCTCGAACGAGGAAACCATGGTGATTGTCCTCCAATAGAAGATAAGGAGACTTGATCTCGCTTTTGTCACCGGTTTATTTATTACTTTATTGCCCTGCGTGGCAAGTAACATCTCTTTGTATGCTCGCTTTAATTACGGTGAACAAAAATTTTGAAGTTTTAAGAATTGATGTTGAACCTTTTTAAACGTTATTTATTCAAGGTTTTATGTCATAGCTCATGTGTTTTTTGCCCTGCGTGGCGTACAACTTTACATGTGGTGACGATGAGTTATTCTTAAAATACGAAATTTATTATGAAAATCTATTGTGAGATATTTTTGTTCAAAATTTCCCATGTCATGGCATACACAAGGATTTGTTACAAGTAATAGAATATTCATAAATAATTGATTCTGAATCCAAAATAGTTTGGATGAGTTATCTTTGTGTGATAATCAACTTAATCACATAAACAAGAAATATATCGCTTAGATCCATGTGGTTAGGATCTTGGAATAGTTTAGTCTCGGGCTAAACGCTTTGATGTCTAAGATGATTATGAGATCTTTCGCCGGAGTTTGTGAGAGGATTATAAGCTTGTTGGATATTGATCATATTTTGTGGATAATCCGTTCAAGCATACCACAAAGAATAACAAAAGGGAAACCTCTTCATCACTACCTTCAACAGCCGCCCTGGTATCCAAATGTTGTATTTCCGGTGAGATCTCCGATGAGATTTTCCGGTGAGTTCTCCGATGAGATTTCCGGTAGATGATGAAAAACTTTGGTTCTTAACCAAAGCTCTGATACCAAATGTTGGTATAAAGACGAAAATCACAACAAAAGATCCAAGATTTCTTGCTTTATTTTGTGTTTTTTCATGTACAAATCCCTATCTGCTATTACATATATAGGGTAAAGTATGGCGGTTCTCCGTCAAGTAACGGCGGTGGACGGCAACCGGCGGCGGCGGTTACCTCCGGTGATGGGATGTATAGTATATATAGGAGTGTACGTTCGGATGGATCGATCTAATCCGATCCGATTGAGTAAATCCAATTGGATTTCGGTTTTTAAAAGTGAGATCCGATCCATTTAAACAATCTTAAGATCCGATATAAACCATCATAATTACAATTCGGTTGGATCTGTTTTTAAAATTCGGTTTTCCTTCTCACATAAATACATTCTTAAAGAGTCGTGATATTTCAAAAACTAGATTCGATACCTATACTATTAAGATTAAAATATAGTTGTCCAAGTTACAATAACTAGTGCAACTAGTGGTTTTATAAATATATAATTAAAAATAATAAGTTGTAAATAAACATAGACATGACATATATAGAATACTTTATTTCACTAGTGTTATGTGTGTGTGTATATATATATATATATATATATATATATATATTCTTATTCGGTTTATTTAGTTTATTCGGTTTAAATTATAGTATCCAAAACCAAACCAGAATCCATAGTAATTATTCGGTTTTGATTCAATCCGATCCAAAAATCCGAATAATCTGAACCAAATAATCCAATCCAAAATTTTCGGTTCGGTTATTCGGTTTTATCCGATCAGTGAACACCCCTATGTATATATACACCTATTCTTTCTACTAATAATACAATATATAACTTATACTAGTGTTTTGTAAATTAAAGTAACAATTAGTTGCAGACTATGCAGATAACCTAATTTTTTACAGTAATTCCCAGAATTCATCATATTTGTAGCTGAAAGGTGAAACTTGTACAGTTTCTGACAGAGTTTCAATGCAAATGAACTTGTTTCTAATAGCCACGATTCTTATACAATTACAATCGGATCAAAGTTGTTGATACTATAAAACAAACAATTTCCAGTAGCACTAGGGATTAACATAAGAAACAGCAAGTGATTTCACAACAAGAAAAGAGTTAAATTCCAATTGACCTATCTGAAAAACAAAGGGAATGTTAGAACAACTTACATTGCTTCCTTTCCAGACCTCATACTGTCTTTTTGGTTTCTTCTTCTTCTTCTTCTCTTCTGCCATCAAATACTCAGACTTAGAATATCGATTAGAGTTTTAATAAGTCTTTGATTCTTGTTCTAGCTAACTCAAAACCCATGTGAAAAACATCGAATCCTTTCAAAGGTGTCGTTCGATATATGAAAGAATTCAAGAAAACGAATATAATTGTGTTGTTCTGAATCAGAGAGGGTTATAGGATGACGAAAAGAGTCGATGGGAAGAAAATGAAATCAAAAAAGAACAATGATTTGAATCGGACGGATTTACCCACAAAATGTTGGTATACATTTGATTAATCAGATATAGCTACACCTTAACTGTCGTCTTGCTTTGCTCAATCCGGCCAACAAATGCTGCTGGTACGGCGAATGTTCCAATTTTAGCAACGTCATTTCTGCAGGTAACTTACGTTATATTAATTTCCCTCAACAAACCCTCGTGACACTTATTATTATTGTTTAATTTAATGCACAGTTAATTCGTTCATTCAACTTTGCATCACGAGGTACGGCAGAAATTATGAGTACGGGCTCTTACATTTCATATACTTACAATCGTAATTGCAGATTTGCAGTTATAGTCCCAAGTAGCGATGTTCATGGATTGTTAACCGAGTATACAGTTAATCGAAGTATCGGTTTGTTACTTTCGTGAAACTAAACTTAAATCGAAAATACCGGTTAACCAATAATCGGTTAACCGGTTTTTCAGTTCGGGTTTATCGGTTAACTAATTAACCATTTTTAACTACTAAATATATTTCTATATGTTTCAAATTTAATATTCATATCTCAACCCGAACAAGGCTTAAATGAGAAATTTATAAAAATTATGAACTGTGTTATATATGTACCAACTAATTATGACATAAGAAAATATTTGGAATAAGAAGGTTACTAAGTTAAAGTGAAACTAAGTAAATTAATAGTAAATAATAAGATTTATAAATATAGTTGACTCGTAAACTTAAATAATATATCTAATAATATCTATATTGAAAAGTAAAATATAGATATTGACTTTGGGTAAAAATTTACTATGAGTAGATAGTTATCATATGCAAATATTGATTAATTTGTTAGTATTGATAAATGTAAAGAATAAAGTTTGAACTTTTAAGTTTTCGGTTAACCGTTCGTCTCTAAGATCATGAACCGTAAACGAACTGAATAATTAAAAAAAAATTGGTTCGGTTAACCAAACCGAAAAAATTAAAATATTTGGTTTGGTTAATCTAGATTTCAATACGGTTTTCAGGTTCGTATATTTTAAAAACTCCTAGTCACAAGTCATTTAAACGAAGGATTCTGTAGAATCTGAATATACGTACCATCAAATTATTACCTTGGAATTATATATTTAACTACTAGCAAATGTTAAGTTGTTATTTCCAAGGTCATTTCAATAGTTATCTATCACTTGCACGCAAGTTTGGCTCTCATTTTTCTCTACACTTGTCTTCAAACTAATTACATAAGCCTTCTCGATATCTTTTCAATACATACTCGCCGACATGCCTTCCACCATCATCGAATGTCGTCATCCTTTAAACTTACATCCTTTTGCATTCCTACTATGGTTTCGTCATATTGTCATCGCATCTGCCATTATCAAACCCTTTTATGTTGTTGTTGCTAGTCTTGAAAAAAAGTCACACTATCTTCTTCATATCTTCTTTGTTTTCGGTCCAAAGCTTGATTTCAACTCTATGTGCTTGATTTTGATGTGTTAAGCTTTAAGAATTCCGATTTTGGGTGTTTCATGACATACATGGACTCTAGGTCATCAATTTTCGATGTTTGATTTTCAGTTAAGGTTTTGCAAGAAATTTTAACACGTGTGTGTGATATAAAATTTTACATGTGTGTTGATTTGGCCAATTCAACCCTATGTTAGCTACATTGATTAGAAGATTGTTTTTTATTTCTTTTTTATCTTTATTATAGATATGTATATTATGGACTGAGGGTAGGACAACATAACTCAATTGTATAGATATTCTCATTAGGGTTTCTTTGTTTCATTTGTACGTTATAAATAGTTACGAATGTAATATAAAAATACTTACGATGTTTTCATTAAATAACGTGGTATTAGAGCCTTAAGGTTTAGTGTGAGCATTCTACCTTCTACCGTTCTCATTGAGGGGAGTATTAAAGATATGTATAAAATGGTTTAGTATAATATAACCTAGGCCGATTATATAGAAGTGTCATGACTCGTTAGAGCTTCCTTTGTATAGATTACTAAATTGTGATTTTCTTGGAATAGATTACTAAACCAAAAACTTATAACTAGTACGGGACTGGATCAGTTTAGAATATTTTTTAGTTATATTATAACTAATTCGGTCAATATGCTCACTTAAAAGCATTGAGATACCTGTTGAATTTTGTTTTAGTTATATTATAGTTATTTAAAATATCTTTTACTTATCTATGTGATTTTTACTTATTTAATCTAATCTCTAGTCTATGCTAGCATCGTACTCGTGCAATTCTACAGTGGTTAATAGTTTTTGTTTTGCAACATGTTGCTTACTTTCAAGAATGTAATGATATGTTATTTGCACTATTTAATATAACGAAAAAGTTTTCATCCGCAAAATCACACGCTTTTTTTCAATTTTTTATTTTAGTTGCATAAACTATTTTATTAATTTTAAAATAAATTTAAAAGACAATAAAATAAGAAAAAAGATTTATATTTATAAAATAAGGATAGAGAAGTTAATAAAATTTTGTAAAGATATGAGTGGATAATTGTATTTGTGTAAAAATATATTTAAATGAATAAAAAGTTAAAGTAAATTATGAGAGAGAGTGAAATGGTTAAATTGAATGGATGAAATTAATTTTAATAAAATGAAAGGTCAATATATTGTTTTTATTGAATTTTAAGAACTCTTAAAATTAAAAAGAAAAGAGAATGTTAAATGCTTTATACAATAGTATAGATTAGTAATCAATTTATTATTTTGGTTTATAACAGTGAAACACGAATTTTTTGAATTTGGTTAAATAAGCGATCATGAACTTAATTAATGCTTATAGCATCCCGGCCAGTATATATATTATATATACATATATAAATAAGATTAATGTAGAACCACCCCTTAACCATAGAATCTAAAAACCTTATCATGGCCGTTAGATCGTAGTATTGTGTGGCTGAGATTAAATGAAAAACATATATATTGATAAAGGCTATTCCACGGCGCTGTTTAATGTATTAAAGGGTATATTGGGAATCAAAATATTATCTCTGTCAAACTTACTGCACTTTCCATAGTCATTTTAAAAATCTAAGATTTCAAGTATTCCTCTCTCTACTTTTCTCTCTCTTAACCGACTTTCGGCGATCTCCTCCCTCGACTAACCCACAATGAGTGTGCCGCCGATGACCTGCATCTCTCTCTGTTTTTGGAGAGTAGTTACCTGTACCTCCGACTGATTGTCACCGTTCGATTATCATGTGGAGCCACCACCATCTTTTGCTTTCTCCGGCCACCATACGCGTGAAAATGCCCCGTTGAAGTTGATTATAAGGTTTTGCTTCTTTCAACTTCCCCGTTTAGATATATTAGGTAACAAGCTTAGCTCCAATTATTAAGGTTTTGCTTCTTTAATGGTAAAAGCAAAGTACTTTTATTTTTTTATTTGATAATCAAATTTGGGGATGTCGTTTCTTTTTATGTGGATAGTGGATCTAAAAGTCAAGTTTGGTTGAGATTCACGTGTTGTTGCATTTTGGTGTTTTATTTGAAAATGTAAATTTTCCTATGAAAACGCATAGGTCTTTTGTGTTATTTAAGTTGTATAATTTTTTTCTAAAACTTTATTCATTTAGGAAATGACTGTTTTTGGTTTGAAATGCATCTGGTTCTTTTATCTTTCATATCATTTTTTATTTACGCATTTTGATGTTGCAAAATGTGGATTTTGAGTTTTCTTGGCCTCGATTTTGCATGTTAAGTGTAACGATCCGAATATTGTAATAATATTTATCGAGAAATAAAATATTATTTTCGAAAGTTCAACTTGTTAATAATAATAAAGGAATATTGTTATTTAAAAAGAAAAGAAAGGAAAAGCAATAGAAAAGAAGCGGAAAATAAAATAAAAAGAAAAATGAAAATTTTTTAAAAAAATGAGGTCGCGACGTGTTAGGGGTCGCGACGCGACGTGTCTGGGCGGTAAGACACGTGTCAAGGTGGCGTGTGTTAGACCGGTAGCGTGTGTCAGTACCGTCGCGACGTGACGCGTCCATATGTCGCGACGCGATGCGTCGGCCAGATTGAGGGTCTATAAATACAAGCTCATTTCAGCCGAATTTCACACACACTTCCACCATTTCGTTACTTTGCCCATTTTTCGAGAGAAACCAAGTTTAGTGAGCGTTTAAGGGTGTCGGGTTTCGTTGGAACTCGTATTCAAGGTGCGAGAAAAACGGAGATAGCGTTTCGGGCGTAGTTTCGACCGTGGTTTCGCTTTGGTGACACCGAGAGGTATATTCTTATAAACTTAAGCTAATATTTCGGTTGTATGGCTTGATATGCTGCATGCATATCGTTCTACCATGTTTTAACGGATTATCTACGTTCGCGACGCGTATATCTTTGATCGAAAGTATTATTTTACATATCTAGGTTATTCGAGACGGTTGAGGTCGATTTCTTGACGATCCGAGAGTATAGTTCGCCGAATCTAGATTGTGGGTTTATTTCTGGACTGAGGTGAGTTCAGTAGACTTTTACAAAACCGAGTACATAGACAAAACCTTATTTTCGAAATAAAGATGATTATTCATATATCTATATATTGATTGATGATACATGTTATGTGTTCTAAGTTAAATACTCGTTGCATGCATGATCAAACACGAAATACGCATGTTACGATTATTCACGTTTTTACTGCGATTTACATATGACTGCTTACGAGTTATTGCATGCATGTGTTTTAATGGCGGGGGTAGTATACGATATTACCATGTTGCGGATTTGCGGGCCTAATTGGCATGATTGACCTTCAAGGATTAAAGTGCTAGCCAACAAGAGTCATTTGGTCTTTCTAGAAGACTATTTTGACACGTGGTATGCGTACACTTCGGTGTTCAAGTATTGGAGTGATGTAGGCCAAGGAGGGTAGATGATACATCACGTGAGTGTGAGGAGAAGCTGAAATACGATCGGCTTCGTTTGGACTCGTATTAGAACGATAACGCAGTACTTGTACTCGCACCGTCGGAGTAGCGAAAGCGGAGTCTCGGGATTTATGTTCGCGCCCAGCTCGAAAACATAGGTTGGCCGGGCATGCAAGTAGTGAACCTTGGGTTTTCTAGTGTGGACTTAGACTCTACAATAAGATCACCCTATTGACATGATTTATGCGATTATGATGCGATATGATCTATGAAATATTATGCGGTATGAATATGATTATGTGCGATTGACTTCATGAAATAATTTGTGAATATTTGACCCATTTGATGCTATGTGATCTGCGGGTTCTCGGTACGGGTCAAATACGTGAAGGGTGGGATATGGTATTTATTTACATGTCATATTTCTACTTACGAACCTATTTTATGGCCTTTTGATTTACTACTCCTATTGACTCGCTTAGCGTAAGCTGACACTTGTTTCTTTCGAAATGTGTCTTGTACTCGCGCAGGTGGCTTAGAGGTTGTGGTTCTGCGAGGAGGGTAGTATTAGTTCTGGTTTATATTTTGGTATCAACAACCAATCCAGTTATGTAATAAATTCATAACATTGAACTTGTACTGACTTTTGAATGACTGCGGTCGTAACCCCGTGGTTTATATTATGAAGTATTCTGTAATCGCCTCTATGGCGAAAACAACTATTTCCATTTATGACTTTTAAGACTTCTGCTGCATGTTTTTGCTATTAATTAAAGGTTTTTATAAATGGTGAAATTTTGAAAAAAAATCATGGGCATTACATTAAGGATTTGTTAAGCATATGTTGTTGCTTTCATTTTTGATATGTAATTTTAAACATACATATGTTATTGGTTTTATAAATGCAATCGTGGACAATATCTTTTTGATGTGAAAATGTTTGTACCTTGTGTTCAACAATATACTTTTGAGATGAATCTGCATTTTCGTAAACACATGCATTTTTTAAAAAAAATATTAGAAATATATCACTCTTATTACTGCCAAAGGTAACCTAAGGATTTTACGTCTCTTTTGGGATCACAGTTGACTACCTAAGTCATCCCAGAGGTTTTACATCTTTTCTATGTTCGAGTTGTGTTTTCACTCCATTTACACAAACCTTCACTTCACAACATCAATTCACATAAGTTACACATTCAGATCATAAAACAAGTACATTCACACTAATATATTGAGCAAGTTAGTGTAACTCACCTGCCAGTAGTACAATTAACAGTAATAAGAATATCCGCAAGCCACGAAATTATCAGCACCCACATAAAAATAAGGTTTTCCAACATATCAGTTATCTACTAAGACTGTGAACCCCGTTTACACCCCTATTCTTTAGATTATCTAATTATCTACTATTCTTACTTAACCTTTCGATTTACAACCTCTAGTTTTTGATTCCGAGGATTCATACAAAGTTTACAATTCTGTTTCAAATTTGAGGTTTACGATTGGGTTATGACCCCCACTTTTCGATTGTGCCAATTCAAGATTAGGTTTTCGATTTCTATATTACTTCACCATCTTATTAATTGGAGTTTTGTGATTCTGATCTATTATTTCATTTCCCGATTACAACTTACGATTCTAATTTAAGCATAGTTTTCGATTTCATATTCAACTCAATTTACAATTCCTTGTCCTTGTGAGGTTTTCGAACCTTTAGTACAATTTATGATTCACTCTTCACAATTTCCAATTGAAGGTTTTACAACCCTTGTTTTCGATTCTGAGTTGTGATTCACGATTGAGAAATCTCACGAAAAGACTCGACTCAGTTTATAATGAATGTCTGCTTACAAATCATTTTCGATTACACTAAAGTTTAGTTTTCGATTGCTTCCCTACTACTTTTGATTACTTGTACTTATATTCCTGATTTAGGATTTAGTTCTCTAGCACACCTATGGTTTCGATTCACCAAGAGCATTAACGATTCTAAAGCCCAATCGATCCTGATTACATCACATCTCGCTCTAATGTTATTCAAATTACAAAGTTCGAGTTTCTATAGATCCCTAGCATCGAATAGATAAACCCTACAAATTTAATTGGAAATTAACAACTTTTGATGAATCAAAGGACCCCATTTTACTCTTAGTTCTTACCATCAATGAACACCCCCAAACAGTCCCAAACCTTGGACAAATCTTCACCATATTACAATAAAATCACATCTAAGGATTCACATAAGGTTGTAGATCATTACCTAATCGATTTCCAACAGGAACTAATGGATTTGGTTCGAAATTGATGCATTTCTCCCTTCTTTTGCTCATGGCTTACACACACCACACACATAGTGAATTCTTCTATCAAACAACGGGTAACACAAAGGTTGTGAGCTTTGTTCCCTAATTTTGATTTATATACCTTTCCATCTTTCTTGAGTCACACTATTAGTCCCTCTATTTCAATTAACATAAATTCTTTTACCTTAAAATTTACAGCTTAAATGCTCAAATTACAAAATGACTCAACTCTTTCTTTATTATTAAATAATATTGCATTCCCAATTTCAGGCATTACACGAGTTCCCATACCTCATTTATTAATAATAGACATTTCTAAATTTGAGTGTGAGTGTGTATTGTGCGTCTGTGACTCTGTGAGTGTGAAAACATGAAGCAGGTGTCGGTTTGAGCACCAAATCAAGTGGTTTCTATTAGGTATTCTTCATGTATGATTTCATATTGCCTTATGATCATTTATACACCGTTTTCATGTGATTTAATCAAGAAATTTAAGGTTTCTAATATGATTCTAGAGGCGTGTGTATGAAAATCGAGTTAGTTTTTCGATTTTAATCATTAAGGACTTGGTGGAAACCAAATTAAATTGGTGGGCCTAACCTAATTCATCCATAGAAATAAGAAATAATCGAAATGGGTGAGTTTGATGGACTTCGATCGAGTTTATGGGGTTGTTCTTGGTGGCGAACGAACCGAGAGTTTAGGTGAACTTTAATCCGTTTAAAACTTCATTTTTAAGACAGAAATCATTGATAAGGTTGGGTTGGGATGTGGTTATAAAATGGTAAAAACAAGAATCTTGAAATCTGGTTAAGGGTTTAGGGAGTTTGATTTCTTGTTAGGTTCGGCTGTGGGGAGAAATGAGAACAACGAATGTTCTTGGTACAATCGGAAACCCAGACCCAAAACACGTTCGGAAATATGTTATGTGACTATAATGGAAAACCCATATGTGATTGATAGTAATCGAAAAGTTTGAAAACCATGTAAACAATCGCAAATTGGCAGGGGGCCTTGATCGAAAACTATTTTCAAATAATCAATAGGAAACTATGTTATATAGCACAATTGAAATGTTAGTACAAGATAAACCCAATCGAAAACTGTAAGTGTAGACTAAATCATAAATTGTATATGGTAATGAATCGTAAAGTGTGGTCGGAGGTGAGAATCAAAAACTCACTTTGGGGTTACTAATCGAAAACCAAGGTTGAGTTCCCATTTGGGAATTCCCTAATCCGTCGTCATTTAAATTAAGACCACAGCGAAGTACTGCCAAATTGAAACTCGAATAGGAAAGCTTACACATTGTATGAATCGTATTCACAAAAATAAAGTTGAATCGCAAAATTGAATTGGGAAATTATTGTAAATTGTGTTAAGAGTGCATCACAGAATACCCTAGTAGCATGAATCACGAAGTGGTTTTAAATGTGTGAATCGCAAAGTTAGGATAGCACTAAAATCACCAAGTGTGGTCTATGCTTAGAAGTTTGAGGGTTAGCCAAGTGTTGAGTACAGATAGGTTTGTGACCCTAGTAAGTGACTGATATTCTGGAAACCTTATATTTAGGTGATTACCGGTAGACGCATACTTCTGGATATTTACTGGATTGTCGCCGCTTTACTGAATGTGCAATAAGGTGAGTATTCTTACTTACACCATATACTAGTGATGATCGTGTATGTAATGAGTAAGTATGACTCATGTATGTGATGATAGATATGTGTATGAATTGATGAGACTGATTGCTACATCATTAGGAATGCTAGGACCGTCTACTACGACAACTGTTCGCAATGGATAAGTACAACACGACTGACTACTTCAATATTTGGTATGTTATATGTGTATATGAAATATTTATGTGATAATGATGCATATGTGACCAATGTAAACACACCTAGGGTGGTGTGTAAATAGTATGCTCATTAAATGTTAGGCGTGCTGTTGTTATTCTTAATCTTTTCAGGAACAGTCCGTAGCAAGGCTTAAGCATAATGAAGACAACTCATAATGAAAAGACTTTTGTTATGGCAGTTTTGATGTTTATAATACATGAAGTGTTTTACCATACACATTACTTTAAGTGTCGGATTAATGAGAATTTATATTTGGATTTATTGACTTATTGATGGATTAGTTATATGATTGGAATTGATATGATTTATTGTATACACCGTCTTTATGTTAAAAAAATGGGGCGTTACAATAAAATCAAGAACATAGAATATATGCTTGTAACATTATTTGTCTTATGAGTGTAGAAACACCTATCATAAATACATCTATTTGCACACGTCATTTTCAATCATCTTGTTTGAGTTCTTGCTTTTTTACACCTTTTGTATTAACTTCTTATTTTTTGATATACGAGTTAGTTGCACCATTTTTAAAGGTAGCTAAATTATACACATTGGTTTTTAATTGTATATAATAAGTTATAAAAGTTAGAATTAATTGGTCAAAGAGTCATTTAACTCAGTCATTTCTGCTGATTTAGTCATTTAACTTCAAAAGTGATGAAAATTGTCTCTTATAAACCATTTTGTGACATGTTTCATCCTTTTTAACAAAATCTGTTTGTCCTCGCCATTAAGACAAAGTAAAATAACAATCTCATCCTTTTTATTAATTATTTTAACTTTAAATCATTTTAAAATTAATTCTTTTTAAATATTCTAAATAAATTGTCTTCTTCTTCAACTAATCTAATAAACCCGCTTCTCTCTCCTGTCCCTCACTCTACCGCTCTTCTCCCTCTGTCTCACTACCATTGACTCTTACGTTGTATTCTCGAGTTGATTTTTAGAAGGAAGGGAAGGGAAGAACTATTTAGTTAAAACTTTATCAAAACTTTATCCTCCTAAACATGAAATGTCCCCCCCCCCCCTATTTCATTCTTTATCCTTCCAACTTAATAACTTGATCATTTCTTTATATCCCGTTCATTCCCCTCACCTTCGTTCCCTTCCGTTAAGTCACACCACCACCACTATTTCGGCTTGTTCTCGAGTTATTTTTTAGAAGGAAAGGGAGGGGAAAGGAAAGAAAAAATTAGTGAGGAGTGTTCTTAAATTCTTTTAAGGATGAAAAGGAAGGGGAAAGGAGGGGCAATTTTAGCATTTATATACTCTAAAACATTCCTCCCACTTTTGGAACTGTGGGGAGTGGGAGTTTTCCATCCCTCCCCTCCCCGCCGTTTATCCGGTGATGTTGATGGTGGTTTTTCCGGCAACAACAGATGTCGTCGGAGGTGTGAGGGAATACAGGCGCCACCATCTCTCTTCTCTCTATCTAACAACCATCTCTCTCTCTGCTCCTAAACGTTACCACCGCCAACATTAGTAGTTGAATGTTGCCGCCATGGTTATAGCAACCACCACCATTGACCGCTCCCTCTCTCCTCCTCGATTTCTTTTTTTTTTCGTTTCCCAAAGTTTTAAGATCGATTTAGGGATATGGTTTTGATTTCAGTTGGTGGTAAACGATGGTGGTTGTTGGTGTGTTTCTAAAAATCAAACTTGAGAACACAACGTATAGTTAATTTAAGTTGAGGATATATAAAGTTGCTCACCTTTTGTTCGTCTGGATATTCATTGACGCCCCTCAGTCTGATTTGGCTGGAAAAGTCTATGAAAGTATGAAACGACTTTGCGACGAACGAGCTCTGTGAGACGACGCTGGCGCGGAAGCGACGGTGATACGGGTCCTTACTAACCGAAGCAACAACACTAGAAGTATTAAGACTAAGTCATCATAATTTCATAACCATTGAGAGTGCTTAACCAAGACCACGTTATTTACCATATCTTTGGCCTTCCATGCATGCATTACTTTTGTTTTCCTTTTAATTAGGATAGTGGTTTCATTTTAATTAGACTAGTGGGTCACGTAGATAGGAAGTTATTTGATTTAGTATTACATTTTGTTTTCTATAAATATGTACTTGAGTTTGGTAATAAAAGGAGGTCGTGAAAATTGCTTCAAATTTCTTGTTTTTTTATTCTTAATTTTTTAGCCAACTCGAATCGGCTTCCTATGAGACGGACGAGGGTCAAACGTCCGTCGATTGCTTAAGGTCTTAAAATTGTCCGTACACTCAGTTTTCTGAACCGTTAAAATTTAGTAGGTACTGCCATTGCCGGTGCTGAAATGATATCCCGCCAGCAATGGAGGTATAATTGTATAAATCAACCATAATCCTTTGCCGTCTGATAAAATTGTAATTCCGTTCTTTTTAATAAAAAATATGCTGTGCGTTTCACATTACACACGAAAATTTAGCACGAAATACATGGGATTTGGCAACCCTCCGACTCTACGGCTCAGAAAATTTAGGGACAGAAGCCATTTTTCTTGGGTTTGAGTAATTGTAATTAGAAGAATGTTGATCGCACATAGCCTGGAGATACAGAAACAGATAGATGATATATACAAAAAAAATCGAGATATAGAGAGAGAAAGAGAGAGGAGGGGAGAGAAAGAGAGAGGGAAAGAGGGAGAGGGTTTGTTCATCCATAAACAACACATAAACTCCCCCTATCGATCTCCCTTTCTTCTTTAAACAACAAATTTCCTTCATCCGGATTGAAGTTTGAGTTTCAATCTGAACCTGAATGGGTTGATAATCATTTTCAACAATTTCAATTCTAGCGATGAGGGAATTCCATAACCAGAACTCCCTTTCTCCTCGTAAGACTAAGAGGCTTTATCAAGTTTGGAAAGGTCGTAATGTGAGTTCTTTCTCCTATTTTATCATTCTGCGATCGCAAAGTTATATTGTTTAGTTAATCCCTGATTGATATGCTGATGATCACATTTCATTTGCTTCGTATGAGAATTACGTATTCCTGCCTCCCTGATACATATTAGTCTTCGAAAAGAGTAGAAGTTTGACTTCTTAAAACTCAAAGTATACATGAATATTGGGAAAATATAGCTATCAAACATAAACAATACAGAATGCTTATATGGGTATTTCTGCAATGTCGAGTTTATCTCATAATTATAATACTTTCATTCCTTTGCGTCTGAGACAAGAATGTATCTTGAGGAACATACAAATGTTATGTCATCAATCCAAAATTGATTTTATAGTTATTGTGTTTCCATCTCTTTTGTGTTGGAATTCTAGGCTTACTACAGTTCTCTAAGAAAGCCAACAGTTGACTTTTGTGAGCAAAGTAAACAAATGCTTCCGTGGAACATATTCTTACAGTTTTTATTCGATAAATACCCCATAGATTACAGAGTATGATGCATATAATTTTACAATTCCTTAAGAAAGTCAACATTTAACTTTTGTGAGTCAAAGTGTATGTAAATGTATCTTGAGGAACATATTGATGCATAATCTACTTGATCATAAAGTTGTTTTGATTGTTATGTTTTGGTTTGCAGAAATTTTATTGTGGAGGTAGATTGATTTTTGGCCCGGATGCTGGCTCAATACTTTTATCTACATTCCTTATTGGAGCCCCTGCCATAACCTTCTGCATTAAGGCTATACTCAATATTAAAAAAGATGGAAGCGCTTTTGAGTACGGGGTACTAGCTTTAGAAGTAGTCCTTACACTTTTGGTATGTTAACCATAGTTTCTTGCAGACATTTCTATCCATTTTTATAAATAATTTGGTGTTACAAGCATAATCTTAAATAGAATCTAGGAGACCTTAGACATAAAAATACACTTTG
Organism: Dittrichia graveolens; assembly: GCA_038502395.1. Taxonomy (NCBI): domain Eukaryota; kingdom Viridiplantae; phylum Streptophyta; class Magnoliopsida; order Asterales; family Asteraceae; genus Dittrichia; species Dittrichia graveolens. The sequence continues at coordinate 18,317,672 of JARJIL010000005.1, forward strand.
GGCGGCATTCAAGACTTCTGATCCGTTCAGTCCGTTTGATTTATTGTTTTTTTAACCATTTTTTTTACCAGTTAGGGATAAAAGCATAACCCAAACCAACTTATTTGATAACTAAATGGGTCAAAATTACCACCTGTAATTTCTAGTAACTTATGTGCTTTGGTCTTAATATGTATAAATTGATGTCTCTTTCTATAAGCAGGTTCTAACATTTCTCTTCATGACGTCTGCAAGAAATCCTGGAATCTTTCGTAGGAACAAACGACCACCGGAATGCGAAGACTCTTTCAATTTCCGATCACAGTCATTAGATTGGATAAATGGCTCGCCCCTGAGCCTGAAGTTACCAAGAATCAAAGATATGCTTGTTAATGGCCGCACGATCAAAGTTAAATATTGCGATACTTGTATGCTCTACCGACCGCCACGTGCTTCTCATTGCTCCGTCTGTAATAACTGTGTGCAACGTTTTGATCACCACTGCCCGTGGGTAGGCCAGTGCATCGGAGTTGTAAGTCGACTCACATGAAATCATATGCTTCTTTTTTCTTTCTTTTTAAATGCTAAAAAGATATGTTACTTTATCAAATTCCAAAAAGGATATTGTCACTCATAAAAAGAACCAAAGTAGTCAAAATTCATCATTTAGGGTACTGTGACCCTATAAAAATCATTCTATAAAAACTTACAAAAGATTTTTCAGTATTTATTTAATCAAATCCTGTAACAGATAACATAACAAATTTTTTTTATGTATTTGTTTGTAACAGATAATTTTATCAAAAAAAATCAAATTTGTTAAGATCATAGTACCCTTTAAAACTTTAGTCTTTTTTTATGAGTGAGAAAATTCTTTGATACCTCTTTTCAGAATTTGATGAAACTATAACACCTTTTCTTTTACAATTTGCCCTTTTTTAATTAATATTTTAAATATAAATCAAAATAATTTTTACAATGACAATCTGATTTTTGTACAAATGGTTTATAAAGTTTTCTTCATTGAACACATCTTAGTGGTCTTTCAACCCGTTTAACATGCTCGGCTTGTTTAGTCTAGCCTTTTCAATCTGTTTTTATATTTGATCATTTCAAATTTTACCCGTTTGACTTGTTAGAGGTAAAGTATAATCTAAATTGAAACATTTTCATAAATTAGTTAAAATTGTCACTGTTAAATTATGTGATTGTCATCGGTTGTAACCATGGTTAATGGATTTGCAGCGAAACTATCGGTACTTCATCCTATTCATTACATCATCTACAGTCTTGTGCATATACGTGTTCACGTTTTCATTGATCGACATTATTCGTCAAAATGGGAGTTTGTTGAATAATTTATCAAAAGACGCGGTTTCCATTATGCTTGTGGGATACTGCTTCATATCCGTTTGGTTCGTAGGCGGGCTCAGTGTTTTCCATTTTTATCTCATTTCCACAAACCAGGTTAAATTCTTAAGCCCGTTTGATGATGATCGTGAATCGATAATCTGTCATAAAAATATCATGTTCCTTGTCATATTTTGCAGACAACTTATGAAAACTTCCGGTATCGATATGAAAAGAAAAAAAATCCATTTAATGAAGGGTTTTTTAAGAACCTTAAGGATGTATTTTGTTCTAAATTGCCACCTCCTATTGACTTTCGAGAGTGGGTGACAGTTGAAGACGATGATGCCTCAACCATTGGATCGTTCACACAAAGATTTGGAGCTTCTATACGTACCTCAAAAGGAAAGTTAGATAGGGAACCGAGCATATTCAATAAAAAGGATGATACATTGTCAAGCAATTACAAGACTTTGAGTTATTCTGCCACTGATAAAGATTTAGGCAACAATGAAGCCAAAAACGCCCCACTGTGATCCACACTTTCTAGTTCATCGTCAAGATTGTAACGAAGCAGGAATAGATCAAAATGATTTTACCTCAACAAGATTTCAATAGAGAGACAGAAAGTGTTGTTTTGAGGAATAAAAAGTTTCTTTACTATGTTTTGGCACCATATATTAGTTTGAAATATTATCTGTTATGGGTTAGGGCGGTGTTTGTTTCTCTGCTAGATGCATTATATCTCAAATCCAGAGCAATGTTGCTATGATGGTTTAAAAGGTATGCTGCTGGCTGCTGGCTGCTGCAAGTATAAGTATAATCTTGAAAGCAAATTGTTAGAATACACTAGTACAAAAAGCAAAATAAAAGGCAATGCAGGTTAATTATGGTTTGAAATGGTGATATGATGCTTCTTTTATAAGGTCTACATGACTAATTAAAAATTAAAAATAAAAAAAACCACAAAATTTGACTTGACCTATATGCTTAGTAAAACGTCTGGCCGTTAGTTAAAAGTTTATTATCTATATCTATATTAGTATTTTGTTTAATATTTTAATTATAAGTTAGCATTTTATTATATTTACATGACTACAGTTTATCCAAACCTTTCATACGAATAAATTTTCTAAAAAATCAATCCAATACGGATTAAATTCCAAACTATAAATATTTAACTTAAATTAAAACTCGGATAAAAAGAGTTTCTATTGATAACAATATTTACATACATTTAAATAAGTCATATAAATAAAATAAAATAAATTTATTATTCACTACTTTATACTAGCATATCTTAATATAGATAAAATAAAATAGCTACCTAAAATCAATGTAAGTAAGATTCGAGTAATGCTTAATGATAAGCATAGTGTGTGTTTTTTCCCTTAAGTATATAAATAAACTTTTAACTATTACTTTGTATAATTTTATCCACAATTTTTACTACTCCACAAGAGTTTATCAGATTATCAACATTTCACTATCTATACAATTCTATCATTTTACCTTCATACTCCATTAAACTTTATATAGTTTAATAAATTTTCATATCGACATAATATTAAAAAAATTAAAGAAGATATTTATAATAAATATGCAGGGTCCATATTATTAAAATTGGAAAAAGATATTGGACCCACCAATTATCTATACCACAATTCAATCACTATACAACTTCATTTTTAGGCCACGCGTAAGGCCATACCCGAAGGTCCCGGGTTCCCTTCGGGTTCCTTGGGTTCCTTCGGGAACACCCATACGCCCCCACCCATCGGGTCCGAGGCCGGGTCCGTGAAACCGATTGCACTCGATTTTTTTTTCTGTGAGTGCAACGGCTACTTTTAAAAAAATAAAATAAAAATCTCCAACGGACATATATACGTTAGACATATATATATATATATATATATATATATATTTTAATTCTCCTATAAATACCCAAACCAACCCTTTAACATTTCATTCAAACTTTTAAACTCTAAACTTCCAACTTCTCTTCCAACTTCAAACTTTCAACTCCAAACTTCCAATCTTTCATCCAAATAAACCAACATGGATCCTAGGCGCAACCATGATCAAAACCCGGATTCAACCACACCAACGTCTACCGGTTTCCCGCTCGGGTTTTCACAATACTCGGAATCACTCGGCTTCCATCGAAGTACAAAAACAACTTATATTTGAAAGAGACTTCGAGTTTTATATTTCCCACATGATCACCTTACGGGTGCTATTTTAAAGGCAACTTTAGCGAGAAAAAAAGTAATTAGTGAAAAATACGGTTGGAATTAATGTATTATTATTAGTATTAATGAAATTTTTATTTATATTATTTTGTTATTTTTTATAGAATTGTTTTAAATATTTGAATTTGTTAAATATATAAATGTGTAGTTAAATAAATTAAAAAAAGTGGAAAAAAGTTCGGGTTGAAAGAGAGAGGCTATACTAGAGTTTGTGGTTGATTTGGGTTGGGAAGGGAAAAGTAAAAAAAGTTGATGTAGCGCTGATGTGACATTGGGATTGGAAAGGAAAGGAGGAAGGCTATACTGATGGACTTATTCAACTCCTCCTATACTTCATATAATCTCTATTACACCTCATACAACCCTTATTAATCTCTTATCAAAGATGCTCTTAAATGACAAGTGAGTTGAACAGAACATTTTTGTTACGTTTTAATCACTTTGTGTTAGTTATTAGTATTTATCATGGTTCTTAACTTTAAATCTAAAGTACACAAGATTAATAATTATGTATAAACCTATATTTGATGTATTTTTTTATAAATATTTTTAATTATATTAAGTATGAATTTTTGGGGTTGGTCACCTGGTTGGTTGGTTGGTTGGTTTGGGTCTTCACAAGTTAAATTCGTTCATACTAATATCCGTTGAAGATAGAAAACGAACGAATTGCTCATCATAGAAATGAAAACGACGACTACATTTGCTTTCATGGCGATCATAATTAATGTTTAGAAGAAAGGGTAAGTGGTAACAGCAACGCTTCTTCCTGTCGATGCAGTTTCGCCATTTTTCCATTCCCCTTTTCCTCCATAATCCTTCATATCAAAATTTGTCAATATAATCACCACGATTCTCTCAAACTACATTCTATTCAGCAAATTCAAACCATTTTGGGGAAAGGGGTGAGGAATCGAGACAAATTTTCCTTCAGAAATGGCGGGAATGGGGCAGCTTATCGTAACAGATACGATCTTGTCTTTCATGTGGGTTTGGGCAAGCGCTATCAACAGGATAATTGTTCTAAATCTTCTAGGGTTCAGCCATCATGTTCACGCTTTTGAATTTTTTAAGTGTTCTCTCTCCCTTCTCAACATGTTCTTATTCGCTTATTTGGTTAAGCTCACTAATGGCGGGGCTTACAATCCCATTGTTGTTTTTACCTACGCCGTCAATGGAAATTTTGTCACCTTTCTCTTCAATGTTGGTAGGATCCCCTTTCAGGTTAGTTGCAATTTTTTAGAGGTTTCATCTTCAACATGGTTGATTTTGTGCATAATTGATGAAAATTAAATGGGAATTCTGCAATTTAGGTCAATTGACGGTATTTATTCTGTCTGTGCTTGAATTTATTTGTTCAAATATGTTCTGATGATCGTTATGCATTTTCTGGTTTGGGTTAGACATTGTGAGTTCTGTAGAGCCAATTGCTTGTATCTTTATCCAGATTTCAGCTGGGGTTGTGGTCATTAGGTTTGTTGTATGATTTGCATAGATATAGATTGGTTCCCGGCAATGATTATTATGCATTAGTGGATGTTTGGGTTAGATTATTATTTTAGGATTGAGCCTTGAGCTTATTAGCTTGTTAGTTGGTATGGTGTTTGTGTCAACTTATCGCTTACCAGTCTAAAGTTATTTACAAATATGGGTAAAATGACAAAAAAAAGGATGCTTAGATATTAATATGTTTAGATTAATAATATTATGAAGAAAATTGGATAATTAGGAGGGTAATTAAGTCGTTTTAGGTTAATAATCTCAAAATCTTTTAATAAGTGGGTGTTTGGATATGCTTATTAGGGGAGCTTATTAGCTAATTAGAGGGGCTTATTAATTTAAAGTGTTTGGATTAGCTTTTTAGCTTATTAAGGCCTTAATAAGCCATTTCAAAAGAGCTTTTCAAGCTTATAAACCTAAATTTATTTAATTTCCTTTTCCATCTCCTATTTTTCCCTCAACATTATATAATCTAAACACTTTTGTATGTAAGCATATTTTTTTGGTCATTTCCCCTCTATTTGTAAATAACTTTTAAACTAATAAGCCATAAGCTAATCCAAACACCATACCAGCTAATAAGCTTAAGCCTAAAATATTAATCTAACCCAAACACCCAAAATGGCTTACTAAAATGGCCTTATTAAAGCCTTAATAAGCTAAGACAAACACCCATTTTCTAATAAGCTCCCTAAATAAGCTAATAAGCCTATAAGCCACTTAAATAAGCTAACCCAAACACCCCCTAGTTTGATAGTAATATGATTTACAAATTGATGTGTCTATATTCTTCATTATTGAATCAGCGCTTAGCTTATGTTAATCAATTTTGATTTGCTTTCATTTGTATGATTGCAGTTATAGACTTGATTGAAAATCATTATTACATGGGTTACAGTCTAACTGGGTTCCAATATCCTGCTCAAATAGGATTGGGTATTGTTGTAGTTGTATAGCCTGCTTCTAGTGAAAATGTCAAACATCTACTGATTTAAGTGGAAAACAACAAAAGGTCATTAGGGAGTTGAGGGTATAACGGTTGATGGCTTAAAAGAGTTCCCAATACAAATTACGTATCATCTTTTAGAGGCACCCAAAAAGATAAAGAAATTATAGTTATCGCTATATTATGAATTAAGGGAGTAGAATGATATGCAACTATACGATCGATATGCAGATTCTGTAATTTGTTGCTATCCAATGTTTGTCCTCGATAGAACCATCAAATTTGTTTAGTTACTTTAAAGGGTTTACTTCTCCAAAATGTATTAAACTATACCCCAAATGTTAATGTGTGTTTTCACCTTCCAAAAATGTTATTGTGCGTATTAAACTTTCAACAAATGTGTTATTGTGTGTATTAAACTTTCTATTGTATGTACTAAACTTATACTTTTTTTGCTTTTTAATGTAACCAAAATACGTACAATAATAACAAATTGAAAGTTCAATACACATAATAACATTTTTGGAAGGTGGATACAAACATTAACATTTGGGGTATAGTTTAATACATTTTGGAGAAGTAAACCCTACTTTAAATCCTTTCTGTAACATGCAATATAACCTAACTGAATGCCAGCATATGTGACACACAAAATGCTTGACACCTTATTTGCTCATATTTTCCAAATTATCTTAACAATTGGATTAGAATTTTCTCACTTTTCATATGTTTATGTCTGTTATCAGGTGTTTGGGTCGATCATTGGGGTAAGGCTTATCCTTGACACTTTTCCTGAAATATGGCGTGGTCCAGAGCTGGTCATAAACCTTCATCAAGGTGCGCTAACAGAGGGCTTATTGACATTCACGCATGTGCTGATCACACTTGGTCTTGATAGAAACATTCGTGGCAGTTTCTTCAGGAAAACTTGGATTAGTAGCATCTTAAAACTTGCTCTTCATGTACTCGGATCAGATTTAACTGGTGGATGCATGAATCCGGCTGCTGTAAGTATCCCCATCTACACTTCATATCTACTTTCTTTTCTCCTTTTGGTAGCAAAATATGAAAAGCTAAAAATCAAGTTAGGATGACTAAACAAAAAAAACTAGAGGTAGCAAATTCAACACATTCAAATGGAAACAGCTAAATTTGGTTTGTATTTATTGATAACGGGTCACACAGGTAAATCAAAGAATAAAACTTAGCTAAGAATCAAACATGTAGCATGGTGAATTTTTTATTTAGTTACGAGAACCATATTTTCTTTTTTATTTCTGAACAACAAACCCTCCCTTTCACCTTTGTCTTAGTTGAGACTTGAACCCACAACCACCAAACCCTGTTGCTGCGAACATAAAAGTTACCCATTCTGATTCAAACCCATTTTGACCCTTAACCGAACCAAGAAAGCGACTTGATGTGTTTACCCTTGTGTGATGTTACATCAGTGCTCCTATGGGAAATGATGCTTTTTGTACAATTCATGACACAAGTGTGCAAAAAGTCATTGAAACGTTAGCTTCTGGAGTTGTCAAAGGAAATCTTTATGTGTGACATTATTTTATTGAAATCGCATATTGACAATATTTTTAAATCTAGGTTGTCGGGTGGGCGTATGCTCTTGGTATTCATAAATCGAAGGAGCATATCATTGTTTATTGGCTTGCCCCCATCGAGTCTACTCTATTTGCAGTATGGATATTTAGGTTGCTTGTACGTCGTCCAAAACCAGATAAAAAGAAGACTAACTGAAGGTGATTCTTTCGCATGTTTGCATAAACTCAAACCTTCTGCCCATATACAATGAAGAATTCACGTATAGAATCGTACATTATAGTTTTTTTGTCTTCCAATTGCGTTCCTTTCCTCCAAAAATTAGAGATACTTTGACTTATTGTAGTCAGACATATATTTTTCAGTACCCAAATGTGATGTATATTTATTATGATTAGGTGATTCATTGTACATCATCCGTCTGTATTCGTTTCTTTTCAAAGTCAGAGATACATCGACTTTTCTAGTAAAAAAAATTGTTATCTTTAGTAGTCAAATTACATGGTTTGATGAATGGCAAAAAGATGGTATTAGCTGTATGTTATCATCTAACTTAATAGTTCCCCTTTTTTGAGAACTGGTGTAATTATAAGAAGTGAGAATGCAAAATTTAGACAAACTGTTTCTTTTATTTAATTTAAGAAACTAACAATGATTTTGATAGTAACTTGGTGGAATGCGGTAGCTATAAGTTTGTCGATCATGTACATATAATGAATTGATAAGGATTAGTTACTTTCGAACGTATATAGAAAACCATCACCAATCTTTACTCTGTTTTTCTTTATTTTCGTACTGCTGTCGTTATCGTATTTTTCATCTAGTCTACCTGACCACCATGGAAATCTATATGGAGAAAAACCTATCATGTTTGATATTTTGTTGTTCAAAATCACATTTTCTAGCTAAAAATATATATTTGTGACTTTCTTTTTGGTGTCTTACAAAAAAGATGAATACTTGATGAAGTCAAGTAACATGATTCAAGTAAGTCAATCACTCAATGCCAGGTTCAAGTTGCTTGTTGTTTGAACAAGAGTTTTCACAGAGATTCATTGTTGAGTTGTGCCTAAAAGAGTGTAAATAATCAAAGAATGTACACGGAATTGAATTAGGCATCCGTGCTCCTTTTTTCGAGGAAATTTAAACTCGAAATTTTGAATAATTTGACCTCACTATTGTACAACAACCGAAAAGAGCTCGAAGGTCATCTCCTCCTGTTGTGGCATATAAATCATAATTGGTTTTTTTTTATTTACTAAATCCGTCTTATTATGTTTGCACATTTTCAACTGGACAAATCTCTTTGGATCTTTCTTTTGTTGGTCTTCTTTTTTATTTTTTTTCTTATTTTAACCATATTTTCACAATTTTGTAAGTTGAAAAATGATAGGCCAGCTTCATCATTTGACATACAATTTGTTCATCAGATTTTGTATATATCAACACGGGCTAGTGCTTTAGTTTTGACCAAAATTATGGGATTCAAAAGCAATAGGATCAAAGTATCATGAGCAGTGATGAAACAATAGCAGATGCACATTAAAGCTCGTAAGTCGTAACATACACAGCAACAACCATTTCTTCATCAATATCGGCCAGGCTTAATTTTTATTTCATTTCTACAGAAAACAACACCCGGTTGTTAGTTTTGCCATAAATTGGTTCCTTCTTGGCTGGATGAACGTGAATTCGAAACAACAGAACTGCTTTGGACTATCGAGCTTTCATCTTTGTGATTCTTGTTCGTGTATCTACACTCTGCAGCATTTCAACAGCTCTATGTGATCAGAAAACAAAGAGGCAGACGAAAAAACATGGAAGATGTATATTAATTGTATAAGAACAATGGTTCAGGTCAAATGGGTTGGCCTGAAATTGATCCATTTAACCCTGAATTATAAACATTGGAGTAAATGAACATGAAATATTAAAAATAATGAGAACCTAGGTATCTCAACTCACATTTACAGGCACAATCGAATTTATCCATCACAGCTTCTGTTGTATTTGGAAAGTGTAATACCCAGTTACTCCTTTTCCTTAACTGATTTTGTATTCTGTATAGATTCCATTGCTTCTTCAAATGATTTCTGCAGACATGAAAAAAAGATAACAGTTAATGTCAGTCAAAACAGTTTTTGCTCCACAACATAGATAGCATCGCAATTCCTTCTCAAAAAGCATATTCATTTTCTTCATCTCACATATGCATAGAAGCATAAAAGCAAACAAACTGTTTATTTCCTCTCCATGACTGTTAACAACATACCAGCTATAAGATGCATTAGCAAGATTATGAAAATCAACATGCAAATTGCTACAAGTTCCATTTTGGGATATCCGACGAGCATCCAACATAACTTCCTTTTGAAGATTTTCAAGCTAAAAGGACTTATATGGGCATGGTCATCATCAGAAGTTATTTGTGTTATTCATTTTGGTTCAGAAGATTCCCTATCTTGACATGAGTGAAGAGTATTTAGATGTTGGCAGTTGGCTAATGGTCAAATACTACTAACCAGTAACCATGTGTGTATAGTCAAACCATTGCAACTCAAGAAGCACATAGTCAGTTCTAGGAAAATACCAGTGAGCAGTCAATGACAGCAACATATGCAACACAAAGGCTACAAAATGAACAATGAACGTTTTTGTCGTATGATAACCAAATATTGACAACAAAATAGTAACAAAACATTATGTGTGAATTCTCGTAGTAGGTAAATCATAAGCAACGTGGTTGTTAATTATGAGCTGTAAGTTGAGTATGCAAAACTTTGAAACATAGTACAAGTAACATACACCTGGATTCTGCATCTTCCAGATAGCATCTCTACCGATTTCAACAACCGCTAGACCACTTAGTATAGCCCTGCAAACAGTTCCTATATCAGAATTTAGAAACAATTTTATATGCCACAGCCTCGAAGTTTACAGAAAATTGATACAGCAGTTATTAGTTAATTACATGTGAGATACACTACATATGCAACCATACTAAAGTTTGACTGAATCCTTTTTTCCCATTTTGCGCTTACAAGAATCTTTATGACTTCAAATATACATTTTAGTGGGTGTGTGAGTTTTGTTGTACCAAAAAACTAACATTCCAGATTTGATTCAGCTACCTATTTCGATTTCACCTGAATATTACTCTATTTTCAGTTCCAAATCTTGAACTCTTTTTGGTACATTTGTGTCCTTTTGCTATAAACAAGAGCTCTTTTATGTTTCATGTAGGTTTATATCTTAGAGAAACAATGTTGGAACATCAAAAGATATCTTTGTTTGATTCTTCGCTTCCTCAATACATACTCCCTCCGAACCCAAAATAAATGCCAACACTTTCCGATTTGGGTTGACCAAAAGAAATGCAGCATTTTCTCTTTTACTTATGTTCCAGTTCTAAGTTACCTAATTGCCAGTAGCAAACCAGCACAAGATATCAGTGACATTGATCTTAGTCCGCAAATTCTCTAATTTTAGTTTTATTGAGGATCGGTTTAGGTTTTGAATGTTAGTTAAAGAATCCCATAAGAATCATAACAATAGTAATATGTTATACCCAAAGAATCACATGCCCAATTGGTTACCTAAAAGCGATCATCATCAAAAGAACTATGTATCTTGATTAAAAGTCAATAAACATGAAATTACAGACGGGGAGAGGGAACAATACCCGGCAAAAGCAACATTGAGAAGGAATGCACGACTGTTTATATATCCAAGAACAATTTGAAACCTAGAAACAGAGGGCTTCCTGCTGCCATAATTATCATAACTCGATGAATGGTTCTTCCTGCTATCGTACGTGTACCCGTATCCGTACCCGTGTCCATACCCATACCCGGAACCACTACCACGACCGTGATTGCTACGAAGATTATAATCAGCACGCTTGCGATCGTCGACTAAAACCTCATAAGCCTCGGATGCCTGTTTGAAGCGAAGGGTGGCACCATCCTTGACGGACTTTGGAGACGCAGAGTGCTTATCGGGGTGAAATTTCTTTGCTATATTCCTAAATGCTTCTTTGATCTCGTCTTTGGTGGCGTTGCTACTCAATCCCAAGACCTTGTAATAATCCATCCTTGAATGAAACCGATTGAGGAGATAGAAACAAGATTGAGGTGGATTTTGACATGAAAAAGAGCATGAGAAGAATAAAGAGGAGGTTACTTGGGTGGTCGGGAACAGGATCTCGTGGCTCCGGGACAGCCATATCTAGCTTTTGATAATAACTTTTTAATTTTAGGTCAAACGGTTAAAAGATTTATAAAATGCTAAAAACATAAATAATTTGTTATCCTAACAACATCCAAGTTATTGTTTGTTTTTTCATATAGGGTGTGTTTGGCAACGGGCATACTAGGATTATAGAGATTTGGATCCTAATTTTTATAATCTTCAAGTTTCGTTCGAGTGTTAAAATCTTGAGATTATTATAAACATAAGTCCTCATAATCCTTCAAAATAAAAGTCTTTTCAAGTAGCTTATGGATTGGACTTGAGATTATCAATTAATAACCAGTTCCAACTAGTTTCACCAAACACACCCGTAAACACTTCTTTAATATAAATATTTATGGATGATCAAACGTTATCATATAGGGTGTGTTAAGCTAAACTAGGTGGGGTTGAGGTTGATTAATTAATAACCCAAGCTTAATCCATAAGCTACTTGGAAAGCTTTTTATTTTGGGGAATTATGAGGGATTATGTTTTAATAATTCCCTCAAGATTTTGACACTCGAACAAAACTAAAGGGCTGGAGATTATAAAAACTAAAATCCAAATATCCTATAATCCCTCGTTAGCCCATTGTCGAACACACCTATAAACTTGTTATATTTCCAAATATTTTATAAATTGACAAAATATCACTTATCTTGACATTGTTTGATTTCTAAGCCACTAAGTAAGCGCAGACAAGAATAATATATAAAACGTTTTATCTTTTAACAAACACCGTCTAAGTAAGTGCACTTACATTCTGTTATTTTGCTAACATATCAGGAGAAATCAATCAATCATCTCACCGCTAACAACATCTAAGGGTTGTATTCATTTTCAAGAAATCTAAACATTGTATAATTGTTTGAAATATTTGTACGAGACACAAGATTAAAGCATTATAATAGAAACTCGATATATCAATACTTGACTATTAAATAAATTCACTAGGATATAGTTTTGTTTGATAATTTCTATAGATCACATATAAAATACAAAACCATAATCTCATATATACTAGATATCAAATGAATAATTTATGAAAGTTTCTTGAAAAATGACTCAATTCTTTCTTCTTTTTTTTGTTAAACCCAATTTCACCTCGAATCTCACGTATAATTTCCCTTATCATTGTAAGAAGTTAAGAACTGTTGATGTTGTTTCTTATAGCGTAACAATAAATTATTCAATGTAATTACCGTTTTAATGGTCTCGTTTCGCGAAGTGGGCTCCATGGTAGAACTTTCATCATCAACAACCATGCGACTACATTTCCTTCTGGGTGGTCCAGGATATCTTCCACGTCCATTGCATTGTGATAACCTAACTATTTAATCAAATTTCTGAGTTCTTGAGTGCCTTCACCACCTACCTGTTCATCGAAGTTCTCAAAAGCCATGTTACTGCTGATTAAGTTTACAATGACAAATCCAATTTGAATTATATTTGCATGACATCAATAGTTCATTATAAGTTATTAAAATATAAATTAATAATTTATCAATTAGTTGATAAATCTTTAAATTAATAAAGTTTGATGACCTTATAAATATTAATTTATAGAGTTTCTATTGTATAAAAAAAATAATAACATCAACTTAAAAAAAAATTATTTATACACAGCATAAATTAGTTATACATAATAATTATGGTTTTTATTTCTTTACAAACACACTATTTTTTATTATTATTTATAAATTTAATAGTATAATAGTCTTAAAAACTATTTTTTATTTTGTATGATAAAAAATTATTACTTTATAAATTATCCGACTTAAAAAATAAGAAAAAAAAAAGAGAGAAGAAAACTAGAAAAGAGAGTCCCCCGGACTTTGACCCTGACGGGGTTGGGACTGGCTTTCGTCTCACTGTTTACTATTTCATCTAAGCACTTCCTCTTCCTTCACCACTCTATCCCTACCTACCACCCCAACCCATCCCACCAACCTCCCTCTCTCTGGTATGTTTTATCTCTCTACTTTATAAACCCTAATTTATTCCCAGATCTACATCAATATTTGTTCTTCATTTTGTTTTTTCTCTGTCTTGTTTATTCGATAAATTCGAGGTAAAGCTTAGTTTTTAAATATTATTTTAAAATCTTATGTTGTTATTAAGTGAATCATGTTGTTTGTCAGCTTGTTCAATTAGCCGATTTACGTTTGCAATCATGGTTTCGGTAAAACGGGAACCGTACAAAGATTATTGTTTTTTTTTTTTGGAATTCTGATCCGTAATGCATGAGTATGGATATGATTGATCGGTGCTACTTGAACATCATTGAACAAATTGAATGGAAGATGCAGTCCATGCTTCTTTCCAGATGTATATTATTATATCTCAATCCCTTCATATCACTTCAAATTTGAAATAATTCCCAATGTGTTTCTATTTGTTTCAAATCACAGTGGAAGAGAGCAAAATCGAAATGTAAATTGTCATGATTATGTTGTATCTACTTAAACCTTACAGATATGCTTAACAGTTCAACCATAACTATTGTTTTTGAGTCATGAATTATTGCTAGATTATGTTTTTCGTTGTCTACTGATGACATGTTTTTAATATGTTTAGAAATGGTTATGGACAACAAACAGAATATGCTGCTTGTGAAGAGACTACAATAAATATGATTCTTCTGAAACTGCTATAAATTTGGGTTTGCTATCATACCACTAAAATTCTGTTTTTTGGCATGACACCTTTCAGGTCAGGTTGGAATCGGTATATAAGAAAACCTTCTAGTTATTTACTCCTTCTGGAGCAATGGATTTCTTGGAGGCGAAGGAGATCCAGGTTGGGCTTGCTGTTGCTGTTGTTGCTGTCGTTGCAACTGCAGCTTACTTTTATTCCTCAAGAAAAACAAAAGGTTAATCATAAGACTACTCCAATAAGTTTTTCAGCAATTATCTTTTCCTTATATTTACTTAGGTCATGCAACTTTTATTTTCCTGAATTTCAATCTCCACTGGTTTCCATATAGGTCATTGGTAAAACTGAACTACTTTTTTTTTTTAATTTGTGTTATCAGTAGGATGCATAGATCCTGAAAATTTTAAGGAATTCAAGCTTGTGAAGCGCACACAACTTAGCCATAATGTGGCCAAGTTCAGATTTGAGCTACCTACACCTAGTTCAGTATTGGGCCTTCCCATTGGACAGCACATAAGTTGCAGGTATATTACTTTGGCTTCTTCTTCACAGATAAATCATAAATCTATCTATACCAATCCTGTACCCATTCTGTTGCTGAAAAAGGAGACACACTTTCACTTCTAATGTTAAACGCATTAATTTTCAAACTTAGAATTTGATGTGAATTTTAAGATCTTAGGGAAAAATATGATCCAAATATATCCATATCTAATTTTCATTCGGGTGGCATATCTGATCTCAAAAATCAAAAGTTTTAATCTTTGTTGCTCTTAGTGGAGGGTGTAATTTGGTTTGCTATCTCTTTCAACAAATTGTTCATTAAAAAACGTTGATGTGTTTGTTTACTTCAGAGGTAAGGATAGCCAAGGAGAAGAGGTTATTAAACCATACACCCCAACCACCCTGGACACTGATGTGGGATATTTTGAGTTGGTTATTAAGGTACACATCATAATTCAAATTTGTTGCCTGCGCTTTACATTTATTTAATCTATTCGTGTTTAATCTTCTAGTATAAATTGTTCCGATGCTGTTTATATATGTAGATGTACCCACAAGGTCGGATGTCCCACCACTTCCGGGAGATGCGCGAAGGTGACTATATGGCTGTAAGGGGACCTAAGGTACATGCACTATCCACTAATAATAGATTTTTTAAATCTTCTAGACAGTATGAGGTTGTTAGCAAGATTAATTATTTGTACTTCTGGACTTCTGGTATGTAATTGTTCTTGTTTGTCTATATATTTTTATT
Source organism: Dittrichia graveolens (assembly GCA_038502395.1). Lineage (NCBI taxonomy): Eukaryota > Viridiplantae > Streptophyta > Magnoliopsida > Asterales > Asteraceae > Dittrichia > Dittrichia graveolens. Next base: position 18,333,402 of record JARJIL010000005.1, read on the forward strand.
TAATGATGTCTGGTGGAGGTTTCTATCTAATGTCTACATGACAATAAGTAGTTTTACTGATTGGTGAACTTCATTTGTTAACTTGAACTATAAGATAAGCATCTATAGTTGATTTTCCTATTTCTTATCTTTATGTATTCTCTTTCTTGTCTGCATGTGTTTGTTATAACTTAGAACACATACTGGTAGTTGTTCCTTCACCAATTAGGCCACATGGTATATAGATAATTTTTATATGGGCGGTTTTAGAGAAAAAAATCTGATATTATACATAGTTTGGAGAATTACTCAATCCAAAAGGATACGTAAACAAAATCACTGGAAAATAGTTAATGAACAATTTAGTTGATTTTCTAGCAAATGAACATGTTTCTAGTTATGTACAGGATGCTCAATGCTTTTTAGGGTCTTAAAGTTCATTGATAATGTAGCCTAATGGAACTATCACTCTCCGATTAGGCATGAAGTGTAATAAAAAATGCATTGGGGTTAATGTTTTGGATACCTTTTGAAATCATTTTTGGAGGTGACCAATATGTTGTTCTGTCGTTTGCGATGTGGATATTTGAGGGTATTTTCATTTGATCTAAAGGGTATGAGACTTAATGGTGTTCCACTTACATACTGTGATTTCCAAATATAATGATCTCAACTAATATCAAACGCAAGGACAGGTTAACTTTCTTGGTAAAGCTCTCTTTCAACATTTTCAAGGCATCAATATAAATTGTTTCTATCTTGAAGAACACAATTACATAGAAAAGATGTTCCAAGAGCTTTGCTAATATGAAAATGATAATATGCTTTACCATTCTTACTTCCTAAATGGTTGTGTTTGAATTCCAGTTAAAAAAAATGATTATCGGTTTCAAGATATGTGAAAGACTATAATTTGGAAGAAAAAAAAGACAAATCGACCGATAAGGTCAATTGAAAAAAAAGAGGTAGGTTATGTTTGACAATGGTACTGTGTCTCTTATAAGTCCTCTTAGAAGCAGTTTTGTGTTGGAATTGATTGAAAATCCTTACGGATAATACTGCTAACGGAGTTCTAATTAAATTGTCCTTGTTACTTAATTAATATGAGCTCACAATTGCCTAAATACTTGTATGATTCCAGGGGCGTTTCAAGTATCAACCTGGCCAGGTGAGCGCTTTTGGAATGCTTGCTGGGGGCTCTGGGATCACTCCAATGTTTCAGGTATTTATAAAGTCTGATCTTGTTGTTTCCAAACAAGCTTGTTTTGTATTAAGGCAATATCACATTTAAAATATTTTGTTATTTCAATATAGGTTGCTAGAGCTATACTAGAGAACCCAGAGGACAAGACCCAGGTGCATCTCATTTATGCTAATGTCACATATGATGACATCCTTCTGAAGGTAAGTAATTATATTTGACTTTTATACTTTTATATGCGTCCATATATGATCAATTTGTTTATGTAATTGACTCAATGGATAATGTGCAGGACGAAATCGATGGACTTGCAACTAATTACCCTGGGCGTTTCCATGTGTACTACGTATTGAATCAGGTATTTAGATAAAACTGATTAGACTTTTGCTTTTTTATGTTAAATTTCACTGGGTGTTTTCATATATTAATATGTAGTTGTGAAGTAGTTCTAAAATTTATTGTCTACACTTTTGCAGCCACCAGAGGGATGGACTGGTGGCGTTGGTTTCGTGTCAAAAGAAATGATAGAAACTCATTGCCCTGCACCTGCATCAGATATTAAGGTATGGTTTAAACGCGTTTTATACTTTCCAAAACTTTTACTGAATCAAATCATACAAACACATTTTTACAACTTTTTTCTACTATTCTATAGAAAAGGAATATGAACTGAATATATTGTCAAATGTAGATTCTAAGATGCGGACCACCACCAATGAACAAGGCCATGGCTGGTCATCTGGACGCTTTGGGGTATTCACCCGAGATGCAATTTCAATTCTAAACATATTGAAAGGGCCTCTACATATCACTCTACTTCGGCTTTTTTCATTGGTTCAAGCGAGGAAAAGACTAAACAGTTTGACACCGCACTTTGTGCTTCGAGTCTACTCTTTAATCTTACTTGAATAAAGTTTTCCTCGTCATAATTAACCATTAAAACATGTGATTTACATCTATTTTGCTTCTTGACCACTCATTTGCAGCTCTGTAGAATACACATTTAGCTCAAGTTTATTTTGTTGCAGAGCTTGAATGTTATTTAGACAAGTTGCAAACCCTTTCGTAACTCTATTAAAGTTGGTTTATTTTACCTTCTAGAAATCAGAATATTGTAGCTAGATTCAGCTTTGTCAAATATTATTAAATGAGGTGTGATATATCCTTCTATTTTTTTTCTCCTACTAATAAGATCAACACAAGTGTCAAAATCAATGGAAGAGATGAGGAAAAAGAATTAGTGGATTCTAAGTGTTATCTTGTGGTGAGTAGGAGTATGAAGTATGAGGAAAAAGTAGAAGAATATATCATATTTCTTACTAACCTGATACAAACAGTGTTCTAAAAAGTAGGGATGTGTGTTTTGACCGAAAAATTGTATCGGTTGTCACTTCTTCCAATCAATCATTTTTGGTTTTCCGGTATTTCGGTAATGGTTCCATCGATTATCGGGTATTTTGGGCTTGGAACCGGAATTTGAATAGGTTGCATTTATAGTCGAATTAAACCATTATAACTTCTTTATTAGAAGCTGGAACGACCTGGTTTTTTCCCCCAATATGTAGTTCCATAGCTTTGGCTATATTTTAGACTCAAAAAATGCCTATATGAATCGAGTTACATGTCTCTAAACATAGACTATTGGTTATTGAAGCTGTTAGGTTGTTTCAGCTTTGTGTAGTATAACTTCTTTGTAACAAGTTGGAATGACTTGTTTTTTTCCCGGTATGTAGTTCACTATTTTGGCTATATTTTAGACCAATGAAAACGCCTTATTTGATCAAATATCCACCGACTTACAGGGTCCTAAACATAGGCTATTTAAGGTGTTCAGATTGTTTCATCTTTGTGCAGAATTCTTAGTCTACTTTAAATAGTCATAACTTTGTCGTTATAAGTCGGAATGACCTAATTTTTTTCCAGCATATAATTTACTAAATTGGCTACATTTTGACTCTGAAAATGTCTTATTTAGTTAAATATTGACCGACTTACACGGCTCTAACAGGGGCTTATTTTTTTTATTTATAAAAATTTCTTTTTAGTTATTTCCAGTTATTTCGGATCCCACACCCGAAACCAGTTCCAAATAAACAGCCACCAAATTTCAATTTTACCCGGTTTCATACTCAAAGTAACCGGTTAATAACTAAAAACGAACCAGAAGCGTACCCTTTATATCGGTTTGATTATCGGTTATAGTATAACATCAACTTCGGTTTCGATATTTTCGGTTCAAGCCGGTTTTGGAACTGAACACATCCCTAGTAAAAAGTAAAAACAATTATTGGCAGTGTTTTCGAAACCGGACCGGCCCAACCGGAAACCAAACATGCCTACGGTCTAAAACAATCCGGAAAACCGTCAATAAAAAAACCGGCCGGTTATCAAAGAACCGGCGAACCGGACCGGACAGGTGAACCGTCGAACCGGAAATTTGATTGAAATTCTACTATTTTTCTATCCTAGGACTCCTTTAAATGAAATAGAAAAGGTTTGAATGTTCGATAACAATTTTAGAGATCTTTCAATTATTACAACCTATAGCTGGTAACATATGAGTGACTACAAATAATAATTTTCATCTTTCAGGAATTATTTATGTGTTTTATGAGGGTATATTTTTAGAAATCAATATTTTTTTAAAATAATTATGACATTATCCGGTTTTTCCTTCCGGTTCAACCGGTCGGACCGGTCCAACCAATAAATCAGTAGGGTGACGGTTCAATGCCCGGTCCAGTTTTCAAAACATTGGTTATTGGAGCCAAGTATACAATATGGTTCTCTTTTTCCTTTCAAATTTTGTTATATCAACGTTACATCACGTATTCTCATCATCCATACCAAAAAATATTAGTCTTTCAAAATGTCTATTTGGATGTAAAACTATTGATGAATATATTACAACGAAATAAACCAAAATGAGAAGAAATTATGGGGAGAGGCATGCATGAAGGACGGGCAGCAAGAAAGGATGTTGCAGAGAGGTGAGGGAGCGGGGGATGGTGTTCCTTGCAACGTTGCTATGCCGCATATCTCTACAAAAGGTTGTTTTCGTCACGCAAACCCTTCTCTGGTGGTTTTTTCTTTTTACATTTTACATACATAGCATATATACAATCATCAATTCGTCACTATACCTAATTTCTATTTAAATTAGGATTTTTCAACAGAAAAGAATCATGTCGTTTTAACGTATATATATATGCCTCGTATACAAAAGTAAACCAAAATAATCGGTTTAATAGCGTAACAAAGAATCGAAATTTTTGGGATAGGATTATGCCAATTAACACGGTCAGAATTAGCTCTATGTTTCATCCAATGGCTAAGAATTTATATAAATTTGACGATGTATATATAAAAAAAATTGCTACTTCTATTAGCTAGATAGTAAGTAAATTTAACCAAAATGAAATACGACGGGTTTATAGTTTAAGTGAATAATGAATTAATAAAATATTTTGATCTATATATAGTTAATGATGATGATGATTATATTGGTGACATGTAGCGTGTTTGAAGTATGAAATACGAGGGAGGGGTACCATGCATACTTACTAATAAATTACATAGCTATAGCTTAATTAATATAGGGTAGAATCACACGTTGCATGTTGATCGATAACCAGTCAGTTTGTAGCAGCAAATCATAATATCTGAAGTATATATCTATATATATATATAGGGGAGGGTTCATTTGAGAACCGTTTTTATTGCGAGAATCGCGAAAAGCAATCTTAGCCGTTTATTTTGGATAATGGGATTCATGGATGAAGAGCATGAAGGGATTGAATATGGCAGGGTGCATGTAAGGAATTCATGGGTGGACAATCCAATAGAAGGAGGGGGGATTGGACGGCTAAGATTGGTTCTCACGGTTCTCGCAATAAAAACAGTTCTCAAATGAACTTTTCACTATATATATATATATATATATATATATATATATATATATATATATATATCACGAAATTAAAAGTATTTGTTAGGAAATACTTAAGAAATGCAATCATATAGGTTAATTTTCACATGCAGGTTTAGGTTAGGGTATCCATCAAGACGTAGTTGTGCTTCATTATTTTGGTTTCTATACTTTTTTCCACAAACAAAGTAGTTGAAGAAATGTAACGTTTTTGTCAATAAGCTATATATAAATGTTCATTTCTTCAATTCAGCATATATATATTGGCCGGGTTAATTAATAATTAAGGGAAGATTGTAACTTTTGGTCAAAAGATTGTGCTTCATATCTTTCTAAATTTAACTTTTAAAACACATGCATATATATAATTATATTTTATTTGTAATTTCGATCAGCTCAATTTAATAGATATTACCTGGTACGTAAACAACTTCCATGGTGTACGTGTAATATACGCATATTCCTAGCTTTAAGTGTTACCAAACTCTTAGACTCAAAGATTGTTGAAGATATGCCCACTGTCACAATAAAATAGTAATTATACTTAAACGCACGTGTTTATTGGGTCACACACAAAGTCCGATAATAGGTTTGGTCTAGTAAATTATTAAAAGTGTTTTAATTAATTATATGATAAATGGTGTTTTAATCAATATGGAATTACTAGAGGGTGTTTCAAGTAATTAGTCTATATTAGATGATTTAAATTAATAATTCTCAATTACTTAAGGTGTTTATCTTGTATTTGTTTAGAATTAATTTAAAGTTTAAACACTAAAGGATGAGATATCTAATCCTAGACAACCTAAACCTAATATAACTCTTCTTGATCCAATCCTAAATGGATATCACGGTAGTTTGTTAACCGACTATATATATATATATATATATATATATATATATATATATATATATATATTTGGTACATAAAATAAGATATATAGATATATTGAGGTACGCATGATATAAGAAAAGGTTGGTGGGTTTTAAACTCAACAATTTACAAAACAACTCAGTTTTGTTTAGGAGCCGTGAACTCAAGAAATCACAAAAAAGTTTGTGACTTGATCTAAGGGCTTGGATCAAGAAGGAGATAGCTAAGGGTTTGTCGGATCTTTGGGGTGTGTTTCTGATAGAGAGAATTCTGCTATTGGTTTTTTTCACATTGCTTAAGGTCCAATTCTTTTTCCTTTTTTGGTTGTTCTTGTTACTTGTATCTGATTGAAATTTAGATTCACTGGATGATTGTGTGATTTTGGTTTTGCTTCCGCTGTGATTCATTTATATAAATTATTTTCTTAATCACACAATCTAACAGAAAAACAAGGGGGTCAAAGGGGTCTCCCTTTACGAGGTCTAAGAGACAACGTCCCTGGTAACAGTACTATAAATTAAATTGAAAATGTTAAAGATACGTTGGACTATATGGTGATCTTTTCAAAATCGTTTAACGTAACGGAAACAAGATCTATCACCACATGTCCAACCAATAGATCTAATGCACACAAATTAACAACTAAAGGAACTAATCAAGAGGTACACAACACCTTAGTAGATTGAAAACCTTTTTGTAGAGGACTTGAGCTTCAATCGTTCCTTTAGCATCTCGAGAACCTTGTCCAGTCTCAAATGCTTGCTTGATGCTTTCAAAGAACACTAGATCTTTCTCTCTCAATTTAGGTGTGATGTAGGGTTTCTTAAAAACTCGATTATTATAAGTCACAAAAACCAAAGCCCTAGAGTCCTATTGATACGTGAAAAAAGAGAGAGTTATTTAAATTCAAATCAGACTTATCCAACGCTAACTAGACATAACCATGCCCTAATGACACGCTCATGTTTCTCAAGTGTGACATGGCCCGTGTCACTTAAGTGAGACATGGCAATGTCCCACTCCCTTAGCCAAATCTCTTTGTGTTTTCTGAATGGATTGTGAATATTTTTACCTTGTGACCGGAAGATCATTGCATCATCAGCCGTGTTACTATTTCACTCATGTCAGTGGACATTTCACAACAAAGAAGATATGTGTTAAGATCTTAAAGATTATCCATATCATTATATTTAATAACCTGGTTCTGAAGTAACGTTAACATTTTTTAAGTATTTTAAATTGCACGGAGTTTTAATTATTTCAATTTGTTTGTAATTTTTGTATCACATTTTACATTGCATACAATGACAATTTCTGAAGAATTGATGTATTATTTATTTAGACAAAGTTTATTATATTTTGATACAATTTGTTCTTATAAAATATCATACAAAATATCAAATTAATTGGTCTAAAATTTTGTTTTCATAAGTGTTGACAGGTTATAAGTTTCGTATTTTTATAAAAGTATGTGTTTTATAAAACCGAATGGTTTATGAAAGAAAATATATTGCCATGTTGACTAGAAGATGCCACATGACTCTTGTTATGGAACCCGTCACCAGTGACATTGCCCTGAAGACCCCATAAAGAGACCAAACCCTCTTAGTCTCTACCTATTTGCATTTGCGGCCTGGCTTGACTTATACAAGTGTGTATTCCGCGTCATCGAAACTGTTACCAAGTCAACATAAAAACTAGGGGTGTTTGGTTTGCGTATTTTTCATAGTATTTGCATTTTGTGAAATTTTGCAGAATTCTAATATTTAAGATTAGAGTCATACATAAAATTTATGGGTCAACATGCGAACCCGTTTAATATTTGTATAGATTTTTTCTTCTTCATATATAAACTAAGTTTTGATGTAATTATCATAAAAAATTCACAATTCACATATTTGATATTCTTAGTTTGTGAAAAATCAAGCAAGAAAGCTCGTAATGTTATCAAATATGATTTATTTGGCAGCTTATATAATCTTTAAACATGCTAATATTCCAACTTGTTGACTCTTTTACAATCCGTCAACTTTTAGTAACTCAAAAACCTGCAAATAACCCACTAATACGCTAACTCGCATAATTAAACGGGTTTCATGGGTCTCACATATACGGATTAGTGTTTAAAATTCTGACATGGTAACCCGAACACGACACGATTGCCACCCCTACATTTTATGAAATTTTGCAAAGTTTTAATCTTTTAAGATTAGAGTCCTCAATCGCAAGAAAGAGAGTTGAATTCTCAATCCCAAAAAGAAAGAAGCACCTTAATTAATTCCGCTAGATCAAATAAACAATACAAAAATGTTACATATATACATCATATTAAATAAAATTAGTAAATACAAATTGCTAAAAATTATAATAGCTTTATTAAATTTAAATAATAAGTTATTTTACACGCAACAAAATTTATCCATACAAAATAAATATAAAGAATAAAAATCACATGGTACTATTTTGATGAGTATAATTTTATTGTACAAAATAACTAATTTAAATACATACATGACAATTAATAAGAGTTAAATAATAAATAAATATATAATTATGTAACACTATCTCACATTGCCTGTCATTTTCCTTTTTGATAAAATATTAACAACTCACAAAATTACCATCCACCTTGGCTTTTCTTGAAGATTCATGTCATATAGCTTTGGATTGAGAATATTCATGATTATATGATATGATATACTTCTGGATTGAGAAGCCCATATTTGTGGGGCCGCCCACTCGCCCTAATGCCTCGCTCGCAGTGCATGCGGCGGATATATGATATAAAGCGAGCAAAGTGGGGCAAAAGGCTGCCACCTCCTTCAGAAGTTGCAGACTACCATCCTGCTTCATCTCGCTTTTCCCTAGCAGCTTTTCCTTCCATCATCTAACAAGTTGCTCTGACGATTCAAGACTATCGAGTAATCACGTATCTTTTGTTATTGTTAATCTCTTAATTGTTTACCTGAATTGTCCGTTCGCATTGTTGACTGTCTACTCGTGATTTATGCTTCAAGCTTCAATCACGATCGGATTCTTATTGTGTTGCATGTTATTGCTGTTGTAACTTTCTCTAATTTGGAATTGTTCTTATATTTAGTACTGCGACAATTTGAGTTCCATCGTCGTAAATTTAACTTTTCGTTTTCCCGCGAAAAATTCGGAGTCTTGCGTTCGATTAATTGATTTTGCAAATGTTTTTGATTTTCATGTATTCACCCTTATTTGGAGGTATTCGTCGTGATTTTTTTATAATTGTTTTATTTTTGTTTTATTTTGTGGATCTGCTCTGCTGTTTTGGTCCTATCTATACAAAAAAAAGTACTGTTTAATTTAATTAGGCATGTTTTTTTCTTAAGGTGCGCTGATTATTGAAGTGGTTTGGACTAGCATTGGGTCAAGAGCACTTGGTGATTGTGAGTTAATATTTTAAAAGTTTTTAAAAAACTTTTTAGCTATAAAAAGTTTTGCCACAAGTTTTATAATTTGAGTGTATAAAGTATTAGGAGTGGTGAATGCAAACACAAAAAAGTAGATTTTTTATACAATTTTTAACAATACTAGTGTTAATGTGTCAATTGATAAAATTTCTCATAAGTGATGGTATATTTTTACAGTTTTTTGGATGCTATGGGAGTCTTCAAAAGTAATCTGCCAATATGCCCTGCAGATCAGCATTGCTCGCGATGGGCTAGGAATTACATGAAATACTGTCTTTGCTCCAGGAAAGACTGGATTTCACTGATATTGGGATTAATTAGTGTTTTAAGTTGGGGTGTTGCAGAGGTACCTCAGATCATCACAAATTACAAAGAAAAATCTTCTGAAGGACTTGCTATAGGCTTCCTTTTGACATGGATACTTGGGTAATACTTGTATATTTCTTCCTTAAATACATTATGCATGTATCATGTTGTTAAAATTTTGATATGGATTGCCGCTCCAACATTTATAGATGGTGTTGGGCATTATAACTCTACAAGCTCAATGTTTAGATCTGTGGGAATGTCTTTATCAAGCTGTTGTCTTCATAATCAACAGAAAATGCGTAAAGCCATGGAAGAATTTTCTAGTTTTATATGGATGAGAATGATGATCCTTTAAAATGATTGGTTTTCATAATGGTGGAAATTGGTCGCTTAAGTAAATAGAGGGTAGTTTCTGCCTTCATTAATAATCATAGTTTTGCCCATTCCAAAACAAACATGATGAGAATTATTTAAAAATACATTCAGTTTATATTCTGTGTTTGCTTTTTCAGTAAAATTAACCATGCTCTGCTCTCTTCTATCATGTCAGTAGATATAAATTCATTCTTTAGGTTTCACATTTGTTCTTATCTTCTTCTTTTATATTCAACAGAGATCTTTTGAACATGTTTGGTTGTATGCTAGAACCTGCAACGGTTAGTTTTTTCTCCCTTTTGAACTCTTCTACAACTTTATTGTGTGAAGCCTTAATGTTCATTGCTCTCATGAAAGCTTGATTTTATTTGAGTGAATATAATCTACATAATATGATAAATACTAATAATATTACGAAGAAGATCAGTATTGATATATGTATGACAATGAATCTTGGCAGTGTCATGGGATGAAGGCTGTGTTTTTTCTTTAAAAATGTGCATTCTTTCATGTTTGTAGTGATAAATTTGGTTTATGGCTGTACTTTAATCCATCTTATCTTCTCTTTGCAGCTTCCAACACAGTATTATATGGCAGTGGTAAGAGGCTTTTTAACAATGAACTCTTCTTAACGTTTTTCTAATGTTGTAAGTTTTAGCTGCAAAAAGAATTGCCATATTCATTAGTTATTGGCTGGCATGTAGCTATACTTGGTGACTACCTTAGCTCTTGCCTCCCAAGCAGCTTACTATGGTTACTTCTTTCATGGTGCATGTAAGAGACAGGGGCATAAGGTAATAATTTCCCTTTTTCATAATATGTATATTGCTTCGCGGCTTAAGCTATGAACTCTCTTTTACAAGTATACTCACAACTTGTAGAGCATGTAATCCTGACTGCCATCTGAATTCTTGAACCTATTCAGATCGAGTCTGTAGACAAGAAAAGAAGGTACAGTCATGATTCTACCAAGAAACAGATGGTGAATGGTGATAACCCAGAAGAGCCAACGGTTTCTATACTATCGAAATTCACTCCAAGTTTGCCAATCCCATCTGCCGATGATAATTCTTCCCCTGAAAGAGTATATTATAGGTAATGTTCATCCATTCAAGCAATTGTATTTCCAATTGTAATTTAAGAATCATAAGTTGCATGTTTAATGCATTCTTTCTGAACAAAGTGCAACTGTATGTATATAGTATATACACGTCTTATTTATTTATTTATCTTTCATGGGGCAGTTCTGCAAGATCATTATCTAGAAGTCACACACCTACTGTTAATTTCTTCCACTCGCAAAGAACAAGTACCCAAGTACGTGATCGAGATACTTTTCAAGAACCGTTGCTTGTAGATTCACCACCTGCTTCAGAAACCAAGTCTATGTTATGTGTGGTGAGCCATAGTTTGAAAGTAAACTAATTACATTGAAAACTTCAACCATCACTAGTGCCGTGATAAATTTGTTTTTCTGTTATTCAGGTTTTTACCGTGTCACTTTTTCTCTGTGCGTATAATCTCAAACTTGAAAGAAACAGTTATCTGAATTTAAATTCAGTAAGACCACATGACGGGATTGTCATGCAAGTGGGAAGAAAGCTTTTCCAGGTAAAGGAAACAGCCTGTTTATTCACTTTATTTAACAGTAGCCAATTAAATTTTCATTATATTGTAAAATTTATGAATATTAAATCTCATATTTAAAACATTGAATTAAAAAGTGTATATACATACAAACACTTTCATTGTCCTCGAAAACTGCAATATTTAACATGACACATAGTTTAGTGAAAAAGTACGACGATTTATCTGATTGTATGAAAGAACCCATGAAAAATAAAGAGCTAAAATGGTCGAAATTTTACATAATTTAATTAATATCATGCAAATAGTTAAAATCTAAACAGATTTTGCTTGGTATTTGGATTCACCATTTCATAAAGATTTAAGAAAATATGAATATATAACTACTCGATCTAATGTATATAAATCGTATACAATTCAACAACTTCTTTTTAAATGATTTAAATTCAATTATAACAAACATCTAATAACCAACAAACATTGTCCTGTCATAATTTCTCTCATATTTAATATGATTAATAGGCTTTTATAATTTAGGATCGTTTATTTTACGCTTCTTATCTATAATTGGAGCTGTAGATATTGGTTGGCTTTAATGAATACAGACATGACTATTTGACCACGTGCATCCATTGCAGGAAAGTGGCAGTTATCTTAAAGGTAGTGAGGGCACGGAGAGTATCGGGATTGGAACCTTTCTTGGTTGGGGAATGGCTGCTATTTACATGGGTGGACGTCTTCCACAAATTTTCTTAAATGTAAGAATCCCCCTCATGAAAACTACATACAATTTAACACGTACATATGTTTATATGTATGCATATGAATTACATGTATATATGTATGCAAATGTGTATTCACTAACTCGATTCCAGAATAAAAAACTATTATGTTTTCAATCTGTCAGCTTGGCACCATTGGTTGATTTTACAAATGTGAGCTTCATCATGTTTCTCATAAAATTTAGGCAATATGCTAGTTTTTTGTTAGCTTCAGGGTTCAGGCTATCCTTTTGTTTATTGCTAGGACACATTTTCATTGCTAACAGCCAGAATCATGAATGAGAAGGGAATATAAGTTATTTTTGTTTTTATTTTCGTAAGATAAGTTAGATACAATAATGGATCATAAAGTATGACACTCAAAGATCGGAGTGGGTTATGTACAAGTACACGCTGTCAATACTGGTATATAAAAAAGAGTTAGAAAAGGAAGTAGAGTAGTAGACATTATTTTTGAAGGGTATTGTTTAATATAAAAAGTATTTGAGAGGTACTTAAAGCATTATTAACATGTTGATTTTTGAATTTTGTACCCTGCAGATGAGAAGAGGAAATGTTCAGGTAAGCATATATCTATATTCTTCTCTTGTCATTTCTTTGTTTTAAGATCACATTGTCGAGGGCGCCTTTTATTCACTGAATCTGCAATTTCCTTGGGGAAAAAGTTCTAAATTTTCTTATATCTTAACCACAAACAGTTAACCAAGCTGTTTGAAACCATCTCCAACAGCTTTACACCTTTTTTTAAACCTGCACCAAAGACAATTGTGCACACCTGTATCACAACGGCTTGGAGGGTTTCTATTTTAGAAAAACATGCATTTTGTAATTAATGTTTCTCTGTCTTATATCTTTCCGAACATGCAGGGTTTGAATCCACTAATGTTCGTCTTTGCTCTAATCGGAAACTCTACATATGTAGCAAGGTAAGTGTTCTTCACATTTGGTTGCATATGGGATAGAATTAAAGTAGCGACCCTTTCAATTGTATATTTGTATGAAACCTTGAAAAAGGCAATGTTTGACTTGGCCTATAATAATTAAAATAAAATCTGTTAAATATCTAAAATAACCTTTAACAAAGACAAAGTGAGAAATCTTCATACCCAAATCAATATCATCCACCTTTTGTAATAGTAACTGTAATGAAGGAATAAACACAACATTTTTTATTTGTCTACATTATACCTCCCTATACCCCGCTCACGGGGGATTGGGTACTTTTTTTTTTTTTTGTTGAAGAAATGAAGTAGATAAATTATGATTATGTATTTTTTGTAGCATACTAGTGAGCAGTCTGGAGTGGTCAAAAATACAACCAAACCTTCCATGGGTGGTTGAAGCTAGTGGATGTGTAATGCTTGATACTTTTGTATCCTTGAAACATATGATTTTTTTTGTCTTTTTTACATTATGCATATCAACAATGGTCACATCAAGTGATCAAGCTCTATGACATACATTCTATATGTACACACAGCTTTTACTTCCACAACACTTTTGATCCTTAACAGTATCACAGATTCTAATTCAGTTTATCTATTTTCGCTATCGAAAACACAAAGGTCTTGATACGACACACGAAGACTTGGAAACATAATTGGTAAAGAAGCAAGTAGATTTCTTTCTTTTGCTCACCACCCCCTTCATTGCTCTCATATGTTAGTTATACAGAAAACTCTGGAAACAGTGTTTCTATATGTAATTGCTTATGGGAACCTTTTGGTCGGTATTGTAATGTGTATCAGGATATCGTATTTGAGGTATTTTACATGGTTAGCATGCTTAATGTTGAGAGCCTTTCGTTCTCATGTAGGATCCATGTCATGTGGAACCAAGTTTCTACTCTGGATTCCGTCAAGTGAAACACAGAGAGAGAGAGAGAGAGAGAGTGTGTGTGTGTGTGTGTGTGTGTGTGAGAGAGAGAGAGAGAGAGAGAGAGAGAGGGGTTATGCTGATATAACCGGTGGAATGATTAAAGAAACTTTTCTAGAAAACTGAATCTGTTCCTTTCCATGGTTATTTGATGAATTCTAGCATGTCTGAACTGATGTTTGAAAATCAATATATGCATCATGAGGAGGCTTGTGGATCGAGCTTCTTTGTGTGTAGCCGTGCACCTTTCAAACGCAAAAGGTATAAGCAATTCGTAGCACCGACGATTTTATGTCACCTTGTTAAATGCCATTTTGAGATATTATTGTATCAAATATAAAGTAATACTGGTGAAGTATTACAACTTACAACTAAAATAATATATAATTTAAATTTCTAATCAAGAATGGTAAAATTGTTAGATAGCATCTCTTCCCTATTCATCGAAAACTCGTTAGGAACTACCGACACCATGATCTATATTTCCCTTGTATTTTTAGTACGAATTAAAGTATATTATATACAATTAGTTTAAATGCCCGTGTAAATACACGGGTAATTATAAATTTGTTATTTTATATTTGTTTATTTAAATATATAATTGTTTTGTACCGAAGAACTTAATATGAAACTTTCTCGAAAATTAAAAGAGTTTTATATCAAAGTTAGTTGACATATAAAAGTAATTGATGATAACTTTAAAAATAATGTAAAATTTAATTACGACTGTAGATGATGATAAAGAATTTGAATATTTATTCCTAAATTAATTTAGTGGATTAAAATTTTGAATTAGATAATAATTCTAACACGTTAAATTTATTTTAAATTAAAATGGAATCTAAAAACAAAACTAAGTTGGAAAATAGATTTGTATGAACTTTGGGTTTTAAATATCATATATGGTTACTCTAAATAATATTATTATATTAAACTAGCATATTACCCGCGCAATGCGGCGACGATAATTAATTCATTCTCGATAACATGTTCGTTTTCGGTAACGTAGGGTATGGTATACACACTATGATGACATCGAATAATTTCCATTTACTGTATGTCCATTTTGTTTCCTTCTTTTCCATTTTACTTATTTCTTTATTATCTATCAACTCTTTCGTTAATTTCTAAAATAACCTTTAAAAAACAATAAAATAAGAAAAAAAATATCTACTTATAAAATAAGATGATAAAAACATATCAATGACTTGGTGAATTGTGTTGATTTAAATGAGAAATTGTGTATGTATGAGATAATATATTAGTGGTTGGGTTGGTGTATTTTAAAAAATGTAAATATATTTAAGACTATATTGGTAATTTTCTATTACTTAAAATTTAAGAGTTTAAGTAAAATAATATTAAATATATTATAGATTAAACTTTTTATTTTACTTATATGAGTGTTTATAAATTCGGTTACATGTTATCAAGTTTATGAGTTTTAGTTATACGAATTTTCTAATACTTCAATTAAATTATTTGGTATATGATATAATATTTAAAATAATATTTCTATGGAGGTTTTTTATTCAATTTTTAATTTGTGTAATATCTTATAGGTTGAAATTTAATTTGTATTGAGTTGACATTTTTAAACATTATTTTTATAAAAGTTTAGTTATTAAAATGGTATTCAATGGTTTTCTTTTAAGATTTAAATAAGGGGTAATTTAGTAATATCAAATGACTTAAAATTTAAGAGATAAGACATTTAGGGGAGAGAGTGTTAAATGCTTTATATATTAGTATAGATATAGATTAGTATATATGTTTTTCCAATCTTACTATATGATTCACAAATATTTTGATTTATAATAGCATAAATAATATTTATAAGAATATTATTATATTAAAGTTCAAATAATATTATTTTTACTATCTTATCTCCTATTAAAATTAAATTTTAAAAATTGAGTTTTCAATTTTAATTACTAAAAGTCAATTAGATTTTCAATTTTAATAAAATGAATGGATAGGATTTAATTTTAATTAAATGAAGGGTCAAGATCTTCTAATTAAATTGATGAAGGTTAGTCTTTTATTTATATTAGAAGATGAGTTGTGTTCAATAAAGTCTATGTCACTACTCATCGTATTTGGTTTGGTATTGCTACCGCGCATGACTTCGAGAGTCATGATGATATAGTTTTAAGGAGTCTTATTGTTTTGATTTTAAGTCAGCAACCTTCTTTATTGATTTAGATACTCATCATCATCCCGCCGATCCCACCGAGAGAGACCGGAAAAAGAAGGAGAAGAAAACTACCCTTCGGTGTTTTTGCTCTTCTTTTTGGCCTTTGGGCTGACTGTGAGCATGGTAGAATCCCTCGTCGTCGATTTGAGATTGAGGGAGAGGCTAGAAGAGTGTTGCAGAAAGATCTGCACTTCCCTGCAACACAACAAGGGACGAACCAAAGGCTTGCTATGTTCCAAATAGATTAGAATTTTTTTTTGAATTTTTTATTTTGTAGATTATTGAATATTCAATCACATGTGATTCAGTATACAATTACATATGATTTGTAAAAGTATCACATACAAATTACGAAAACGTCACTCCGTCCAAAACATTAAAATGCAATCTGGATTTTTGATGCAATTGATCCAAAAGCTAAAATTAATCCCTTATGACGACTATGAATTAAATATGAATTATATCGAACATTTTTCTATATACAATACTAAATTTGACAAAGTTTGTTATAATTTCTAACGCTTTATTTTTTTTTATAATTTTATTCACCTTAGATATGTGTTGGATAGTAACAACTTTGTACTAGCGTATCACACATGATTATCTTAACCTTAAAGAAACAAAAAATTAAAACCAAATTAATTAAACAATAAAAAAATAATAGAAAACATCCTATTTTTTACTAGAAAGAGAAAAGGACGACCGACAACTTTTCAAAGACCCTACTTGATCGTCAACCTTTTTCACTAAATGCCTAAATATGCACACAAAAGGACATTGTTACAAGGTTTAGGTGTATGTGGTCATGGAAATCAATCAATCAATTATTACCTCCAATTAAACCTAATGGGCCTTCTCAATCTTAAACATTTTAATTAACAAGTCCGTGTCTGTCTACTAATTTTATTTTATTTAATTTAATAGGGCGTTTGACTAATATTTTAATACTTTCAGGCTATCTTATGCACCCCTTAAGCATCTCCTTGCTATTAAACTACACAAATAAGACACCACCCACTTGATCTACTTTTTTTAGTCCTTATATTTTTCTATTAAAAACAAAGTTATGATTTCATTGTCTTAAAGATAATTGCAAGACTATTATGTTCTCATTATATAAGACAAACATTAAATCATCATATTTATTTCTTTTTAAATACCCATATATATTATTTAAAAGGAAAAACATGTTAATTATTTTAAAAAACTGTAAGTAAAGCTTTTAGGTGTTACTACTTATAGAAGTAGATTCATCATAAACTATGGATCCAGTCTCCCGGACATGAACATGATTTCTTCATCTTATATTCAAATTACGAGATCTTTTTTTACTAACGTAGTGTTGTGTTTTGAATTTGAGGAAATAAGTCTTGTTGATTTATTGTATATTGTTTTTTAGATAGTGCGAAAATAATCTTGTTGCTTCAACTCCAAATAGACAAAGTAGTTGTGTGCAACATGCTGTACGGAAGAGATTCCAAGCATTAACCAATGAAGAAGAAATTAGAGTACCCTTGATTATTACTTTGATCGATAATTGAGAGGGGAAAGAAATATTCTATCTAACCCCGAATGAAAATAATAGAAGAAAACTGGTTATATGCCGTTAATTATCATTATCTTATAATCAAATTTTCAAATAAAAAAAATAAGCTATGTAGTAGTTTTTGGTTTATAAGTATGTAACGTACATATAAAGCATTTCGGTTAAGATCGAGTCAAGTTATAAGTTACAAATGAAACGAAGCTAACGGAATATGCTTTATTGTTTTAAGCTTTTGGTACTTGGTGTTTTTAAGCCAAATATATCCTTTTAACATTTTAGTTTTCAAACTAAACTTGAGGGGCCGGAATTGTCTAATTTCAAAACAACGGGGATGAAGTGCAAATTTCCAGGTTTTGAGTAGACAGTGAGCATAACATCTAGTCCTACAATACAACGGGCCAAATTTGAATGGATGGATGTGTACAAATAATGCATATATAATTGAGCCTAAAAGCTCAAAAGCAAAATTTGAAGCACTAAATCTTGTCGTTGAGCTAACTGGATTGCTAGGAAATCGAGCAAGATTGAGGAAGAGGGTTAGGGCTGATTCCATCCCTCTCTTCTTCGCAATTTGAAATTCAAAACCCTAGTTTCAATCGTCCCCCTTTTTGCATATTCTTCAATCTCAAATTCGCAGAGGTGAATTCCCTTATAGTGCGCAGTTTTTGCTGGTAAAATCATATCAAGAATGAGCAGCAGGAAGGAGGAGGAGCGAAATGAGAAAATTATTAGGGGTTTAATGAAGCTTCCCCCTAATCGAAGATGCATCAATTGCAACAGCTTGGTATGTTTTCTATGTGTAATCTGTTTAAATTACCTGTTTTGTGTTGGTAATTTTTAGAAGTTTTTATTCATGTTCATCTATTAACACCAATGTAAAAAGTAGATTCTTCTTTTAAGCTATTTCCAATTACTACCAATGTAATTCTGAGACTCCAATGTATGTATAAAATCATTGTTTGTGATGGAAAGAAATTATAAAATCATTGGCTTCAATAGTTGGAGACCTACCTTGTCCACTGGGTGACAGTTTATCTACTTTAAGTAAGTATTAGGCTATTAGCTCCTAGAAGTTAGGAATTAATAGGTTTTTAGATAAAAAAAAGTGCTTTATGATTGCTTTGCAAGAACTTAATCATTATTCATATTGATATATCCTCATAACTAAATGAATATGACCTGTTGGCAATGAAGAGTCTTACTTTTACTGTAGCGTAAATTGTTCATATATTCCTTCTGTTAATTATAAACTATAACCTTAACTCATTTGGTTATGTCAAACACCCTAGCTTGGGGACACCGGACATGTAAATCTTATAACTTTAATAATTAACTGTAACTTTTAACTCCACTATTAATTCGTTTATTTGGTTATATAACTTCTTTTGCTTCTCCATGTTCCTTGACAGTATTTACATTTGATTTTCAGGGACCTCAATTCGTGTGCACGAATTTTTGGACGTTTGTTTGCATGACATGCAGTGGGATACAGTGAGTTTTGCTACTTAGTTGAAGTTCTTTTCACAATATTACTTTGCACGTAAATGCTGGATAAAACATGGATCTATATGTTAAATATCTTTTCAACTTCCCAGTTACATTCGAACAATTGGTCAACTAAGATTTGTTTTTCCGTCAATAATATCTACTCTTTTTATGTGAACTGCCATTACTGACTTAGAGCACATTTAGATGAGAATAACTGAGTAAAAGAAACAAATGTGCTTCCCACCTTCATTGTTAATTCTACATTACATTGTTTTGTCATTGACTTAGGGTTTCTATCCAAACCTACGTCTGTAAATGGTAATCAAAACTTTTAGTTTTTTATCGTTTTGATGTGATGATAAAAATATATTTGCTCGGTAAATTTGTTGGATTTGTATCCATCTGGTATTGATCAAGTACTAATTCGAATATAGCTATATTCAATTATATTAACTATCCGTGCAATTAAATATATTGATTTTTCATACTAGTAAATAATATATGTGCACATAGAACAAACATTAACTACCAAAAGAGCCAAGGTGATAACAATTAATACCTTTGTAAGTATAATTTTGATTCATAAACAAACCAACCCTTCAGTACCCAATGATTAGAGGTTTTCTTTTTTAATAATAACTTCTAAACTCTAAAGTTATTTTGGGGTCAAGAATTATTGAATTCTTTTACAATTTCTCTATTTTTTACTGTTCTTATAATTTTGTCATTTGCGAGTTCATTAATTTGTAAAGCTTTAGAAATTTCAGTTTTCATTTTTTGAGCTAGAGTCTAGATGTAAATGATAACTTTACATATTCTCACACGGACCGCTTGGGCTTAATTTGATTCCAATGTAATCCAAATACAAATATCCTGGATTTGAGTTCAAGCATCATGAAATTAAAGTTCTTCTCCATGTACGATTTTTATAATAAGTTCAAATTTGGATGTCTCAGTCTGGGAGCCTATCCAACCCTCAGGAGTTCAATGTTTTCTCTTTAGCCATTCTTTAACATCATATCTAAATTGTCTCAATGCACTTTGCAGCCGTGAGTTTACTCACCGCGTAAAATCTGTATCCATGTCTAAGTTTACTTCACAAGAAGTTGAATCCCTTCAAGAAGGTGGTAACCAGGTACAAATATCACCTAATTTTCTTTTATGCATGGAATTTGTTTATTCCTTGACTGGATATTTGCTTCTCCAGCGTGCAAGGGAAACATTTCTTAGAGATTGGGATCCACGAGCGCAGAGACTTCCAGATAACAGGTGACACTTTTTTATTGTTGCATTTATTGTCAGAATAGAAGTGATATAAACTAGACCTTCTTATCCATGCTCTTTATTACAGCAACGTGGAAAAACTTCGGGAGTTTATGAAGAGTGTGTACGTGGATAAGAAATTTTTCTCTTCAAAGGCATCTGGAAGACCTCCAAGAGATACACTGGTATTATCCATGTCTAGTATATAAAAACCTTCTCTTTTCTTGAAAAAGAAAAAAAAGAAGCTGTTTGTTGGCATATTAACTTGTTCACATTGGTATTCATTTTTCTTTCAGAACCATAGAAACCATGAGGATGAAACAAGACGAGCTAGTTCATATCATTCTTACTCTCAGAGTCCACCATATGATTATCAATACGAAGAACGTCGTTATGGAAAACAGGCTCCTGCACTTACTAAAAAGCCTGGATCCGATAGAGGAATGTTTCGGTTTTTGAGTACAAGTCGATTAAGTGATCATGTGCAGGAGGATAGGTTTGCAAACGAGGTGCCTAATGCTCGAGTTTCAGATTATTCAGCAACTAGTGGTGGTGATATATTTGGATTTGGAAGTCCCAGTAGTGAAACATCAAGAGATATTATAACTGAAGATTTTCAGCAATCTTCAGTGAGTACATTTTTGCATCCAAAAGCCAAACAAGATCCAGATCAGGCTATTATACATCCACAGGTTAACTTGCTTTTATTTCTAAGTCTTTTATATGCTGGCCATTATGCTTAGAAGGCTAAATGTGCATTCTTATGTTTTGCTCCAAGGTGGAAACACTATTAAAATACTTTTTGTATATTTTGAAAAAGTAGGGAATTGTTGTATTGTAGCATCTTGAACTAATTTATCTGTTGGAAAGCTTGTAAAGTGGTGTTAATTGGTCAGAACTCTCTACTTACCTCTAGATGTGTTCCTTAATTGTCAAATTTAAATGGAAAATCGAATTTAAAACTAGTGAATTCTCACATTGAAAGAGGTTCTGTAAGTTCTGACTTTTGCTTTTATCTTATTCTAGAAAACCGGTTCTTCAGGCGGCGTTTCACAGCTGGACAGTGGTTTGGACCTTTTTAGCGCACCTCAAACCACCATGTCTGCCACACCTTCTGTTGAACCAGGAAAGTTTGCTGGTTTGGACCTTTTTAGTGCACCATATGCACCTCAATTGACCACACCAGCTCCTTCAGCCGTTAACCTATTTGACTTATCAGCTACATCTTCAGCTTCTATAGCACCAACTTCAAGCACGAGCCAGCAGTTTCAAGCTTTTGAACCGTCTTATGATTTATTTTCTATTATGCCACATCAGCAGTCAGCCGAAACAGTGAAAGATAAATTACCAGATACGATTACTGAGAAAAATGAGGGATGGGCGACATTTGACATGCCTTGGCATGCAGAATCAAACGAAGGCGTTAAAAGTTCAATCATTTTGTCAGAAACTTCTACCAGTGATAAGCCTCTTGACAAGTTTGACCAAAGTCTATCTCTGGGCAAAACCTCTAACTGGTCATTTCCACAAGATTTTAGTGCTACTGGACCTTCATCATTAATGAAAAATCCATGGCATGATATTGGGGCTCCAGTAGATGCAAAAGATAATGTGGTATGTTATCTTTGCAATATATTGCTCAGTCAAACATGGTTAAAGGCATAGGTTTGTTTGACCTTAGTATTAGAGGTGGCAAAATGGGCAGGTTGGATAACTATTCTAAATGATTCTAGGTCAGAAGTTTAGTAATTTTGTTTTGTGTTGATTTCTCTGTGAAATGAGATGGTATATTATCTTTTAGCAGTCATGGAATTCATTTGAAGAACCCACACCCTTGGAGAGCAATGATACTAAGAGCAGCAAACAAGTTCCAGTACAAGATCCTTTAGTTGCTGATGATCCATATTTGACGTGGGGAATACCAGAGGTATTAACTTAGCACAACACTACATGCCATTGGGTATATGCAAGCACCTATCATTTTAGTTATTTATTTGTTTGACTTTATTGTATGAATTTACAGAATTTCAAGATGAAACAAGCTGATTTGGATACTACTAGACCTGCTCCTTTTCTTAGCACAACACCATTTGCCAATGGATTATTTGACTCTTCAAGTGAACTCCCTGTCCTCGTAAGATTATTTCATTTATTTCCAGCCCTGATTCAATCTAAGCTTTGCTTATACTTGTCCTCACACAGGCACAATTATAGTGTCTGTATTCTATGTTTGTGTATTTACTTATTGCGTCTCCTTTATTTATTTTTTACTCTGATATGTTTGTGTTCATGGGGTGTCTTAATTGATTCTCTCTCTCTCTCTCTCTCCCCCTCCCCCCTCGTGTGTATATGTATGTATGTGTGTAGGAATGGACTCTCTCTGTCTCTCTCTGTGTTTATATATATGTATGTATATATATGTGTGTGTGTGCGTACGTATGTATAAGGCTGGCAATTTCTGGGTCGACCCGAAACCCGACATGAAAAAAGTGACACGAACCCGAAACGGGTCGGGTTAGGGTCAACCCGCCAACCCGAAAATGACCCGTTTATAAGTAAAACTATAACATTTTAAAATTTTCTTTAATACTTGAAATTTAAATTTTAAAAAGAAGATTATGAATTCAAATAAGAGAGTGACATTTTAGGACAATAAAACCCGCTAAAAAAAAGTACAAAACCCTTACACGTTAAAAACTCAAAATAAACAATAAAAGATTTACAGTTAAAACAAAACTACATTGTTTTAGTATTTGTTATTTTTACTATATGATTTTGATACTTTTACATTTGATTATCTGATAGGTGATACTTTAGTATTTTGGATCGATTCATAATTCTATTTAATGACGAATAATCTTATATTATTCGGTTGTTCAATGAATTATTTATTTGTATAGAATAGTAATACATCATAGTTTTTATTATATTCATTTGTATAAGCAAATAAAAAAGTAAAATCAAATTTTCAATCAAACTGAAATAAATACCAAATTTAAAGTTCGAATACAACGAAACGAACATTGATTATTAAAGTTAGAATATAAATGAAAATCATTTTCGAAATTTATGCCGAACGCTGGAAAACAAATATGGAATTTGAAATATTGTTAAAGAGAATCGTACCCGAAAACCGGATTCGAAAATCGTACCCGAAAACCGGATTCGAAAATCGTACCCGAAAACCGGATTCGAAAATCGTACCTGAAAACCGGATTCGAAAATCGTACCTGAAAACCGTATTCGAAAATCATACCCGAAAACATTCTCGTTGATGACATTTGGCCTAAATGGGTCGACCCGAAGGTCGACACGAAAAAAACTGACACGACCCGAACTTGACACGGAAATAAATGGGTCGAAATTGGGTCGACACGAAACTGACCCGAACCCGATAACAAGAACCCGACCCGAATTGACAGCCTTACGTATGTATGCATGAATGGACTCTCTATCTCTATCTCTCTCTGTGTATTTATGTCATTCTTACTGTTATTATTATTTATCAGGATGGAGCACAATCACGTGGACTTGATACAAAATCTCGCAATCCTTTCGATTTCCCTAGTGACGGTGATCTTGAATCTAGCAACATGGTACATTGTTTGTGTACAATATTGAAACTGCAGTTCCAAATTTGTAGAATTGCATGGTGAGGCAGTGAGATGAATCAATTATAACGAGTATAAATTGATCTATTTCTATTTGCAAACTGCAGTTCTTTGACATGAGTTCTTTGCAAGCTGGTTTGCCAAGTCACGATATGTCAATGACACCTTGGTTTCCTGAAAGTGCATCAGCTATACCATACACTCCTGGTCAATCACAAGGTAAGATCTCAAAATACAAATCAGCTTCTGTTGTTTTATTGGAATCTATTCATTCTGTAATATGGTTCTGCAGATGCCTTATTATTCATTGCAGGGCAGGCACCAAGCTTGCAGATTCCGTAAGTGCCTCCCCATATTTTACTCTCTTTGCATGATTATCTTGCACATATACACACATGATCATTTTCAAGTATGCTAGAACATAATCTAATGCCATTGCTTATATCTTTTGGTCATCTTGTAGGAACATTCAAGCTCAGGGTCCCGTAGCTTCAATTGGTGGGAATCCGTTTGGATAGGACCAACAATTCTTTTGTGGATAAGGTCTAACTTGGTTATGTTAAATTGTTACTCTCTGTATTCCTTGTAAAAATAAGCTATGTTTGTGTTTAATCGTTTTTTGTATCCTAAAAATTCTGTTGTTAGAAGTTATAGGTGCTGTAGTGACCTCACTGGCACTATAAAACGTTGATGAATGCTTCGTAGTTTCTTAGAAGTTTTAGCTTATTATTTTATGGCAATAATTTGAGCGTCTCAATGTGATGAGATTTTTGCTGTCTGCTTGGAAGGTGGAATGTATAATCTTTAAGCTTAAGGAAAGCAAGTTTATGCGTGTTACAGTTTGATTTCAAACATGTAGAATTTTCACAAGCCATGGGTGAGTTGACTCAGTGAGTTTGACTCGTGCGTCTGGTTATAACTTTCTAAGTATTTTAATGTCCTCAGGTGAAGTTTGGTTTTGATTGGGTATGTATAGACCAGATCCAACCGTCTTTAAAGCTCGAGTTTAGTAGGGTTGGGTTGGTTTAATTAAAAAGTCCTGGTTCGGTGATGGTTTGAAGTTGTGAAAGTTTGGAGCCGGTTTGGCTGAGCTTGGGGGCTGATTACAATTAGGGGGTTGGTATAGGGGGCCTCCATGAGGTAAGGGTGTGATCATGCCGTGAGCCAGTGCCATCACCGGCGTGGTGAACTCGCTGTGGAAAAAGGCTTGTAGGCTTGGTTCTTTTTTGTTTTGTTTTCTTCATTGCTGAGGATCTTCATCTTCATTGTCGCTCAGGGCTTCAATTGGGTATCTTCATCTTCATTGCACTTGTTCCATTTTCATGGTCGCTGGGCATCTTAATCTTCGATTCATTGATTTTGATTCATCGACTGGGCATATGAGAACTATCAGCAAATTTGGATTTCATCTTCATCGCAGACTACAGATATGTATGATTAGGATTTCACTTCATCTTAATTTTTTTGTTCGATTGAGGCTGTTTCCATTGTGTGTTTTCATTAGCAAATTTTGTTCCATTGAGGCCGTTTCTTTCCTACTTTTGCTCTTTTTGATTTTTATGTACTAACTGAGATATTGGGTGGATGTGATTATCTGATTACTCTTTTACTAAAACTGTTATGAGTGTGTGATCAATATTGTGCGGAAGAAAAATTGGACACATTGTGACGGAATAAAAACCCCATTATGTTAAATCACATAAAAGTCCGGGTGTATATACAACTTTATGTGATTTGAGCACTCACACTTACCTACTTTTCAAAACTTGGTAACTTGTTTCGAGGTAGTCACGGACTACAATAACCAAACAACTTTAAATTGATGTAATGTTTCTAGGAGACAACTTTTGACTTAATGACTTTCTAAAAGTCGGTAATTTTCTCTCCCAAGTTCATCCATTGCAACCACGTGTAAGGTGTTGGTGTGAGGCAAGTTACCGGGTTTACAAAAACTGGTAACTATGCAAACCTACAAGGTATTAGAATCCTGAAAACCATACACGTGACATAAAATCACATTAGTTTTTTTGTTTAATTATATTATAAGTGAAAAAATTCAACAAATACCGGCAGGCCTCCTCGCCTTGGTACTACACTAGAAGCAAACTTTTGTCTGCAAATACTGTTGGAGTTTGGTGCGAGGTATAAAGGGATTGCTAGGATACCACAACATTCTAGATAGCTTCATGGCAGATCTACATGGACAGTTTATGAGGCCTGGATGATTGGTGAAGAGGTTAAATGAGATTGTAAACGAGAATCATTTTGTGTTACTGTATGGCTAGCGCTAGTGAGCCTCATAGAGTTGGGCATTCATGATGAGAAAGAAGATAGGAGGTGTAAAACTTGGGTAATAATTGGTGTTATGGGAGGCATGCTCAGAAGAAAGTTAGGTGTAAAGTAGTCTCGACCTCCTTATATGTGTGCTTTACTCACTGTGAGGACACAAATGCGGCCATCTTCAAGTCAAGTTCGGCAAGGGATTTGGCAGATGACCCACAACCACTAAGAAATCTAGAGTGGTCGTGACTTTGGAAGTGGTTCCTTTTAAGGTTACAATAGTTACTGTACCTGCATAGATACTTTCTAAAGGAACTTCTGAAGCCATGACTTTACTTTGACATAAAGAGTAAATGCTTGCAAAAGAGTTAAAGAGGAAAAAGTGCTAAGTGGGTCTCATGCATGGGTCTATTTGATCATTCTAAAATATAGTGGACATGAGGGCAATCTGGAGTTGAAGTGTTAAGCTCTTTGAATGATCACCAAGATAGAATATAAATCTTCATCAGAGCTACAAGGTGGAGGAGACTATATAAGTCACTTTGACGATCAAGTCAACTCCTATGAGTGAAATGTGCAGCAAATTGTAGTGAGAGAATATATGATACATGAAACGTGAGTTGGGATCCCCTGTATATAGTGGGAAGACATTATAAAAGGTGTGTACATGCTCCTATGCATGGGGATCCAAGGATATGGGTCAACCAATAGAGGGCCTGACACATGGCTCTTATTAGTAGATTATGGCGAGGTTAAGATAAGGAATGTTGGTAGTAGACTACTTTATTAAATTCTATACATGACGAGATCTAAAAAATTTCGGCTTTTAAATACTTTCAGTATACGTTAGAAGCATGTTCAAGATCTACATGCTTATCATTAAAGTCCTCCAATCTACTTGATAAGTACATCCTAGATTTAATAAGTTGTGAGGACTTGCTGCATAGCAAAGGGTTTTTTACTTCTAACAAAAGGGGCTTTAGGGTTAAGACTATTCACATGTGAAAGCATTCCTTAACATGTCAAAAACATGTTTAAGGTCCTCCAATCTAGTTGATAAGTACATCATAGATTTAATAAGGACTTGTTGCATATTAGAGGGTTTTTTAAATCCCAACAATAAGGGCTTTAGGGTTAGGACTACAGATGTACCTATAGAAATAATTTAGAGCTTATTATGCCTTGGCATTGTGGATTTTGCCTTGGTAAGTCAGCTCACCTGATTAGTCTGCAT
This sequence comes from Dittrichia graveolens, assembly GCA_038502395.1. NCBI lineage: Eukaryota > Viridiplantae > Streptophyta > Magnoliopsida > Asterales > Asteraceae > Dittrichia > Dittrichia graveolens. The sequence continues at coordinate 18,361,371 of JARJIL010000005.1, forward strand.
GGTACATGATCTACCATACTTTGATGCTTTTTTGTCAAGAAAAGATTGTATGTTTAAAAAGACCACCCATTTCATCATGAGTCATGGCATTTTTTTAATCTATGTATGTCTTTTGTTGTAAACAAATAGATATCTTCATAGTTGTGAGGTTCTCAATTGAAAATATTGGCCATCAACCTGTTTATGAAATTGTCCTAAACAAGTTTCAAAAATTATATTTGAGTAAATGTTCTTTGTCACTCTTCATTTTCCGGCTAGAGTTCTATATAGAGAGGTTTTTAATCATAAGTTAAATAGCATCTTATCGAGCTAAATACCTACTTAGGACGGCATTGTTTCTTTTGACTTTAGAACCTAAGAAGTATTTGTTTTAGCTTGTTATGGGTTTACGGTCTCTGTTTATTTTTTAATAAACTTCTCTTCCAGTTTTTTTATTCTAAATCGTAATTAGCCTATAAATAAAAGGGTTTAGTTTACCAAAATGTATCCAAGTTGTCATGTTTTGATATTGTATGTATTGGACTTTAAAATTTTCTATTGTGTGTACTACACTTATAAATTTTTTTACCTTTTTATGTATCCAAAATACATACAATAGCAACAAATTAAAAGTTTGATATACAAGCTTACCAAGAACACTAAGAACTATTACCTTCTTCCACCCCCAAATCAAAGCAAGACAAAGAACAAGTCTGAATCGCAAATCAAGAACAAGATCTGAAATGGTACACTGATCTGAAAAGTTGCATGGAAAAAACCTAATTTGAAGGAAGAGGGAGGGGTGTGTGTGTGTGAGAGAGAGAGAGAGAGAGAGAGAACGGTGACAGAGAGTAACCAAATCTCATGAACAAACCCTAATCTAAAACGCAACAATGGTGGTGATGATGCCATTGGTGTTCATGATGTGGCGGTGGTGGTGGTAAAGTTCATACGCAAAAAAACCCTTTTACAAGTTATTTATGTGGTGGTGGAGAAGGGTGAAGGTGATGGTGGTGGTCTATGGCGATGATGGTCTTCTCCAGCGACGGTGGTTGTTGGGGGTGTTGACAGGGCAGAGAGTGGGAGCGAAGATGGTGGTGATGTGGTGAGAGAGAGTTAGATTTAGTGAAGTGACGATGGTAGTGAGGGCGGTGAATGGAAAGAAGGGTTATGGTGGTAGGGTTGTGCGGCGGTGGAGAAGAAGGGAAGGGAGGGTGATAGAGGTGGTCTATGGTAGACGCATGGCTGAGAGAGTGATAAGGGATGGTGATTGGCTGTGATGGGTTGTGGTTGGCAATGGTCGTAAGAGAAAATGAGGGACCAGTTGTAGAGAGAGGAGATTAGGTTGGGGGTTTGTGTAATATATATATATATATATGTAATATATATAATACTAGTTATTAGTTTGAATATTGTTTATAAATTATTTATAATTAAAGAAAATAATATAAAAAGAATCAAGGATATAATGGACTATTTAAGTGAAAAAATAGGTACTTTGGTCTTTTTAGTTACACTAGAGAGTCAGAGACCATGGATGTTACAAACTTCAAGTAGTATGGACTCTAAGCATAATAAATAAAGTTTAAGGATTGATGTTGTAATAAATGACAAACCATGTGACCATCCGTAAATAAAGTTTATGAAGAGAGACTTATAATAAATGTAATACGAGTTTGTGTCATGCATCATAACCAAACCGGACCCAATATTAAATTTAAAAATCCCTTTAATAAATGTCCAACAAAAACTAGTAAATTATATTCATTTGATTTGATCCAAATAATTCTATATTTAATTAGCAGAAATGATATAAATGATGTTGCTATTAAAAAGAGGTTATTTTTAATTCCTTATTTAAAAAGTTTGTAAAAACAATATTATAAATAAATAAATGATATATACAACATGTATTAAATTAATTATTAGGGTCAATAATAGTTTAATCATCAAAGTTTTGGTTCAGTTTTGGTTTAACAATCAAAGTTTTTTTCCAATCGATTTTACCGTAAAGTTTTGAATTTGTTATGATTTAAAATTTAAAGTTTTTTTTTCAAATGATTTAAATTTTAAAGTTTTGTTAAAAAAACTGAGTAATCACTTAAGTTTTGTATGGTTTTTGATTTTACCTTTTCTACTTAATTATGCATTTTACTTTTATTAAAACAGAAGTTAAACTATTTTTTAACAAAAATTTAATAGTTAAATAATTTAAAAAGAAACTTTAAAGTTTAAACAAAAAATAAAGTATAATTTTAATAATTAAATAATAATAAATTTAAACCTTATGATAAAACTGTTTAAAAAAACTTTAATAATTAACTAAAATTAAAATAAAACTTTGATTGTTAAACTATTATATATTCGGTTATTAAAACCGGAAATAAACATGGAGAGACTAAGAGACCGGGAAAATTGATTTGGCGTCCCACATCGGACACCCCTAAAAGTAGTATGTAGGAGAACATTTCATTTCAAATACCATTTGTTATATTCTCTTTTTCTTTTAAGTTCACCGGAGATCCATCAATAACCCTAGAATTTGACGACGGTTTTCTCACCGGAATCCGAATCCGCCATGGATGGGAGTATCCTGGAGTCAATCGGCGTGGAAATCATCGGCGTAATGTCTCCAGTATCAATCTGCATGCTATTAGTCGTCCTTTTGGTCTACTCTCTGTCCTCCTTCTCCTCTCCTTCTGGCCAGCCCATCCGTACCGCTGCTAATCTCGTCTACCTAGAAGCTCCTTCGGATTCCACATCGCAGAAGATCGAAGGTTCACTCCTCAATGCTCTCGTTTTTGTTATCCTTATCGCCGTTGTAACCTTCCTTCTCGTTCTTCTTTACTACTACAACTTCACCAATTTCCTCAAGAACTACATGCGTTTTTCCGCTTTCTTTGTCCTTGGTGTCATGGGCGGTTCCATCTTCTTATCCATTATACGACAATTCTCGATTCCGATCGACGCCATCACCTGTTTCATTTTGCTTTTCAATTTCACAGTTGTCGGAGTTCTATCCATTTTCGCCGAGGGTATCCCGATTCCGATTAAATTGAGGCAGGTATATATGGTCCTTCTAGGTATAATTGTGGCTGCTTGGTTTACTAATTTGCCGGAATGGACCACTTGGACTTTGCTAGTGGCATTGGCTCTTTATGATCTTGTTGCGGTTTTGGCTCCTGGTGGACCTCTTAAGATTTTGGTTGAATTAGCATCTAGTAGAGATGATGAACTCCCAGCCCTGGTTTACGAGGCTCGTCCTACTGTTTCCCGGAACCCTAGAAGGTCTAGTTTGGGGCTTTTGGTTGGTGGGGTCTCTTCGGACTCAGTGGAGCTTGAAATGACCCGACAGAATGTTAATGATTCAAGAAATGGGTATCCTGTTGAAGGGATGGATGAGGAGACATCGCCATTGATGCCAAGTTCAAGTGGGAGCAGTGAGTTTACAATAGGTACTACTGACCAATTTCTACGAACTGAAATTGTTGAAAATGAGGAGGAAAGGACACCACTTGCTGCAATGCTGGGTATGGGGAATGAGATGGAACCACAATCAAGTGAGGAGACAACTAGAGGCATAAAACTTGGGCTAGGTGACTTTGTTTTCTATAGTGTTCTTGTGGGCAGGGCTGCAATGTATGATTTAATGACAGTGTATGCTTGTTACCTTGCTATTATATCTGGATTGGGGTGCACTCTTATACTGTTGTCAGTGATTCGTCATGCTTTGCCAGCTCTCCCAATTTCTATAGCCCTTGGCATCATGTTCTACTTTTTAACCCGCATATTAATGGAACCATTTGTGGTTGGGACATCAACAAATTTAATGATGTTTTGATTAACAGTGTACTGTATTGAGGTATTATCTTAGAGGATATTGCAAATGATATAATTGGATCGTTCTAGATGGGTATACTTTGTTAGGGGATAACTTTCACCTTTTGAGTTGTAAACTTCTTGCTAGATGATCAATCATATGCTGTAACTAATTTTTTGTTTTGAATCCCTGTTAGTTCTTAAGGCTGCCATGATTCGATAGTAAATGAGATCATATCCCAATTTAACATCCATACTAAGTTTTCAAGTTTCTTGTTTGTGGATTTAAGTTCAATTCTCTTCAAATCAATCGAGTGTTAGTATATGTATCTGTGAAATGCAGCAGTAGAAGACAATTGTATTGGGTTCAATCATGAAAATCCTAATCATGTATGAGGAGTGTTCTGTGTTGACAAGGTTAGTGTCTTTATATCACTGGGACTGGGTTTAATGATTGTCTAATGGTAAAACCATTATCCAAATGGCTATACTTATTTATTATTATTTTTTGAAAATCATGAAAATATATTATTATACAAATGGCTGTACTTATTATTCCACATATATGATATATGGTCTGAAATTGGCCTTTCAAACAACAGGAAACTGTATCTTCTCAAATAAAGAATTACTCATCTGCTATTTAACATTTTAAGTATTCCATGGCTTACAGCTTTACAAAGATGAAAAGAAGTTATGATTGCTCCTTATAGATCCTAATTGCTCATCATCTGTATGGAATCCAGAAATTTCTGCCGTTGAGGTTGGACTCTAGATATGGTAGAGAGCTGACCTGTTCTGTGAGCTCTTACAGAGACCAGGTTTGCTTTGTAAGTTTTGTAAGCCATTTGTCACTTTCATGTGTGTGTGCATTTGAAGGTTTATAGAAGGAAAGTAGGAAACTTATGTAAAGATTGAAAGTTGAGGATGGCTCTTTATTTAGCCAGTTTTAAAGTTAACTATAATGGTTATTGGGGTCATAAATAGATGTGATCTAGTACATAAACATAAACATACACAATATACAAGTACAAGAATCTGGATCAGTTCATTATTGTTTATTTACTGGGACAGAATGGGTAATGAATTGTTTAACAAGACACCTGAACCATTATAAATCTATGTTATGCTAGCATAATTCTACCTTTTATGAGTATTTACTACTTTGTGCAATAAATAGTTGTATTTTACATTGTGGGCATAGGCTGATAGTATTTTGAACCAACTATCAATCTGCCATCTAGGTTGTGCTTTCTGTTATTCAGTTTCATAACAGAAGTTTTGGTGTTCAGTAAGCCACTGAATTCTTAATCTTTGCTTCCTTTGTTAGGAATTATATTCAGTTATTGTTAAGAAATGTGAGTTAGCTGCTAGGCTCCAAGGTGGGCAGACCCTTATTTCAGCTGTGAGTTCTTTCCTCCAAGGACTGCACCAACTTGTCTTGCCATCTCTGTTCATCGAGCACTTTGCTACCTTTTTCTAGCGAGACCTACATGAGACTTTTGTGGTCCAGTGTGCACCCTTGCCTCTTTGCTGCCATTGGGTCAAGTCATCAGGGTGTTTTGCATTAGTGCAACAATTTTGACCTATCTACTTATAAATGTGTTCATATGTTATGCTTTCTATCTTTAATGGGTTTAATAGATAAAATTGTAACCATTCGCATTATAAACGTGTTCACTATGTTGTGTTTTTTTTAAAAAAAATCTTTAATGGGTTCAATAATATATAAAATTGTAACCATTTGCTTTCACTGTTTCACAAATCGCAATTGAGATCCTCTAGTGGACAAGTATCCTAATTCAATCAACATATTAAGTTTTAAAAGTTGAAATATGAGCATGTGAAGTGTCAGATTTTTGCCGTATAAAAAAAGTATCAGATTTTGACACCTTGAGGTGAGAATGCTTTAATTCAATAGTAATAGGAACAGTTATATATATATAAAAGGGAGAGTAACAACAGTAAGAACATAGCACCAACAACTGAACCGATATATGATGCATATCATCTTGCCCCTTGGCATCCCCACTCCTTCTCGGGCACTGTCACAATCTTTTATGTGCAAAACTCTACTCCTGATCAATACTTGGGCTTCGAGTTGTACAACCCTCACAATACAATCTTGCCGTTTGTGACTGTTTTAATTTTTTCCTAACCACTATTAAATACCTATTTACTCCAAAAGTTATATACCTCTCTCAAAATTGTATCCTTGTTATCTCTTACTTCATAAACCACATATATCAAATATGTCGACGGCCTCATCATCATCATCTTCGCCACCCTTCCTGTGAGCTTCTCATCCGAAGTCGCGAATTTATTGTTCACATGTAAACGATATATGCAAGCGGGCAAGCAACGATAATAATTAAAAGTCATATGTATGAAACCCGGAATTCTTGTCAAAAGAAGAAAAGAAAGTATGTGAATAGAGGATGCGAAACAACTCAAACGTCTAATGCAACACTACTTCGCGGAGGTGTTTTTTATGCAACCTTACGAAGAAAATTTTCTAAGGGGATAAGATATATGCTTATAGTATTACTTATCTTAGGTGTTTGTACACTTACAAATAATTAAAATGAGGAGCATGTTAATTATTTTATCATTTATTCATTTAAGTGTTTATGAGTGTGGAAATACATAAGACGTGTGTTTCTCGCGCACAAATCCTATTTCTAGTGCCGGTATGCCACTTGCCCTTCCCCGGACACCATTGTTTCTAACAACCATGTTCCATCAAAAAATAAAAAACCGCCATTTTTTACCTTGCCATCAGAAACACCACAATTCACACATGAGCTTTTAAGGTGGTACTTGTGGATTGGTTTTAAGTTGTATTTTATTAAATATGCTTTGTTTATGTATCTTATGAGTAGCATCAGTTTTAAGTTGAGACGGGGTGTTACACTCTGCCTCTTCAAACTTCCGCCTGTCCATCACAACTGCCTTTTGCCCTGTTGAATCCTGGAGCTCTTTTATCTGCAGGGTTATGATGCTCGAAATTGTAGAACCTGCCCTTGACACTTGAGTTATGTGCTGCGGTTGTGCCTTATATTGGCTCAAATTTATATGATTTTGTGATGATCAGTTCCCACCTCAGATCTCTCCGTTGTACTCATAAACCCTATCCATTTCTTATACTAACATTCTCTTTCCAGACTCGATCTCTCCTACCTCACAAGGAGGGTCCCACCAATTGGAACACAACTCACTCTTTTATCCTCTCAAACCCACTCTTATGTTTATTAGAAAAGTGCAAATCTATGGCTCAAATGAAAGAAATCCAGACGCAAATGATCATAACGGGGTTAATATCAGATGCGTTAGCTGCAAGTCGATTAATTGCCTTTTGTGCAATATCAGAATCAAGTAATCTTGATTACTGTAAAAAAATATTGAATAATTTACATAACCCAAATATCTTTTCATGGAATTTAACTATCAGGGGTTACTGTGAGAGCGGAAAACCGGAAGAAGGTCTTCTGCTGTATATGGCGATGCTAAGAAGGAGCAAAGCGTTGCGACCAGATAATCACACGTATCCCTTATTGCTTAAATGTTGCATAAAGTCATCTTTCATTTGGATGAGTTTTGGGGTTATTGGGCATGTTGTTCAATTGGGTTTTGATACTGATGTGTATGTGAATAATGCCATTATTCATATGTTGGTGTCATGTGGGAAATTAGATGATGCACACAAGGTGTTTGGTGAAAGTTGTCTAAGAGATTTGGTGTCTTGGAATTCAATTATTAATGGATATATTAGGAGTGGGATGCCATGGGAGGCTTTAAGTCTGTACCGGCAGATGGAGGAAGAGGGGATTAAACCAGATGAGGTTACCATGATAGGAGTGATATCTTCTTGTGCTCTTCTGAAACACTTGAATCTTGGGAAGGAATTTCATCAATTTATTGAAGAAAATCAAATAAAGATGACAGTTCCACTAGGTAATGCCTTAATAGACATGTATGTGAAGTGTGGGAATATGGAGGCCGCAGAGAGCTTATTCAACAAGATGACTAAGAAAACAATCGTATCTTGGACCACAATGGTTGTTGGTTATGGTAAACAAGGTCGCATTGATGACGCAAAGAAATTGTTTGATGAAATGCCCGAAAAAGATGTGGTTCCATGGAATGCGATGATCAGTGGTTACATTCAAACCAAATGTTATAAAGATGCGTTAGCAATGTTCCATGAAATGCAAGCTATGAAGGTTGAGCCTGATGAGGTTACCATGGTTAACTGCTTGTCCGCATGCTCACAACTCGGAGCACTTGATATTGGAATTTGGATTCATCGCTACATCAAAAAACACAATCTTTTCTTAAATGTCGCCTTAGGTACTGCGTTAGTTGACATGTATGCCAAATGCGGTAATTTAGCTAAGGCAATCCAAGTTTTCCATGAGATTCCTTGCCGAAATTCATTTACATGGACTGCCATAATTGTTGGTCTAGCCAACCACGGCAATGCTCATGACGCCATATCATATTTCTGGGAGATGATCAATGTTGGTCTCACCCCAGATGAGGTCACATTTGTAGGTGTCCTATCAGCCTGTTGCCATGGTGGTTGGATAAACGAGGCTCGCATGATTTTCAACCAAATGACATCAAAGTTCAATGTTCCTCCAAAATGTAAACATTACTCTTGTATGGTAGACCTTCTTGGTAGGGCAGGCTTACTAGAAGAAGCCGAAGAGCTCATCAAGAGTATGCCATTTGAAGCAGATGACATTGTGTGGGGAGCACTATTTTTTGCATGCAGAGTCCATAGGAACATTGAGATGGGGGAACGAGCAGCTTTTAAACTTCTTGAATTGGACCCTGGTGACAGTGGAATCTATGTGTTGCTAGCGAGTATGTATTGGGAAGCAAAGATGTTTGAGAAGTCTATGGAGGTGAGGAAGTTGATGCAGGTAAGAGGTGTAGACAAGACTCCTGGTTGCAGTTCAGTTGAGGTGAATGGAAATGTTTATGAATTCATTATTAGAGACAAATCACACCCTCAGAATCATGAAATAAATGAATGCTTGGATCATCTAAGAAAACAACAACTGGTGGGTTTTGAAGATGCAGAGTTTCAGTTTCTTCAACTTTAAGTTATTAGTTTGAGTGACACATACACAATGGTGAGTGTTTATGTGATTTGGCAAAAGAAATCTATATTAAAAACCAAAGGCCAACGACATCGTTGATGCAATGAAAACAATGCATGTTGAGGAATAGATTCATAACCAAAAATGTAATTAACTCTATTTATTATTAATATTATTTTATTTTTATTAAAATGCGAAACTAATTGAGATCCAAGAGGAGTAGAAATAGTGTCTCTTGAAGCTATAAAACTCATATGGAGGTCACTTAACATTTCTGAAAATGGCAACTTGAGACTCCCTCCTATAGCCTAGTTGTTATCGTAAATAAATAAATAAACCTTTCTAATTAAATTTTTTGACTATCACTCGTATTTCATTTGGTTAACGCTTTCAATGATACATGGATATTTGTTATATCAAGTAGATGTCTAACAATAATCTATATGGCTGTAAATGAACCGAACGAACATGAATAGAGTTTGTCCGTGTTCGTTCGTTTAACTTTAGTCGAACAAATAAACGAATACGAACGGATTTATGTGTTTGTGTTCGTTCGTTTAACTTTAGCTAAACAAATAAACGAATACGTACGATAAATGAACGAGCATGTGTGTTCGATTTTTTAAAATATTGGTTAGTTCGTACACATTTTTGTTTATTCATTTAAATGATAAACAAAAGTAAACGAATGAACACATGCTATAATACAAATCCAACATTATTAAACATAAACAAACACACATATAATATATATAACATAAACGAACGGATAACCGAACGTTCACGAACATAAATGAACGAACGAGAGTTTTGTTCGTGTTCGTTCGTTTAATCACGAATGAAAATTTTTGTTCATGTTCGTTCATTTATTAAACAAACGAACATAAACCAACTTCCCGTTGAAAAATTTCACGAACAGTTTATGAACGTTCGGCTCATTTACAGCACCACGAATCTATACAAACATTAAATTTATAAAACGGAAGGAATCGATTTGGACGCGAATTTATATTAATGTATAGAACCTAATTCAATTCTTTTAGAAATGAAAGCTGAACTCAAATCTGATCTTTATTTGAATCCAAAGAATCTGAATTCAAACTTAGCTTTTTCTTCGGGTTAGCATCAAATGATCGTCAAGTTTAATTTTTGGAATTGTACTGAAAAATTGTTCCTAACTATAATGAAGCTTGTCAAAGTAAAAAAAAAAAGGGAGCTGATTTATAAACAACAAATTTTAGTCATACATAACACGTATAAATTATAAACTACATAGAGTACATGTTGATGAATCATTGAGTTGTTGTTAACTAACTATAAAGCCATATACTTTTTTAAAATTTTATTAAGCCCCATCATATTTACTTACTATTGTATCACATATGATTTCATTATAGGTTATTATGTTTATTTTAGATGAACATAAAATAGAAAAACTATGATCTCATTATAATCATGATGGTTGGTGGTTTTGGAGTATTTTGTAACTTATAGTTAAATCATTCATTAATTTATAACATAACCTAAGGACGATGTTTAATAAAATCTTTTTATTTAACAAAATTATTTGACATAACATTCTTGAATTCTATTTTTTGTTTTTATCAATTTATTTATTTTGAAATTAATAATAATAAAAAACAATGGATTTCTGAAATCCGAAACTGGCCTTGGGCCCAAGTGAAGCCCAGCAAAATTGCATATCTCGTCACACAAAATCACCACTGGCAGTCTGGCCGAGAAAAAAGCCGCGTCTTCTAAACCCCCTCCATACTTCATCGCCGCCGCAGCTCCGCCGTCTATAAACCCTTCAAGGTTTGTGTTTTTGCCTCCATCATACGACTGCTCATCATTACTGCTCCCCAAGAATTCTCTTTATTAGCAGCGTAGTTTGCACCTCTTCATTTGTATTAAATTTGTTTTCGGTGATGTCTATGCTTGAGTTGATAACTAAAGCTTCGGCTACATCCGAACAGCTAACTTCGGATTCACAATACCCGATAGTTCTTAATCCAGAACCTATTCTGCTTAATTTGCAACCTCAGAGCCAAGAATTAAACGATGCTTTATTTGTTAAACGCGTTGAAGGCTGGAAAATTTCTCAAACAGATACGGAGATTATTGAGTTAGGGCAACAGTTCCTTAAGAAGTTGAAAATCAAGCTTAAAAACCCCAAGTCATTCGGTAAGGTGGAATTCATTAGCATGTTGAACTCGTATCTGGAGAAGAATAGCGAGAAAGCCGGAATTTCGATTGGAATTCAACCTGAGGGCGAGGGTTATACCAAGGTGCTAATACAAAATGTAGGGTTTTTGATGGGCGATGCTGTTTTAGGCTTGGTATTGAAAGCTTGTTTTATGTTTGAAAATTGGGAGATAATAGAAACTCTGATTGTTGGTGGGCTAGTTGATGGTTCGTCTTCAAATAATTTCGTTCATAATTTGATTGAGAAAAGGCGGTCCGATTTGGTTTGTTTGTGTGTTAAGCATGTTTCTAATCTTCAAGTTTCTGATATGCTTTCGGTTTTAAAGTTCTTCCTTTCTCCACCCAAAGATGCTTATGGTACCATGATTGCTATAAGGAAAGAATGGGAGAGTCAAACAGTTTCGGCTATTGAAATGGCAGTGGACAGAAGCCTTGGTGAGAAGAGACTAAAGTTGGCGAAGGATGCTACGGTTTTGCTCGTAATGGCACATGATGAATTTACTACTAGTGAGTTGTGCTTGCATTATTTGCTTGCATCTCCAAATCTTGATGATGTGATATTCTCAGCTTGCATTGGTAAGTTAAATGGTTCAGAGATAATGTGTTTTGTACGTTATTTGAAGAAGTGGTTGGATAAGTATCAGAAGTTCCCACAAGCATGTTCTATTTCTAAAGCTTCTTCCACGCATGGGTTTAAAGTTGTTGAGTTGGTTCCTTCACTTGAACATGTTACCAAGTGTTTTGGGTTGGTAATTGATGAACATTTCTCATCATTGGTGATGCATCCAGAGTTTTGCGAAGAGGTGAAATCCATCGAGTTGGTTGTGAATTCTTTGGCCTCAGAAGCAAGACTTTGTTGCACTTTAGCCAACTTATGTGCAAGTTTGAAAATTTGACGTTAAAGGTGTGTATGAATTCTCTTGCATCCGTAGTATTGAATTGAAATTATTTCCTTCAGTTACAAATGAAACTTTTCAAAGCAAGGCAAGATTTTATCTCATCTCCAGTCTTTACGGAATGTCAATGATTCCTTTAATTGAAACCTGCTTATTAGTATGTTCTGTCATATCATATTCATCTCTTTTCTCACGTCTGTTTCTTGATGGAAATTTTAGACATCCACTAAGGCTTGTGTTAAGGAACTTACTATGAGACTGCTTACATCATTAACTGCTTTAAAAGGCATATAAATGGAGTTGACAATATGTTGCAGGTGTGATTCATTAGGCTTTTATGCATATCAGAAGAAACAAAACGGTATAAACATCCAATGGAGCTCTTCGGCAGATGAGAATAGATGGTGTTTTAGCCCAACAACTTTTTCTTTGTACTTCTGAATTTTGAGATACACTTGCTACAGTTAGGAGTCTAAGAATGTAAAATGGAGAACCTTTCATGTTTCGCGTCCAGATTTTAACTTTGTATCATTGATTCTCGTAGTTGAAACCTTCTTTATTCTTCTCCTTTTCGTTGTTTAATGAAATCCTTGTCAAGTACTCTTATTATTGTACTGTCTATTGTTTTTACTGTTATTGTTAATTGAGGAATAGCTTTGAGATACTACAAAAGCATTTTGCTGAGGGATTGAGCACTAATCGTGTTTCGTTATGGATTTTGTGATTTTGATAGTTCTATTCCATTTCGACTCTCTTTTTTAAACACAATCTGATGACAGAATCTGTATTTTTTTTCCTTGGTCTTTTTTCATGGATGGCATTTTTTTGTTGTAGTTTGATCATCATGTTGATGTGTATGATTGTCAAATAAGGGCTTTAAATTGGGTACTTTTAGCACTACAACTTTTTTTGTTGATGTTGATCATCTATTTATATGATTATATTTTTTGTTTTTTGCGTTAAGAATGTTCGTGTGTAGTTATTGTCAATTTGTCATGCAGGCTCATTAATTCGCTTACATTGCAACTTTAAGCAGAAGAGATTTCAGGATCTCAGCCTGCTGAAGTACAGAACTCAGGTGTAACATTTTCTATAATCTATATGCCATGAAATTACCTGCGTCGTCGTACTTTGTTATTTGATCGTTCATGTTTTTAATGTAACTTTAGCATAATCCGTGCATGTCGAATTCTTTGTTGGTGTCTTTTTCTCGTGTGGTCGAGGTTTCAAACTCAAATAGCACACTCCTTTTCCTTTCTTCTAATTTTCCATCTTATTCCTGTCAAACACGTTTCTTTCCGTCTGTCACAAACAAAAATCATGAGTCTTTTCTACCTTAGTAGGAAATGTGAACAGCAAACAGATGTGGAAGTCTTACCACCAGATGAGCCCTTAGACCATGCATCCCACCCTCGGGTGGGCATGGGTTTTTGTAACAACTCTTCCCACATAGATAAATGATTATAAGTTGAAAGTTTGGGCTACTAATACCTTCCACCATAGTTTTAAGTTGTGAACTAGCCCATGACTTTGGACTATGGGGTGTTACAGTTTATCATTTACCCTTTTGTGAACAGGTTATGTAAACACAACTTTCTTATTTTGATTATTGTTCTGTTTTTCCTTGATCGACCTCTTGGATTTTATCTACCGAGCTTTAATTAATTCTTTTTTTTTCTTCTTTTCTTGGATTAGAGTACCTGACTTTTTGTAGAGAGTTAAAACATATTTATTCGATTACAAAAACTATAGTAATTCTATGGAGTTGAACCTATTTATTTTATGAAAAATTCTATCTCTTCCTTCATCCTACTACCTGATAAAATTTGATAGTGGAATCTATTAATGCTCTTTCAGTCTTATTACTTGATTTGATACATGGTTTGATCACCATATATCTCTGACTCCATCATCATAACCAATTTGGTTTTAGTTACACTATAAAACCGAACCATTGTAATCGAACAATCCACACGTTTATGCGCTTCTTAATATTTATAAAATGGGATTACCCGTCTTACCTAGCTACGCGTTAGTTTAGTAGTTTTGAACCTTCCACTCTTCTACTTCTCTGTCATCAAGCTACTTTCATCATTTTCCTTAAGTTTCAACCTTTTCTGATTACAATTAAAATGATTAGAGCCTTCTTTAGCCTTCTACTCACAGTCTTCATAAAAACAACACTCACGGCCCATATGTGATAGCCGCAGCCCCGTTACAACAACCCAACTTTAGTGCTTAATCCAAATTAAACGATAGGTTTAACCGAAACAATTGTTCTATTTTTTTCCCAAACAGCCAACGAAAGTACGAAACCATTTTATTTAACCAAGAAAACAAGACCATTTGACCGTAACAAATCGGTCATGGAGCTTGGGTTAACTGAATGATTTAATTATGGTTCAGGTTTAAGTGATAATCGATCCAAACCAACTCATTCATCCCACCTAGAATATTGCTCGCGTTCAAGATGGTTAATGATGTTTTGAGTTTTTTACTAAAACTATCCCGGTATTGAAAGTATCAAATAATTAATATTAATACAAAAAAACTATTACTTTCAGTATCAACTAGTAAACACTCATATGTTAAAAGTTACCTACGTTAGCATTGTTAATAATATTTTAAATATCGTTAATAATATTTTAAAATATATTTGTTAAACATTGATATTAACAAGGTATTATGTAACCTGCGCTTTGAGGCAGGGTTAAATTATTTTTATCTAAAGTTAAAATTATGTTACTCTTGTTAAAGAATACTAAATACAAAAAAAAAAAACTCAAAAACCACCTACCTCTTTTTACGAAGCAATTACGCAACATAAGTGATAAATCGTATACATTCGACGATAATGATTACTACGAAAAAATATACGTTAAAGCAATGGTAATATATCTTCCTGCTTGGGTTGATTATGGACTTTGATTTGATGGTAGGAGTTTAGAGAAGAAGATAAGGCTTTAATTTGAAGAGGGAGGTAGGTAGATGTATAATTTCAAAATATTATGATATGATCAAATTCTCGTAAGTTTATATATAATTATCTATTTACCCCTGAAAATATAATGATAAATTGTCTTTTTACTTCTTGGATTGATATGTATGAGAAAGAATGAGAATATTAATACAGAAAACGAAATAAAGTTATAACACTGATGTTAGTCATGTTACATATGAAAGACTAAAATTACGTAATACGGTAATAATGCACATGAAGGGCTTTAGCTTTCAATGGTCATGGAAAAAAAATGAACCAATTAAATTGAATATGGATAATCGGGTCGAGTTATTCAATTATCAGGTATGTTATTCGAGTTAGTTGGTAAAATCAAATAATATTTGATTCAGGCAGTGGGTGAGAAATCTATTATTTGAGTACTAGATTAAATACCCGTTTGATACACGGATTGGGTTTTAAAAAATAATAACGATTAAATATTAACTAAAAAATATTCAATAATTATAAATCATAAAATAAATAAGAATTAAAAAATAAATTTAAGTTACTATACACAGTTTCATTGGTAATTAAACTTTTATTGGTATAACTTTATTAAATATTAAATAAAAATTTATACACGTAATATTACACGTATTAAATAAATTAAATTTAATTACGTATTATACAACTATGAATTAATTTAATTGGTATTTCACAATTTTAATATACATAAATTAAACTAAATAAATGTAATATTACACATATTAAATAAATTATTATCTTAAGTCTAATCTAATCTAGATAAAGTTTATATTTGAGGTACTTATTATAAGGTATAATTGTGTATTTAAATCAATTTAACTTAACATAAATATATTGTCTAAAAAATATATTTATTTTATAGTTTAAATAATATTTTTTATTAACTATCTTATCTTCTATAATAAATAAATTTTAAAAAATTAAATTTTCAATTTTGACTATTTAAAGTCGTAAGGTATAACCCAAAGTGGACAATATCGTTAATCGGTTACCTGGTTACGAACCTACAACAATTTAATTCTCAATGAGATTATATGCCCAATGCATAAAATCTTGATAGAAAATCCATCATGGGCCAATGCCTAAAATCTTATTTGGTTATACCCAAATAAGAATATATCCTAATCGAATCCATGTTCGGTTATGTTTTATGGTTTGCTTCTCTAAAATGTATTAAACTATATTTCAAATGTTAATGTGTGTATTTATCTTTCAAAAATGTTATTATGTGTATCAAATTTTCAAAAATGTGTTATTGTGTGTATTAAACTTCCTATTGTGTGTACTAAACTTATGCTCTTTTTGATTTTTTATGTAATCAAATACATACAATAACAATAAATTTAAAGTTTAATACACACAATAATATTTTTTAAAGGTGTATACACACATTAACCTTTTGAGTATAGTTTATACATTTTGGATTTTTTAATGCGTAACATAACCGAATAGCCCAAATCGATTTAAGCAAACCAATTAAATTGACCGAATAACACCCCTAAAAATAACGACTATGTGTGCTAGACTTTGAAAAAAGGAGGCCTATCCATGTAAATTTACATTATTTTTTGTTAACAAAATTAAGCAAAACAAATTCAATTAAAATGTATACAAATTATGTATAGAAGTGAATATGATACGGTTTGAGTTTATTTTGTATGTAACCAAAGCCGACCCTAAAAGCGCGATTGGGTTAGAATGTAAAAATCATTTAGTTCAGTTAACTCGATCTTGATTAAGTACGGTTTATTAAAACAGAATAATTCAGCGTTAAATGATTATAAAGTATGAACAATTAAAAAAATCCGTATAATCATACTCATGAGTAGAAAATACTATTTGATTGTACCATTGAATAACTAGTTTGAATGATTAGGTAATACTGTTAATATAAGGAATTCAGAAGTCAAAAGCATGGATTTTAAGCATCTCAAACGAGTTGAATCGGACTGATTCAGCATTAAAAGCTAAACGGTTTGGTTAAGCGTCAAACAAATATGAAATAACGGTGTTTGGTAGAGATAAAAGAAATAGAAAGAATTGGTTTCTCTTGTTTAGATTATAGTTTTGAGAGGAGGAATAGTTTATCCACCCATTTCCATTTCTCTCATTCCTTTGTATTTTCATTTCTTTTCAAATTGTAAAAAACAATGGAGAGAAATGGTAGCCGGTGTCTACTCATCATCGTTGATGTCTAGTTATGTTGTGTTCCTGACGTTCTATTCATCATCATCGACATCCGACGAGACGACCGATAGGACAACCACCGTCCGGTATCCTGAGCCTCCATTTCTCTACTTCATTTCTTTGATAAAAACAAGCATTCAATAAGTGGCTGGAGTGTTAGTCTTTAACGCTGTGTTCCTGAATTTTAGATACGAAAGAAAAGAAAACTAAAGAAAGAAAAGAAAAGAAAAGAAATGATAATAGTTTTAGTTTTTCGCGTTACTAAGATTAAAAGAAAAAAAAAGAAAAGAAAGAGTATTGTTTTTATTTTGTGTTCCCGAGTCGGAGAGAAAGGAAAAAAAATGAGTTGTATTACAATAATACCCTTATTTTCTAAAATTATTAGTTGTTAGTAGGGGTAATTTAGTCAGTAATGAAAAATCATAAAACTTTTCCTTTCCTTTCCTTGAAATCTTTTCACTTTTGGGAAGAAAGTTTAAAAGAGAATGTTAATAAAATTTTCCTTCCAAACCTCTTCTCTTATCTCTCTAAAAACATTCTGAAACATAATTTTTTTTTAATTCTTTGATCATTCCTTTCAAATCACTTCTTTTCAACGTAGCGTAAGCTTTAAAGAAAAGGGAAAAAAACCAGTAACACGAACCTGCGAACCAAATCATAGAATGAAAGAGTAAAAATGACATGAATTCCCGCAATCTCCAAATCCTCTTCCAACAATCAAAAACTACAAATCATCTTCACCAAATCAGTTCTTTGATCTTCAAAACCGCACTTCATCACGACGAGTTCATCATTTCCAATTTCATCCTTGCCTCCTCTTCAATCGCCATTGATTTCGCTAGATTATTCTTCGATTACTCGCCTGTAACCCCACCCCTATTCGCATGGAACACCATTATTAAACACTATTCCAAGAGCCAAACACCATCCGAATCACTCAAGCTTCATTGCCAGCTTCAGAGGACCACTGATCTTAAACCTAATAAATTCACATACCCGTTTGTTCTCAAGTCGTGTGGACGATGCTCGTTGTTGGCTGCTGGTGGGTCGCTACATTCGTCAATCTTAAAGTCGGGTTTTGATTCCGATCGATATATAGACAATACTCTTGTAATGATGTACGCTGCTTGTGGAAGTATCCGCTTTGCTGGTGAAGTGTTCGATGAAATGACTGAGAGAGATGTGGTCTCTTGGAGTTCTATGATTGCTGCCTATATTACCTGGTACAGCAATCCTGAATCCCAGATTGATCAAGTAAACAGTTAAAAAAAATAAAAAGTCTCACTATAAGAAGTTTTCATCATGAAATGCACTAATTTTTTGGTTCTTTTTTTTTTACCTTGATCAACATTCTTATAGTTATTAACCTTCTTAACTATGCAGCAAGCATCCATTGAAAGCATTATCAGTGTTCCAACACATGAAGCAAGCAAAAGAAATGCCAAACTCTGTAACTTTAGTTAGCCTGCTTTCTGTTTGTTCTCATCTGGTTAACATCAAAATGGGGGAGTCCATTCATTCATACATTCTTACAAACGATATCAGATTAGATGTTTCTCTAGCCACATCACTAATTGGGATGTACTCGGCATGTGGCTACATAGAGAAAGCTTTAATAATCTTTAACTCAATGCACGAAAGAAATCTGCAATCTTGGACTATAATGATTTCTGGGCTTGCAGAAAACGGGCATGGTGAAGAAGCAATCTCATTATTTAACAAAATGGAAGATCTTGGTTTGATACCTGATACTGTTTCATTTTCTGCGATTCTTTCTGCTTGTAGTCACTTGGGTCTTGTCGAGAAGGGTCAAAAGTATTTTGATCAAATGGTCAAGTTTTACAAAATTAAACCAACAATGGAACATTACGGGTGCATGGTGGACATGTTTGGGCGAGCTGGGATGATTGAAGAAGCATATCATGTTATAAAAAACATGCCAATGGAACCTAACTCTATTATGTTAAGGAGTTTCATTAGTGCTTATAGAAATCATGGAAGTAGGGTTAGATTTGATGACAATTTGGTAAAGCTTCTGCTAAAGATTGAGCCAGATCTTGGATCAAACTATGTGTTATCTGCTAATGTGTTTTCTATTTCTGGTTTTTGGAGCGAGGTAGATGACACGAGAGTTGCCATGAAACATAAAGCACTGAAGAAATTTCCCGGGTGCAGTTGGGTACAAGATAACTTTCTTTGATCACTAAAAAGGTTTTGAGTCTGTGTAACTTAATATACTGCTTATTATGTGAGATTAAAAGAGTGTTTAGGATTCCTTCACGTTTGGAAAATCATATTTTGAAACTGATCGCAAAAAACACACACACATACATAAATTTACCTTTTCAAAACACAATACCAAACACCCATTTTAGCATTTAGCCGTTTACAAATCACAAAAGCTAAAAATTAATTCTAAAAGGCAATCTCAAACACCCCTTTTTTGTCACAAAAATTGCTAATTTTTATAGGCATACTTGTATCTTTAGTAACTTGCATTCTTGATCCATAATGAATACAAAGAGACAATATTGATCCATGAGGATGTCAAAGAATCCCCTTTATTTAAAGAGCAGATTTAGCTTCTTTTTTTCACTTGAAGTATAAAAAACAGACAAAAGTTTAAATTAGACAAACGATTTTATTTTGAAACTATTGTACGAGTAAAACATTCAGTTTTCGTTGATGAGTCAATTTCTTTCATAAATGAATCAATTTCTTTCGTGTAAGAATCACCATCCCTTTTAAAAGTTTAGTTGTGAACGAGGATTTGTATCGTAGAACTCTAGAAGTGATAACGCAAAGGACAAATTGTCTTGTAAAATGATTGTTGTATGACAAAAGTATAGTCAAGATATTCAATAAGGTTAGGGCGAGAAATTCAGGGTGAGTTCAGATAGATGGATCCGGTCATGAACCCAAATAATTTTGGATCATTACCGGGTCAAAGCATTTTGATCCAGTTTGCCTTGTTGGTTTGGTCACTTGAGGTCATGTTAAACTCGTGTCATGCGAAGACTTATGAGCTGAGAATCATTAGCTGTGTGAAGGTTTGTAATCTCCATTTCAAAGGTAATTATTTAGTATAAAGTAATTAGAATCAAACAACGGGCTGCGCTAAAACATACTTTAAAAGAAAGTATCATGTACGTTATGCATTTGTCTGTCGAAACCTGAATAAACAAACTAAACGAACTGTCAATAGATCATCACAATAAAGGCATGTGTGTTGAGTTGGTATGCTATATCCCTCAAAATGTTCCAAGTCTTATAACACAAGAATTAAAAAAGGGAAAAGAAGAAAACAATGAATCATATTTATACAGATATTATGTTTATAAACATATGAGGGAAATCGTAGCGCTGCTAGTGATCATCGGCAGAGCTGAGAGCAAAGACCTCGTATCTGAGACGAGTTTGGGTTGTTCAAAATGTAGGTCTGGTTTTTGTTGCTGTCAGAGCACGTTAACGTATACTGGTTACCTGTTTGCTCAGACTGCCATATCACAACATCACCCGTTACTTCAAAATCTCAGTTAATTGCTAATTAAATTAAATGCAAAATGCCATGTTTGCTGACTCACCATGCAGGACACGGGATCTGTGTTACAGCTCCACCTTGAAGTAGGTACACAACTCATGTAATGACACCAGGAACAATGATCATTTAAGTTCACTCCACGCAGAAGCGAAACAAGCCCCGCAATCATCCTGTGTAAACAGGTCAATAGGTTAAATAAAGAAATCAGTCAAAAAGTTACGGCAGATCAAGTGAATCCATTTCTATTCGCCCTAAAACCTATCCTTTTTTTACCAAAACCTATTTTGATCGGCCCATGTTCAGATACTAAATGTAACATTTGCAAATTCTCTTACCCAGCTACCACAAGGATGAGTGAAACGAGCCAGAGAACACGCTGATATGTTTTGTATTTGGACTTAGGTCCAGCCTGAGAATAAGCAGGAAGATATCTTTGGCTAACCCATCCAAATTGTGGGCGCATCAAGAACACAAACCCAAGAAGAAAACCAGAACCAAACCCACCAAGATGAGCAAAATTATCAACATGTGGCAGAATTCCCACTGCCAGATTAATAGCAATAATGATCACTAGGGTAAATAATGCTGCCATCTGAATACACATAAGCAACTGTTAGAATACATCTTCCAAATGTAGTTATTGAGAAATGAAAATATTTCATAAAGTACCTTATTAGCGTATATAGTCCAATTAGTTATGAGTTCTGAAAGCATTCCACCCAACAACCCAAAAACTGCACCAGAAGCACCAACTGATATATTGGACTGAAGGAAAAGTGCAGACAACAAACTGCCACCAAACCCTGAGATGACATAAAGCAACCCAATGCGTACTGCAAACAAATAAACACGTATTACGCAACACCAATATGCAAACAGTAAATCAATCAAAAAACGCTAACAATAAGATCTATCTTAATAAGAAGATTACTTCAACAAGGTAATTAGATCAGTTGCTTTATTATTTTTTACCTTAGAAGCATGGCAAAGGTCCTTTGAGATAAGAGCTGACTTTCAATTTGTTTGAGATATTTTATAGATATGTATATCTTCTTCTTTGAGTGTAAAAGAAAAGGTAGTCTTGGTGATCCTATTCTATATCAACATTAGTTATGTAATGCCCGTAGGAGATTAAAGACGACTAGGTCAACAGAAAATAGAGTTGCAATTTACGTCACATAGAACATTTAACTAGTGATGCATGCATATGGATACTGAAATCTCTAATATTGTATCCAATTTACTTACTGAATCCAAATTCTTGCTCAAGTCGAATGCCAATAACTAAGAGACTCAGCATGTTCGCCAGTAAATGAAAAAGTCCACCGTGCAACCAAATGCACGTAATAAGGCGCCACCCCTGGTGATCATCAACCACTTTACTCACATCCAAAGCCCCCATCTTCTCTAGCCTAATAAAAGAACATCAAAATCTCAATATATCATGTTTAAAAGACAAGAGTAATGTCTTGATGAAGTTACTAATACAGTAAACCTATTTAGAACTTATTTTTCATTGTGCCCACAGATGAATTTTTTGTTAGGATGGTTGTTTCTGATAAACTAATACAAGAAGGTAATCAGCAGTCTCATTATGACTTATTTACAGTGAAAAAAATCCATAATAAATGATGATAAGGGAATAGAACACACAAATTGTTCCACCAAGAGACCCCACACGGTCTATAGCAGTCTACTGATTGATTATTGTTACAACATCAATAATGCAATAAGTGTCAATTATAGTCTTCTGATAACCCCCTGATGAAAACTACTTTCTTAAGTAAATTTTCTACAATCATATTGAAATTAACATCAAATAGGATCATAATAGGGGATTTAGAGATTTACGCCGAAGAAGATGGTCCGAGAAGAGGGTTTTCTTTGAACGGCTGAAAGGATAACCTTCCCAAGAAGGTAGCGACGCAAGAAACCGAATTTTTAGGGCAATCGTTGACATACATAGTGATTATAAACAGCACAGTATCTGCTATAACAAAACTAGGAATCAACCACGGGAACCACTTCTTAAAATGTTTGATCTCTCGGAATGGTGAAGGGGTTTGACTTTGATTCCCGGCGGTTGCTGCAGCCGGCGGCCAAGGTGTCGGTGATGAGTCGACTTCAACGGGATGGATAACGTTTCCACCTCCGAGACCCCGCCTGGAGTTGACCTTGACATGGATCTCCGGCCGATGTCTTTCCGCCATTCCGCCGGAAATCAAATTGGGAGATTTCGTAGAATGAATTGAAGAAGAATCTCTGGCGAAGTTTGGACAAATAAAATAAAGAAGAGCAGGTGGGGATGGAGTTGAGGGAGGGGTTTGACATTATTTAATCATGAAAGAAGTAAATTTTTCAAAACCCCCTAATGTTTGGGGTATGTCTTTAGAAGCCCCTGTGATTCATTTTTCTTTTCTTTTTTACTCAAACTACAAATAAGATTGTGTGCACAAGAGAGAGTGAATCTGACAATGTATTTTTATTTGTAAACAACTTTATAAATATAAGCATCAAGTGTAAACTATCCATTTAAGGTAATAATATTGAAATTTAAAGTTATTGTCAAAGCCAACCCTTATTTTGTTCTATATAAATAGAGAACCCAATTGTTTTAAGGGTTTACTTCTTCAAAATATATTACGTTATACCTTAAATGTTAATGTATGTATTCATCTTTCAAAAATGTTATTGTATATATCAAACTTTTAAAAAATGTGTTATTGTATGTATTAAACTTTCTATTATATGTCCTAAACGGATACTTTTTTTGTTTTTTATGTAATCAAAATACGTACAATAACAACAAATTATATGTTCAATATACACAATAACATTTTTGAAAGGTGGATACACACAATAACATTTGGGATATAGTTAATACATTTTGAAGAAATAAACTCTTATTTTAATTGATGTCTTTTCGTAAGATACATAAATATAGTAAAGAGATGGTTCGACTTGTTAATATTACCTAAGGGATGCATGTATTGTGTTTTAAACATAATTTATATACTTTTACTTTTAATAATTGAATCAACTAATTACCTACAACAAAATGTGTTACAAAATAATAGTATTGATTATGAAATTTTTTATTGTAATAATCAGATAATCGTTATTGTGAGTGTTTACCAAAGTAGATAATTTGTTTTTAAAAGGTAAAATAATAAGAATAAGATAATTAGTTTTAAAAGTCAATACGAAGTGTATCCTCAAAACTATGTTTTGTTACTTCCAAAATGCAAATAATTAACTTTTAAGAAAGCAACATCAGATACTTTTAATGTTGAATTATTATTAACATTTATATAATGTAAAACCATTTAGGTGAATGAATATATATGAAAAAATTCATTTGAAAACCGGTTTTATTATGAGAACCGTAAAAACTATTAACCAATCATTTATTTCTTTGTCTTAATTAATTAAATAAAATAGAAAAGGGCATATGTGTCATATCAAAAATTGTTGGCGGCTGTAGCGCCGATTTTACAATACAAAGCAAGCAAAGATAATTTTGTTTTTTTAATTGTAGTAATTAATATGGCTGACGTTTTTTTTCCTTTCTTTTTCACTTTTTTCTTTTTTAGAGATAGCAAAAAATATATTTTTTATTTATTTATTTCATTACTTTATAATCACAATCTTTTATATTTTTGTTAGACTTTTTTAAGTTATACATATTAAATATTTATACCTTACAGATCTTTTTTTTAGAATTTTTAAGTTGGCGATAAGTTTGACTAAACCAACTTCGAGTTACACGTGAACTAAAGTTGTAAACGAACCGAACAAACATGAACGGGGGCTTGTTTGTGTTCGTTCGTTTAACTTTAGCCGAACAAAAAAATGAACACAAATGGATAACAAACGAATATTTGTGCCCATGTTTGTTCGTTTAATTTTAGCCGAACATAAACAAACACAAACGAACGAACACATATACAAATATAATACAAACCTAACATTATTAAATATAAACAGACACTAACTACGTGTGTGTGAGAGAGAGAGTGTGTGTGTGTGTGTGTGTCACACACACACACACACATATATATATATATACATACATATAAACGAATATAAACAAACGTTCACGAACATAAGAAGGCTTTTGTTTGTGTTCGTTTCTTTAACTAAACAAACAAATATTTTTGTTGGTGTTCGTTTGTTTATTAAATAAACGAACTTTCCGCCAAACAATTCACGAATAGTTCACCAAACGTTCGATCCGTTTACAACCCTAATGTGCAAACATGAATCTAGATGTGCATGTGCATATATGCACGAGATGCACAGGTGCACGGTGCATATATACACCTAGACACATGGGCTAAAACAAAACCTAGCAGTATGAACATGTTATGCACATATGCACCGTGCATATGTGACTTTATTGTATGTGCTAGAAAAAATCTATTGTAATACGCACATGTGCACATATCTAATGTTGTGTTAGAAAAAAATATCCAACAAAAACAAATTTATTTTCTTTGAAAAATAGCGAATGGTACATCTACATATGCATATGCATATCTTCATAAGATTTACACGTACACGGTGCATATATGCACCCAAACACACATGTGCAGTATGAACAGGTGGTGCACAGATGCATATGTGCTTGAATAAAATCAAGTGTTCTATGCACATATGCATATATCTCATGCTGTACTAAGAATTAAAAACCCGGCAAAAGCAAAAAAAAATTCTTATAGCAATATGGATGCCATATTAAAGAACATATTTTTCTCGTTAATTTGGTATAATTTTCGTATTTAATTAACTTTGCGTTTGATTGATATTTTAGTTTTAAGAAAGTAGAGGTAAATGACAAATGTCCAAATTACCCTCCTTAACTACCTTAAACATAGGATTTAATTTGAAAAAGTTAAGGTTTTCCACTAACAGTATCTAATCTGGACCGTTCATTTTTTTTATCAATAGTTATAAATGGTTCTGGTAATAAAACTGGTTATTAAATGAACACTCCCCTAAGTGTATATATATATATATATGTATATGAACAAAGATGAGGGCATTGTAATCAATGTTTAGAAACATTGAGGAGTGAAAATGAAAAGAGGGAAGAAAGACAAAAACATGAACATACACGTAGTTTAGTCAAATAAACCGGGTCACCAAACTCACACCGCTTTTTGTCCATTCACGGCAGGTGGATACAGCTTAACCAACCACCATCATATTATTAGTAATTTACTACGTACTCATGATATCTATTTTTATCAAGTTATTATATTGATTGATTGGGTCTATATATCTTTCACAAATCTTTTCATTCAAAGTTTTTTTAAATTTCTTTACATTATAAAATTACGACATATCTTTTAATAATAAAATAAAATATATGATTAAAATCAAACATATAAGACATATATATGCATCAACACAATTTTGCATGATCCATCACTAGATTTATAAAGTATAATAATTGCAATAAATTATATATCTGCTTTTCAAAACAAAAAAAAAAGTTAATTATAGTAAATTATCTTTATGATCATATGTTTTAGGTTGAAGTTCTTAAGCTATATATATATATATATATATATATATATATATATAAATATATATATAACTAGAATATATATATATATATATATATATATATATATTAATAAGGTACATATGTATATATGGTGCAGGATGATAAGGTTTACCTAGTCAATAAGGATTATGGTGATAATCTATATATTATATATGTTGATTAGAAGGTATGACGTTTAGAAGATGTATTCAATGGGAATTCTCTGACTTAAATATGAATGTGTCTTGCAAGAATTAAAATATTAATTATGAAATAACCCAGTGTCATATATATTTCATATTTACAAATAAATAACTACCAAGTTTTCTTAAGCATTTCTTTGCTTATTTGAAATTTTTGATAGTACGGCACATATCAGTACGACACTTTCACAATTTAACTCCCCACTTGATCTATTGCGTGATCCAAGTTTAAAGAGAAATTATAGAAATATATAATATAGAATAATGTTTAATATAGTTCGTATTTAATTCATAGTTTTAATATACTAATTTTAGCATTTGCATCAATAACATCAATAGTCCAAATTACATTTTAAAATTTTGAGCGGAGTGGCGTTTTCGTAATTTACATGGGATGCTTTTACAAATCACATGTAATTGTATACTGAATCACCTGTGATTTAATATTAAAATTTTAAGACTACGTTTTTTACCTAGACTTTATTGAACACAACTCATATAGCATATTATTATTATTATTATTATTATTATTATTATTATTATTATTATTATTATTATGACTTTTTAAAATATATGTAACATAATTTTTTGTTATATAATCTAATTCTATTGATGTGGTTGTAATTTTATAAGATTTACATATTTAAATCTTATCTTAAATTATCTATACTACTATATAAATCATTTAATATCCACTCTTCATTTTAAGAGTTTTTAAATTTCAATCAAGATGACATCTTGACCTTTCATTTTATGTAAATTAATCTCACTCGCTCAATCTTTAACCATTTTGGTCTCTCTTGATTTACTTTAAATTTTCATTCATTGAAATTATACCCTCTCACTAACACACTCAGCTATACCAACACAAACTATTTTGTAACATTGAATCCCATAAATAACATACTATTATATTCTTGAAAATAACATATTACAAAATAAAAACTTTTGGTCGCTGCCACATTACACGGTATGATGCTATTACTTATAAATTAGGCAATTTGAACAGAAAGTTTTAAATTTATGTAAAATAATTTGATTTAATTGGGAAGTTAGTGTGAGTAATAGCAAAAAGTTAAAACGTCACAAATATTTGAAATTTTATCGCATTAAAATCATGTTAGATTTGACACCTATTGTGAAAATTATATATAAAATATTCTATTATTTCACAACCATATTTTACTTGTTTGAGAAAAAAAATAATTGCAAAAAGTGTAAATCTCGAAAGTTGTAGTAAGCAAAGTGAAAAGGGCAAATTGCGCGAAAATACAACAAACTTTGCCGATATTGCCATTATATACAACCAACTTTATTTTGTACCTAAAAATGTAGACAACTTACAATTTCGTGCCATTGTATACAAGTTACCTGTGATAGCAGGTAACTTGCCAGTTTTTACATTCTTTATTTGTTTTTTTTTATATTTAATGTTCTTAATTTATGTTTTATGAACATTTGAAACACAGCCCCAATAATGTCCAAATTTGCAAAATTGGTTAATGGTTTGTGATATAGAAAACGATGGAGGCTAGGGTTCAAACGTCATTCCAATTTCAAATCCATATTTTCTGTGTTCTATGATGATTTCGAGATGGAGGCTAGGGTTAACTTTTGATTGAGGGTTTCATCTATGATCCAATTCTATACTTGTCGATTTAGGGTTCTTGTGTTTCTTGAAATTAGGGCTGAGATTAAACCAGTGCTGCTCTCAATCATTTCATCTTATACTTGTCGATCTGGTTTATGGATTGTTGCTTCGTCTGAAATCGATGAGGCGCTTCGATCAAGCGTTTCTAGGTAAGGGCTAATCGGCAAGGTTAAGGTTTATGATTCTTGTTCATTATTTCAGTTTGGGTTTCCAGGTTTGGGTCAGCGAGATCTGTTTGCAAAATGGTTGAGACGAGAATCGATTTCTTTGGAATCGAAGGCATTATTCATCAGCTTCAAAAGTGCCTCGATAGCATATTGTAGAGAGGTACTTGGCACTTTGAAGATTTTGGTTTCAAGAGGTTTAAGGCTTTGATTTCTTGTAAGATGTTCCTTCAATTTCTTGTTCTTTGATTTCTTTACCGATTTTAGATATGTTTGCTTTTGTCTATAGCTATTTGGAATAATATTTGTTGTCTTGTTACAGTAAAAGAACACAAAAGGATTGTTCATTTTGTTTTTGTTGTTCTTGAAAGCTTTTCTTGTTCATATGTTCATGAAGATAGCTTGAAGATATTAAGAACATTCAAAGAACATAAGACACAAAAATAAAAAATTAGAAAAATACCCTGTAACCGGTTGTATAGGTAATAGGTTGCATACAATGAAACAAAATTCAAAGTTTGATGTATTTTTAGGTATAAAATGAAGTTGGTTGCATACAATGACAATATTGACAAAGTTTGTTGTATTTTCGCGCAATTTGCCCAAGTGAAAATAACCAAAAACAACTTTTTCTCACGTGTTTTGTAGGCATTGACCATATATATATCTACAATCACTTACAACTCCATATGTATGCTATCTTTTATGGAAATCCAAGCATGTGACATTCAAACACTTCTTATCTATTTTATGCTAAAAACTACATCATACTCATTAGATTAATTTCTTATTTTTATATATAATCTTGAAGGCTTTAAAAATAGACGTTGTATAACATCATGCAGACATGCTCCACGTACACTGGCCTTGCTAGACAAAGTATCCTAACAATTAAGGACCAATTAAACTACGTCAGAGTAAAAATCTTAAGCAGCACCGAAAGGAGTGCCGATTGGTGAGAGGCGAATGACATAAAGATGTTTTTTTTCTTTCTTCCCAACCTTAATTGATTTACAGGATGATAGCCGACAATAAGAGTACTCATATTGCTTGCTTACTGTCAAGCCTTTAGTTATACCTTCCCTTTATCTTTTCCTTACCTAATGTCACATTAGTGTCATATCATTTCCTCTCTCATTTCCTTTACCCTACCCAAAACAAGTGTTATACCTTTCCTTTCCTTACCCAAACCTTTTTCATATTTTATATATATATATATATATATATATATATATATATATATATATATATATATATATATCTATCTGTGTGTGTGGAGGGGGATGGGTGGGTGGGGGAGTCATGGTTCTCGTCGAGTAAGAAAGCCCGAAGGGGGTACCCAATGGAGCTACCCGAGACACCCGAAATGGTGCTCCCGAGCTCACCCGAAGGTACCCAAAGGTACCCGCTATGCTTCGAGTGATGCGTAACACATGGTCTCATAACTAGATGAGTGACTGTCGGACTAACTGCTCCTAATAATGACAATCATGACTAAACTTACGTTTCTTTCAATTTTTCATTTCTTATAAAAACACATAAAGTTATAACTCACATTGAATTCGCTGACGGCTAATTATGTGTTTTTCGTTTAGAAATAAGCTGTTTCGCGTACGTTGGACTTTCATGCCAGCATTTTACTGTTTCTAAACTTTGCCACAAAAGTAATGTCCGGATTGAGAGTTCTCAACATATTCGTCCTCAGAGACGTTAATCCAATATTCAGCCAAACAATATTCTTTTAGTTGGGTCAAAGGTCTTTTGTTAACCGAAACAATTGGTTGTTTGTCTTTTTCTTTGGCAAGAAGATCGATCAGGGTTCGGCTTGTTGCAATGGTCCGGTTTGTTGCGATGACGATTGTAGTAGTAGTTTTTGTTTTATTGAACTTGTTATTGCAATATTTATTGTTAAAGTGGATAAACCATTTGGTATATGCCAAATTATAGTGGTTAAGGTTTAAAAAAAAGGTGTAGGAGTAGTGAATTGTTGATTTATTAGATGAGTAATTTAACATCTAGTTGAAGAAGTTGTTTGGTTGAGAAAATTTTGTGTGACGACTTATGTGTTGATCGAGGATGTTTGTATATATATAGATAGAATGAAGAAGAAATTAATGTTGTATTTAGTTGTAAAATATGATGCTACTTAATATTAGGGTTAATTAGTACTAGCCGTTGCATTTGAGAGAAAAAAAAGATAGTTTTTTTTATTAAATTAAATGGTAATATTACCATTGTGAGCGTTAAACCCATGTTGACGACATGAAGCCCATGACAAGGTGGTGATCACAAGTCCCACCAAAGGCCAACTATTTAATTTCGGGTAAATAGAGTTCTCACACTCTATTACTTTTATCATGTTCATACGTTAATTTTTCACTTTCATCACTTATCTTGTAATGATCACTCATCGTCACATTAGATTGTATGACTCCCCTATTACTTAGCTAACAAATCAAAAAACAAATAGTCTATCTCTCTTATATCACCATGCACCCATCATCCATGTTGCAACTACCACACCCAAACTGCACCCACGCAGTGATCGAGTGGGAAGATTTCATGACCACACGATGATCATCCACCACTTGTTCCACTTAAATATGGTTTCTTTTATAGCAATTCCACTTAGACTGGGCGTACTCATCTAGCTGATAAGGCACTAGATAATGCGTGACCCATTTAAACATCATCGCCCCACCCCTCATGCTCGTAGAGCTCGTTCACACTCTCACTCAATGTTTTAAAACTCGTGTTGACCCAGGTGGTCCGACCGGTTGGCCTGTGACCCAGTAAGGAGACCGGGTCAATATACACCGGGTTTTTGGTCATTTTTGGCCCGCATTGACCCACCCAGTTTTATGGTTGAACCGGCCGACCCATGTTGACCGGCCCGGTTCGACCCGTTTTTATTTTTTTCATTTTAATATTTTTGTTTAAAACATAAAATTTTAGCGATTTAGTCATCTCGATAGTCGATACTTTGAAACCCTCACTCGACAGAAACCCTAAAAATGAGTTGTGAACCTCGACAGTCGACGGCAACTCCTGTCCTCTGTCATCTCCAGTATGCGACTATCTTTCAAGCAGAAACCTCCTTTAAGTTCACATAACCCTCTCAATAGAATTTCATTTTATGCTTGATAGATTATTTAGTTTCTTAACAGATTAGTAATTGTTTCCAAGTTTATATACATACATATATACACACACATATGCATATATATTTTAAATTTTTAAAGTTCTAAAAACCGGGTTGACCCGCTGGTTGAACCGGTTGACCCGTGACCCGGTGAGGAGCCCGGATCAACTAAAAACCCGGGTTTTAAAACATTGCTCACAGTCTCACACTGACATTTTTTTGAAATATATATATATATATATGGGGAAAGTGAGGGTGTGGCTGTGTTGTATCTAACTTAGGTGTGGAACCATCCAAAACTACGTAGTTTTGATTTAAGACTTTTAAAAAACCTAACATCAGTCTCTGCTCTCATTTTTTACATATACTTATTTTATCATTCTCTCTCAATTTTCTTTGAAATATATTTGTGGTTTTACAAGTTCATGAAGCACTTGGGAATTGTTTTCCATATCCATATGGAAGGAAGGTTTTTTACTTACTTTAGTTAAATATAAATGAATCCAACTCTAGTAACATTATATATTGTTGGTCACTGAAAGCACTACCCAGAATGGATGTCCTCTTTGCTAAAATCATACCAAAAAATGTTACTTGGAATATCATTTCAACGATCGATTACATTATTCCTGAATCATCCTAAACCATCAACGACCAAAAAATAACCAATTACTACAACCAACATGTCCTCTTATGAATCATTAATAACAATTATAAGCCACTTATTTATCAATCATAACTAAAATCATTTACATTGGCGTTTACTAAAATTGGGATTAGATGTCAACTTCGTTAGCAATGTTCTTAACCTGCGTGCACCCGCCCCAGGCCTCAAAACACCAAACCTCTCATTATGCAAACTTGAGCAAGTTTGATGATTATCATCGCTCTTGGAACACCATCCCCCATAGCTGAAATAGCTAGGACGTCTCTTGAGTAGCTCACGGTCAATCCTATCAAGTACAGCGTTCTTGTGCTTGAATTTCCTTGCAAATGGGCGACTGCTAAGAACCATTTTTCTATAATCTCGGGGTCCAAGCAATCTTGGGTGCTGCTTTGGAGGTGTATCCCATGTAATGTAATGGAGATCATGGTTGACTGTCGTGTTCTTGTAGTCCTTTGAGTTGCATATGACAGTTTGAAAGTATCCTTCAGGAGATGAAACAAAATTCGTGTAGTAAAGTAGGAGAGTTCGTGGCAAGTTTTCCCAGCCGACTATGCAGTATTCAGCAAACGATCTTGATAATATAGTCCATGCTGAACCTGTCTTTCACACAACAATCTGTTAACAATACATGTCTAGGATCTATGATAATAGTTGCAGTAGATATAAATACAAAATGGGCCAACAGTTTTGATTTCATCTGTGAATGTAAACCTTAGTTAAAGAACACCAGATAGATAATAAATAAGACAGTAAAACTGTCATCTAAACAGTGTGACCAGTTTCTTACATGTGTTATTGGCCTTTTGAAACTCCATCCATGACATAAAATGAATAGCATGGAAAAACTGTCATCCTAACTGTGCAACTATTATAAGCATTTTCTTACAGAACCAGGGCCCTGCGTTGTTGTATATTTAACCCATATAAACTAGAATCGCCAAAAAGATATTATAATGAAATTTCCATCACCTCTTATTCCACCATGAAGATTAGATTAAAGAAAAGATACGTCATAAGTATCCAAAAAGAATAAAATCTGACCTTTATAAGTTATATTTTCAACAAGGATTTAAACAGAAAATTGGTGCAAGTTACACAAAAACCATCTCAGAATCCTTGATAACAACACATTGGTTCTTAACTCATTCAACTCTCAAAGAATTATGAATCAAATAATGAATTAAATGAAATGAAAATAGTACCTCTCAACTCCCTATGGAAAGAGAGAGAATCTAAGGTCAATCAAGGGTGTTTGGGATTGCTTATCAAAACTCCTTATCTGCCTAAAACGTTTTTAAATGCTGTAGCATTTTGGATAACAACTTCAAACCACTTATTTCACCCGATAAGCAATTTCAAAGAATCTAAAAACTGTTTTTCGATGCGTCAAAATGTAATAAGCAGACAAACAAACAGTTCTAGTAACCAATCCAAAACACCCCCGACATGGTAAAATATATTAGATATTAAAGAAGGGAAATTAGTGGTTAGAACTCAAGATTTTTCGGTCATTATTTTTAATTAAACAACCCTAACAGTACGATTCCTCCTTTTAGACTATGGGAAGTGGGAGCCCTTTTGGGCATTACAGGGGAGTTGCACGGCGTGGAGGCAGTGGCTGGCCACACCACCAAGGGAACACGCGAGAAGGGGGGGTGTGGGCCAACAGTTGTTTATTTTCCCTTTCTTTTTGGTTTTTGATTGGTTAGAGGTGTAGTATGTGGGTCCTATCATTTGATGAGACGGTGAGTGGTGGAAAATGACTGTACCATAGTTGAGTAGTGAGTATGTGAATGTGGAAAGGAGAAATAGAGGTGTGGTGAGAAATGACCACTCATACTCTTAAGCAAGGAGTGAGAGAGTAGGAGGGGGTGCGGTGGGCTAACCACTTGGGTGGTGGGTGTGGTATCATACCATGGAGGTGTGGTGGGAGAGAGGATGTGTTATTTACACTTGGGCGGTAGAGATGTGATAAGTATGGTGGGACCATTTATTTATTTATTTTAATTTTGATTGGTTAGTGGGTAATATATGGGTCCCATTTTTGGTGTGATAGGTAGTAACCACTATGAGACCAAGTAATGGGTTTAAGTGGTGGAAGAAAAAGGCTGACGTGACGATGTAATGAGTACGAGGAGTGGTCACATAGAACCACAGACACCACGCCGCCACGTCAGTTTTTTTCTTCTAACACTTAATCAACCACTTAGCCTCGTAGTGGTCACTTCTCACCACACCAAATTATGGGACTCTATATTACCCAACTAACCAATCAAAATTTAATAAAAAAAAGTTAAAAAGCTAAGAAGCCAACCTATCCTCACCACACACCCATCAACATGTGGTGAATACCACACCTCCCCTCCCACCACACCTTAACGGAGTGGTACCACACCAACCTCCCAAAGTGGTCACCCCACCACACCCTCTCACCACTCTCCACTCCTTATACTTAGAACACAAACAAATCTGTTACTACTCTTATTTCTTTCTTTTCCTTTTTCTTTGTTTTGACTTTACAGAAGCTCACATGATATGTTAATAAAATAAAGTTACCACGTAGTATTGCAGAGTAACATGTTACATGAACCCCACATGGATTGCCTCATTACTATCGCCCCAAAACAAGGTAGCTCCTTTTTCCATAATTACA
This sequence comes from Dittrichia graveolens, assembly GCA_038502395.1. NCBI lineage: Eukaryota > Viridiplantae > Streptophyta > Magnoliopsida > Asterales > Asteraceae > Dittrichia > Dittrichia graveolens. Next base: position 18,396,123 of record JARJIL010000005.1, read on the forward strand.
TTAGTGAATTCAAAATTGCATGAGTTACATATCATTATTTTTAGAAACTGCCCTAAAAATATACATGCTTTAGCTTTAAGATTTAACCACACAAAAAAAAATCAATTTGCAACCTTTGTCCAGAGAAAGATTTGAGATTTAAATCAAGAGAAGCTAACCTGTATATAACTTGAAAGCAGTGGGGAGAGTTCTTTGCTTGATCACCCACCATATTTCTGATTTATTAGAACTGTAAAGACCTGGGTCAATCATTATTGGCTTTCCTCTCTTGTTCCTGCAAAAGTTATTGTAAAAGATTAACTAATTAAACCAGTTGGTCTTCACATGTACATTGATTCTTGTAAATGTTTGTTTGTACAAATTGACAAATGGATAATTAGATTTTGGTCAAGAACTAAAATTTTAAAGCAGTTCTTACAACTTCCAACCCAACCGACTTGTATGTTGTATGAAATTGAGATGTTTTGGCAGCACCGAGAATGCAGATATCAGATCTGAAAAGGGCAATCACAAATCGACAAATAAACAACCAATTATTCAAGATAATATATAAAAACAAAATCTCATGATTAAAAACTACAAAAAAAATTCTTGCCAGCTTCAAAATCCAAATAAAAAATAAAAAATTAAGCACTCACCGTACCATCTTGAGTAACCAAAGGGTAATCAGAAGCACTGAGATTAATAAACCAATCCCAGTTAGCATCAATCCTCAAAAGCATCGCCATGGCGTGCAAAGTAGTTGCAAGCATGGTTGGACCTCTGTACGTCACTCTATTAGGTTTCCCCACAATCAAAACGTTTCCAACGATTTGAAAAACACGAGTATCCGCAACGAATCGAGCAATCTCTCGATGTTCAGCTTCCGAAGCTTCGCGTTCCATGTGAATCAAATACAAGTTTCCCGGATGGTATAGCGCTTGAATCGTTCGTTTTAGCTTAGCGGTGTCGCCTTTAGATGCGGAAATCAAGTAGGCGAATGAGACAGGGTAGGGCCTGGTGGTATTGATTGATTTGGGGATAACGAGAGTTGTGATTGATGATTGGTTCAGTATATTGATATCGAACGAAGTTAAGTAGGTGTATATGTAGAGCATTGTGAAGATAACTGATGTTATGATGAATGAGATTAGGAAATATTTCAAACCCATTTTGATTTTGGGATTGTTTGGGGGGAGTGAATAAGATCGAGATCGATCCCCAACAAAAAGAAACGGTTGATTAAGAAGAAGAAGAGAGAGAGAGAGAGAGTATGTATGTATCATGTATGTATGTTAATGGCGGAAGTTGGAGTGTGGATGGGTTTTGTTTTGTGGGTTGCTTCAGTTGGAATGGAACTACGGAAATGGAAGGAGGGGATGCTATAAAATAAAATCTTAAAAAAATAAGAAAATCGCTGTCTAAGTTGGGTGGGTGTTTACGGTTTAAATCTAACAGATGTTTCTTGATTCAATAAAGGATGTGTTGAATTTTCGTTACATTTAATAATTTGTTATGGAATAATAACAATAATAATAATAATAATAAAAGGAATTTTTATTTTTATTTTTCAGTGAACAATTTTGAAAAGGTTATAAATGAAAAAGGATGTAATAGAAATAAAATTATACTTGGGAAAGCTAGTAGAAATTTTTTGGAGATTTGAATTTTTTTTTTATTAACAGGAAACAATTTTGAATAAAATATTAAACCACTCATGGTTATAATATGTATGAGTATGACTGGCTTATATTAGTTTTTCAACCTATAACATAGTTATGATTAAATAGTCATAGTCATAATATGTATACCATTTCTCTCTTTACACCCTAAATTTTTTTATCAACCATCATTTTCTCTTTTTCATCCTTATTTATTTATAGTTCAGATCACTAACCATCATCAATTGTTCACACTTCGCTCCCTCTCACTGACTCCTCCTAATACACCCAGTTTGTGATTGTCGCTCCTTGACGTGCCGGTTAGTAGTTTACAAGCAGTTGTTCCTTCAACTGAGTTGTTCCTTCAACTGAGTTACATATAAGTTATTTATGATAGTGTAAAGCAGTAAAAGTACTACAATACAACTCGAGAACAGGCCGTAAAGATATTATAATTGATAAAGTTTGATAGCAATTAGAGCGGGTTTTAATTCTTTTTAGTTTGTAATAACTTAAAGATTGGTAAGCTCGAAATTAATCAAGTAAAAACACATTCACTTCTCAACTTTGATCATGAGTTCGGCTATGATTCTTTTTTAAGTCATAATTCCTGTTTAATGTTCGACCATTAATGCCATACCATGGATTACTTATGTTTTTTTATGATATATAAGAATTCCTTTTTCTTGATTTGTAATAGTAATCTATACTTTGTTACAAAAGTGTTTGTTCCATGTGGGTGATAACACTTACAATGGACCAAAGCTTGTTGGATTGGTTATCTAACACATATGTGTTCCTTTTTTTATATGTTTAAGAATTTTAAAAATTGTGCCGATATAGGAAACGAAATGGATGCATCATAAGTTGTTTAAATCATATCATTAGCGCTAATTTAAGATAGGGTAAAATAGTCCTTTAATGTTATTAAAATGTTCTATATTATAACACTTTGCGTTATACACAAGTCGTCTCATCATCGACTCTCTTAACCCGAGCTCTCTATTTTTTTCCTCTTTCTCTTTTAATTTATCTCTCCTGTCTATTACTTTTTTTCTGTCTTCTCTCTCTCTTTTAAATTTATGTAGATGAAAACTAAAAGTAAATCGTGTAAACAAACTTTGATACCTAATGTTAAAGAGATGAACAGAAGCAAAGAGTAGACAAATGAGTATGCTTCTAAGCATGCTAATGGCTACATAAAAACACACCACACTCAAACCCTAAAAGGGTTAAAGACAGTAGGAAAAACCTTACCAATTTAAGCAAAATAATTATAAAATGACCAATTTAAATAAATTTTTTGTATGGAACTTGATTTTAACCAGATATTCTTAAATTCTAAGGAATCGATAAAATTGTATATTGTGGGTAGAAAATCACCAACCATCAAAGATGATTGGCAATATCCTTGCATTTTAGTGATTTTGACGGGGTCTAATCATGTGTCATTTTCAAACTTAATTTTTCTTTTTTGTCATGGTCCAATTGGGCACTTGTTACTGGACAAGGTCAGTTTTGAAAACTGAAAAGTTGCAAGGTTTTCATCTCTCCAAGTTTTTCATGATTTCCTAAATGTTAAAAGTTGAAAATCTCATGTTAATAGGTAAGATTAATGTTCGAGAATTGAGAACCCAATAATTTGTACTAGTAATTCATACCAACATTTTGTCAAGTCATGAAATTCCCACTTCATTGATTGGCGATTTGAACTAGCATCAAGTTAAGCCCACCCTTGTTATGGGTTTAAACCATTTTGAGCTACTCAATGTTCGATGGCAAAGAAGAATCGGCGTTTCGTATTACATTCATACACGTAGCATGACTTTAGCGATCGAAAGCCATTTGACAATTTTGGATGGCATTTGATAAAAACAAGAGCAGAGTAAAAACAATTCAAATGAAAATCGCTAAAGGAGCGTAACAAAGAACTTATCAGCATACTAATTTGATTATGAAAGCCCACATAAAATCCAAATGAAATCACTAAATAAATAATTTGGATTATGACTCGGGAAGCAATGTTGGCGTATGGAACCACAAAAGTAGCAAAATAACGAAGCAAAGCATTCTTATATCTGAAGGTAATTTACCTTCTGTGTTAATTTGTAAACACCTCTAATTAGGGTTCAAACTTGGAACGATTGAAGCAAGATGAACATGCAAAGGAAAAGAACGAAATGGAGGGAGAAGCTACTGGTTAAAGTAGGCAATGGCTGGAATGTGAGGCAAATACTGATTGAAAAGGTATGAGTGGAGTATGGGCCTATGTACGATAAGAAGCAGGAAGCGTGGTCTAAACTCGGTTGAAGCAAACGTGTAGAAATGATATAGAAGAAGTCAGAGAGCTAATTTAATTTTATAAAATCAGAAGACAAATATACATTTACAAAGCCAAGCGAATAACCATTGACCAAAATACCCTTACAACTATTCACTTCAAGTTTCTTGGTGAACTGATTATAAGGGGAAATATAGGTATTTTTAGACACTGATTATAATTTTATATAAACTTGCTTGTTAACTTTACCCATTTTGATGAATAACCCCCCCGCATATACTAGGATTTCACTTATCACCCTTGCACAATACTTGTGTATCAACTCTAGTCAACAGGATTCTAGTTTGTGCACCTTGAGATCCCTTCTTTTGTCAATTAAGTCTGTGCTTTCACACAATTGTGAAAATTAGACACTAAATATAATATTTCTTTCATTTTAGGTTGTTATTTTAAAATTAGATAAAAATATATGTGTCATCTATGTTGTTATTTCAACAATTATAATAGGTCACTTGTTAAACCCATCATGTACTATCATAAAACCTTATTGTGAAAAACTAAAGTAGAATTTAGAAAATGCAAAGAAATAATACAAATATTAGAAAGACTAGTCTTAAATTAGAAAATAAACTTATTGTTATCGTTGTTACTATTAACGTTACGATTATAACAATATTAATATTATTACTACTTATTATCACTATTTTTATTACTTGTTAACTCGAATTATTTACAACTTTCCTTTTAAGATAAAAACCAAATCCAGGAGGTTTTAGATATAGTATGGTTGGATGTGGGATCAACACTACACTTAAATTTTAAGCAAACCACCTAAATAACACCTTAGCATCTATAACTTTAACACCAAAGGGCTTGTAGCCTAGCAGTATCTAGTGTTGTAGAGTGTTATCTTCTCCTAAGAGGTTGTGAGTTCAAGTCTCTATATGGACAATGAAGTAGATTTAGGAGTAAGTTTAGTGGGTGTATAGATTTAGGAGTAAGTTTACTCACAATGAAGTAGATTTAAGATTAGTTTAGCTGTTCAAAAAAAATCTATGACTTTAACACATGCCTCGGAGCCTTGTGCTTTTAATTTGTCCATATCTTGTGAGTATCATGTTGCAATTAATAACCATAGTATACTGATCTGATAAGAAAAATTACGGTTGCCCATGTTGAAAATAAGATAATTACAATTCTATGTATAATTCCTACTTTTAATTTTATATGGTGATACATTCACTAAAAACCATAGCCTACTCAAGGATTATTATTGATAGGGCCAAAATATAATTATATCTTGGAAGATACTTCATGTCACCACACATCATGTTAAAATTTAATAAAAACGGGGGAGTATTTTAGCCATTTTTATTCGCAAATTTGGTCCAAAGGCTATTTAGAATCGTGTTTCATAATTAATTTCAGCTTTTATGATTAATAAACATTAAAAACAGTATTCGATATTGTGTTTTAAAAACGTGATTATATTCTATCTACAAAATTGTGTTATTTTATTTTTATTGCAAAAACGATTTTGGAAAAACATCATTTTACGTACATGAAGCAAGCACTCACAAACACCATTTAAATTCATAAGTAGAAAAGTTTCCTAGCTTTTATTTTTCAGGTTTTTGAAAAACAGTAGAGTTTTTATTTTTTAATAAAAGTGAAACATGTTTAGATGAAACTTTAAAAAATTTATTTTCCATAGAAAACTGAAATATATATTATTTGGTTGAGATGTTTTCTGAAATTTTATTTTCAGTTTCGAAAATAATTAATAATAATAATAATATATTTATTATTATTTTTATATTTATTGTTTTTTATACGTTTACTTACCTACGGAAACTCACCACAACAATAAGTGATAACATCAAAATGTTCCGGCTCACTTTCTCCAATCATATGACTGAAGTATAAGTTTGATACTTTATATATATAATATAGTGAAAAAATAATTTGAGAACCGTTTTTATTACGAGTACCGCAAGAATCAATCTGAGCCGTCTAATTTTCTTTCCTTCAACGTCATCACCCACTCATGAATTCATCTCATGCACATTGCTACACTCAATCCTCCACGCTCTCCATCCATGAATTCCACTTACCAAATTAACGGCTAAGACTGATTCTCGCAGTTCTTGTACTAAAACAATTCCCGTTTGAACTTTTGCCTATATATAAATGAATTCATCATGTTACGATAAATCAATAATACATGGAATGCAAACTCGAACACACTTGTTTCCTTTCCCATCTATACAATACAAGTTTAATAACAAACCTTGAAATGAAAAATTGCATATGGAAGGGATAAGATATGTGGTTGCAACTAGTAAATCAAAACACTAGAAAGGTGGCTTACATGTGACATGAAAATGCCAACTGAAATTGATGCATGAAACCCCAGACATGCATATCATAAATCATGATATAAAATATCAAGTTGCACACTTGCACTCAATTTGAAACACTTGTAATATAATCTGTTAGTTGTCAAGACTCAAAACGTTCATAAAATGCCATGTGTGAGTCTTGTGATGGATGTATGATCTTTCACAAAAATATATTTCCCTCAAGAGATCAAAAATTCATATCGAATGTATAGTAGAGTATAACGAGATTATATACATTAATACAAGTCGATAGGTTGAGAAATACCTTGTAATATGCTACGTACTGTTAAATTTGGATTTGGCCACCGATCTTTGGACTGGGTTTCTATTAGTCTTTCCCAGGTCATCAGAACCTCCTCCTAACTGTTTACAGGTCAAAACTGCAAAAACAACTGCTTTAGGTTGTTTTTGACTCCATCACATACAGTTTAAGCAGGCGTTTTAGGTAGCTAGTGTTGCAGTAAGATCCCGAATAGTATATATTCATGTAACTTGTACAACTTCTTTAAGTAATATGATGTCATCACGGGGATGAGCTTCCTCAACCCGAACCTCTACTTCATCCCCAACATGTGACCCTATTGACACCCACGCGGATGCTTGAAATCCAACCTGTAAAATGCAACAAATAAATGAACCATTGTGATAGCAACAAGAACAGGACAACATGCTTGACATGTTAATGAAGCCAAAACTGAATAAGAAGCATCAGGAGCATCTTTCAGTCTTTCATAATGGACTTGAAAGCCAAAAATGAACAGGTCCAACATTTAAGATTATATTAAGATTAAAGTACTGTATCACATCTTTCAAGTAAAGTATATCACCTAAGGTGACAAAAGAACGGGTCAGGCTGATTGCGTGATGAGTCAGAACCGCTTCAGACACAGTTAAGTGTTGGTGCAGATCGGGTTGGGTTTGCTCTAGAACACTCTCTCCATAAAGTTTAATTTTTTTTCATAATAATTAGTGTGCCAAAAGTGAAAATGAGTATGTTATTTGAACAATAACCTAATTTTTTGAAGAAAAAAAATATTTCGGAGGCTCTATGAACAATAAAACACCTTGTGTGACTTTCAACCTGATTGACCAATTTCCTTTCAAGCTAAATTATTTTATTTTACCCACTTGACCTGTTAGAGAAAAAAAAGAAAAAGAAAAAACAACCCAAATCGACTAACTTATAATTAGCTGGCTAAAATTGTCACCTCTAATATCACCTACAAACATAACATCATCAAGAACATGACAAATTAAATCAATGAAATAGGCAGTTAAGTGTACATGAGCACATTACAGTAGATGTTTACCTCCAAAAGTAGTAAAGATGCATTCCGATCTTTGAGGAATTTAAGGATCAACGCACGGAATTTTCTTTGTTTCGGCTGCCTTCTCAAGTATTCTAGTATCCAATACCGTAGGCTGCTACCAAATAGCTTCTTTGCTATCCTAGAATTCATGTTCACAGATGCAGCCATCCCTTCCAGTTGCCCAGATGTAAAAGGAAGAACATCACCTCTAAGAAAAGCTTTCACCTACAAATACATAGGGTTTTTGTTTTTATAGAAAAAAAAAGAGGAAAATAAATACAAAGAAAAAGCTATATATGAGCAAGTATTAAAGAAAAATCACTTGGTAATGAGCAAGGAGGTCCATATATCTGCGAATGGGAGATGTAAACTGCACATAACCAGGAATCCCAAGAATACCATGGCGGACAGCCTTTCTGTAATCCATTTCAGCAGCACGCATAAGTTTGACAATCGCAGAGCTCCTAACAGGGCCTTCTGGAAGATGATCAAATGCAGATGTATCAATCTTGGACTGGGGTTGTCCTCTGTATGGTAAAGGGATCTTATTGGAAGAACCAAATGTGGCTACGGCTTCCCCACATAGTATCATTATCTCAGAAACAAGTCGCATAGCAGGATCCGTTTGATCTTCAACGTACAACCTAATTGATGGTTCTGGATCTTCTGGATTTTCCACTTTTATTCTGGCTTCCAATGACCCTGTCTCAATTGCACCCTACAAACACCATGTTTTAAATTTTTGTAATCCCACACAACTTCAATCCAATATGGTTGAATTTATTTTCGATGCAAATAACCAACCTGTCGACGTCGCCACTGAAGCCGAAGACTAGCAGCCTCAGCAAGAGTCCTCAATTCCAACTCTTCTTCCAAATTGAGATGAAGAAGCTCAGATGCACTCTCATACGTTAACATATACGTTGGTCTTATAGTTGAATTAGTCACTTCATATTCTGCAATGCTGTTAAAAAGTAATGTGGTCGTAAGACCACAAGAACGACACTATGAACTAACTACTATTGAAAATTTTATATCATCAAACAAACACTGAAACTCATGGATGATTTAAAAATAAATATTAGTATTATTATTAAGTACCAACAAAGAAAATATATTAAAATCCACATGGAGATGAAAAGATTGAATTGTATCATTATATGTAAATCACCTTTAGTACGTGCAGATGTTTAAGGCTCAAAAAATGTAATATTACTGAGGAAACAGAGCTAAGCCTGATATAATCAGGGCTCAATCTAATACAACTGAACAAGTTGCATCATTCCACTAAAAGGGTAGTTCAGTGATGTTGTTCTGTACTTAACAAACAGATAGGATCTATACATGATGACACCTTCACTTTCTGGTTCATTTCTTATGGCCAAAAAAAACACATTTTCATGAGGGAATAAGGAATTAGGATCTTTTTTTTAAGAAAGCATCAAATTCACATCTAGATGACATAAGTTCAAATCAAACTAGTTTTGGATGCCTGAAACCAAAAATATTACGTAGTTTCACTTGAATTCTTACCAGTTCATGTGTGCATGCAAATCAATAATGGTTTACCTGCCATCAGAACGCAATACAACTGATACAGTAACTGCCCTGCAATTTGTTCCCTGCTTCAAGCTCATTCCCTCCATGGCAAGTTTCTCAGGAAACATTGGATAGGTTGCGGTTGGTAAGAAAACAGATGTTCCTCTTTGCCATGCTTCTCTACAGTGCAACCATATCTAAGATCCTAAGCAAGCACTGAAGTTGCAACAATATGGTGTAATAAACCACATGTACCTGTCAATCATGCTCCCTGGCTCAACAAAGCTGGCTGGATCAGCTACATGTATCCAAACTTTGATACGACCATCATGCAACTTTGTTGCACTTAATGCATCATCAAGCTGTATATTTTTTTCACTGGTTAGATATTGGCAGGTTCTTAATCAATTGAATGTACAATAGTGTGTTCCATCTATGTTCAAACTGTATATACCAGATACCCAAAACCCAGGCTTCACAATAAATCTGCATCACCCCTTGCTGTAAAGCTTTAGATGGCATTATATCATTTGTCTATCGTGTGCGCATATTGAAAATAAACAGACCAAAGCAATAGAGTATTGAGAAGATCAAGCGGTATATAAAAAACGTAAAGGATTGTGGACCCTACAAATTACAACATTAATAAAAAGGAACTACACTGTCTTAAATTTATAGCACAAAAAGGGATCTACAGATAAATAAAAAGGACCAAGAGTTATTTTTCTGCAAAGAAGTTATAATCGCCCATCCATCATTCCACCACTATTCAAGGATTGATAAAGGTCATTGCAGTGAAGAAATAAGAATGCTACACCAAAAGAATGACTTAGCCACCTCCCACCTTTGCTGTAGTTTTGTGTGTCATCCACTCATCCTTGCACCCAAATGTGCTGACATATGTTTTCTTATTGTGAATGTTTTATACTTTTGTAGTAGAAATTAAATTTCATTTTTTCGTATTGCATTTGATTGTTTTGAACAGATATGTATCAGGATTTCAGCTCCTGATTTCAAAAACATATGCTAAATTAATATTGATGCTCTGATTTGAATCACTTGAAGCTTCATCTAGTTTATCCGATTGTTTCTTGCATGCTATAAACATATCATTGAGGGAAATACAGATATCTTAGTAATCGTTCTGACTTCTGAGGTACTTTAGTGAGCATTTTGGACTCTTTATTTAATTAAATATGGCGACGATCTCCAACCTAATGCTTCTCTAAATTGAAATTGATTCCCTGACATGGATGATCATCGAATAAATCTGAACATGTTTTATACCCTGAAAGAGAGTTGATATCAGTTATTCCATAGGTCAATTCATTATAATTTGATGTGATAACAGTTCACTATTAGGATGAATCCTTTTTCCTCGTAAAATCCATCTTCTCATCCTGATTTCATTCCTCGAATTATATTATGGTCAAATCTAGAAGCCCAATTGCAGTTCGTTTTTCATAGCAGGTTACTAAAGTTACTTACAATCATTTTCTTAAATAAATTTGTGTTGGTTTTACACAATACCTCTAAAAAGATAATAGTAAAAAAAATTTGGGGAATGCACCATTATGGCATAGATTGTACATGGAACAGGGCTACCATTGGGGAACTGCAAGTCAGATTTTGGGGTCAGACATTGCCACATTGGTTTGGCATTTTGTTTTATTTTCATGTTACTTCTAGTTGTACTAAATGTAAATATTTGTATATATCATCTACTTTTTAGTTACTATTACATTTTCAGAAGCATTTCAGTACATGTTAGATAATGCAACTAAAGATTTTACTTCTTATTGATTGTTGGCAGCTGAGCATGGTGTATTTAGCTTTAAATTATATTTGTTTTGTAGGGACCACAAACACAATATAAACCCAAATATCCTACACATTAGATTTACGAATGCACCTTATATGTATGTGCACAAGTATTATATTCATATGCATCTAAATGAAGGAAAATTGAACACAGCACAGCATGAATAATGAAAGTAAGTTAATAGAGCATCTTTACCTCATCTGCCTCATCAACGTCAATTGCATATACCTTCAGATGTGTCAGATCTATCCTATTGTCCTACAGTCATTAGTCATATGCAGCTGTTAGAATACATTGTGTTTATACCTAAAATTTATAATGATGATTCTCATGAGGGAGACCTTATGCAACTTGTATGTGAAAATACTTTGAAAACAATAAGGAATCAGACATATTCTGATATTCAAACAACTTCAATTGACTGCTCAAAAAGAGAGAGAAAAAGAGGGCTATGTTACATTGTTATATTCTTAAAGCATATATAAAGCTTAACAGCCATCCTAATTAATATTAAACCAGGTTAATAAGAAGACGTTTCATGTGTGATTATGAGGAAAATTTAGGTATTCACCAAATCATGGAACAGCAAACAGAGAAGGAAGATTAGAAAAAGACAGATATACATGAGCTGGACGAACATATATTAGTAAAAGTGGAACTGAAACAGCAACTTTTTTAAGACTTTATATAACTGAAACATGAAGCTTTATTTATACCTCAGCAACTAGGTTTGCTTGTAAAACTATCAAACCACTTATTGAGCTCTAAGGTGCTTTTACAGTGGTCAAGATCATCTAACAGGCCTTTTCTTTCTGTTACATTAATTACTTTTTAAGTTTGTAAAGGCTTGAGGGAATTATAGTTTCAACAGAAAATTAACAGACCTACTGTCTTGTCAGAAATTGATCCACTCTCGCTTCAACAAGTTAGGAAGTTGAAGATGAGAAACTGAAATTGTGAGAACAATTTCAGCAAGGTTGATTTTCAAAAATACTCTTCTAAGTTTAGGTCATTGATTGACATAATGATAAGTATTGCCAACATAATGAAGAAAATGATAAAGTGGGGACTGGGGAACTCTCAACATCCTAGCAATTGGAACCTTTTAACTAAAATCCTCCCACACCCTCAGTACTGTCCATGTAGATGGACACCGATCAAATGCTATTTAACAAAAAGAGATAAGCATCTCACAATATTTCCAGAAATAAGGATCACAGTACCTTGTCAGGATCAGGTGATTCGTGCAGAAGCCTTTCAGCATCTGACAAGATATGATCTGGGTAATTGGTACGTATGTTGAACTTCAGGAGATCAAGATTGACATGTACTGGGAAATATCCTATATCTATAAGGAGATTTACTGCTGAAGCTGCTGTCTTTGCTAAGCCCATTGCCTTCAAGATCTAATGAATGTAATTAGAAAAATGAACAAGAGTCAGTGCTACCTTTTGTCCTCTTTAAAGATTTCAGAAATTACACATAGCTGGTAGTACAGACAACAATAGCATAAGGACTATTCTTCAACATGTGCAAAGTAAACATTTCAGACACTTGACATTTAACCAAGTAGAAGCCATGCAGTACGTCTCACTTTTTTATAACATATGCTAGCAGAAAGTATGATCAGTGTCAAACTAGTCTGAATAGGCTACATATTGAAAATATCATGTGAGGTAATTGCAATTAGGACTTATGTGGGACAAAAAAACTTAAATTAGTTGGATACACACACATACACACATATATATGGGGTTGGAGGGAGCTCCAGACACTAGGGGGAAATAGATGGCAGATAAAAATTGAACTACATAACTTGTTCAGCAATGAAGAGAAGATGATCCAGCAGAAGTGAAGTGGTAGACTGTCGATATGAATTCTCTCCAAAGTATGATAGTTTGATAAATATGTGTGCTATTAGTGATTAGTGATTAGTGATTTATATTAAAGCAAATGATGTTGAGACTACAATGCACCATGTTGCAACAGGATTGTACTGAGGTCTGCAAGTGCAGATCGTTATATCCGTTATTAATGAGCTCCTGAAGGGTCTGGCAGAAGAAACAATATGGCACACGCCCTTGAAAATTATATAATGATAAATGATGAAACTAAGTCATTGATACGTGTATATAGGAGCAAGATTTAATCAATTTCTCAAAATCCCGTTAGAATAAGATTTTTTCATGAAGCAAAGCTAACATCAGATACCTCTAAACATCAAGCTATTGTGTCTATACCTGATATTTTTCTTTCATGGGATATGAAAAAAATATATCAATGTACTCCAATATTTGCTTTTGCAAAGCCCGCATTCAGCTCCATTTAGTTATTTTCAGTTTCTTATGCTTAGTTTAAAATATGAATTGAAGTATAAAGAATAAAAAATAGAATTCAATGAAAAGAACAATGTCAATACAAATCTAACAAAACTCAAAAAGCATTAGTTTTTGGTGGAATAATTTTCCTTCTTCAAAATGAAGTGATTTTGATACATATAGGGGTCTCCACTTCGCTACACATTTTTTTTACTTGTTTATTCCTATGTTTTGACAGAGTAGTATTTAACTTACCATCCACATTGAAGGAATTGGCTTTTTTATGCTAAGTATTAATGTGCATGTTAATTGTACACAAGCCATGTACAATATAAAGATAGCAAGACTAGATATATCAGCTCTAAAAAATAAAATAGTGCATCCATACATTAATATTAATATGAAATTCACACCCACATACACATAGGATGTGGATAAAATAAAAAGGATTTCAGCATAAAAAGTGTACAAAGGATGCACCAATATTACAGCACTGATGTACACCAGTGCGAGATATAGGGATGGGGTGTGCATGAGTGCTATAAAGAGTGGTGCATCAATGCCCTTTTAACACTATTTACATTAAATCCTTACAAAACGTGCACGTACACACGGGCGCCCGCACACACACATATATACATAGAGAGAGAGGAGGGTTCCACTAAGAGCCCATTTTTTAAGGAACTCTAAGAACTTGTCAATCTTAGTAATGTAACTTTAAAATGTCATAAGATTCATAATTTTATATCTTCATTGAAGTGTTTAATCAGTGTCTGAAACATTTTTCCTTAAAAAACAGTAAAAATGCATCTATGCATCACAAAATCATGTGATGCACAAATTCATTGTTATGCATAGATGTGTCTACGATTTTATCGAATTTGTTGGCATTCTTTAATGGAAAATATTTCAAAAACTTGTTAAACACTTCAATGAAGATACACCTTGCATATTTGTTGACTTACATGATCCGAATTAGAAAATATGATTGTTTCTAAAAAAGATACCATGTCTTTTTATTATTATTATATATAGCATTAGAAAGACTACCGCTCCTGCAGTATCCTTTTGCCCATCGTCTTTACAAGCATCTATAGCAAAAGCCTCAAGAGATTCAATTTTGTGCCAGATTTTCTCTTCAGCCTTCCAGGTACATTTTGACGGCTTGCTACGTGGAGGCATTGCTTTTGCAGATTTTAGAAGCTGTACAAACTCGTGCAACTCCTTCTCAGCTGCCTCCTTGGCGATCACTCTACGCTTAATTTCTTCTACCTAGATTATTGTCGATAAAAATAAAACCTTCAATCACTGTAGATGATCAAAGAAACGACAAAGATAATAATTACTTAGCAAATGATTACATCAAACTACAATTGCAGCATGACAATTGATAAGTCAAGAGCAAATGCTTTAAGCACAGGACTGTTAAGCACTGTTTTTTGCTTTATAACCTAGTAACCCCAGTTTGTTAATAAACAAGCAATTAACTCCTATTTAGAGAGGGTGTAAATTTCGGAGCAAGTACATTAGGAATAAAGAACAGCTCTGACAAGTGAATATACATAAAATCAGCTACTAGTCCATTGGTCTGGCCGTCTGGGCATTGAAAAGCATAGAACATGACCAAGCAGCCAAGCAGGAAGCCACAGAACTAAAGCTAGAATGCTGTTGAAATATTCTACATCATGTGGTGATAAGCAAATCATGTTGTGAATCAACGGTTTCTCAAGAGTAAATACAACATGCTGAGGCTGAGTTGGCATAAAATCACAGTATGTTCGCCCTCTTCCTCCTTTTTTGGGTACTTTCTTCTTATTATGATGTTGATATCTATTTAGTTATTCATAATCATCAGCTAAACACAAAGTAAGCTAGCATTTCATGCATTTGAATGCCTAGAAGATATTAGAGTGGAAATATTTTCTATTTGTTTTGGTCATCCTTAACAAGAACATTACACACACCAAGAATCAATTGAAAGGCTGTAGGATCCCAATTGTATCAAGTATCAAATGTATTGAAGCAAATCACACAATGATTATGAACTTAGTGCAATTGTAAATGAGAGATTACACCAAGAACAAACACAGTATTTTATAATATTGAAATGCTTAATTGATTTAGGGCAAAATACAAAGGTTATATACCTATAGGGTATTAACATGTTCTAGCCTAAACTTCTAGGAAATACAACTAGAAGCAAAGCTTAAACTAGAATAGTAAATGGACAGAACTTGGGTCTAACAAAGGCATACCTGAACAGGTGGCCGAGGACCATAAACGGAACAAGAGCCTTTACTGTCAAGCACTGTGAAGTAAAGTTCATCTCTTGACAGCAAGAGATGTGCACAATAGCTCTCAACAGGTTCG
This sequence comes from Dittrichia graveolens, assembly GCA_038502395.1. Taxonomy (NCBI): domain Eukaryota; kingdom Viridiplantae; phylum Streptophyta; class Magnoliopsida; order Asterales; family Asteraceae; genus Dittrichia; species Dittrichia graveolens. Next base: position 18,411,805 of record JARJIL010000005.1, read on the forward strand.
GCACTGCCAAAAATCATCTGTACGAATGTAAAAAGGTCAACGGAGAAACAATTAAACATCAAATATCACATTCAAGGGCACATACCTCAGCCAATTCTTCAACTGTTACTGACTTGTTGCTTTCAAGAAGCTCAACCCAAGCAAACTCAAGGAGGGTGGGATCCTGCATTATGTATCTTATAAGTAATGGTGGGGGGAGGGGGAGACATCTTATTCATTGTATTTAAGACTGGGAGAACCAACCAAGTTTTTCTGAGCTCTCTGGTTGAAATCTGATATCTCCGTGGTATTGAAATTATCAATCCCTGGAACTATATACGTGATTTGCTGTGGTTTAATGGAAGTTGTAACACCATTCTGCATGTTTTAAAGCCAGATAACAATCAAACCCTTGCAAATTACAAATACCATTAAAGGAAAAAAAGAATAGGTCCTAACATCTAGCAATCCATGCAACATATCGTGTAACTGTTTCTACAAAAACCTGATCGGAGACTATCCAGTTCTTCCTTCCATCAGGTTTCTGAGCTACAGCAAGCAATATCCGTTCAGAATCTTTCTTAAACTCTAGCAGCAACCCTTTCTGAAGTACTTGCTTCCTCAATTTATCATCAATGAGCTCCTTGCTGCTTGTTAACACTGATCTGAAAAGTGATAAAACTAATCACATGATAGACCAACACAGCAACACGCATTGGTGTAGATCCAATAACATGAACTACCAACTAATTATTTACATCAGTGTTTCGCCAATCACACGAAAGAATAATCACCATGGTAAGTGAAGTTGGCAGGTATAAAGAGATGCTTTTGACTAGTGAGGTACGGACGTGGACCAAAAAGACTAGTCCATGCTTATCAAAGCAGCACGAATTATATCAACCAATCAAAACTGCCTCCTAATAGGGAGCATGTGATTGTCCTCGTCTAGTTATTGAGTGCAGAAGCTGGCTAAAATGAGGGGGAAAATCCGTTTCACTTTCATGTGATTATATACTATCTGAGACAGCATGCTTGACATCAACCTTGTAAAACATAATTAAACTCTTGCACAATGAGCCTGATTGAATACTTACCATCTTCTTCTGGACAACATCAATAGTTGCAAGGGAAGATTGCTAATCAAGACACTAATAGCTATAAAGTCATTGACAGTTTGATGTAGGGGAATGGTTCGGATGGCACTCAACCTTAGCACAAGGATGAAAGTGGGACTACTACCTCAGCAACAAGACAAATCGAAAACAAGATGTCAACACTTTTCAACAATGACTCTTTTATAGGGAAATATGGAGAAAATTTTTGATGATCATATGTTGGCTGATATAGGGATAGCTATGAAGAAGAACATGACTCCGAGAGGTAGAATAGTTATGAAATAAAGATAAACAAACGATCAATTTCTCAGTGATGGGTATGATGAAGAATACAAATATACTTTTAATTCGTTTACTTAAAGTGTATTTGGTAGCTGTAGTGCTCGTATACTATCTATTATCTAGTATCTATTATATTCATCATACCGTTTGAGAAATATATCCTTCGCTTCTTAAGTTTTCTTTTTCACCAGTTTGGAAAGCACATTCTTAACGCATTATAACTGCTATACATCAAAGCAGTCAGAAAACAAAACCTACGGATTTTGAGAAAAACCTCATAAAATCCGGAGAAAGGGACCAAGGCACTATGCAAGTCCTAAGTAAAGCATATGCTAAACAATCTGTTACACATTTGGCAACTCCTATCAATCGTAGCAGACAAAAATATTTAAAATAATTTGAAATGCATAATGATACAAATGAGAGAGAGGAGACGAACTTGTTGCTGGCACGAACTGTCTTCCGTCGGCGTAAGGCTTCAAACTCTTCTATCACAGTATCGACAAAACTTTGGACGGAAAAGCTCCGACTACCACCGGTTTTTATGCTATGATAACCGAACACCATGGGCTTAGAATTTGAACAACGAGAAAACTGTAAGTGCTGAAAAGCTCGAATTTTGTGGTACCGGCGAAAAGCGACTAACGGCAAGGGAGACGGTGGCGAGCTGGAGCGGAAAAGTGAAATTGAATTTACTCGGACCACCATGTTTGAGCATCGAAGAGTGGCCTGGTTCCGGTTTTTCCTCTTGTTGATAAAGCTGGACTAGCAAATGGGTAAAAAGAATAAAGACCGAAGGAGCGAGTCGGAGCGTCCGAAAACAATCGGGGATTGCCGGGCCGGATCCCTGATTTTCAGGAGTTAGTTGACTTGGTTCTCACTTTGAGTCGAGTATATATCAAATTTTAGTTCTCACGGTATAACACATTACAATCCGACCTTTTGATTAAACAACCACCCTGTTTTGCAAGTTATAGAATAGGGAGAAATACGAGTGATAATATTACAAAACAATGATATTTTTTTCTGGTGAAACTTAGGTTTAAGAATCATATGTTCTAACAAAATGTTTAAAATTTAATACATCCACATTTTCTAGCCCTCTCATGATAAAATTTAAATCCGAAATCAAACCAACACACGATCTATATTTTCAATTGCTTCATCGCATTATATATATAAGAAATAAGGAATGCCAATACTTTTAAGATCCAACAACGTACGGATATAAATCCTCTGTTTTGGAGCTCTTCAAATGAATATGCACACTTTACTAGGCACTAGTGGTCTAGTGACGGCCATCTTGTACCTCCTTGATTTACTTCATCTAAGGACCTTCACTTCAACTTTGCCATCCAAATACACAAACCATCGCCAAGCATCTCGACGTTCATACTCTGATTTAAAAGAATCCACCGAAGATTGTAAAAGCCTACAATTTATCTATATTTCGACCTCTTTGATTGACCAACCACTTCCACTTCCATTCCCATTTCACATAACAACATGACCCCTTTCACACATTGACACCTTTCATTTTCTTTCCTTTTTTAATAATCTAGGAGATCTATCGCTCAATTTAAAATTTCACCAAACAAATGATTCAATCCGGTCTATACCCAAATTTTCAATATTACGACCTACTTTAATTATATATCTCCATGCACTACCACCTTTATTTTTTTTACCTCACTACTATTCTTGGATTTTTGAGGTTCAAATACATTAGTTGAATATGCATAGCGGAATAAAAATTATAAATCTATTATAAAAACTCAATCGGTTATCCAAACTATTCAATATGAAAACTAAGGACGGAAAAAGGATAAAAGGATTACCTTTTAGCAAAAACTTGCTTTCTTGTGATGTTGACGGGATTTACACCGCTACTGTACCACCACAAACTATGTTGCTATATCACACAAAGAAATCACCAAAAAATCGAATCACGAAACTCTAAACCAAAGTACATATGTGTGTTTGTGTTGTGTGCGATGGCGAAAAACAAGAGAGTAGAGAGAGGTATAGGGGATTTTTAGGTTTTGATTTGCAATTGTAATTAAACTTAGATTTGTTACCTATTTAAATAAATCTTAAGCCAAAGTTTAAACCCAATAAGATAAAGTTCATCTTAATTTAAACTAAACTTTCAAACAATTCAAAATAAAACCTTCATATTTGAGTAATTTTTTTACAAATTACTCTCAAACCTTTAATTAATTAATAAACTTATTAATTAATCAATCTTTGAATATTTAACAAATATTTATTTAGACTTACTCATAAACAATAAATAATTATTTATTATTTATTTCTCCAAATAATTAATTCATCTAATTAGTTGTTTTCATACAACAAACCGGTGACTTCAATAATGGTTCTAGTTAGGTGTGTAGCAGTGTGACTTTATTGTCATATAACATTGAACATGGTAACACATATTCATTGTCTGGTGTACATACACTAATAACAACACAACCCCCTTTATAATATGTACCCCCAACTCCTCCCCCCCCCCCCCCTTCTCAACTTGAAAGCGCCACCACAATTTTCCTAAAAGACTAAGATATTAACGCTTTAAAGATCAAATATTTATACCCCCAACCCGCAAATTACCGATGTGTTTTCGCATTTGACCCAGTTAATAATTTGTAAATTATGATCCCCTAAAAATATAAAAATAAAAACTTTCATCTCACCCTTTCCATGGTATTGATCACCCCAAAAGGAGCACCAAAGAGCAAGAAGTAACACAAAGATTCAAAGAGAAAATGTTAAGAACCGTTTTAACTAAGATTTACCAACGACCATAACTTATGATCTTTTGCTTATCCATGCTTGATAGTTTGTTTTTTAATTTTTTTCATAATCAGGTTCCAATTCTCCGATCTTCTCATACAATGGAATATTTGAATTACGTCAACATAAAAAAAAAATCATTTATAGGATAATTTTTCAGAGAAAATATTTTCTCAAACATTGTCTAACTTTTTTCATGCTGCCAAATTATATATTAAATCAAAATCCTAGTTGTTAATAAAAATATAATAGTGAAGTCTAAGTTTATTTTTTTTCCATTTCTATTAATTTAGTTAGGGGTGATAAAAAATACCCAAAAACCAAAGCGAAAAACCTTACCGAAAATTAGGTCAACTGGACCTAATAATTAAATTTTTCAGTTTAGTTAATCAAAGTAAAATAAATTTGGTTTTTCAGTTTGGTTATTATGTACGAGTTTAGAAATGAATTGTTAACCAAAAATTCGAGAAATTAAAAATACTAACTTCATAAATTAATACTATACAGTAGTTATTATCTCATAAAAGTTTATCATAGAGATAACACTCTTCTATATATATTTTAGTAGAGATAATCATTACACAGAGTTTCCGTGTCAATTATATTCATAAATCAATTATTTACTACTACTAACCTCGTTTAACTTAGGGTTTAGTATCAAAAAATGTATCGAAGTTGTCACTTTTTGTTATTGTGTGTTTTTCATCTTTAAAAATTACAATTTAATGTATTCAACTTTATAAAACTAACATTTAATGCATTCAACTTGGTATAGCAGGTCATATACTGATGTGGCACCGGGTTTAATGATGTGGCAGGTTACGTGACATGTGACATGGATTTTCAAATTAAAAAAAATATTAGTATTTATTTTTAATAATAATAATAAATAATAAAAACATATAATTTCATAACTTCATTTAGATTTGGGTTTAGGGTTCTGATTTGGTCCTCGTAAAAGACAGATTTGAGGTTCTGCTTGGTCGACCACCAACATCATCTGTTGATTAAAGGCCGACCACCACCACCATCGTAAGAAACATATGTAAAGGTGAGTATGCTTCTGCTTTGGTCATCGATCGATATTTGTTCATCTCTGGCGACATGACACTGCCACCACCACCATCGATTGTTCCTTGTTCATCGATTCATTGGTTCCAAATTAGGGTCCTCAGGCGACAAAAGATTCCATCAAACCCACGTTTGGTTTTGTTCGATTTATGCGATTTATGATGGCGATTCCATCAAACCCATATATAGTTTTGTTCGATTAGGATCCTCTAGTTTGGTTCGATTCCATCGTCTGCGATTTAGGGTTCTCTGAGATTAAAAGGTTTGTATGTTCGATTTAGGGTTTCCACGTCTTATTGTTCAACTTTGGTTCTTTTTTATTCAATTATGTGTTACAATCTGGAGACATGGGTTTCAATTTTGATTTTAGGGTTCATAACTTTGTTGTGGTTCTAGGTGGTTCTAAGGTGGTTCTTGGTTTCCAGATCTGTCCATATGAATGTTCTTGATGGTTCTTAATTGGTTTCCAGATTTTAGGGTTCATAACTTTGTTGGATTCTTGTTTCTTCTTCATGGGTTTTTGCTTCTTCTACTACTATCCATTTGAACTTTCATCCATATGAAAGAATGCATTCATATGTTCATAAAGAAAAATTGATAGTGAAAATTGACTAACGACATGGAAATTAAAAGCTGGTGTGGTTTAAGAAACTAATTAGAAAAATAAAAATGAAATACATGTGCAACCTACTAAGGGTATAGCAGGTAAATGAGTATATCAAATGTTAGTTTTATAAAGTTGAATACATTAAACAGTAGTTTTGAAATATGAGTATACACAATAGCAAAGAGTGACAACTTCAATACACTTTCAAATACCAAACCTTTTAACTTAACTCAAGTCACATCTTCATGCTTAGTTTTTTGTAGTATCATAATATTAGTTAGTTAGTAAACAATAAATGTTAACATATTTCAGGTTAACCAGTTTTTCGGTTTAGTATTAGGTTAAAAAAATTACAAACCGATATTTCGGTCAAACATCTATGAAAACTCCTAATCTAGGGATGTTTGATATTGACACACGTTTAAAAATGATGTTTTAAACGACATGAATATGGACTTGCTTCTCAAATCCCATTTGTAGGCAAAACAAACACATAATCACATTTCCAATTTTCAGTATCAAACATTATTGAAGTTTACATATCGTAAAAGTTGAATATCGATTCCAAAACACACTATCTTTCTCACCTTAAAACTAAAACAAATGGTCTGAATAATATTTTTATACCGTCGCGAAGCGCCATAACTTCATGATTATCAAAATTAAGGATGAATTATTAAAGAAGTTTTTGGAAATTTATTAATGTCAAAGTATTCTAATATTGATTTTGTTTATATTGGTGACATAATCTCTTTAAAAATGGATGCAAATACATAATCAAGAGAGGTGATATACTTATATATAGAAGAATGTTCGATATAGTCAATAATTAATTCATCAATGGTCCAGATTAAATTTTAAAAATTTGGGCGGACTGACATTTTCGTAATTTTTCATAATTCACATGTGATGTTTTTACAAATCACATGTGATTGTATACTGAATATTAAATTTTAGGACTATGTTTTTTAAATGGACTTTATTGAACACAACTCCTTATATATATTCTCCTACTATTTACTCTTATTTATCCTCTTACTCACAAGATCAATACAAGTGTCAAAATCAATGAAGGTTGTTAGAAAAGAGAATCAATAGATTCCACATATTATTTTTTGATAAGTTAGATGATGAAGTAAAAAGAAATAATAAAATGAATATCATTTTTCCATAATTAATGTATACACTTGCACTCGTCGTGACGCAACATACAAGCAACTAAAGCCTCATTTACATCAAATTGGACTAAATTTCCATAGTTGCAATAAAAAAAGGGTGATGATTTATATATAACAATTTTTTGTCATACACAATAGTTAGATCTTTTTATTTCTACAAATCCACTACATATTAATCTCATTCACAAATTTATGGGTATAACTGTCCAAAAGACAACTTTTTACTGTGTACGCTAAAAAGTTTTTATGTATAAATTATTACCAATAAAAAAACTCAACCTCGTTAATTTGCAAAGTGATTTTTTTGGGGGTATTGGGTGGGTAGGGCAATCATCAAGAATCCAATGACTTTAGAGACCCATTATTGCTAATACATAAAAGATGTGTTAGTTGTGGATTCATTTCAGTCATTTAAATATTTTAATAATTTAAATAGTATTTAAGTGTAATTACCTCTAAACTAGATATAGTTAACTGGTATTATTTTCTTTTATTAATTTTTTTAATTAATAAAGTAAAAACACCCGTTACTACCAACTTTTAAAAGCAAAAGAGTGAGGGTGGATGGAAATATTAATAGGAAGTGGTGATGGTGTTTGGGAAAGTGTTCTTTCAACAGTCGTCTTTACCGGCACCGCCCCACGCAACTCCATGACCTTTCCAATTCAACACCAACATCATATCATTATCATATTCCCAGCCAGCCAATCTGTGAGTGACTTCCCAAAAAAGAGATACTAAATCCCGAGCCTCCCTACACAGCTTCTTCCTCCTCCTCCTCCTCCTCCTCCTCCTCTTTTCAGTTACTTAATTTCCTAATACTACACACGATTTTGCTTCTTCTAGATCCCCCATCATTCCAATCGTATTCTCAACTTCGTTTTTCACTTTTAAGGTACCACTGTTTGATCATCATTTGTTTTTCTTCTTCAATTCTACCGATTCATCTGTTGTGCTAATTTGTTTTTATGTTGCAGTTCATATAAAGTTGAAATGGGGGCTGACTTGTTCAGGAGGTATTTTAGCAGTTCGATCATAGTTTGTTACAGATCAGTTGTTAGACATCCGTTTCTTGTTTGTATGATTATAATTTTCTACTCGATCCACCGATTATTTCCTTTGTTTTTTTCGCTTCTGGTATCTGCTTCTCCTGTTATTGTTTCCACTGCGGTTTTGCTTGGAACTCTGTTAAGTTTTGGTCAGCCGAACATACCTGAAATCGAAAAGGAACCTGAATCTGGACGAGATGAGATTCGAAAATTGGAAAGTAAGGTTATGAGTCATACGGAAGTTGTTGGGAAAGATGGGAGTTTTGCTTCTGAGGGAACTAATGGGAGTAGAATTGAGATTTCAGACAGGTCATTTGAGGAGAAAACTAAAACTAATGATAATAATTCTTGTGTAGAAGCTGATACAGTTGCTAATTTGGTTAATGATGGTGTGTTGCGACATGAGGAAGTAAAGAATGATATGGATGAAGAGAAGGTAGTTTTGGGAAGTCATTACTCTCCACTTCAGCAGTCAGAGGATGAACATATCGTGTTGGAAAGTGATGATAAGTTGTGGGAGGGTTCAGCTGATCCATTGAATTCTAATGCTGGTTTATTGTGGAAACGTGTGGAAGGGGACGATGATGACGACAATGATGATGATGATGATGACGAGGATGAAGGATCAGAGTCGGGAGATTCAGGATCTGATCTTGCAGAAAGTTCTTCACCAGATGCATCAATGGCTGATATCATTCCAATGCTGGATGAACTTCATCCGCTTCTTTCTGAAGAACATGAAACTCATGAACCGCCTCACATGTCACTTGATGGCACCGAAGCGGTTTCAGAACATTCACTTGAATCAAGCGATACCAGTAGCGAGTCTAATGATGATAGTGGTGTTGAAAACCATGAAAATTTACAAGTTGGGATTGATGAAACTGAAGATAAAGAATTAAAGCACATTGACAAAGAATACGAGGCCCAATCAGTTATTACGTGGACAGAAGATGATCAAAAGAATCTCATGAACTTGGGAACATCAGAAATGGAAAGAAACCGACGTCTGGAGAATCTTATTGCCAGACGAAGGGCACGAAAAACCATGAGAATGCAAGCTGAAAAGAATTTGATAGATTTAGAGAGTGCTGATCTTCCATGGAATATTCCTCCTATATCAACTTCAAGAAACAATCCTTTCGATTATGATTCCAATGATAACATTCCCGGGTCTGCTCCATCTGTTCTATTGCAAAGAAGGAACCCGTTTGATCTTCCATATGACTCAAGTGAAGAGAAACCTGATCTCGTGGGAGACACTTTCCAACAAGAATTTGCAGTGTCTCAAACGAAGGAGCCATTCTTCCGAAGGCATGAAAGTTTCAATGTGGGTCCCTCAATTTTTGGGGCTTCTAGAAATGAGAGGCAAGAAACTAAGCTAAGACCCTACTTTGTTCCTGAACGAAGCTTTTCTACATTTCAAAGACAATTTAGTGGACTTAGTGACTCCAAGGCGAGCTCTGTACCTGATACAGAGTCTGTTTCTTCTGCTAGTGATATTGAAACTAAGGATCATATTGAAGATAATGAACAATCCCTGGAAGCAGAATTAATTTCTGAAAAAGATCATGAACATGCTTCTGAAACAAGAGAGTATCCTGAGTTAATTTCTGAGAACAAGGATGTATCTAATCATGGAAGACCATACTTTTTACCTGAACAAGTTGCTTCTGATGAGACGAGCTTTTCTAACTTTCAAAGACAGTCAAGTGGAGTTAGTGACTCCAAGGTGAGCTCTGTACCTGATACAGATTCGGTTTCTTCAGCTAGTGATCTTGAAAATAAGGATCGTACAGATAATGATGAACATTCTCTAGAAGCAGAATTGGTTTCTGAAAAAGATCATGAACATGATTCTGATACAATAGAGCACCCAGAGATAATTTCTGGAAGTGAGCATCCTTTGGATCCAAGCCGGCATGTATCTGATCATGCTAGTCATGGAAGCGAATCTCTTGAAGATGATATCAATGTTCAAGTTTTAAATGGAAATGAAGGACTTGATGAAGCTGATTTAAGTGTTGGGGGTGTGACGAATCAACTAGAAACCGAGAATGCAATTGAGGTTCAGTTAAATTTGGGTGATGAAGAATTACATAGCAGTGGGTCAAGTTTGTCGTCATCGTTTGAAGCGAGTGACCAAATATATACTGAGAAAGAAGGTGATGAGGCGGCGACATCGGTTTCTGAAACAAATTATTATTTTGTGGATCGTGGCAACTCAATAGAAATGTCTGACATCAAGATCACGAGTTTATTGTTGGAAGAGAGTCAACCAAAGGAACCTGTATATGATTCAAGTCCTCGAGCTGTTGTTACAAGGAACCTCTCATCTTCATCAATTTTTAATGATCTGCAAGCACACGTATCTGTTGGGGAAGATCATCTGCGTAGAGATGAAGGCTTTCGCCACGCTGAGGACCAACATCAGTCTTCAAGTTGTGTTGCAGACGTCGAGCAGCATTCTAGTTCTGAAACCAGGGATGCTCAGAATCAACTTGTGAATGTACCAGATAATGAAGAACATCTATTGGCTGGTGATAGCATTTCAACATCCATACCAAACAGTATTTGGTCCGATTTAGAGACTGAGAATGTTATATCGAATATGGATGCATTTAATCAGCTGGAACAGGTCCAAGCTCCCTCATTAGATTCTCAAGCAAAACCCCTTCAAGGCATTCGTCAGGAAGAAGGTATATCTCAATTAGAGGAGTCTTTGTTGGGCAAATCGGTGGATAAACAATTGGTGGAGGATCTTGAACAACTGCAGGTAACATAAAAAGATAAGGTGTTTGACCCATTTAATTGTAAACGGGCTGAGTTAGCTATTCTATATTTCTATCTATGGGTCAAATAGAAAAAATTAGCTAAGAGGGGAATGGGTGAAACGGGTTAAAAGTTCCCCAAAGTCTGCTTTTAGTGCATGCAATTTCCTAAATCGTTCTATTCAATCATCTAAATTGTTATTGTAATCATATGTATTGGGCATTTTGTAAGCATAATTATTTGATTATTTACTTATAAAAAATGGACAATGTATTGGACATTTTGTAATCATAATTATATGATTATTTACTTATAAAAATGGACAATGTATTGGACGTTTTGTAATAATAATTAATTAATTATTTGATTATTTACTTATAAAAAATGGACAAATGGTGTTTTCATGTCCAAGCAGGCCTGTTTGACCCGTACTAAATATGAAATGCTTCTACCCTAACCCATTAAAACCCGTTAGCTGACCTCATGCCCATCTGCAACCTCTTATTTTTGCCGAACTCTATATTGCCTACAAGTATTGTCTAATCTTATCACTATTAGCAGCACTCTTGGCAAGTTGGGTATGCAAGATGTTCATTTTACTTGGAACATTATAGTGCTTTATGTGGTCATGTTATGTAACTCTATAGGGACTTCACGTGTACTGTTGTATGCACAAGTCACAACTGTAGGTAATTTACATAATCGCTATTCTAAAGTAGTCACTACTCACTAGTCAGGTGGCTACGATGATATGGAAAGCAAAATTATATAAGTAACAAGCTACCTATATATATGATCCACTCAATTTGCAGTTCTTCAAGTTCTCTGAATTAAGGCCAATCTCTCTGCAAGTACATTAGATCTTCTCTTCTTCACTGTTGTCAAAGTTAAAAATTTGGTTTCACACTTTCACTTAATTAGATCTTCATGGTTTACATACACCTTGTTGAACCACTATCGCAACAATCTTTACCTAGTAGCAGTTGTGTTGACCGTGCTAGACGATAGGAACTGTAATTTAGTATAGTAGAATTGTAACGATGTAACGTACATGTATTTAGAATTGTATCCACATAATAACAAGACTAGTAAAAAGATTTCAGCATCAACTCCAGAATATTAAGTTGGTGAAAATATGAACATGATAAAAACATGGTTATTGAAAATACTTCCCCTTAATCTTTCTAATTGACAGCATTGTGAGATTGAGCAAGGTGAAGTCCCCTCATCAAATGATGAAGCAGAATTCGCTGAAGTAGTTCATGGAGAGACACATCACCACCTCATACCAGAAGGAGAAGATTTATCACATCCACAACATGAGTTCCCCTTGTTATATACATCTGTGAACAAACCACCAGAAGAGAACCCTGAAATACTGCAGGTAAGATTGTAACACCAAGGTCTTTTTAAACTTTTGAATCCTTCCATTTTCAATTATTTCTTTTTTTTCTTTTTTCCTTACCTGCAGGTTGTTTTATGATATAAATATTACAACGATGTTTAACTTTTCTTTTAGGTACAAAGCAGTAGAAACCACACAGACAATTTGCAAATCCAAGAGCTGGAAAACGTTTCATTAAACATCAACTCTGTCTCAACCGCTGAACCTGATGCGGTTGAAGTTGCTGAAATTGAAACGAAAGCACCAGGAAGTCCAGCATATGCAAGTGACACTACTAGTATCGAAAGCAACAACGTACCCAATAACATTGATGTTGCCAATGAGATTAAAGAGATCGGTGAGAATTTACTATTGGAACTGGATGCTGTTGGTGATTTCAGTGTCAATGACTTAGGATCATCTTTGAATGAGATGAAAGAGGGCGCACATTCCTTGGAAGATGATCTTGAGACTAAGAAACTTGCAGATGATTCTTACTCCATTAGTTTAGGAGCGGTTTCGAATGTGATGAAACACGACCCATATGTCTTGGAGCATGATCTTGGAACTAGCCATTCTCTAGATGAAAATTCTGACTCCAAGAATTTAGGATCAACTTTCAGCGAGATGAAACAGGAGCGTGATCTTGAAACCAGCTATTCTCTAGATGAAAATTCTGACTCCAAGGATTTAGGATCAACTTTCAGCGAGATGAAAAAGGAGCATGATATTGAAACTAAATATTCTGAAGATGAAGATTCTGGCTCCAAGGATTTACGATCAACATTAGATGAGATGAAACAGGGTCCACATTCCTTGGAGCATGATCTTGAAACTAAACATTCTGGAGATGAAGAAGATCCTTACTCTAAGGATTTACAATCAACTTTGGATGACATGGAACAAGATGCCCATGATCTTGAAACCAAGCCTGGAGATGATTCTTATTCCAAGGACTTAGGATCAACTTTGGATGAGATGAAACAGGACCCACTTGCGTCAAAGCATGGTCTTGAAACTATCCATGTTGTAGGTGAAGATTCCTACTCCATGGACTTAGAATCTACTTTGAGTGAGACGAGACAGGACTCTCAGGCTGTGGAACATCGTCTTGAAACTTTCTATTCAGTAGATGAAAATTTTTACTCCAAGCATGTAGAATCTACTTTGAATGAGATGAAACAGGTTCAACAGGCCTTAGATCAAGATCTTGAAACAAACCTTTCTGGTGATGAGGCTCCTTACTCCATAGATCCATGTGAAACAGAAACTAAAATGGATGCAGAAGTGACAGTGTCTCAGAACGAAGAGGACAACAGCATCACCGAAGTAGAAGGTCCCTCTGAAGCTGAAGCATTCAAGACAAACTTGACCAGTGATGTGGTATTGCCCCAAGAGACCGACTTAGGGTCAAGTTTTACTAGTGCTACCACGGTTAACCATGGAACAGAAACGCATTAAGCACAAGCAATACAGACAAAGAATGACAAAGGAAGCAGAAACTTATACATGGTTTCAGGATTGGAGATTATGTAGTAAGCACTCTATATTGATTTTGGGTACTATTATTTTTCAGGTTTTCTACAGCTGGGTTCTGTAACTACGAATTTTTTTTTTCATTGTTTTTGTTCATTGGGTGTTAAGGGGGTTGGTTTGAGTTTCTTTGAAGCATATGCTTGTCTTCATTTTTGTTTGAATGTAAAGCCTGCCTGCTTGATTAAAGTTATGGCGGTTTGGGTTTTTTGGACCATTGGAGTGTCCAAGTTGCGAGTGTAAAGTTATATAGTTGAAAGATTAATGCACCACGGGTTGTGCTTTCACCTGTTTGTATAATTTTACAAAGTCTTAGAAATTATAATGCAGATCTCTTGTATATGAAGCCTGCCTTTCAAGTACATGTATGCGCTACAACATGTAAGAATACATCAGTTCAAACTAAAAGTAAATAAGCAAAACTGACAAACATATAACAAAAGCAGAACAATTAACATCTCCCAATGATTTCAATCCCTAACTACAGGAGGCAAAGGCACGACACACCCCTCCTGCCAGGTAAATAATGAGTTCACTAACTGAATTTTTAAAACTGTATCATTCACCCTGGGCTGGAGATGGTTCTGACTGGTCCTGGGTCACATCCTCTGGTTCTTCTGACGACTCTGGTCCTGATGGGCTCGCTGGTTCAGTTTTTTCAGGTCCAGGACCAGACGAAACTTTGACCATTGATGGACGTAACAGTCTATCACCAATTCTGAACCCCTTGCGAAATTCTTGAATCACCACACCTTCCTCGAATTCAGTCGACTCTTCACGCATAATGGCTTCATGCAGCTTTCACCATGGAAAAAGCCAAATGTTAAAACTGCTGTAATACTTTGTCAAGACCGATAAAAGGACTACTATTTTATGAACAAGACATGTATAGCCAATAATAAATAGGATATTTATTTCACAAAGTACTTGGGTTTTCAATAAACTCGAACCCCTCTTCGGACAACAATAAGTAACATACCAAAATTAATTAAAGAAATGACGAACAGTTTGTTCCATCATAAATGGAACTTTAAACAAACGTGTATGTGAGTCAGCTCGAATCAATCAAGACTTGGGTTTGAGCTACAAAAATGGATTTAGGTCTTGATAAAACCTGAACAAAGTTTGTCCAGCCTTTGAAAAAGATCATCAAGTACTCGACTGAATTTCGAGCCAACTCTGAAATTTGCCTGCAGCCAATGATCAAGTAGGCGAATCACTATGAAGAGCCAAACACGAAATGCAATAGATAAAAGGTTAGTTTTTTTAAAATGAAAAAGGAGAGTTGAGTTTTGAAATAGATTTTTTCCTTTCATCATATATATGATTTAGTATAATGTTAGTTGTATATGATATAAATTGTTAAAAACAGTTGTGGAATCCATAAGGGAAATTACCAGCGGATCGAAAGGTTGTCCGGTTGTCTCCACAGGAACAACACCAAGAGCACCAAGGACCTCCACAAATTGCTTGTATATGCTCTGGTAGCTGCCGTTGATTTTCTCCTCTTTCTCAGTCTCCACTTTTATAGAAGCTTTAGCCCGCTCGAAGTTATCCAAAACAGGCAAAAGATTTTCAACAACTTCACCTTGTGCATTTGCTACCAATGAAATACGTTCTCGTTCGGTCCTCTTCCGGAAATTGTCAAAGTCTGCACTTATTCTAAGAACACGATCTTTTGCATTAGAGAGTTCGTCGGACAGTGTTGCCAGTTTCATTTCTAAAGCTAACTTTTCATCTTCAATTGACTTCAAATAAGTTTCTATTTCAGATAACTTTGACTCGTTATTATCTGCCAAGGCCTCTTTGTATGACTGCAGTGATGCTAAAATGGATGCGGGAGATTCTTCTAATACAGTGCCATCGCTCTCAATTGAATCATCTTCTTCAGTAGTGACTTCTGCATCTTCTGGCTATGAATACATCAGTGAGAATGTTCCCCATAATCAAAAAGTGAATAACAAGATAAATATGATATTATCCTTAGTTAAGGTACAATCAGCTACATCATATAAAATTCGTCTGACTACTTACAGGAAAGTGTGTGTGTGTGTGTGTAAGTTAGGTTAACCAGAGGATATATATAAGTACAGGTAATTAAACTGAAAAGGTTAATAGAAAGTTAAACATGATAAGACCCCAAAATCTCCCATTCCACACTTCAGGGGCATAGTTAAAGAAAGTATTGCTTGAATAAGGTCAATAAGTAACACAAATTACTAATGTTTACCCTTCAAAATCAAAAGGAAAGCAGAGTATGAGGTGGAAGAAAAGAAAATAACTACGAAGAGTTTACTAGCAATAATATGAATTCACCGAATGAAAGACATGCCTTACGTATTTATTTTGTAAAGTATAGTCCTTCTGCCATCCTATCAAAATCACAGCACTTTTCTTTGTGAGATGTACCCTTTAAATTCTAATAATTTCATTAGAGTTATGTAGAAGCAATTGAAGTGATGGAACTGACTTAGGTCCAAAAGATTCTTAAAGCTGTTTCCCTTAAAGAGTACTTTTAAATACTTGACAAACAGTCAAACATTCTATCTATAATAAGTCACTAGGTTAAACTTTGCATCAAGTGTCACAGGGCCCTCAAATTTCAAAGGAATGATACAAACTTAACAGAATGTGAAACCAAAATGCCTAACGCCTTTCCACAGTTCACTTTCAATTTGGGCATGTTTTGACTAATAACAAGTCCATTTTCAGCAAATTAAGTAATCAAATTCAACACAATGCTGCAACCGAGAGAGCAATAGTATGAATTTCTCTAAATTGCTACTTCTTCGGTCCCAAAAAGGTCAACATACTTTCAAATCGACAACTTTTTTTTCAAATTGATAAAATCAGAGCCGAGAATATTTCAAAATCAAAAGAGACTGCAAATTACGAGAGATACTAGGTCAACTTTGGAAATCAAAATTGGATTCTGAAATTGGGAAACACTTTCCACTATCAAAAGTCACGATTTCAAAAACACGTGCATTAAAATCAGAAGTGAATCCGAAATCTAAAGCAAGGTTTCTTTTCAAAGAAGAAAAAAGAGAGTGGAATTGTGGAAAATAACAGTACCTGAGGCTGAGGTTCATCAGTGGCGACGTCCTTCTCATCTTCAGTGACCAGGGTGTCATCATGCGAAGAAGCGGAGCAGAAGATGAAGGTAAACGGGTGAGGAGGCGACTTATTTGAGAAAGTGATTGAGGGGGGAGAAGATATTAGGGGAAATAGTGTTGGCCTGCTACGTTGGAGAGAAACAGAGGAGGTCTTTGAGTGAGGGTTAAGGCGATTTCCATGGAAGGCGTGTGTTCTCTGGAAGGGAGTAGTTGCAGTGGTGGTAGCAGCGGCCATTGAAATCTGGAGGGAATTGAAAGGAGGCAGTAAGGTAAGGGGGAGTCGATGGTAGAGTTATGGATAGGGGATTGGTAAAATAAAAATAAAAAAATAAAGAAATGGAGGCTTGGCCTGCCTGTATTTGATTTTCTAGAATCATCGTCTAACTATAAAAAGGGTTAAAATCATATTGTGATAAAAAAACACCGTTATATTAATATATTCTTCCATAAATATGAAAGCTATAAAGAAATTTATTATTGACTTAAAATAAGAGATCCATTTTCATATTTATGAAAAAATATGATGTGTCATAACCACAATATTAAAGCCGAAGAGGTAACAAGAGGTGGGATGTTGGGTATATATATGCTTTTAGATACATCTGTTTCGGTTGATCTGTTTAAATAGACTTAGAATTTGGACAAACCAACCAAATTACAAGTTGGTCGGCTTGGTTTTTAGGATTCGGTTTTTATTTTTCTCTAAATATATACTCAATATTTAAGATATCATTATATAAAAGATTCAATAAATAAAATATTAAATCAAAATGAAGTTCTCCAAATTTGTATTCTTAAATAATCAATTCATCAAGAAATTTAATCCATCTTTTTTACAACTACAAAAATAAAATAGCTTGCGAAATTAACTACGTAATTGTGTTCATCTACAGTAACCAAAACCAATCCATAATCATAATTTGGTTTTCTTTCTACCATCCAAGCTACATGACATTCACTGTCCTTAGTTTGCATGAACATATTAAGATTATAAGCTCAATTGTAATTAACAAAATTAGAGGATACTTACATGTAACATATTGACAGGATCCGGCCCATCTTTGTGACCCGTAAGAGTTAGATAGCTTAACAACGCATGTTCTATACAGATGCCATTGTATCATTTGTAAACACCTAGTCTGTATATACAAAATCCCTTTGTGACAACAATAATACAAGTCACAATGGTAAGACTGATTCTTCTAGTAAAAAAAAGATAACCACACAATCAAGGAAGGACCATGCGAGCAAAAAACTCAATTGGCTTGTCTTAACAATATACATACAACGTAAAGCGTATGTCTTCTTAGACAAGTCACAACTATGGGCAATGTATGATGATGATTGTCGACAGTTCATCCATTGCCCAGAGTATTGACTGATATGCTGTTTGGGGAAAATTTAACAAACGATACTACCAAACACAAGGCGTCAATAAAAACCATGTCTCCTAATGAAAATTGAAAAATATAAAGAAAAATAAATATAAAAAGAAGACTGAAAAATGTCTCTACATAATACTTGACACGAAGAATTCTTGTTAGAAAGGAGCCGAGCTTGTTCGTCTTAACTGGTACTTGGGTTTGGGTGGCGGTGCACTGGGCAGAACATTCCCTACCTCCTGCAGATAGAAGCCACAGTGGTTAGTAAGACAAAAGACCTACAGGCTGTGTTTAAGCACAAAAGATATGCATTTTATCAACAGTGTGTTTAAGGTTCATACAAGTAACACAAATAAAAAAGAAAAGATACCACAGAACAGGGAAAAGAGTCGGAAACCAAGCACAGAGTGTGAAAGATGTGATTTTTGAAAATTGCTAATTAATACACAACTGCTGTTTTGTGTTAAAAGAAGGCCTGTAAAACCGTTTGGGGTCTGTGTTTGATTCCCCAAGTGAAATTTCTTACAACCTCTATAATGATGAGATACAATGTTCCTTGTTTTCCTTCTAAAAATTCATCGGATAACTTATCTATAACTAATTTCAAAATTATTCATACTAGCATCATTTTTATATGTTCATAAACTTAACTGCAAGATGCTATCTATCATGCACAACAACATTATAGACAATATGGTGAGAGTACAAAAGTAACATAAACGCACATGGTGAGGAATACTATACCATTAATGATCTACCAAGGATAGTGAGCATTTAATAATCAACAAAGGATACTTACGAAAACATCAAATATGTTAAATATTATACTCTACTTAATGATTATGTAATTGCAATATCATTGTTTTACAGAAGGAAGTGTTTAAGTGATAAAAGGTTTTCCTGTTTGGAATAGAAGCAAAAAAGCTTTTCCATAAGAAAAAGATATATCAAGTGTTTTGCAATCGATGTCTTGTGATATCTATTGTTAGTTGGTTTCATCGCTTCTGGTTTAATGTAATTTTCTTTTTCTTTTTTTGGTTTTGTGTGTGTATTAAAAGGAGCTGGTGGGCCCGTAATGGAGTAAGGGTTCAGTTTGATACTTAAATGATGACCACTGTGATGGTGGAATGAAGCATGGTGTGATGGAGCACGGCAACCCCCCCCCCCCCCCCCCCCCCCACAAAAAAAAAGGAGAAAAAAAGAACTTCCAGCTGTTTTCATCAAGATACACTGCTCTTTCCTTTTTGGGAAGAAATTCCTATTAGACTATTCTGGAGTCTGGTCATGCACACATACATTTATGCATATCATAAGTCTTTGAGCTGTTTTCCTCAAGATATACTGTTATCCTTAGGAACATATAATCAAACCCCTCATTTGACTACCTAATTCTTTTCCACTTAAAGCACATTGTCCTTGGATCAACTTTCATGCATTATTCAATTTCCCTATCTAACAATCAAACTAACAGGTCATAACTGAAGCTTCAGTGGATTTCAAAAACAACTAAACAAGAATGTAAAAAGAAGAGAACAATGTTGCAGATTTTGTTTCTAAGGATGCTAAGCATACACATACATACTGATTTTTTTATTTGTTAAAAAAAATTACTTGAACCATATGCAAAACAAGATTAGTGTTTTAGCGAGCCTACAGCGTGGCTGATCTTTTTTAAATATATTAAGAACCTACAATTTTAGACATAATAAAAAAACAAGCCCATAAGTTTTTGAAAATTAACAGCACGGCCTAAACTTCTAGATATAACAGAATCTCAAAATGGCAGTTGAACCCATGATGTTCAGCATAAAACTTGTGGATTGGAAAGTGGTAGTGATGCTTGTGACAGAGCTAGGGTTTTGAATGACTGTGATAGTCAGAGTTTAAGACTTTTTGACACTTTGACTCCCCATTATTCACAATCTCCAAGAATCTAAGAAGCTGAAGGAGGACCATGTAACCCATACTGATGGTTGATATTTTTCATGACCAATAGTAATTTGGAAACACAAACAACATTATAGTAATTCGCATCAAAGAACTAGGATCTCCGAGAATCATAACCAAATGTAATGTCAGACAGCTAGGCAGGGTAGAAACAGAATCTTGGAGCCCTTTTCATTCAATCATCTAAAGATCAATCAGAGGATTACATCTCTATGTATCATAAGATTAACAATAAAGATAGGTCTTTATCCTGACTATACTAGTCTAGAGATAATGAAAATACATGACAAAGATAAATCATCATTAGCAATGGTCTTAGTATATACTCTCATATAACTTCATCTTGCTCTAACTTTATGAACCTCATCAACATGGGTTGTTCCCCCAAACCTTAATCCAAGGTGTTCGGGAATTTAATTGATGAACTTGAATTCCTCTAAAATGTTAAAAAAAGTTTGTCTTTGTGTACCCTGGATCAACTGTTTTCCTATAGCTGAAAAGTAAACTAGAATTATCTCTGTAGATAGGAACTACTTACAAAAAAAGAGTTAAAATCACAGTAGTTGATCCATCCACAAGCCAAAATGAAGAGAGCATCAAGTGGTTCCTCCACTGGGGCCATTTTTCCAATATGGCTCAACCAAAAATTGTGTCAAGTTTAAATCTTGCATCAGCTCTAAGAGATTGAATGAACACTGATTAGCTCAGATAAACTCTTGTGACTTCACAAAAGGAAACGAGCTAGAGATCATAGGGAATCATCTAGTAATAAATGTGCATATTTCAGGATTGACAAATTAATGGTTCTCTTTTGCATTTCCCAATTATTGTACACTAGTTATATAATTGTGAGAAAAACTCTGTAGCTAGTCAAAGGACCAAACCCGCAAGAATGAGGTACAACTAGTGATGAAGGCTTAACTGTTGCATAATTCACTGTCAAGGTCCAAAATCTTTGAGACACTCTCAAGTCTAATAGAGGATCCTTACTAGTCATGCTGTCTCACCTTGAAGAAACCTAAGGCTTGCAAGCATACAAATGGAACCAAGGAATAAACTTTTTTCTCTGTATATGATACTTATAGAGATTGTATTCTTCTCAAAAAACTTGAGTTTTAGTTAAGCAAGTAAATAAAGTACTCTGGCCCAATTCAAGCCTGGGTAACTATGTTTGCTTTACAGGCCTGTAACTAGAGTCCAGAAAAAACCAAGAAAGTTTGGTAGAAAAGAAAAAGAAGACCAGCACACTAAAACACTCAAGTCACTGAGTTAGCATCGTGGTGAAATTAAAACATACCTTACAGTACACCTTAAATGAAACAGCAAGGAAGAAAATGAATAAAAAGCCCAAAGTTAGGAGGTCTACTTTAGTTAACTCTTAAGTCAAGTCTAACAAAGTGAAAAGCCTACACAAAAGATATGAATTGTGCAACAGCATGTGCTCTATTTTTTTATTTTGGCAGGCTTAGGACATATATATTCTTTCTCTAGAATAATCTTCGGGTAAACTGAGATCATTCTAACTTGCAAAAAGTAAACTTAAAGAAAGAAAAACATCCCTGAATGGCTTTCTTTCATGCACGAAGACTTAAAGAAATAGAACTGTTAAGTGGTAACATAACTTGGATAATAAACCAAGATATTGACATTATAAGAATGAATAAACATAACAAAGTAGAAACAAGGAAGCATACCTTCTGTCTCCTAAGTCTTTCATTTTCCTCTTCCAAACGTGAGATTTTGTTCTCAAGTTCATGAGTGTAAGCCTGTTTAACCAAAAAGGGGTATCTTATAACTTGTTTATAATACCTAGTTGGTATCGAAGTTGACATTTGAAAAACATACCTGTTTTCTTGCTCGTGAGCGTGCAGCAGATTCTCTATTTTTTATCATTCTCTTTTGCCTCCTTTCCACAGTCTTCTCTATCACATCACCAGATGCAAGTCGTTTCCGTCCAGGTGTCTGTGAATCCGATAGATTATGTATCAAATTTGAAGGAGACATTGTCATTTGGGTCTCGGGATAAACCATCTCCAGCATCGGCTTTGCACCAATGGACAAAGATTGTTGAACTGGATGATGACCTGTCATGTACAAGTGTTGCTGCTGGATTGGTGGAACTTGATACTGCTGTGCCCACTGCACTTGCTGGTGATTTATATTCTGTTGGTTTGACACATTTGAATCCACATTTTTCTTACCAGGAGTCGGTCCTGCAACAATCCCGGCCTTCACCAAGAAATCCTCCAAAGTCATCTCACCTAGTGTCGGTTGTCTCTCCCTACTACCCTTCTTATCAAGATTATTATTACTACTACTACTGTTATTATTTTTACTTTTACTACTAGTGATATTCTCATTCCTCTTCTGACCTTGCTGTATATCTTGCCATACCTCATCAACCGTCCTTTTTCTTAGATCTTGACTGAGATTAAGGCTCGATTGGCGAGCCAGAGATGAAGCAGAAGCAGGTTGAGCATGGTGAGGAAAATCAATATTCATATTGCTCTCAGCA
Source organism: Dittrichia graveolens (assembly GCA_038502395.1). Lineage (NCBI taxonomy): Eukaryota > Viridiplantae > Streptophyta > Magnoliopsida > Asterales > Asteraceae > Dittrichia > Dittrichia graveolens. The sequence continues at coordinate 18,434,537 of JARJIL010000005.1, forward strand.
GTCAAAACACTCTTGAGAAGCTCATCAAGATTCATACTACTCAGAGGTTTTCCAAGATCCCCTAATTGGTGTTGAACCTCATCTAAAGTTAGGTTATACAAGGAGCTTTGTCTTGCCAATCCATCAGATTTGGGGTTTGATCCCATTTTCTCAGTCAAGATTGACAAACTATTTACTAAACAATCAATATCTTGAATCAAGAATGATAAATAGAAAATCAAGATCGAAACCCCTCGTTAATACCGATAAAAGGAACAGTTACTCAAAAACCTACAATACTGTTGAATCCATACGAAACGTAAACGGCATTCCAAATTCTAATTACAGTGTCATGATTCGCACACCAAACCACCAAAGGAAATGCGAATCAGAGACAGTCATCGTTCTAGTAAGATGCAAACGAAAGAAGAACTCACCGAAGACGCAAAACCCTGAAAGAAAAGAGAAGCGTGGGAGGGCAAATTCAGCTTCTTGTTCCATGCAACGACGAATCTCCAAGAACGTTGCTCATACCAAGACAAACAATTTGTTCAGCAAATCATAAAATTTGAACACGAGTGTGGATTTATAAATTGGGTTAATCCGACATAAACGAAACATATGCCCACATTCTAGATTCTCGTACTCTCAAAGAAGGAGGAGAAGAAGAAGAAGAAGAATTGGTAGAATATAATAATATAATATTATTATAAAACTGTGTATATGTATTTTTGTCACTAATTAACCCACCAGGAATTGAGGGGAAGAAATTTTTGACAGAAACTACAAGTGAAAGCATATATGTATACATACATCTCCTGACCGGGGACGCTGTTCATTTATTAAAACATCGGGAAAACAGAAATCGCACGCCCCGATCTCATCTCATCTCATTCTTTCACCCTTTTCTATCTCTTTCGTAACAATAATTTAATTATTATTATTATTATTATAAATAATAATTATTATTATAATTATTGGCAAAACCCAAATAATTATTTGTTTCATAAACAAATATGGAGTATACTATACTATTAGTCTATTACTAGCGACTGACTGATGATGAAGTGTACGATAATATCACATTCAGAAGAGAATTTTAGTTATATATTACTATACAAGCATAAAACAATCAAATTACAACCATTGTTCACTTGTCAAGTTAACTAGTTGGAAGCTTTTTGTAAATAAAATTACCAAAATACTCTTTTTTAATTATTTTTCAATTCCTTCTCTTTCTATTATATTCTAGATTTGTCCTTTTTTATTTTTGTATTTTACGCTATCTAATTCTATCTACGAGCAAATACATATATACAAATTTCTGCTCTATCTACTAGCTACCAGCTCTAATTATCATATACCTCTTCGAAACACAACTGATGGCTAACACCTTGGCTCCCTTACAAGAGTATGTTTGACCCATAACGTATGAGGGCTTGAGTTTATGTTTTTATACGCTTAAATTCTCATTATTATATAATTCTTGTAGTTGTCAATATGTTTTGGAGATTTTAACTTTAATGTCTTAAAAGTAGAAGTTCAATTAGATACTTTTAAAAACGAGGGCTTGACCTTTTAATTCCATATTCACTCCTACTTCTCTCATGTTGAACATACCCAAAATATCATACTCGCTTGAAGGTAAATAATATGATGACGATAGTGAGGTTATCCCCTGTCTCGTATCATTCTCTAAACTCTATTTTTCTATTATAATTCTATATGTATATGTTTACCACATACTTGACTATGGCGTGTATGCTTAGTTGGATGGAGCTCCCTTTCGAGTATAACTTCATCCTTAGTTTGAGACACAACTAACTTAGCTATAAGAGATGATTCCTTGGCCTCTAGCTTGGAACCACACTTGTGGTTTCTTTTTGTTGTCTTCTATGACACCTGCTTTAGAATCAACTTCCTTAGCCTAGTATGCATATCTAAAAATTATTGGATGACATATTATGTGAAACCTAAGTGAAAAGTTTGTCTGGTGTCTCGATAAGAGAAACAACCTACTTGACTTAGAGGATCTTTCCAAGACTAAAGGGACAAAAACTTCACTTCTCGTGATTGAACCTCATTAAGAAGAAAATGGTGGTGGAATCAATGCCTCTAGAAGAGTGTTGTTCCATGAAGAAAATCAAGTTATGTGTATTTGAATGCTCTCCACCAAAGCTAGTAGTTAGTTACAACACTGGTGCATGTATTGAAGGGGAACACATAACATTGCCTAAAGAGGTCCATCAAGTGGAATTCTAAAACCAAGAAAGTTACTATATATTACACGGAGAGTCCAACCCCTACCACAATTACTAGTGTTCTTCTTCTAGAAGCAACTCGTTTGACTGGACGATCCTCTTATACATTCCAAAAAGTGAAGCAGACGAACTAGAGGCTTGATAAGTCCAATTGTATAAGTAGAACACGGGGGTGGTCTAAGCCCTAATTGTTAGAAAACCTTAGTAACTAGACATACTTGACCAAAAAGTGAGAAAGTGTTAGACTAAGCATAGATGATGAGCAAAAACCGAGGTATTGTACCTATGAACACATGATGACATGACTAATGATACATGAATATGTAGATTGTCACACATATAAGGTGAGTTATCAATATATACATATTAAATATGATTTAATATGTTTAACTAATGTCATGGATCGGGTGAGGCATGTTTGTACCACTTGGTTGGGTGTGGTCATACTATGGGTGATTATCAGCTTGTTGGGCGATGGTGTGACCACACCCTTTGGGCTAGGCAGACGTACAACATTGTCAACAAAACACAATTGTTTACTTCATAGGTAATTGCTTGGTCCCAAGCCCGTGCTTGCTAGATGGAGCTCTTTTCCCAAGTGATTTTCATCCCTGATCTAAGATACAAGTTTACTTTAACATCAAAGTGTAAGACTCAAAACTTTAAAATGTTTCAAATAAATTTTGTTAAGTATTATTATACAGAAAGAAGTGGTTTCATGTAAAATTATGTGTTAAAGGTTCAATTTTTTTTGTAAAATTAACAAAATTTCAAGAAATGATAGAATTGATCAAATAAAGTGAAAATAAGTAAATAGTGTGAACATTATGTAAGCGGGTTTAAAAGTCAAACATGCGAGAAAAGCGGTAAATTAAGTTTGAAATTTTGACTTTGGAGATTCAAAATTTGATATAATTGTAAATTATATAGTAAAATGGGAGAATTTCATACATGTCCTTGTAAACTTTGATAATTACATATATATCCTTATAAACTTTAAAATTACATATATATCCTTCTAAATCATTTAAACTCTCAAATATGTCCAAAAATCTAACTTATTTATATTTAAACTATTTACAAATAAAAAACACAATCTTTAAATTGCTTTTTATCTAAATTACTATAATACCCATTTCTTTCCTCTGTGATCAAAACCAAAAACCAACAGATGAATAAAGCAAAACCCAATAATGGATTTCTCTGCAATCAAAACCAAAAACCAACAGATGAACAAAGCAAAATCCAAGAACACTTATGAAGAAAGATCGAGCAAGTATAAGTTCATGCCTAGATCTTGAAGTGTTTGATAGCCTAACTTTGACCAAGACATCTGCAATCTCACCTTCAACAGCTTCAATCGACAGATTTAAAAATCTACCAAACCATCCACTGATAATTTTTTTAAAACTCAATGACAGTTATGACCAGATCAAAACCCAAGAAAACTTATGAACAAAGTAAGTAAAGTTTATTGATGATGAACACCTACAAATGCAAAAGAAACCTAAAAATAAGAAAGAAACCTAATCAGTAAAACCCAAAAATCGATCTTAGGAATTGAGAGAAACCAAGAAATCAATCTCAAAAAACTAGCAGAAATCGATCACCATCATCGACCCATTTGTTAATTCCATCAACGGGCTAATAATCGGCGCCTTGGATACCCCCGTCAAGAAATATCTCATCAAAGACAGAGAGATTATCAAAGATGGAAATATGGAGATGAAGCTACCTTGTCGGATATATGAAGTGGATTTTAATCAAAGACCAAACTAGGGTGTCTGTTTGAACTAATCGATGAAGCTATGGAGATGATGCTACACTCGGGACGATGTCATCATCGGTGACCAAAGTAGGGGTTGATCAGAGATCCATGAGAGCTCAACCATGAAGATCCAGAGACTGGCGAAAACAATGGTGGTCGAGAGATCTATGAGAGCTCAGTCAAACAAAGAGATGAGTGAAGGTGTGAGATGATGGCTGAGAGAGATAATGGAGACATTTAAGTCTGTTGAATTCTTTGAAGTAACATGGATATTATAGTAGTTTAGATAAAAATCAATTTAAAGATTGTGTTTTTTAATTTTTAAATAGTTTATATATAAAAAAAATCAGATTTTTGGATATATGTGAGAGTTTAAATAATTTAGAAGGATATATATAATTTTAAAGTTTACAAGGATATATACGTAATTATGAAAGTTTTTAATTGTAGATCATGTCGTTGTATATATCCTTGTCGACTCAAATCGTTTTAGCTCCTCTATGCACACTACAATTCTAGTTTCTATATGTCGCCGTACTTTTTGTTATCATTGTAATTGTAGATCATGTCGTTGTAGTTCCTACCATTGTTGCAGTTGTAGTTCTCCACCACTTTGGCTAATTTGTTGCTGTTTTGCCACCAAAAAGTTTGAGTAAGAGGAATATGAGGTTGTCACACATATAAACTTGTATGTTAAGCTTCTCAAAATTATATATTTTTAATTAAATAACTAATAAGATAAAACTAAAAATTAATTTGTATTTCCTATTCTTTCACGACATTTAGATACTTCTTGATTTATCTCCAAATTTAAGTTCCTTCGATTCTCATACATATTCAGTTAAAATAATACTATATATTAAACCTCTTGTTTCTCTAAAATTCTACACATCGATTCTTTTCTGCTAATTTTATAGTCGTTAAGTATCAATCTTTAATTCTCTAATAATGATTATGTGATAAAATCTACTGTCACGAACGATATTAGATTGAAAATATTAATTAAATAAACATAACCGATTTTAATCTCTTTTTACGTTCTCACTGAATAAGGATTTTATAAGAATACTAAACATAAGCTTTTTCTTATTTATTCTTTCAACCTACAATTATTTTATTAATTGAATATCATGATTTCTAACAATTTGAATATTCGTTTTTTGTTATAGCACCATATACCGATGGTGAAAATAATTAGAATAGTCTTGGATAATTTTGGTATATTTTGAAGAATAAATTGTACGAAAATACAATAAATTTCGTTTTAGTTGCTATTATATATAATGAACGTTTATTTTAAAACACAATACGTATAATCAAGTTTTATAATCTTCTCATTTTATGCAAGTTATTGTATACAACAAGAATTTTGATAATTTTTATTATATACAAATGATAATTAAAAACTAAACACTAGAAAATGTAATTTGCATACAATAAGAAAATTATGAAAGTTGTTTATATTGTTTTTAAGAAAAAAAGGTTGGTTGTATACAATAGTAACTAAAACAAAATTTATTGTATTTTCATGCAATTTACCCTATCTTAAAAGACAATGAAGATGCAACGGGAGTTATTTTAGGGTACTAGTTAGGCACTTAAGCTTATAAGTTATAAAATTATATATCTATAATGCAATTTAATCAAAACTATATAGTTTTGGGTGGTTTCACATGCAAGCTTCAATGCGTAATAACTACATATTCACTTTATTATATATATAGAGGACTGTTCAAACGAGAACTGTTTTTTGTACGAAAACTGCGATAACTAATCATAGCTGTTGATCAAAAAGATGGATGATCAAGATTAAAGAGTTGTTAATAGATAACCTTAAACTAATCAAACTTATCCTTAATTAATTAAGGGTAATTTGGATATTTTTACATTACCCCACCTTTTTCAAACTAATATATCTTTCAAATGGAAAATTGTTAAATTACGAAAATTATATCAAATTAACGAGAAAATTATGCTCTTTAATTTGAGACCGATCTAGCTATGTTTTTTCGAAATATTTTTTTAATATTTGCTAGTTTTTTTTGGTACAGTCGCCATTTGCACATGTGCAAATTTGCATATGTGCAAATATATGCACTTTGTGCAAATGCACAAATTCACCTAGTTTTTTCAGCACATATGTAGATATGCACATGTGCATATGTCGAGAGCTGTGTAAAAAAAACCTGCAAACGTGAATTTTTTTTTCGAAAAAATATAGCAAGATCGGTCTCAAATTAAAGAGCATAATTTTCTTGTTAATTTGGTATAATTTTCGTAATTTAACACCTTTCAATTTGAGAGATATATTAGTTTTAGAAAACAGAGGGTAATTTAAAAATGCCCATACTACGCTTTCTCATTTAAAATAAATAAAAAAGACACAAAATTAAATGATTGGTTATAAATGGTTTCCGCAGTTCTCGTACGAAAAACAGTTCTTGTTTGAACCGCTCCATATATATATATATATATATATTATGTTGTACTCTTTTTTTCTTAAGTAGCTTACAGTTTACTTCTCTTTAAAGTTTTGCTCGAGTGTAATTGTCTAATCTTCTACCAATCTTACTATAAAATATTCTAGAATGAAATACTATTATGATTTAGCGTAAAATAACATCGTACGACTATATAAATGAACTAGGACATGTTAGGTTGAATGATTAAAGTTTTATTGTATTCTTATTCTTTACTATAAATAATTATTATCACTATAACGCATCATAACAGTGCTTTATTATTATTATTCTATTAGACTTTGAACAATTAATTTGAAAAAAAGGGCACGTGAATGGAGGTAGAAAACTGAAATAGTTTGGGTTTGGAGGACTAAATTTGCGACAACATAATTCTCCAGGAAACAATAGTGTAACTTTCTCCAGTGTCCTTCACCTGTGCCTCCACGTCAGTTTGTGTGCACTCATGTCTGCTTTATTATCGTCAAGAAAACGCCCTTCATCTTCCTCCCTACTCCATCGTTTATCGCTGGGGGTGATAAAAAAGTGCGCCATTTCCAGATTCAATCGACCTTAGCACCATATATCTGTCATATTCAGCCATCTTTCAGTGAAAAGCTTCAACTACTTCTGCGAAAGGTTTTAGCAGCCAAGATCAATCAGAAGGTACACCCGGATTCTGAACTATCTTGTTTTACTCTTTGAATGTTTAACCTACCTTGTCGCCGTTTTTCTGCTGAAGCCCTATTGTTTTTATTCTGCTTCTGTTGTATCTTTCTCTCATAAATGGATACAGTTTGTGAAACTTTATGCGCCTGTTAAATAGTGTGACTTAGGGTTTTGAAATGTTCATTGGAAACTTGCATATGTTGGGAAATTTTGAAATTTGAAGAATTGAGTGGACATAATGGATCCAAGATTTGGCAAAATCTATACTTCTGTTGATGGAGATGAAAATGGGGTTCAATTTGAGAACGGAAGTATGCCTAATTTTCCAGATAATAAGAATCTACTCAATGGTCAAATATATCAACACACTTTATTTACTTATGATCCAGTCAATGAAGGTAGTAGGTACCAAACTTCCATAGGTCAGAACTTTAGAGGTTTACAGTTTCCACCATTGAACAATCCTCCTATGGCTGGTGGTGTGGGTGCTAGTCTTGAAGATGATCTTCATGAAGATTGTGATTTTTCAGATGCTATTTTGGGATATATTAGTCAGGTGCTTATGGAAGAAGATATGGAGGATAGGTCTTGCATGCTTCAAGAATCTTTAGATCTTCAAGCTGCAGAGAAGCCCTTTTATGAGGTTCTTGGAAAGACGTACCCTCCATCCTTGCCACTCTCTTCGGAATGTGGTTTGACCTCTGTTGACCACTCTGGAAGCAGCCTATATGTTGATAATTTCAATAGCTCTAGTGGATATCTACATGATGGTTCAATTCTGCAACATTTTGGAGCTAACAATGTATCATACGCATCACTTGGGTCGTCAAGCAATGGGGGGTTGGATTCACCTGCAAGCACTGCAGATACATATGATCTTTGTAACGAAAATCAAATGATGTGGCAGTTTAGAAAAGGTGTTGAGGAAGCAAACAAGTTTCTTGCAAGTTGCAACAATACATTAGGTTCTTCCTTTCTCGGTCAAGATCAGAAAGGAGAAGAAAATCAACTCCTGTTAACAGGGTCAAAGATAAGGAAAAATCCTTATGGGGAGGATATAACCGAATTAGAAAAACAAGAAAGGAGCATTAAGCAGGCTGCGATTTTTCCTGATTCCACTTTGCGGTCTGACGAGCTTGACTTGATATTTCTATCTAGTTTGGGAGAAGGTAAGGTTGCTTTAGACTCATTTCGTGACTCTTTACGTGAAGAAAAAAGTAAAGATTTACTAAAAGATGTAGTAGATGATATAAGTTTAAGTAACGGGAAAGGCAAAGGCAAAGGCAAAAGTCGTGGTAGGAAGCAGAAGAGGAAAAAGGAAGTGATAGATTTGAGAACACTTTTAATAAATTGTGCACAGGCTGTTGCAGTTGATGATAGGAGGAAAGCAAATGAAGTTTTGATACAAATTAGGCAGCATTCTTCTCCTTTTGGTGATGGAACTCAGAGGTTAGCAAACTGTTTTGCTAATGGTCTCGAGGCACGCTTAGCTGGCACTGGTAGCCAGATTCATAAAGCATTAGTCAGCAAAAAAACATGTGCTTCTGACTATATCAAAGCTTACCATTTGTACTTGGCAACATCCCCGTTTAGAAAGATATCAAATTTTGCTTCAAACAAGACAATAATGGATAAAGCTGAGAATGCCACAAGGGTACACATAATTGATTTTGGTATTCTTTATGGCTTTCAATGGCCCACTTTCATTCAACGTATTTCATTAAGAAAAGGTGGGCCTCCACGGGTTAGAATTACTGGAATCGAATTTCCTCAACCTGGGTTCAGACCAGCACAAAGAATTGAGGAGACAGGTCGCCGGTTAGAGGCATATGCTGACCATTTTAAAGTTCCATTTGAGTATAGTTCAATTGCTAAAAGATGGGAAAATGTTAAATTAGAGGATCTGATGGTTGATGAAGGTGAGTTTGTAGTGGTTAATTGTATGTATCGAGCAAAAAACTTGCTAGATGAGACTGTGATGGTGGACAGCGCTAGAAATGTTGTTCTAAACCTGATAAAGAAGATTAATCCAGATATCTTCATCCATGGAATTCTGAATGGATCTTACAACGCTCCATTTTTCCTGACCCGATTTCGTGAGGCTCTTTTCCATTTCTCAGCTTTATTTGATATGCTTGAGACAAATGTGCCACGTGAACGCCCTGAAAGGATGCTGCTTGAAAGAGACATATTTGGAAGAGAAACTTTGAATGTCATAGCTTGCGAGGGGTGGGAAAGGATTGAAAGACCCGAGACATACAAGCAATGGCATGTTCGTAATTTGAGGGCAGGGTTAGTTCCTGTTCCATTCTCTCGGTTTATTTACAAACGCGCTAGAGAGAAAGTGAGCTTGTATCACAAAGATTTCTTGATAGATGATGATAACCATTGGCTTCTGCAGGGATGGAAAGGAAGAATCATTTATGCTATTTCTTGTTGGAAACCAGGTTAAGTAGCAACCAAATTCGAGGGGTGTGTGTGTGTGTGTGATCAATCCAAAATTGCAAACCATACTTTTGTCTTTTTTGCTGGATTTGGGTCATTGGGTACACTTCCATCTTCCACTTGGAAGTGTATAGTCCTGATAGTAATTGAAATTACTAAGCTAGTATCAATGTTTAACTTCATACCAAGCTAATAAAAATTGTGTGAACCTGGTTATATATGCCACACCAGTTGACACCTTAACTCCATACCAAGCTAGTATCTACTTTAAAGATGCTGATTTTTTATTTTTATTTTTATTTATTTATTAATTTTTTTTATGAGATGAAGAGCACTTAGGTGCCATAACCTTGTGTTCAACTTGGAGGATTTATGTACAAATGCAATATCATCCACATTGTAAAAAACTTGGTGATTTATGCTTTTATCTCAACTACCTTCTCTTGTATTTCGTTTTCCATATAAAAGTTTTTAGACGGGATCCCTTGTTTACATTAATATTTTTCTTTAATTGTAATAAACTATTTAACTTCGGAATTTATTTATTTATTAATAAAATATAAAAAATTGAATTTCAATTGCTGTTTAATAAATTATCATAAATAAAAATTCCAAAGTTTAATAAATTCATAATAAGGTAAGTGAACATACATAATTATACACGATACAAAACATAACAAGTTACGTAGATGGTTGAATCTCTTTAGGTTAAAAAGAAATTGGTTATTAATTTATTAAAGATGGAAAATGATTTATACATTATTTTAATAAAGATAAATGATATAATCAGTAATGAAACATAATATTTCCTTTAAAGTGTAAAAAAGTTTAAAAGTGTTTCTTCTCTCTCTCTCTCTCTCAAGAAGATGAGAAAAAAAGTTACTTTGAAGAAATCGGTGGACTAAAGGAAAAAGAAACAATAAAATTAAAAAAAGAAGAAGAAAGACAGTGCAAGGACAAAGTGTACCGTGGGGTTTACCTTTTTCTTAATATAAATAGCGCTGTTCTAAAAACTTTTGATACTCCCTACGAAAGCAAGCTTATTTACTTAAAAGGTTTAAACCGTTACACGAAAATTATAAACTATTTAAAACAATGCTTACGTGCATTCTTTGTAGATATACTTTAATTAATTCTACAAGACTACGACATAAATAAAACACATCATATTCATCAAAACATTAAAATCAGATTTCTATATTTATATAAAACATTAAACAACTATCAAATTTTAATTAAAGCCTTAAAGGAACACAATAAAGAATATTGGTATATTATAAATTAAAACACTCAAATCAAAATTCTATAATTTTATAAAACACTAAACATAAATCATATTTTATTAAAGCCTTAAAGGAACACAATCAGAATTATTAGTATATTACAAATTAAAACACTAAGAAACACAATCTATCATTTTAGAATTTAGAAAGCGCTAAACAGAAATCAGATTTTAAAGCCTTAAAGAAACACAATAAAAAACATTAGTATATTATAGATTAAATATGCAGCAAAAAGATTTTAAAAAAATCACAGATAGGAAAAAACATATTTAATTTGAACTATTTGAGATAATGTCATGGTCTTATGGATACGCACTACACACTAACACATATTTTAGCCTTTTATGGAATTAGGGCATATAGATAATAGATTCATCATTCATTATTCAAGAATCAAAACTACTGGATTGATAATTTACTAGAGTTTGGAATGACAAACAAAACAGAAGTTACAGAATCAAAGCTAAAAAACACTAAAACATAAAACAAACCTCAAAAGTAAGAAAAAAAAGAATACAAACCTTTTGGGGCATCGGGGTGACTAGCGAGTAGCAAGGAAGCGACATGCGTGAGCCGGACTTAGGAGTTGGCAATAACTCGATAAGCAATGGTTGATGGGAGATTGAAGCTTGAAATCGACACTTCGGCGATAAGCGACCGTGGGACGGGAGATGGCGACGGGCAAGCACAAAGCAAGTTGAAAATCGAGAGTCGAGAATCAAAGAATGGATGTGGATCTGGTTAAAAATTCGAAATTGGGGCAAGATGGTGGAGTAGGAGATATTGAAACTTATCGCCATTATGAGTCTCTTCGGCCATTCGACTGCCGACTCTTTGTTTTATGTTAGAAGCAGCCCATTATTCTCGCCTCTTCGTTTTCTTCCCCATGTTCCTCTTTTCCTAACTCAAAAAGCCCAATTATTAGTAAACTTTTTTTTTATAAATGAACCTAGGTATATAAACATTTGGTTGATTATATGATGCCCCTTAGCCCAAGTGATGCCCTGGGCCTGCGCACGGGCCGCCCAGTGCTTAGGCCGACCCTGAATATAAACGAGACATTTTTTAATCCGCATGTTACTTGGGGCTTCTAATTATCGCATATATAATATGAATTGCTAAGGGTGAAATTTTTACAATTTATATAAAATTTTATAAACACTAACCCTAGTACATCCTATTAAACACAATAGTAGCAAGCTTTAGGTTAAAGTGTTACTTTATCTACCTACTTCATTCTCATATTTACTTAATGTCTAACATGTGTAATGTACAAATTATCTTTTTTTCATCTCATTCCTTTATTTCAACACCTAATATTAACTAGCTAAATAACCTATACATTTTAATGAATAAATTAGTTGATAAATAAGTTAAATCGAATAACCGAACCGAAAACACCAATTAACCGACTCTATGTTAACTGACTTTTCCATTTAGGTTTAGATTCACGAAACTTGCAAACCGATAGTCCCTTTAACCAGTTATCATTTAACCGAATACTTAGTTAACCATCCATGAACACCCTTAGCTCCATTGCCTTTTGAAGGCAAGATTAAAAACGAAAGCAAAATACAAATACCAAGAATCGAAACTATGATCCCCTAGATTTGTACACACATTGTAAATGCTTACCATTCCGCTGTTTCCGCATAACTCTTCTCTATTTGTATGTTTAGAAAACATAAAAATATATGTATATAAGAATAAACGGAGTGGTTGTACTCTACCATACCGGGTCAGGCCAACTTTTTTCACCTATTATTTAACCTACTACTCAACTTTATCATGATGACTTTTCACTACATCAAATTCGGGGAAACCACTTACTACCCACTAACTAATTAAAAAACTAAAAAATATGCAATTAAAGAGAGTGAAGAGAAGTTGAGTACACCATCTATAACTAAACCCTTTCACGGTTTCACCACACATTTATGATATGGAAACTCTCTCACCACATCCCACCCCCACTCACCCCCACATGTGTATGAGGAGCCCCAAAGGGGCAACAAGCAGCAAATATCATGCCATAAAAAACGTGAAGAATAGATGATGCGCGATTCTATGAATAAATTAATACTAGCATAGTGTCCGCGCAATATAGCTTTGTCAGCTGAAGTTGAATGCGCGAGTCTATGAATTAAAGTAAACACTAGCATAGTACCCCAACGGGTTGTTTTTTTTTCTTCTAAATTTTCATTATTCAATAAACTCACATAGATTGATAAAATTTTAGCAAATGTATTGGTGTGAGGATTATGTCGGTCTCATTGGCGAGATGTGTTGATGTGAAAGTGTATTTGTCAATTTCTTATAATTTTAAGAGTGTATAAGTCATTTCTCAAGGAAGGTAATACTTTCACTTATGAAATTAATGCATCCACATAAGGTACAATACATTTAAATCTAGCTTACAAGTTATTAAAACATATATGTTTCCCGGATGAATCAATTTTATAAGTAGAAGAATCATCTCCCATTTCTTAATCATTTCTCAGTACTTATAAATATGTAATCTTAAAATATCGAATAAAAAAGAATGTCAGATGTAATATATTATAACTAAGATTGGAATTTAATTTGCATTAACTTATTTTATTAAATATATATTATTGTGGAAAATTTAATTATTAATATGATGTATAAGGATCTAATTGATTTTATATTTCTATTTAATAGTTTCCATTCGGTACAGAGACCCTATACATTTATAGTAGTTATGTGTATTTATATTAAAGACATTTATAGCAATGTATTAATCTTTCTCATTTAGTTTGACTGCCTCTTAATTTGTAGTTAATCTTCCTTTTATATGTAACTTTGTTGGTCGAAGTTTGAAACTAATTTATAATTATAGATATTTGTTATGAGAATTGAGGATTAGAATGGTAAAATTATTTTACTTAAAACTTAAGAGATTCAAAATGTATAAATGTTTTATAATATAGTATAAATATAGGTATACGAGATTTAACAGATAGGAAGAATCTCTACTTTGTTAAAACTAGCGAGTTACTATCTTTAAGAAAATATAATTTTAGAACGACCATCATAAATTCACTATCAAACTTTCTAGACCAGCACTTGTTAAAAAAAGGTTCAATATAAATCATCATCATCATAAAATTAATATTTAAGTCTATTAAATAACTAAAATCAAACTATAAATTCAAGTCATTTTACAGATTAGATTTTAAATTTCAAGACTCTCTGCATCAACCATGCAGATTGTGCAAAGAAGCATGCAGCTCAGTCTACATATATATATATATATATATATATATATATATATATATATATATATATATATATATATATATATATATATATTTGTCTTTTAAGTTATAACTTGCATTGATTACCACCAAATATTATATTTTTCACAACATACACCCACAGCAACATAACGATTTTACAGATAATATCACAAACTATCCATCCACATGTTATATGTTTTCACAAGAGTTTTTGCAACTCAACAGGTTTACAAACGCAGCAAACTTGACATCAAGTAAGGCAAGCCAACTAGGAACAACACTTTTACGAACAATTTGTATCATAACTCGCTAGTCCCTGCAACTCAGGTCCTTCCAGACGCGGGTTGTTCTCGAAGCTGCAAAAAACACAACATTTTACTCCATAAGCTAAAAACGCCACCAGAATAACCACATAAAATAGTTTCACCTTGTGTTAAAAAAAAGTAGACGAGTAGTATAACAATATCAGGGAGCACAACCAGGTTATACGATTTAGTAATAACGAGATGGAAATTATTGTCAAAATGAGAAATACTTACTTGTTCAAAGGGATACGTTCAAATGGGCCAGATGTAGGAATTGTTCCACAGAGGTCATTGTTTGATACGTCCCTGCACAAGACATGCAAAATGCTTGTTCAAAATCTATTCAATAACATATATGTTGTAAAAAACTACAAAATAATAAAGAATGAGCACATACACCACTTTCAAGCTTGAAATACCAATGAGTTCCCTTGGGATTCTTCCAGTTAGATGATTATCATTAAGTCGCCTGCCAATGGTTAATGAGAACTTAATTAGTAAAGTTAAGAAGATATCATTGTACCCAAAGAAAAGGTAAGAAACTCACAAGAACACGAGAGATTTCAACTTCCCAAGCGTAGGTGGAATATTGCCAGATATATTGTTGTTGTAGAGATCCAAGCTTATGAGGCTCTTCAAGTTACCGATCTCTGAGGGAATGGGACCTTGGATGTTATTTTTGTAAAGCTCTCTGCATCAATAAATCAAAATGCATCATAGATCATGGCTGTTGATTAAAGATTACACTGTATGGAAATGGACTATTGACTAAACTAATTTACTACTACTGTCTGCACAAGCTAATCCAAAAACTCACAGATACTGTAGGTGTTCAAGTTTTCCCAGTTCAGGCACAAGATGACCTGACAATTTTGAATTTCCAAGATCCCTGTAAAAGAACAATGGTATAATTACTCTTTTTTTCCAGATTAGGTTAACAAATATATTTTATCGTACATATTAAACCAGCATAACCTTTACAGCAGACGACACTTCCTCCAGAACAGAAGAGAATCTTTTTCTAATTTTTAAGGTCGAACTGACAACCCATGATTATAAAATTAGTATGAATATGTATATTTTTCTGGAACCTTCGATAACCACATTAAGTTTTGAGTAAGAATAAAAATTAGTCATCCCTTAAGCTACTGCTTGATCTGCAGATTTCATCCCTTCAACTTTTTAACACGGGCAGTCCTTGAATCAAGAATTATTCCATGTCCTGTCAGTCCATCCTTTTTTATCATTGTTTAAAGGAATTTAATCATAGACAGCACAGACAGATGTTTTATGTGTTGATTTATCATATTGATGCTAAAACCTTTGATTACAGAAAAGGACATTATACTAATAATATAAGTAACCCAATCTCACCCCATTCCTCTGACCCCCATTCCTCTCCTGATCTTCCCCCAAGAAATTAGCCAATAGAAGTCTAAAGATTAAATCATATGCAAGAAAGATAAGAGTCAAAAGTCAACCCAGTTTGACAATAATTTAATGTGCGATGATTCAATTCCTAGTATCATCTTAATCATGAATTCGTGATTGCTATTACACTTTGATTAACAGTTGTGATTAGTGGTTTTATTGAACTGTTCAAAAGGCTTCTTAACTTAGACACTTTGTGGCATAGTCAGAATTAAGAAATCTGTAACAGTCAGTTTGCTTATACAAGCACAAGTCTAAAGGTTCAAGTAAAAAAGGTTTATATTGAATTCAAAAAAGAAAACCTGAATAAGGTAGATTACCTTTTAATTACATATAGGGCAGAAATTTAGGACCACCTATGTGAACACAGACACAGTTTCCCTTAAAATGAAAACACATAGAAGGCACTATCATGGTATTAAAGGGTTTGATTCAAGTTTTCTTACATAAATTATCCTACAAAACAGAATGGTTGAAATTTGTCTCATTTCATCCCACACAATCAAACATGTGAGCAGAACTTCATGATAGATTTTTCTTACATGATATTATGCTTCTTCAAAGGATATAAATAACTAAGTGTTCTAAACATAAACAAATTTTGTGGATACTTCTTTGAATGAGGTTCAGTGAATGACATTAAACGCAATGAAAATGGGAATGTAGCTGAAATGATATCTCCACACAAGCCTTGGTATTTTAAGCATAACTCTTTCCCAAACCATTCAAGCAATTTGATGTTATAAAATTATAAAGCTAAGAGATAAACACTATAACTCTTAGATCCATAAGCATGACCTTTTCATATCTGGCTTGAAAAACCAGAAATCTGTTAAACCATTGACAGATTGTTGCAGCTAATAAATTCAAAACCAAAAAATTTTAGACAAACTATCTCATAATATCTCTTTCCTAACCTAACATTATGAATCTTGATATATGAATTTTATGGTCCTCCAATATATCAATCTCCTCCACTTCCATACCAATCTTAACATGCTAGTCCTAATCCTGGTAGGACTACACCTTTCCTGGAACACTGTATATACATAAGAGGCTCGCCAAATAGATAAGATAACACACCATTACACATATGTCAACTCTCAACACCAGCATAAAGAACTCCATCATTCTATAGATACTAATATTATAACTTTTTAGACCATTTTCAATATTATAATATCTTAGCTTCTACTAACAGTATGCATCTCTAAGCTATTCCAAACTCGTCCGTCATGTCTTCACTAACATGAACAGATAAGAGTAGGTGAAGACAGACTGTACAACTCACCAACAAAAAAAGAGATTAAAAAAGTGCTACCCCTCCATACAAATGACAAGGAACTTGTGACAAACTTACAAACAACCAATATTTACCTACCTCAAGATGCCTTCAATATGTCTTAACTCTAAAAAAACACAAGATGACTCAAACTATAATAAACCCCTGAAGAGAATTCTTTATTCTCTCACTCCAACAGTTGGACTCTAACTCTAAGCTCTGTGGGTTTCAAATGTAGGTGATGAATTTCTCCCAATAAAATTCACCTTACATATGGCTTAAATAGAGTCCCTCAAGAATGACAACTAGGACCACCGATAGGATACACGCTAATGAAGTAATGATACAAATCCAAAATGACATAATGGGTTTGCTTGAGGTACAATAGAGCAAAAGAATTGATGTATTAGTGTATTACTGGCTCAATTGTCAAGCTCCAGAGTCCAAAAAATGGTCCCTAAAGCCCTAGGCATAGAGCAAGCTATGACCTCAATAGAAAGAAAGGCCATAATCATTCTCCTCAACAGCTACTTTCAACAACCAAGTTAAAGACCTCCTGCATGATTCAAAGAACTCTTGCAAATGACTTGTATAATTGTATTCAAAGCTCAAGAGGACATCAGGCTTAACCCGTTTGTACGCAAACGATAGTTTTATTAAACCCACATAAAGAGGAGTTTAAACTATGCTCAGAGGAGCTTCTACAGCAAATCAACATATCCCAAATGGACCCCTACATTGTCTCCTGAACCCCACGTAGATAAGGAATTAAGGACACACCCACCCCTTTTCGTCTAATCACCTAGTTATCTCAAAAGCATAAAGCATGTGTTGGTGAATAAGAGTAGAGGATAGCAGCATAGCCATGGACTCTCTAACTTATATGCCACGCAGATGCATGCACATACACATAATCATATGCATATACACATGTATATGTGTGTACAGAATAATATATTGTATACAATAAGATACAAATATAAGCTACACAATATGCTTCTCAATAGAAAGAGAAGAGAACATACACATGAACATCCACTGGTTCATGTCTCTCTGTACTCATTAGTCATTTCTGTTCTCAAAGACATAAGAGGTTTTACTTGTAACTTTTAATTTTTTATCCCATTTCTAAACTTGCTTTAATTTTTGTCTCCATTTATAAAACCAAAATTAAGCTACACCTTTTCTATATCGAATGTCAACAACTCCTAGATATCAAGGTCACCCTAATCTGCACTCAGATATGAGAGTTGCCATGCTTGTGTGCTCTAAAAATACCATGCTTAGATTATAAATATAAAATAATATTAATCAATAACATAGGTAATTATCAAATCCATTTGCCCTACACTAGAATGAAGTGAAAATCTTGCTAGACTGACAAACATCGACATCTTCAGGCACACCCACAGCAACAAAGAATCAGCAAAAGGACAATCAGTAGCAAATGCAACCTCTTTCAACAAAAAATCTTACGCCTGATTTTGTAACCAAAGCTTGAACTTCTGTATTTTAGAAAGTTAGGTCAATCATACTAAGCTCTGGGTTCCAAAAGTTTTAGTTCTGATGATATCTAAGACCAAAGGGCTTGTAGGTGTTGGAATTTGCTTCCTATCACCTTGGTCATGGTTCAAGTCCCGCTGGGACAAAAGGTTTAGATTTAAAGTACAGTAGTTTGTGCGTGTGTTCTGCTTTAAAATAGTGGCAACTTGACTATTGACCAAAACCACATCTTTTTTGTCGATTTCAACTTTAGAACATGATTCCATCTAAACCAAACATATAGACAGGATAGTATAATTGAGTCCCCCGAACATTATTTGAGTGCAAAAATTAGGTTAAAAACAACCAAAAGTATAGAGATATGGAGGGGGGGGGGGGTGAGATTTAGGGGTTTAAAGCATAAGGGCTTACACGCGAGTAACGTGGTTGTCTTGATTACAGGTGATGTGAAACCAGGTGCAGGGATTAACAAGATTGGGATCCCAGCTCTGAAGTACTTTATCAGGATCGTTCAAGCTCCGGCGAAGTGCGTAAAGCGCGTCTCCTTCAGAATTTCCAGAAACCGTCGATGTAAGCGTTGCTGCTGCTACTACTGAGACGATTACGAAAGCAGCCAAGGTACCACAAGCCATGATATGATGATGCTGAGTTGTTCCCTTGGATTGAATGGGGGTTTGATCAACAAACCGGTTGCAGGGTTGGGGAAAGAGGGTTTGGTTGCGTTGATTTATATATATCCAGGAGTCAATGATGGATGAATCTGGGTCGAGTGGGGTGGGTCAATAGCCGAGAGGTGCTGGACCCCAGTGAATGCAGATGAAACAAATAGCCTAGGGTTTATGTGACTCTTTTGACCGTGTGTTTGGAGGTCTTATCATGGGGTTGGTCGCTTCTCTTCAGTTTCCTTCAACTTTTTCTTTCACATAGTTTGGTGTTAAGATTAATTAATTTTTTATTATATTCGTATAATAAACTTGTAGTATGTTAGTCTTTTATTTATATTAGATTTATTTATATTAGATTAGAAGATTAAAAGATATTCGATTAACCATTAATATTATGTTTTCTAAATTTTGAGTGGAAAGAACACTATGATAAGTTAGAGATATGCGTAGTTATATAGATAGGGGGTTAAGCAAAACGAAGAAAAAAAACTGTGACGGGTGTAAATAAAAAGAACAAAATAAAGCTAGTCATACAACACGTCTTGCAAAGGACGGAGGTGATGGCTCACGAAGCGGCCGTTTGTCGTGTCATTCTTGCTTTGAACGACTCGCTTGGAGAAGATAATATCAAATTCATTTAAATAATTTAATATAATTTGTATGATAATAAAATACCATAACTAGACTCAAATAGCATAAAGATAAAGAGTTACATTTTATATCTTACATTCTATAAAATTAATTAATTAATTAATGCTGCGTTCTCCTTTAAAGAACGATGAGTTTTCATAATGTGTGCGTATATCGTCAAATGACCTTTTTTTTTTGAAAAAAATATAATGAGATAACATAAAGAGTGTATGTAAATGTAATACGCCTCGAATACTATTCCTTTTACAGAAGTGTACATGAGAAGAAGATTTTAGGCCAAAATGTTTCACTAGTATTATCAACATTGATAGACCAGATACAGAATCAAAATCAATATCCCTGCTTCAAAACACTTTAATCCTTGTGTTTAGATTTTAACTTTACCAATCTCCACATCATGGACAAAATACACCCTTTTCAAATAACCCACTCTCACCACTAATTCAGCCTTCTCAACCGACACGATTGCTAACACTCTGATAAAGCGACCTGAGTTGTGTGTTCCATTTCTCCACTGCCGTGTACTTCTTTATTCCCTTGGACCTGCCACCATCCAAATTCCTAAGTTGGAATCATGACTATAAAATAATAACTTTTATAACTATCAAATAGTTTACGTAACAAGATTTTTAACCTGTCCCCACACTCCAACAGCCTGTTAACTTGATCGATATGACCTTGAACCCGATTATCCAATATCAATGAGACTAATAGCTGCTCCACATCAGCCTCTGGCACATTAAGCTCCTGACCAACTCCAGTTTATAAGAACATGTATACATATGTATGAATGTACGTATATATGCATTTACGTATAAAAGATGTGGTACCTTTGATATGAAGGGGATCCTGATTCTTGTGTATGGCTTAATGAGCTTGAGTAACACTTGAGTTCTGATGTTTTTCAGAAGATCTTCAATATAATTTCTGATGAAGGGATCATCCATGATGGTTCTTCTGTTACTCTGTCAGAATCATTTTATAGTAATTGCACTCATATAATACAACATATCATAGAGTTATTCTGTGCATTAATGGGTGCCTAACAATTATACCTTGAGGATCTTCTCAAATTCCAATATTTCATTCCGTTGATACGCTGCAATCAAGTTTGTCATTGCCAAAATTTCCGGATCATTCTTGTATCTGCGGGCAGCATCATTCAGATTGACAAACAATAGAAAGTCTAATGTAATAAGTTTATGGACAAAAAAAAGATAAAAGTTTATCACATACGGCTTTGCCTCTTGCCCGTCAAATGGATTGACCTCAGATTGCATAAGCATGTTGGCCAGTACCAAGTATCTGGAATATACAAAATGTATGTCAACTTATGTGTGTAGCATAATAGCATTTACACTATCATAAGCAAGGCTCGACTGTTTTGAGAAGAAAAATATATCATACTTGAGACACTGTATTCTTCGTTGATTCCCTGCTTCATCATAGTTTTTAAAAGCTTCAAAAAAGTCAGTAGCTGCTTCCGCCCATTGGCGTTCTGCCATATGCATTTTTCCACCACACTCATGTATGATACCCATGATCCTAGGATGAGGAATCGCTGATTTTATGGTAAGTGCTTTTTGGTATAGTTGCTGTAAAAAAACAAAATAAATAAATAAGAAATTCGTTACATGCAATAATCAAAGTCGACGGTAAGGAACAAGCAGTTTAATTAAGATAGAAGAAATTTCCTGATAAAAAATATTTATACTTTTCAAAAAGCTTAATCATTTGGATAATACAGAGGTCGGAAACCGAAAAAAAACGTGACTTTTTTTTACCTTTTCTTTTGTCTCTGTATATATGATCTTTTAATTAATGAGAATTTATATGACTTTTCAGTTGAAGAGAGAATGAAACGCTAACATTTCAAGCAGATTACCTTGAGCTTTTTGTTATTTTTGGTCTCTGTGTACATTTGAATCTCAATTGCGTACACTTCCAGTAACTGAGTTCCTTTCTTCTGATCATCAGTTCCATCTGCCCGTTGACATGATTTGTGAAGCTCCTTTAAAATCTAAAAAAGAAATTATGTTTAATGACAAGTTAAACCCAGCAAAACTGAAGTGTTGAACATTCTTTTGCATACCTTATTCATTCTACCATATTCACCCATGTCAAACCAGATCTTGCACAGCTTAAGGTTTGTCTTGAACCACAATCTCTATATGACAGAAGGAAAAAAAAGGAATAAATCAAAATAATAGGACTCATAAAAGATAAACTAAGACCACTTGAAAAAACAGACGATTACCTCGTTTTTAGCTTCTTCAAGTGCTTTTAAGGTGGTTTGGTAGAACTCTTGTAGAAGACCAAAATTTTGACTAGCAGAACCAGATACAAAATCCATGATGTTGTTTATACACTTTTCACTATAATTTCGAGTTACTGCAGACTTAATGTAAGTTAACATCTCCCTATAAGCATCCGTCATCTCCTTGTACCTCCCTAAACGGTAATAAAGCTTGACAGTCTGCTTAAGTGCTTTGAAACCCCTGTTAACACATATCATCACTGGCTTTAACAAACAAATTCTGCTTAAAAATGTAATAGCACGGTCAGAGAGAAACAATTCACAGATTTATCAGACGCTATTTAAGCTAAAACATAGGTGACTGGAAGTTTTGAGAAAAAACAAAGAAAATAAAATTTAAAAAAGGCTGATTCAAATAGTACAGAGGTCCTTTCAAAACACGATCATCTCCATGGATGACAGAAATGATTGTTTACTAATTTACCAAAACTCAAAAAATACAAACAGAAATTCTTTCAATAATAGGGATTCTCCATAACCAAAAACCACTACAGGTAGGCCACATCACTTATATTTTCCTATTCAATTATCAATATAGCAAACTTGCAACATACTTCAGCCAAAGATGTTCCTTGCAAATGGACCACTTACTATGGCATGAATACATCTGTCTACATTTTCTGACAAATATAAAGAACTTTGTATCTTCTATAGATATAAATTCTCCTACATGGTTTACACACATTTCTTTTTACCTGATGTATCCCACATAAGCATATAAATATTATTTATGCAATTATGCATGATAAACTTTTGTCCAGGTACATGTTGAGATTATTAAAATCCAGTTCTCTCATATAAACATTGCATTGGATAACCCAGATAGTAGCCTCTCCACTTATCCAGAAAATGACGAGTCCATG
The DNA here is from genome assembly GCA_038502395.1 of Dittrichia graveolens. Classification (NCBI taxonomy): domain Eukaryota; kingdom Viridiplantae; phylum Streptophyta; class Magnoliopsida; order Asterales; family Asteraceae; genus Dittrichia; species Dittrichia graveolens. The sequence continues at coordinate 18,457,678 of JARJIL010000005.1, forward strand.
TTACAAGAAAAGTGGTGCGGAAGTCAATCTTGAGGCACAAAGTTTCTTAGTGGACTCTGAATAATTTGACATTAGTCTAATGTCAAGAAAAATAAACAACAATGACTACCAAGTGGTTTATCACTTTATCCACGCCGTATATGATTTGATTCACAACTAGGTGGAAATGTATTTAATATTTTAAATCATCAGGGAAAAATAAACGAAGACGTAATTCAAAAAAGTTGTAGCAGTTGTGATTCTTACTTATGTCACATCCTATATATCTAATTCCAATACCACTCACCATTCTGCTTTCTCAGGTTCCATCTGAACTACTTCAGCAAAACCACTAAGTGCACCCTCTGGATCAGTCTCGACCAAACCTATAAAAAAACAATTATATGACTTTATGATGTATCACATTACAAGTGAGAAATCATAGTATAGAGCACAAAATAATAATAAAAATCAATGTCAACAGAAAACTGAAGTCTAGATCCAACACGTTTTGTGCTAGTTGTTTTAAATTTAAGGCCCTTCTCAGATATTATACAAGCAAGTGTTGCCTGACTTAATTGACCCAGTAAATTAACTCAAAAGGATACGACAGAGCATTCTGTTTCAGCCGTTATGTGTATAAAACATTTGACACGTATTAAAATGGTGAAATCGAAGTCATCTATAAGCATGAAATAAAAATTTTATCTGGTAATTTCAAATGTTCTAACACACAATATCGTCTTCATAGTTCATAGGGGAGAGTTCATCAGCACTACTTGCTCAAGTCATTAATTGAACCCTTTGTGTTCTTCTTCAAAACATATGATTTAATCTTATGGAATAGGTTTTAAATCACTCACCATTCCAAACTAAAGGACTTCATTTGTATTTAAACTTCTGTTCAACTCTCACAAATTGAACATTAGATGATCCTTTTTATATACAATTCACTAAAACAGCAATCTCTTTTAGTAGCTTGGTATTTGTCCCAAATGACACATTTACAAGTCTATGCACACCATCCAATTTGTGACAAGTTGACAACATCAACTTCCTTTATAGTACACAATTACTCATTTGCCTAGAGATTCCAAACCATCATTGCACACACAAAATTAGTCATCACATATTTTGGGAGAAACAACCCATCTAGGATATCACAAACATAAAATGCAAAACAAATGCATAAATTATTCTTGCCTTTCAAAAAAATGCATAAATTATTAGGAGGAGATGAGTGACAACATAAAAAATGAGAGAAAATCATTTACTCACAGTCTCGCAGATTGTTGTCGTTAGAATAGATTGAGTTGGAAAAGTAGACTTATTTTAATATATGCCAAACAAATATTTTCAAACCATGCAAGATGAAAAGCAGGCACAAAAATTCCTATAGAGTGAGTAATTGGGATTTCTTTTGCTTAGATTTTACACTTAATGACTTATGATTTATGCATGACTTACTAATATGCCCATCATCACAAAGATGTAACCTTGCCAAGTAAGTCATGACCCGTCATCAACCAAAACATTATTACAATCGAGTTACATTTACTCAAATAGCACAAGGTTCATACTTGGTTTCAAAAGAGTCGCTCCGAGATGGTAAGAGTTCTTAAAATTCAATCAAAACAACATCTTGACCTTTCATTCTACTTTTTCTTATGCTTTTCAAAAAAAATCTGTTTTCTTATTTTAATGTCTTTTAGAATTTATTTCTAAATTAATAAAATAGTTTATGCGAATAAAAGAACACGGGTACGATGCTAGTACTTATAAATATTTAAATATCACATATAGTACTTTATAAATACTTAAACCGTTAAACATCAAAATAATGCAATGTATATAAAAGTCAATGTTGCAAAACTCGCTAGGCGGGGAGTAGCGAGTACTCGGCCTAGGCGGGGAGTAGCGAGTACTCGGCCTAGGCGGGGAGTACTCGGATTGGAATTTTTTACATGTAAATTTCAAAATTTTATATCCTACATGTTCATAAATACTCAAATATAATGTTCATAGGATTCAAACATATGTTAGAAACACTAATATAATTGTTCAAAACATCAAATACTAGTTCAAAACACTTTTGAACTTTGAAGTATCCAACACCGATCAAAAATCAAAGTGTGAACTATAAATTATTCAAGTCCAAATTTGAAAATATCAAAATAATACTCAAGACATAATGAAATATGAAGTATCCCTATGCGGTTAATGAAAAAGTTAAAAAAAATATTTTTTTGACTTCGTTGACTGCCTGGCCGCCTAGAGCCGACTAGTGCCGCCTAGCCCCGACTTTGACCTAAACCGAGGAATAAGTCCGAGTAGCCAGTATTCTCCAAGGTTTATGGCCGACTACCGACTAGGCGCCGACCAGGGCCGACTTTTACAACACTGATAAAAGTAACTAAATAAGATAAACAAAAACATCACATATAGTTCTAGAAACCCCCTAATATTCAACGAAAAAATCCTCAAGATCATCAACTCCAACCACAAGTTTAATTTCAACTGCTCGGTTCCTACTGCTCAATGCAGAACAAAGAATTGATGAAGTGTCACAAAGATGTGTCCAATGCTTAAAAGTTTATAAGAGGATGGATTGTATGCCTTGATTCTTACTGCTCAATTTCTACTCTTCGATTTCTACAGCGTCCGACTCTCTACCTTACCTTCAAATTCTACTAACAATTTCTACCTTAGATTTGTTTTACTGCTGAAGACGGCTCAACAAATTGTCCAAATAACCTAAAAAGCACAGGATAGTCTAAAAAGCCCAGACATGCTATAGGCGCTAAAAAGTCCTACAACTCACCACCCCTGAGATGGTGCTGAGGTGCATGCCTTACTGCAAGTGCGTTGCCTTATCCCCTATGAAGCAGAACAGCAGCAAACGAAACCCTAGCACCTTAGGTATGCCTAGGCATGTTTTTTAAAACTAATGGTTCATATTAGTCTACTTGGTCAAAACTATAATGATATAATCCTATTTTTATTGCATGTATTTATCTTGTAAAATGTTGCATAAACTGATACATAGATTAAGCCATTAAGGGAAACCTAAAATAGTTTCAGCATAAGATCCAAGGGAGAATTCTGCCATCTCTAATCTGATCAGTTTGGTTTAGCAAAAATATTTTTTGGCAAGTGTGAAAACATACCAAAGTCCAAACACATAAAAGCAAAGTGTATGAGTTTTACATAACAAAAATGACAGATGAATTAGAGCAGCTCCGACAATGGTTGCTGGATGAAATGGTAAGACAGAGCATCAAACTTGTAAATAGAAACTATAGTCCAGGCATAAAAATTCCTAAACTTCACAAATAACCAGGGTGTCCACCACTAACAACAAGAATCTTTTATCCCAAACTAGTACAGGTAGACAAAAAATGAACCCAAAAAAAATCATTATACAGAAAAAATCTAGAAGCCAAAAAGAAATGAATCCCTTCAAAAATTGCAGATATTGGAAGGTATTATTCCTCACATTGCTATCTGAGGCCAACTACTTCGCAGTATTTAATAATATCTAAGAGAACAAGGATGCACCAGTATGTGGAGATTAATCAGATTGATGCAGGTGGGTACCATAACTTTGCAGACCATATGAACTTCAAAATTGCCTATTATATCAACATCGGAGTTGCAGCCCGTATTAATGCCCTCCTAGGTGTTTGAAATTTTAGTACTAAATCATGGCCTAAAAAGTTTTCTCCCCCGAGGTTAACATTCTAGTCATTTGTGTATTACCGCTCACCCCTTTTTCGGACCCACTATTGTTAAGCATACAAGTAGCAATAAGATCAGCAAGTGATAATTACAAGTACCGAAAGAGAGGATTCAGTACCTTTAGAATTGTAGTATTGATTTTCAATGTCAACATCTTGCTCTTCAGGTTCCTCTTCAGAGTACTCGAATCCATAATCCTCCATGTCTGCATCTACATAAAAGAAAGGGAAGAAAAAGCTTAATCCCAAGCTTGCGACAATGCAAATCCAGTGATTAGACACAATAAACACACAATCACATGCTCGTACTAATGGAATGTGTGCGTCCCCGTGAATAGGTCATTAAACTGACTACAATTGCAAGGCGAAAGTAAGAGATTGTAAACCAAAACCTCACCTGAACCCATGATTGAATGACGATGATACGAAGAAGTCGAATACAGGGGCGATCAGTAGTTTAGGGTTTGGTTCTAAAAATGCAACGCTAGTAAGAACAGCGACTTTAGTCGAGGGTATGGTTCTGTATTCCGTGATCGTGGTTTTTCTTGCGTACTCGATAACTTATACCACGGGTTTCCTTTTCAACTTTATAATTATGAATTAACATAATGAAGGGGTCGTTTTTTTTAAAGCATCTCTTTTTTTAGTACTCTGGTTGTGTTTGTTAAGGTAGAATGAGGAAGTGAAAATCATTTTATTTTTTTGTCATAAGATAGTTGTTATGAATTGAATGTGTCATTACGTATGATTTCTTTGGTTTTAAGGGTGTGTTGGACAGTGGTGGATCTTATTAGTAGTTCGGTAACTTCTTAAATTTCTTCGAGTAGTGTTAATTTTTTCTAATTTTTTATTTTCTAATGGGAGTGCTAACAGGAAAATATATTTATATCCTATACGGGAATAATTTTTGTGTAACCCCTAATATTTTTTCCTAGGTCCGCATGTTGGTTGAAAGGAATGGAATGGACAAAAAAATAAAATAATATATTGCATTCTTTTATCATATTTGATTTGTATGATTAATGATATTTCATCATATAACATGTTTAAGAAATTCATTTTTTATTAATATATTATAGTTTGACATTTTTTTTGTATCAAATTTTTTGTTATATAGATACTTCTAGATATATATTTTACTTGCAATTAAAAAAATATTACTTTTTTTTAATTATAATTATGTTGTAAAATTAAATAAAGAATAAATTATAAATTTTCATTTCATTCTAAAAGAAATGAGTTAAAAAGACCACATCTCTAAGGAATGAAAATGAGGGAATAACATTTCTTACGGAATAGTTCATTTCATTCCTAAGTGAGTAACAAACACATTTTTCTTATTCCATTAGATTGATCTATTTCATTCCACATTTGATTCATGCATACCAAACACAGCCTAAGATTTTCATTTATTGGGGATGAGTGTTTTTTCCTCATTCTTTCACGGAATGAAATAAATTGCTACAATTTAATATTTTTTCCTTTAACGTTTTTTATTAAAGTTTATTTTATTCTATTACTATGTCTATTTTCGTCTACCAAACATCATATAGTAATGATTCATTCATTTTGACAAAGCAACCAAACATGTCGATGAATGATAATGACTCATTCCATTACCTCTTTCATTCTATTTTTTTTGTCCGTTCCACTCCTTTATCGTTCCTTTTTGTCTAACCAAACCGACCCTAACTTTTTTTAATTATAATTGTCTCGTAGTTAGAAATAAACTAAAGAAAAAGTTTATTACAAATAAACCAAGTTAAAAATACAACATTGTTCTCTTTTGACAAATTTTTTGTTACAAATTTTCTTGTCTTTTGATAGCACGGGTTGTTGGAATTCAAGTAGTGGTAGATGTTATAAACTTATAATTGTAAAAATTGATAATATTGTTGTCAATTTAAGGTGTAATTACGTTAGTAGGGGTCAAAATTGTGGTGGCATTTGAGTTTGATAGCATTTTCCATATTTTGAAATAGTTTTTAGGGTTGTGAATGTTGATTTGAAGATATAATTGGTGAGATTTAAATGTTGACGATGTCGCTAAGTTATCAAACCAATCAAAGTTCTCCATGGTTAGTTTGAGAGTATTATATGTGAAAAGAAGAGAAAATTTTGTGATTAAAAATGATAGAAGTATGGTATTTGTAGGAAAAAGTCTAGAATAAAATAAAAACAAACATCTAATTTATTTAACGGTCAATTAAGGAAAAAAATCAAGTTATCAACCATGTTGCTTTCTTCGCCCGTTTCCCTCCACACCGAGCCACCACCATGTCACAGTGGTGTGGCAGTCCAACCCGACTACGCCATGGTCATTTCCATCCATGCCTGAACCATCTCTACTTTATTATGAATGTTGGGTGCCTTTCAGGACCCATTCAGATCTGATTTGTTTACACCGCATCAGTCTCAAGATTGTGTGGTCTTCTCACGTTAGAAACCTTTATACACATGTCCTCAATGTGAGAAGAGGTTAAGCTTTTACAATTTGTTTAACCTAGTATGTTGTTCATTTTCCAGAGAATTTGTTCTTTATTTTAATCCGAGAATTGTGTTCTTATCAAATTATAGTCTATACTGATCATAGTGTTTGGTTTAATACAAACAAACATTGAAAAGTATCTTCGTGCCTCAGTCTTTATTTTTGTTAAGTTTTTACTTAGATTGAAATTGGCATCCACTCCCAACTAAATTCATGTATTATTGGGACCAACAACACCATTTGAAGTCCTTGTAATATAACACGATTAAATTAAAATCGATAACTAAAATTTAGCGTAAACAATAAATTTGGTCCATATGGTTTGTCACTTATTTCGCCTTTAAACCCTGAATTTCATTAAATACACTGTAGTTCTTATTTTAAAAAAATTATTACATAATTAACCCTCATTCACCTCACACCCTCACTCTCCCATTCGAAGTTTCCGGTAGTTTTAACCGATAATGATTTTTACTGCTATCGCTATTTTCGTCTTCACAAATCTACAATTTTTGCTACAACCACAGATGTAGACTTTGTTGCCATCGGAGATCTAATAGTTGGTGCCCCACATATTTCAATATTGCCGCCACCATTCTCCTCCTTCGTCACACACACACCGCCTTGATACTTCATAGAAACCGATCAATAATGGTCACTGCGCCACAAAATCACAACTGTCGCCCCTCTACGCCATCAATATCACCCCTGGCCACTTTTTAATGTTGAAATCGATAATTAGATTGTATGGTTTCTTTTCAATTGGTAGAAGAATAAGCAAAGATAATTAGGGTTTCTTTTCACCATTATCCTCCATCTATATGTTATGATTGAAGAAGAATATTAGTAGAGTTTCTTTTCAACGGGTTTACGTTTATATTTTGTATCCATATTAAATAATAAATATTTTACGTGGTTGATTGATTGTTCGTTTGTGAAATTTGAAATTTCAGCATGTATATTAGTGTTTAGGTGTGAACATGCATGACCATCGTCTGTTTACATTTGTTTTCGCACTTGTTCACTAGTTAACATTCATCTTCATACATATGCATTGACAGATTCAGACCATTGAATACACGTACTAACCATTACAAAGGGATTTTTTCTGTGTTCTTCATTAGTAAACAAGATTTTTTTTACCTTAGTTCACTACTGAACATCACATATTATACAACTTATTTAAGGTGCACTGATGAACTTAAATCACTTATTGTTTATTTATTTATTTGGTCAATAGATTTTACCTTGGAATAGAAAAGAGGCGACATTTAACTGAGTTTCTTATTTATATTTTTGAGGCTGTTTGATACGGTTAATAAAAATTGTTAAATCTGAGTTTTATTTTAAGAAAGATATATGGGAGAAAAAAATAAATTGGACAAATAATTTTTTTTACTAATTTGGCCTTATGAATTAATGCAAAAATATTAATTCTAACCAATATGATAAAAAACAAATCAATGATTCACATAACTTCTAGCACTTTTCGCAGTTTTAAAGCTTTTCGCATGAACTATCTTATATATATATATATAGAGAGAGAGAGAGAGAGAAAAGTTCAAACGAGAACTGTTTTTCGTACGAGAACCAATCTTAGCCGTCCAATTCCCCTTCCTTCAACTGTATTGTCCACCCATGAATTCCTTACATGCATCTTGTCATTTTCAATCCTCCCACGCTCTTCATCCATAAATTCCACTTACCACTTGAATGATCAAGATTGGTTCTCGTACGAAAAACAGTTCTCGTTTGAACCCTCCCCTATATATATATATATATATATATATATATATATATATATAGTATGTTAAAAACATAAAGACTCTGGACTTACTACCCACACTACATTGAGACATGAGATTCATATGAAGTATAATAAATAAACCATACTTCATGAATGAGTTTGTATGTTGGACATGTATGACACGATGAAGAAAAACTCACAATATATGGTTTCATATGAAGAGCAAAGTTTCACACTTAAATGTATTTGATCCATACATACTTGAAGTTTAAATTCCAAACTTTGCACTCTTTGATGAAGAGATATATGAAGTTCAATTTCCAAGGTTGAAGTCTCATTTACCAAAACTAAAGCAAATGCCGGTCTTAGTTCAAATTTCTCTATTTCATCCTAAAATCCATTTGAAGAATGATGAAATCCAAGTAATTTTTATTCAATGAATCGAAAGTGTTATTGTTTGTGAAAGTTCACTTGAAGGAGAAGACATTTTTGTTATGTTTTCGGCCAATTCAAGAGATGATTTCTTTACCTAAATAGGTCCAGGTCCATCAATAATATGTATACATGCGAATTGGATCGACTTCAATAACAAACGGAGCTGTGATGATCCTTGTAAGTTTATTGACAAGGAACTTAGATATGTTTTTGTCAGCACGTTTATTTATTTATGACACTTGGATCCTGTAACATCCTCAAATGTGGCCTAGCCGCGTGCTCCATTTGGTACGTGATATTTAATTAAATGAATTAAATAAGAATATACTTATTAGAATTAATAGAAAATAGCTATTGGTCAGTTAAATGTGGAATATAAAATAGTAATAAAAATAGAAAAGAATTATAAAATAATAACTGGTTTCAAACGAGGTTTCCAAAAATATCCTCGTTAGTTGAAACGGTTACCCGGGTGTCGTGTTGTATGTTGAAAAGGGGATCAAAATACCCCTTGTGGATAACTCAAAAACCAAAAACGGTTTTAATAAGTCACCACATCAGACAAAACACACACACACACCACGAAACACACACACACTCACGTTTTCTTCTTCCTTTGTGTTCTTGAAGGATAATCAAAGCCAAGATCAACCAAGGAGTTGGATTAAAGCTTGAATCTTGTTTCTAATCTGTTTATAGGCTTCAATTCATCATCATCTTCATCCCTAGTAAGCTTCTTCTTCCTTGTTCTTCATTTTTAGGAATTAGGTTAAAAACGGGTAAAACGAATTTAGGTAACCAAGCTTAGAATTCTTGATTGTAATATGTTCTAGGACCATTTGTAAGTTGTTTAGAACTGATTTTAGGAATTAAAGTAGCTATTTTGATTGAATTTCTTGAAATTGACCAAATGGGTCTTAAATGGAGAATTCATGGTTTAATCTTAAATTTGTTGTTATAGTAGCTTATGTTAATGTTTGTAGACTCCCTTTGATGTCCTAAACTTAGTACATAACTTGGAATTAATTAAGAACATGTCAAAGTTGGGTTTGGAATGGCTGAATTCTGGGCAGAACATCATTTTCGTGGCTCTGGTTGAACGTCGCGGCGCGACCGGCTGTGCAGCAAACAGAAATCTGTTTTGCAAAGGATTAAGTGTAGGTAATGATCTTGTGTCATATTTTACTCAATTAAGAGATGTTTTAGGATGGTTTGAGCACTTTGCCAAGTTAAACACATAAATAGGATAATAACACTAGTATTAGTATATACATATATATATATATATATATATATATATATATGGTGATCTAATTGGAATCATATGTAAACGATAGGTAATTAAGCACCAAGGAAGGACAAACACATACTTGTGTTATATTTGAGCACCAAGGTGAGTACCGACTTGTATGAATTCAATAAAGGAAGTTTTTGAATGATAATTGTTTAAATGAACACGGTATGTTAATTTTATGCAAATAGATTTGTATATTTATATATATAAGCTTAGAAGCAAGTTATTGACATGAAGTATGATATATTTGGCATGTATTTAAATATATGCATATTAATTGAGATATCTGGATATATATGATTTCATATGTGAAAGCATGCATGCTATGATCTCTTTTCTGAGATAATGATGAGCTATGTGAATGTCCGGACATATTTGTGATTAAGGTCAGCTTCGGCTGGATCCTATGAGGCCTTCGGGCGACAGTTCGGGATCAATGGTACTTGAGTGCCATTCCTTAGATATTTGGGGTGATTACCTTAACTGGCTGAGCCTAATGAGCCTTTGGCTCCGTAACGAGCAGGTGGAATCACTTACGTGATGATACCAGCACGGTTGGCAGTGTTTGATTCCCCCGGTGGTTGTTATTGAGCCGGACTAGCTATCTGGCAAGATATAGCACTGCTGGACATGTCAACATTATCGCTAATTGTTAGGATAGCATTGTATGCTCATATTTGATTCATGACTTGCTATTATTGCACTTATACTTGTCTGTATTCACTAGCTATTTTATATAGCTAATCCAGTTGTTGTTTCCCTTTTTCAGACAGAGTATAGGCAGGCCTGGTGAGACGGGAACCTTATGCTTTTGTACGGGCTTTGAGGAACACGGCTTTTGGGTATATAATATATATACAATGGTCGGTTTAGTTTAAAGTAACACCGATAGTCGTGTTTGGCAAGTTTTGTTTTGTATATTTGTATATACGCCAAACACGTGTTTAAATTGTAATAGTTTAATAGGCTTGGGTTTGTTTATTATTTTTGAAAATTCCGCTGCTTTGTATTTTGATATTCGGTTAGGATAACTAACAGGTAAACATTCAATTTACAAACGGACCCATGTAGTTTGAAAACTCGAATTTTAACTGATTTTTAAGGTTTCAAAGGCGGTGTTACAGATCCAAGCCGCACTATCCATTTGAAGATACACCACAGACATTTCATTTTTTCCTTTATTTTTTGCGTTCAGTCGACTATGATGACCTGTAGTGCAGTGGGGTGATGACCAAAATCCAGATCCACAGGGTTCTTACCAAACAATAAATATACTTAAAGCAGACAAGAACAAAAACAAGAAGGTAACTAAACCATAATCCCAACTCCAAGTTTCACTTTTACGTCAGAATTTGACAAAGTAAACTTACCAGCGATGCATGTCACTGTGCTTTATTGCTTATGCTGAACAATTTCACTTAAATAAAATTATAAACACAGGTTGAGCTGTTTATATTCTCTGTAACCAGCTCTCAAATTTCACCATCCCAGAGCTCCTCAACGGTTCTATACTCACCATACGTATCATTAACTAAAAATTCACCTCGAATAAGTCTTGCCTGCAAGAAAGCAGCATGCATATGTAAACAAATTAAACCTTCTCCAGTTGCACGATCAATTAGATCAAATTCATCAAACAGATGGTAAAAAGAGGGAAAAAAAAAGAAAAACTTGCCTGTTCAATTTTACACAACTCTGCAAATAAGTCGTCAGGAATGCACCAATCAAATACTGCAAAATTCTCTTTGATACGTGCTTCATTTGTACTCTTGGGAACCACACTATGACCCATCTGCAAACCCCAGCGAAGTGCAACCTGTGCAGGAGTTTTCTCTAACTTTTCTGCAACCGACGTTAGAATTGGATGCTGCAGTACAGTGCTCTTGAGCCATTTTGTGCCCGGAGAACCAAGTGGTGAATATCCCTATTTATTTAAATAAATAGCAAAGTCAAAGTAACCAAAAAAGTCAAAGCAACCGAGCTTGATTATAAAAGTAATTAGTAACATTTTTTTCCTTCAACGACTTACGGTAAGATGGACACCCTTAGATTTACAGAATTCGCGCAGTTTGGTTTGCTGCCATGAAGGATGGCACTCCACCTGGTTCACAACAGGAGGAACACGTGCTACCTCCAACAAATCTGCAAGTTTCTTTGAAGAAAAATTGCTAACACCTAAACCTCGAGTCATGCCATTATCATAGCATGATTCCATTGCTTTCCATGTGGCAGGTATATCTGTTGGAATTAGATTTTCAGGTTTGAAACCAGCTGTTCCCTTTTTTGTCCTTGCTGGCCAGTGGATCTTGAATACGCAAAGATGGATCATTAATTTCATATGAAATTAGATACAAAAAAACTGGGGCACATTGCATCAAAAGCAACCGAAGTTGGTGTGATTTCCATTTCTAGTTTTCTACTAACGAATTCTGAATCTAATATTTAAGATAACACACTTTCACTACTATTTTAGATAACTCAAACAAAAATGCAAGTATCTAGGAAATTTAAAAAAGAATGTGGAAACAACCATCTTGCAATGGAAAAACTTCAGCTGGTTACCATTTTACAAGTTTGCTCCTTTTTTATGGGGCGTCATTACCTCAAAATATGATAAAACCAAGGTTTGTTACCCTTTTATGCTATTTTCCCAAAATATAAGACAAAGTAACAGCCCAAAAGATATCAACATGAAATTCCCTATGAACAGAAAACATATTATGCAAATCTAGAAATGAGAGAAAGTATGATATTCAGCTTGTATGAAATGTCATTTTTGCAGATCAATGTTTGTTGGTCAAGACTATATTTGGAAGATGAAGTCATGCACTATGAAAGAGGGTATGGAATTTGGCAATCAGCACTCTTACAACTTACAAGGTACAGATTAATATAATCAAGCTGCAAGTCTTTCAAAGTATTTTCCAATGCCACAGGTACATCTTCTGGTGCGTGATTATTACACCTGTAAAGTTTGGGATTCTTGCCTTAGAATAAATGGTTGAGTCTGAACATAAGTAAAATAATTTAAAATGAAAAAAGAAGTACAAAAATATGAAGTTAAATGAAAAGGTGTTGCAACAAACCAGAGTTTAGAGGTAATCCACAGATCTTCTCGCTTCACCACACCATCGTCAAAGAGTTTCTTCAAAGCTACGCCAATCTTAAAAACCATAAAGGAAGAATCAAGTTATGCTTTGTTTTTCACTTATAGTTTCCTGAGAAAGTAGGCTGATGAGATACTCATCATCCATATATAATGCAGCCTGGGGGGATAAAATTCTAGTAATTGGGAGCAATGATGATAGTGAAATGATATACAATGCCCCAACTAGGATAATGAATATAGATGGAATGCTGAACTCCACCCAGATATCACTGACTCACAGTTAACCTATTTTATATGACAACCAAAAGTAGCATACTGGTATAGGAACAATGTATATAGGATCTTGGCCAACATGATCATTATCTACGTAATAAAAATGAAGGATGTAAAGGGTAGAAAGTGAACTGATATCGGGATTCAGGGGACCTGGGTTGGTCTAGCTGCTTAGGTAACAGGTCAAAAAGGTAAAAGAAATAAAAATTTGAAGGGGGGTCAAAACAGGTCAGATCTGATTAACTTACAATCACTTTTCTCAAATTTTTTTCTAAAAAGTTTCATAGACCTATTGTATTATATGTGACTAGATACTATAACGCTAATTTAATGTAATAATAAAGATATTTAAAAGGTGATGAAGACCAAAGTACACTGTGTGTTATCTCAAACCATTTTGACTCGTTTTCTTTATAATCCAAATATTTTATTTTTTCAGCTTGTGTTAGCAAAATGTAAAACATATCGACCCATTTTCATATACATGCGTTGAAGTAGCCACCTCTAATCTTGAACCAAATTTTTACTTCCACTTGAGCAAGTCACTCTTGGAATTACTGGAACTATATTATTAAACACATAAGGATTTTGATCAAGTGTATCTTGTAGACACAACCTCTCGTACTTAAGTTACTAACCAATTACATAGTAGGTGGATAAACTATATATTGATGCTGGCATTCTGCATCCAATGTGTTCAGTTATAAACAGATAAATCTATCTACAAATGTCACAGCGAAAGCATGTTGACGCACTAACAAATTTAAGAAGTATGAAAAAGAGCAAAAACTTATGTTAACAAAGTCCATAAGCTTTGTGCTTTTAAGAAAAATTACACATTTCAGTAGCTTGCATACCTCCTTTTCGTTGCCATAAACTTGGGCACAATCAATGTGGCGATACCCAGCCTGCAGAAGAGAAACATGATTAGTAGATAATACACATACTTCTCTCCCTGGCCTTTCCATAATAATTCATCACTCAATTAAACCAGAAGATAAATTATACATACATACAAAAAGAAGACATAGTTTTACTGCATGTTGTATTCAGTCTCAGCAGGGGCGGAGCCAGGATTTCAAGTTTTAGCTTAATAGGCTCAATATATAAAACCCAAACAATTATATTGGGTAGAAAAACTAAAACTGGAGAGAATAGAGGCTTTAGTCTTTAGATGAACAAAAAACGGGTGATTAGGGAACAAATAAATAGAAAAACGGAGATATTAAATGAAAGAATACATAGACAAACAGTTAACCTAATTCAATTTCTTGTTGGTAATTTTGACAAAAAAAAGAAGAAGAAAAATAGTACAACAAGGGCATTTGGGGTCAATTGATTGTCTACTTTGCTTCTATGTGATTATACCCGAATGCAGGATGACATTCCTCTATGAGACAATATTGATACTTAAAAACACGACTTAGGAAAAAAGATAAAATTTATGCCTTGAAGAAAAGAGAACAACTGAACTGCCTACTTGACTACTTGAGTACAAAGTTCCCTACTGAATGACAGCAGACTAAAGCTTAAACGATCAAAGGGCATGATACAATAATGGGATGGGGAGTGGCAATGAGTGGCAGGAAAGCAAGGTAACTTTACTATCATAAGAGAAAAATATACATATTCCCTACATTAAAAAAGATGAACATATCGACTTTTATGTTCATATGACTAGTTTCCAACTCCGAAATATACTATTAACGTGCTTCAGTGCTTGGACTTTGTAAAAATAGACGATATTAAACTAAATATTCTAACAAAGAGGTAAATAATATGTTTTGGTAATTGAATTGAAGGGATGTTGATGGAATGACTGTTTACTTATTGAATGCTCAATGTTTATAATCAAATACTTTTTGGCAGTGTATGATCATTATCCAGTGTCTGACTATTGTATTGACGAGAAACATATGTGTCATCTGAAAATCTAATATGACCACTCGGTCCACTCCACTTGGTCAGAATAGCGTTCTAAAACATATCGGTTTACAGTTCAAATTGCATAGTACACGATAATTGGTTACAAGGTGCAAATTAAATGACATGAGAATTAACTTTGCCCCAAGTTCTTATAGATACTCCATTCATTCATCTGAACAGCAACACTGTTCCCGTTTTGGGCATTTTTGGTGGAAATTATCAAAAAGAGCTTAATCGTATTACTCTATAGTTCAAATTGATAATTCAGTCATCACTGGCCAGACTGTTAAGACCGATTAATACTACCAATGAAAATATCTATTTGTGCATAAAACTCTAAAAACTCACACAATACATTGAATATATACTTGTAACAAAATGCATGTTTATTCTGGACCTCGTTAATCCATTTGACAAAGTCCAAACTCAATATTCTGCCCATCAAATACAGAAGAATTAGGTGATAATAAGAACCACGAATTTAGCACGTTATTCTGATGGTATACAGTGAACAGCATCTACTTACAGGATCGCTCACAATTACACGAAAACAACATCAAGCAACCAATCCGTAAATGCAAAAGGAATTATACTTCAAATTCCCTTCGTCGGTAATATTGAATCAACTAAAATCAAAGGTCCACATCGACAAGGACAGGAATATAGAAAGATAGATAACCTTGACGGCAGCATAAACAGCTTGGGCAACGAGACCAGGTTCCGATTGCCATGTCCCCAGACCAACAGACGGAATCCGAGTATTGTTATTCAGATCGAAGAATCGAATTTCAGTGGCCATTGTGAGTGAACAAGAAATAGCAAACAGCAAAGTAATAAATGGGGGAGGAAAAGGGGGAGACGGAATTGATATATGATTATACATATATATATATACGCAAGCATATACGTCCACAGTTACTATTACCGCCGTACATAACAGTTTTTAGTTACGTACGAATCACCTCTATTTTTAAAATCGGTTATTTTTCTAAGCTTTCTCACCTCTTTTTTCTTTCCTTTCGACTCAAGAACATATATTAATTCTTTCTAATTTTTTTCTTTTTTTCCCTTTCCTTTTGAGTTTTTCTTTACTTCACCTTCTATTTTCAAAAAACTCGAGAACAAAGTGTTGGAGTTTTTTGGAGCTGAGTTAGTAGTTTTTTGTTTTGAAAAAAAAATTACACATAACGTTAGGATGAAAAAACTTGAAGTTTTTTTAAAACAAATTTTTTTCTTGAAGTACCTTTTAAAACTACGTAGAAGTTTTTTATGTACCAAATTACTTAAATACATTCTTTAATTGTTTTATAATTTCTCTTATTTTTTATTTGTCTTTTTACATTATTCAGCTCCAACTACAATTAATTTGCCAAACACATATATAACTAAAATAAATAGCTACAGTCATTTTCGCCAAACAAAACCGGTATGTGCTAGTACAAAATTTAGCAAGTTATTTAATATATGATTTTTAGTTCTGTATTATTTTAATACGTATATTTTTGATTCGGATCATTCAATATTAATTTATTCATGATTGATTTGATTTGAAGTTATATATGATATTTTAAATATAATGATAATCAAATTTAATTCTTAAATATGTAAAAGGTGTTAGGACGAATAATACTAAAAACATGACAAAATATCATGGTGTATGTGTGTATTGATGGAATGATAGGTGTTAAACATATATAGTTGTGTTTAGTGTAATTGATAGAATTCTAAAGGAGGTTCACGGGTCGATTTATAGCATCTAAAAATGTCTCTTTTTTATGTAAGGTACATTAGTCAAATCACCTCCCTTTATATTCTCTTTTTTTTATTTGGGATAAGCATCTTTTTTTTAGGCTAATTTATATCTTTTTTATAAATATATCTTTTATAGCACTATGTGTAGTTGTATAAAAAATATTAAATATCAAATATATCCTTTATGGGCTAATTTATATCTTTTTAAATATATCTTTTTTTATTTGGGTCAATTTATAGCATTATGTGTAGTCGTATAAAAAATATTAAAGGCTAATTTGTTTAAGGTATGCACGTGCATGCCCTATCTAAAATGTAGATCTGTCATTTATAAGCAACATGGAGTAAGTGGTGATGCCCCTTCCGGAACTCCATGTCACCTTTTTTCTTTTTCTAGACGCTTAATCTATCACTTTAAGGTTTTATACATGAAATGAGAAATAATGTTTTTAATAGCTTTGTTTGGGCCTATATTATATGTCTCGGGTATACGTAACATGGAGGTTTTATATTTTCCTACTAAATTATCATACACATCGTCCTACTCATAAAATCAAGGGTTTCAAAATCAACATATGAAACGAGAAAAGAGAATTAGTTGACTACACATGTCATCATTTAGTTAATAAGAGTATGAATGAAGATGATAAAGTATAAGGAAATATAAATTTATATTCAATATGTGAAATTGTAAATAGAAGTGTCGTGAATTTATGAATCACGATATCATTCAAGTTTGACACTCTATAAACAATTTTATTTTTGTATTTTTAGGTTACATATACATTTAAGGAGTTTGATCATCCTAATTTACCATTAACGGGGTTGTTTGAAAATAAACCTTATCGGGATTATTGGTTGTGGTATTTGAAAAGCTCGGGTTTATATTCTATTTCTTTGATCAGGAAAATTTTGTACGACTACTTACTGTTTAACAACAACAAATCAACCTTCAACTCTTCAAGTGGTGCAATTTGGTGCCGTCAAAGGTAATATGTAAAGTAGGAGAGATAATATAAAAATGAAAAATAAAAGTTATTTAATAAGAATATTAGTACATTTTTTATTTATGTAATTCTTAGAGATATTAGGTGTACGTGGGCCACGAATATTCGAACCAAACCATTACATCCAAAGGGGCAATTACGAGAAAACAGTGAAAGTGACGAATAGAATATAAAATTGCTAAATAAAATCCACGTGGATGGCGTCCTCAATGACCTTCTCGATCCCCCAAATCCCAGTGTCACCAAACTGTTGTTAATCAGCTTCGACACCTCCAATTTTTGTCGCTCGCAATCCACGCATTTCACAATCAACAGTGAATGAACCCAAAATCCCCATCTACAATCGATTCTTGAAATCATTTACCCCCTAACAATTCGGTATTATTGTGTTTTGCATGCTCAGATCCCCATATATGGTGAGCGATTTTGAAATCTAGGGCTGAAGTTTAGGGCCCTTTTGATCCGGTGAAAGGGAGGGCCCCGGAGAGATCGAAGAAGATATGAAAGATATGTTTGGAAGCCCTGGAAGTGTGAGTGGGTTGATGTTGCGAATTGGGCAATGTTTATGTGCTGCAGCTTCGATTGGGTGGATGGTATCGGCTTCCGGGTTCTCAAACTACACTGCATTCTGGTAAGATGTTTATGTATCAACTCAACACATTATATTATATGAGATGCTGAATCCGATGCATTCTCACCGAGTGCCAAAAAACACTACAAATTCTGTAGATTTAAGTGCGAAATTGGAACTGGATTCTCTAGTTTGTTGTGAGGAAGGCTAATAAGTGTAGATCAGCGAAGAACTTTGTTGACTTGATATCAAATGGAAAAGAATCTTACATTTTAAATGATCCTTATGCCAAAATTATGTACGTGGAATGGTTTTCAATTTTGTTCCTGTATAAATTATGTGATATTTGATTAAGCAAACTTTAAGTCGATGAATTATACTGGAAATAAATCCCTCTCTACTCTTTAGTGCTTCAAATCTTTCCAAAGTTAGAGTTACATGTCAAAGAAAGTTGGAAGTTGCTGAAGAACATGTTATGTAAGAAAGCCTTAATCAATGTGTAATTTTCAAACAGCATGAAGTTATGATATTGAAGTCCCACAACACGTGCTTTTATAGTTTCATTAACTGAATTTTATGTGGAGAGATAGAAAAGGTTTCATGTACAATGAATATATCCTTTCTTTGTAACTTCTATTGTTTTGGGGTTGGGGTCAGCTGGCAGGGGATTCAAGGCAACATGTTAATAGCACCATAAACTACATCAAATCTTGTCTGCTAGCCCTAGTCAAAGATTTTTCAAAATTTAGGGTAGTTAAGTACATGTATTAATGCAAGAGGGGACTTGAGTTTATGGTCATTTTTTGGTCACTGTTATTGGAACAACGAGACTTCACAATGTGGATACAATTTCGAGAGGAGGCGAGTAATAAATACATGTATCTTATGTTTCTTTTTTGTTTTCTCTACTTTGTACTTTAGATTATGTGTTACTGTAATTGTATTAAGTGACCTGGTAATCATGATCTTTTTATCCAACCAACATATGTCATATTCTGGTGTAGCTATCTAATTGCATCAATGGGGCTTCAAGCGTTGTGGAGCTTTGGGCTAGCGTGTCTTGATGCTTACGCTATTAGAATCAAGAAAGACCTTCAAAATGCCGTCTTAGTGAGCTTGTTCGTGGTTGGAGATTGGGTATAATACTTCTTCATTCAAACATCTTTAGTCTGAATTATTTATCATCAATCTTATGTTATTGCTTTATATCGATAAGACCGGTATAAGTAGTGCCTATATTCGATAAGCTTTTGCTTCTCTCATCAATACCCATTTTGGTACCAATTTTGATGTACTCTTTGCTAATAAATAAGGTAAAATACCTTTTCATTCCCAACAAAGAGGTTTAAACCTCATACGGATGATCCTTTTCTTCTTCTTTTTACAAAAAGCTAGAATCCACAACAGTCTTTACTTGAGAGTTGAATGTAAAGGTTTAAAATGTTCTAAAACATATATAGAATTCAAAACAATTATGCTTCAAAAAAAGAGAGATTATCCGAATGTAGTTTCGTTTGGTGAATGGAGAATGAGATCTCTATTTATGCATGCCAATATGTCATTTCTCATGATTTTGCTTTGTTTCATGAAAAGATAAGGATTAAGGCATTACGGTATTACCAACAAGTTTTAATTCCCCTTGACTTGTGTAGAGCTAGGGAAAATATATTTCTATATATGTTTGCACTTTCTTCAAGTTTTAAGTTGCACGGACAGTTTTCTTGTTAGCGATGTTATTGGTTGGTATCCTTTGCATTAGCATTCACAGAGCTAGTTCTGAGTAGTGTTTGAGTTATTATCTTAAAGTATTTATACAAATATAAGGATTATGCGTGATCAAATTGTTATTGAAGAATAATGAAAACGCTATCGAGGGATATTGTGTGTTATGCATGAAATATATAGAGATTTACCACAAAAACCCTATGGCTTGAGTATACAATATATGCTATGGGCCTACAAGATAGTAGGAATAAATAAAATATAAACCTTAAAGTCATTTCCCATACTTGACCTATATTCAAATTTCAAAGAACAACTACAAGGGTAATTCTTCTTTAAATATCTCGGCAGCGCACCAAGTGGTGGGCTGCAGGAACATGCAAAACACACTATACCGTGTGCAACACACTCCTTAAACAAAGTATAAGTCATTTTCTACATGTTTGGGTTGGTTTTATAATGAGTTAGAATCTAAATATACTACAGTCACATTATTACGAAAAAACAATTATGGCACAAGAGAGCAAACAATATATCTCTACGAGCACGCGTAATGGGTGTCCTTGAAAGAGTTATTGGTTACATTGGAATCCATATTATGGACATGCGCGTTTCAGTAACAAGTCCATGGAAGTTCGTAGTACTAAGACTAAACACATGAACTTCATATGCAAGTCCACGGAGAGTAAATGGGTGGTTTCCCACCACTTTAAAACTATTCTACAAGTAAAAGAACAAAAACTATTTATACAAAGGTTGCATCCCAAGCAACTTATACAAGTGTAGAGGTCAATTAATAAAAAGTAGTGGTTTCTAAAAGTTGATGTCGCCTGCCGCGGTAGTGCTATACTGCTATGACCTTGATAAAGTCTAGACTCTAGAGCATGCTTTAAAAGCAGATCATGCAACCAAGTTTCTTTAAAAGCAGCATTGGCGATAGCCCTATTCTCAGATTCAACACTAGAATGCAAGGCAACATATCGACATTTTGAGGACCAAGAGACAATATTGCATCTGAAAAATATACGATATCCAGATTCAGAATGATGCGTCTTAAGACACTGCAGTCGACATCAGTGTATGAAACCGCATCGATCTACTTTTGATAGATAAATGTAGAACGTATTAGAAAAAGTGTCTTGCATAGGTAGGGTAGCAAATAATGAGGTTCAAACCAGTCAAATGCGGTTCATGAGGAACATTAATATTGAGGCAAACTTGTTGAACTGCGTTAGCAAATATGTGGAAGAGTGTATGTCAACTACTGTAATGCACCAACAAACTGACTATACAGAGGGAAGGATTCGGGACAAGAATTCTAAAGGAAGAGAGTTTAGACTTGGTGTCAAAATGTGGACTGCACGAATTGTAGGTGGCCATATTGGCTCGTGCAAGAATCTCCTACGCAAATGACGTTTGGCTGTCTCAACAAACTTAACACAAAGGCTGGAGCTGGCATGAGTGACGAGGGACATGGAAAAAGTTGGGAGAACATTATGATTAAAATATAATGGGAGGTAGACAGTGTCATGACCACTATTGCTACTAAAGAAGCCTAAAGAGGTACTATATACTGCACAATGTTGATACCAAGCTCGAGAAGATTGCTTAAGGTCATTAAGAGCCTTTTTAAAAATTGGCATACATGACTATGAAAGGAGGGATGAACTTACCCGGGGGATTGTTTCATGTCAACAAATCTTAGGTAAGTCACCATTCATAATAGCATTTTTGACATCAAACTATTGGATAAGCCATGGAACAAGAGACGACAATACTCACGATGGTTCAAATCGTGGTTGCTTTTGACAAGAGGACTAAATGTTGAATCAAAGTTGCCTTGGGCGACTAGTGGGCCCATCCCATATATCGTATAGTCGGACCTAGGGTTTCTATGCATTATAACAATATCTCTCAATGCGGTTTTCGTTATCTTAGGGTTATGACTAGCATTCAATGGAAGTACAAGATCCTAAATTGAGGAACCCTTGGTTTGTACATATTAAAATTATGTATCTTGCTGCTAACTAGTCATGCTTGCCATGCTTTGGTACTAAAATTTGAAACTTAAAAGGAAGACTACATCTTGCTTCTTGTTCTACCTATAAATGTAGTCTTCATATTCACAGAATGAAACATGAAGCATAAACGGGAACCGATCACATTATTAAACCTTCAAAGTGAAGTCTATGAAATGATACTACCCATAAATGCTACTTAGTATTTTTAATATCCAACCAATTCATAGACATCTTAATGAAGTAGTCATTAAAAGAACTAAAAATCAAATATGCAATTGCCAAAAGTTTTCTGGTGTGAACTTTGAACTAAAATTTTAAATTATATTTTATATATAACCTAAAACTCCACCAATATCGTCCTTATCAAGATATGTTTCACTTATATTTTACTAAGCAGGACCTAAATAAGGGGAAAATCATCCTACAACAGTTGTGCCTCACTATTATTATTAACCAAGACAAAATGAAATGCTTTCAATGCACTCATGCAGCATGTACATGTAGTTACTTTCTATGATATCTCGAGATTTCATCGGTGCATCCAAGGTAGCATGACAAAGATAGGTTACTTCTTTATATCTAGTTCGAGATGTGACAAGTGACCCACGATGTAGCTCTTCTGTTTGGAATGGCGGGTCTGTTCTCAATGATCAAACATTGTTCAGGTCAATGCTACAAGTAGAACTGCTACTATGTACATGGAGCATGGGATGATTTTCATTGTCACTGTCTGAATATGTGCTTCAAATTGACAACTGAAACTAAACTCGTAATATACTCTTAAGCGAAGTAAAATTTCTCAAAACAAACCAGGAATTAAAAACTACCCCTATATATGTTAAACATAGAAATCGGATGTAACGTCTAAAAAATTGGTTGGATCTTAATTTTGTAAATGGTGATGCATGTATTATCTGTTGATCCATCTGTCAGCTTTGTATCAGATGCCTACATGAATCACTACCTCAACCAATGATATTTGCTTGCATTAGATTATAGAAGAGCAGTAACAAACTATTAAACATGCTAATTTTATATAAAAATGCAGGTGACGGCTACTTTGTCGCTTGCTGCTGCTTGTTCTTCCGCTGGGATAGTGGTACTATACGCAAGAGACTTGCATTTCTGCACTAACACGAAAATGCATCTACCATGTAGCAGATTTGAGATCTCAATAGCCATGGCTTTCATCACGTGGTTCTTTATTGCCATATCTTCTCATGTGATGTTTTGGTTATTAGCCTCAGCGTGAGCTTCATCAACTATCGCACATCATTCATTCACCTGTTTGCCTCGGAAAACTCTTGTTTAGGTCATGTGTGTATTTTGTTGTTGAAAATTTTCCAAATTTTGATCATTTAGCAGTGAATTTATGTACTCCGACGTGTCATTGGTTTGTAGAATTCACTTGCGTTCAAAATGAATCTGAATTCCTTATTGGAAATGTAAAATGGCGGCTTCTAGGTGATAGGGTCACGGCAGACTAACTAAACTGAAATGAAGTTTTAGCAGGTTATGTGAAACAAAGTCGATCCCGTATGATCTTGAATAGGAATCTAAAGCGGGAAAAACATGTTAACAGCACCCCAGCCACCGTTGCCATTACTATCTTGTCACACCCTTGCCGACTTCTCTCTCTTTAATCGATCAGGTCTCTCTCTCTCTCTCTCTAAGAGATTTGTTCTGCTATTGTATGCAAATCATGTGTATTTATATGTTTTTGGTTGCCTTGCTCCTTCAGCAAGATTTCTTGTTGTATGCAAGTTATATTGCTTCGTTCTAAACAATATAATCACATGGAATTCTTCTTCAGAAAAACTTGGAAACGTGAAAACAAACATGAAACGCGCATCAAAACGAATTGGAATCAGGGAAAACGATCAAAACCACGGTGGTGATTATATATACAATATCAATCTGTGAATCAATATTAATTTTGCTTATTGAATTAGAAATTTTGGATGTTCCAATCTCCAGTGTTGTGTTGTGCATCAATTATCTGTTGCGTTTTGAATCACTGTATAGCAGATGTGCATCAATTAATATATTTTGGTATTTCATTTCTAGCATTTGTGCATCATTTTGGCTAGTCATGTCATGTGTGTATGTTTCCTAGGGAGTTGTGCATGAAATTAAATTCAGCCATGGATGATATATGTGCAAAAATGTTGTCACGGGTGCTGGAAACGATTTTCATGCATCTCCTAGATGCCTACGAAACAAAGGTAGATCTGGGTTACAGGGGGTCAATCAAGTCAGCATCCATACTGAACTCACATCCTTAAATGTTATGTGCTAATTAAGACGTTGAGAATCTAGACTTTTGATGCATCTTATGTTAAAAGCATGCTTAATCTATTTAAACGTATCATCAAATTCCTCATATCTGGATGATATACACTTTTAACTTGTGTTTGGTTTGGGGGAATTGATTTGGAGATTCCTTTCAAGATGTGTTTGGTTCACCAGAACGTAAGAAATTGGAATTTACAAATCCTATAAAATCCACAACTTAAGGAATTCCCAAATCCTTTACAAAAGCAATGGAATTCATAAATCCTTCCCGGCCTGAAATAAAAACAAACCAATAGAGGCATAATATCATTTCGTCCTACCATCCTCTGCCGTCGCCGTCACCATTGCAATCCTCTGTCGTCACCATCTCCGTGTCGTCATCATACACAAAAATTGTTTCTACTTGGTCGAACTTAGTGTTCGTCGACCTTGATTCATATGGGTTAGTCAATTCTGGTTCTAGTTAGGGTTTGTCAATGCATCAATTTTGTTTTTGCCTTTTGGTTTTGGTTATGATTTGGATTTTGTTCAGTTCATCGTGCTTTACTGGGCAGAGGATGAAATCAAAGGCAAATTAGTTCATAGTAAAAATCGAGAATAAGTTTTTCAAATTCCTTGGTCATCATTGAAATCAAGGGCAAATTAGTTCATAGTAAAAATCGAGAATTAGTTCATAGTAAAAATCATTGAAATCTAGGGCAAATTAGTTCAGTTCATCGTTCTTCACCGGACAAACAGAGAATATGTTATAATTGATTACACAATTGTTCACTTTATTGCTCTTCACCGGGCTTCCTTGGTATTCTTTGAAATCAATGGTAAATCAGACAATTTGTTATTATAATTCAGATTTCAATTCCACTAACTGATTACCAATAGAACATATGGAATGTTTTTCATATTCTAATTCAAATTCATGTAAATAACAATTTCTTTACAATTTCAACTCCATTAGAAAACATTATGCAAACCAAACGCCCCCTTAAGTTATTATGACAGATCTTCCACATAAGGAAGACATTCCCCATAGGCCAAGAGAGCCACACCCTCCTAAAAGTCATCTCGGAAACGTTTAACTCTCAATACGTGTCTAGATCAATATCCTTAACTAATAATTAGATATTGTGCTTGTAGTGTAACACCCCAATAATCTATAACATCTAGAAGGAGGGGGAATTGGACGGCTAATAATTAGATATTGTGCTTGTAGTGTAACACCCAATATCATCTTGGCCGTTCATTTTGGATAATGGAATTTATGGATGAAGAGCATGGGGGGATTGAGTGTGGCAGTGTGCATGTAAGGAATTCATGGGTGGGCAATCCAATTGAAGAAGGGGGAATTGGACGACTAAGATTGGTTGTCGCGGTTCTCGCAATAAAAACAATTCTCAAATGAACTTTTCACTATATATATATATATATATATAATGAATAAAGAGTTTAAGGAGTTGAATGTATGAATTACTAAATGTTGTATAGTAGGTAAAAATCAAATCATATTGTGATTATAATATGAAAACATGAACTGGAGGGACCTATATTGCCAACTACTGAAACATGAGACTACATAAGCTAAAACTAGTCAAAACAAGTCAAAATTCATAGTGCAAGTGTGTGTGTGGTGCTGGGAGAAATCGAGAGCAGTGAGAAAGTTAGGGAAAGATCAAGAATCTGTCATTTGTGAAGAAATTGGAGATTTATTTCATAAACCAAGTGAAAGAGGTATTATTTCATGACCCATTTGATGATTTTCTTAAGATTAATGGTCAATTTTTGTTTAGTATTTACAATGGATGGGTATGAATCATCTAGGTGATGATTTGAAATTTTCCTAGTAAAATAACTAATTAGAGAGTTTTATTAGTTGGTCTTGTTATGCATGTGGTTAATTTTGATGAAATGGGTCAAATTTTAATTTCTTTAGTAGTATGATCAAAGGATGATCAAAGTTCATATTTTTGTGGGTTTGGTGATGTTTAGAGATGTTAAATAGTGTTTCCAAGTGTTGGAATGCATTGAGGATTGTCAATTTTGAGTTTAGTATTGATTTGACTCGAATTTGCAGCTATTCTAGAAGAACAGACTGCTGAGTTTTTGGTATACACAAGCTATGTACAAAGGTACTAGCCATGTATGGCGTCATGTATAGGTACACATGTCGTGTACAACCCTTCTTATACACATGCCATATAAGGCTCCTGTGGACCGTGTATGAATGTGCTACACGGGCCGTGTATCCAACACGGACCGTGTAGAGTTAGGTCTTAACATTGCCATGGCTTAGTTAGTGTGGACGTATAGTGGTACACGGGCTGTGTACCTAGCCGTGTAGAATTATGGTAGAATGTTAATCTCATTAATTTAGAGCTGAGAATTTATTTAATAATTAATTGTAGGTAATTATTGAGCTTATATCAAGATTAAACTATCTTTGGAGATTAAATTGAGATCATCTCAAATTGGACTGTAAGTATACTGAACTCTCTTTTATGATAATCATGTTGATGTGGATGATGTGCTAATATGTTTGTGCACTTTAAGCGTTTGAGTAATTGTGCTCCTACGAGCATTTGAGTAATTATCTCGGTACCGGGTTCAGTAGTAAAGGTTTCAGTATTTGTTACTGGACCTTTAAAGAATGTTAGTATATGATCTTTGTGCTTACATATTATTATAAATGATTTGTTGAGTATGCTTACTAAGCAAATTGCTTATAAGTGTTTTTATCATGTTTTTCAGGTGACACAGAAAAAGATAAGGGCGCCCTCCATGAATATGGATGATGGCTCCAATCTTTTGAGAGATGTTTTGTGAAAACTTATGAAAAATAGGTTTAGATGGTTGTAATTAAACTAAGATACTACTTTGTTCCCATTTTTGTGATAATCATACAAGTATAATTAATATAAAATGTTAAAAAAAATTGGGTCTTTACATGTAGGGAAGTTTGTTCCATTTCTACTTTGTCCCCTAAGGCTGGACAATGTACATCATCATTGGATGTATTTTTAGGTTATAATTTCTGAATTAACAGAATATGAATAAGAGTAGTATTTTTCCCTTAGCTAGTGATCTTTAATTGCAAAATTAAAAGATCCTTCTTTTTTTTGGATATAGATCATGAATCCAATTACCTATAGTTTTTTCTACCATTTTACAATAATAGTACTAATAGGTTACATGATAGTAACCAAAATCAATCCTAAGTTCTAAGTGAATCCATAAAATGCAAATGAAACCATTTCACTTGAAACTTTGACCTAACAATTCGGCTATGCCATAATAGTGAACAACTAATAGAGTAATAGATATTCTCAGAGTTATCAATATAGAAGAATCGTAAACCAACCAAAATCGTGCAAGTTCTATATAGGATTGCTTGGAAGGTAAGACCGAGGTCAGGATTGTGGGATTGGTTATGGGGTTCTGGGATCGTAAGACTGATAGTCGATCTAATCTTATGAATAACAATATTCCAAATTTTACTTTGAATTGGAAGCTTAACTTTTGCGTGGTGTGCATTTCATATCATACTAAGTTTGACCCAATTTCAATGTATTTGAGACTTGCGTTATTAAATTTTCTATGCCTTGTAATGTTGTGTGTAGTTTACTAGTTTAGTAATCTCACTATATGGTGAAGACATGAACTCGTTATTTGTATTGCACAATTATTATGATATATGTAAATATGAACTTTGACTCTTATATGAATTTATAAAATATATTTGTATTGAATATGAACGCAACCCTTTATAATACAAAATATAAGATTTTAGTAGGATCTTACAATCTTGATCCGATTATATAATCCTAATCTTGTGAAGATGAAAACGATCATCGGTCGAACCCAACCCAAACTCGTGGATCTAAACCTTAAAAGTTATAGGTAGGGTTAACTGAAACCAGTTTTAATAATGACTATGACCATGAGTAGCACCCTTCCCTTTCCCAAATCAACCCAAATGCCACATTAGTGTTTTTTACTTTTTCTTTCTCAACCCAAAACCCAAGTAGCACCCTTTCTAATCAATCCAAATATTTTTCTCTCTCCTCACTCTCGCTAAAAAACCAAAAAATGAAAAATGAAAAAGCCTGCAATAGTCTTTGGTTTGGCAAACCCGAGGTGGGTGGAACCCAAAACCCCCGTAAGGGTGTTCTCTTTAAACCCAAATGAACCCGCACTCTACCCGAAGCCTCTCCCGAAGGTGATACGTTTGGCTTAATAAGCTTTATTAATGTACCTGAAAATCCGTAGGCTTTTAGCAGTTTCTAAGTGTTGGGTTTTTAACATCCTTAATTCTTACAATCCCATTTACTTGAGTGTCACCACCAAAATGGTATTTTTGATCAAATCATATAAGCATTGGGTGAGAAAAAACCGGCCCTTAAAATCCTCCTTCCCACAACTCCCCCACAATTCGTTACTAGATTTTCATATGATCAAACAAACAACCAAAAACCCCAAAAACCAAATTTTAACAAATTAAAAGGGAAAATTCGTAAAAAAGTATTTCAAATTTTACGTTTTTTCAAAGATTTGAACATTGTGTGGCCTCTGCCTTGGATATAACCCAAGGCAGAGATCAAACGAAGGCACGCCACCTTCAGAATCGCAAGGTAAATCATGGCATTTCAAGATTTCGACCAAATTTCAGAACGTCGAAGGCTTGAAAGAAAACAAAAGTTGAAACAGAGAATCATCATAGGGGTCGTTGTAACAATTTTACTTCTTTCTGGAGCTGTTGCAGCGTTTTTGATATACCTTAACTCTCAACCAGATGACACAGATGATGGCGTGGATAACGTGGAACCAATCAACAATGGCAACGATGAGAAGAACAACGATCAATCATCTGGTGTCTCCGATGACAATGGAAACAAAGACCAAAAAGTTTTGCAAACTCAAAAGGCCGTTAAAACGATATGTCAATCAACAGATTACAAAGAAACATGTGAGAGCCGGCTTGAGAAATCATTGAGTAGTTCCAAATTTTCAGGGTTACCCGAACCCAATGATCTCATGAAGGCTGCTATATCCGCAGCCTCTGATGAGCTCGACTATGCCATTACCCAAACCTCAACATTCATGAAAGTTGAAACTGCACCTGATAACCAAAAAGCTACATTTGATGTTTGCAAGCAAGTTCTCGAGGATGCACAAAACGACTTCAGTCATTCCAGAAATGCAACAACAATAAGCAACGCAGCTCCAGATTTAAGCAACTGGTTAAGTGCAGTAATGACTTATCAGCAAACATGTATTGATGCCATTACAGAGGATGCAACTAGAACTAGCATTGAACAAGCTCTAAAAACCACCAAAGAACTCACCAGTAACTCTTTAGCCATAGTCTCTTCGTTTCAAAAGGGCGCACCACCACCTGCAGCCGCCTCCCGTCGCCGTCTTCTTAGCCCCGACCATCCAACCTGGATGACCCACGATACCCGCAGGCTGCTAAAGGCTGATGCTCCAAGTCAGGCTCCAAATGTGACTGTTGCTAAAGATGGCTCAGGAGATTTCATCACCATTTATAAAGCACTGGAAGTGCTGCCTGAAAAATATCAAGGCAGGTATGTCATTTACATTAAAGCTGGAGTATATGAAGAAAATGTGATCATTACTAAGAAAATGGTGAACATCACAATGTATGGCGATGGATCACAAAAGACAATCATCACAGGGAACAAAAACTTTGTAGATGGAGTTCCTACTTTTCTAACAGCAACATTTGGTAAATCCAGTTTTCCTAATAGTGAATTAAGCTTGTAATCCACTAATTGCTATGATCTAAGAGGTAAAGAATATGTATGCAGCGGCTATAGGTGAAGGATTTATGGCTCAATCAATTGGTTTTAGAAACACAGCAGGACCCGAAAAGCATCAAGCAGTAGCTTTGAGAGTGCAATCAGATCGTTCAATATTCCTAAATTGTCGTATGGAGGGATATCAAGACACGTTATACGCACAAACTCACAGACAATTTTATCGCGGCTGTTATATAATGGGTACAATCGATTTCATATTTGGGGACGCTGCTGCAATCTTTCAAACATGTGATATTATGATCAGAAAGCCGATGGAGAATCAACAGAACACAGTGACTGCTCAGGGAAGAATCGACAAACATGAAACCACCGGAATCGTGTTACAGAAATGCAAAATCGCAGCAGATTCATCGCTGGATCCTGAAAAATTGAAGATCAAGAGTTACCTTGGGCGGCCATGGAAAGCGTATTCGAGAACGATCGTGATGGAATCAGAGATTGATGACGTGATTTATTCCGAGGGTTGGCTGCCATGGGAGGGAGAATTTGCACTTGAAACGCTTTATTACGGAGAGTATAGCAACATAGGTGGGGGATCTCGTGTAAAAGATAGAGTAAAATGGAGAGGTTATCAGACGGATTTTAAGAAGGAAGAAGCGGTCAAGTTCACGGTGGGCCAGTTTATACAAGGGGAAAGGTGGTTGAAAGGTGCCGGCGTTCCGGTCCGGCTAGGATTCTACAGCTAGCAACGGAACTCCGGCCATACAAGTAGGAATGTAGGATGATCATATTTGAAATACGAACATCATAGCGTTGTTTTTGTTTAATTTAACTTATTTTTTTCCCCAATAGATTTGGTAATTGTAATTAATGTAGCTAATTATGATTACATGAGTAATTAATCAATAGCTCGAAACTAGAAGTTCATATTTGCAATGTTTAATTTAAGCATTACACTCTATCCGTTTATATTAATTCGGTTTATTTTTAATTAAAGAAACTGAATACGGGTAAATTATATATGAAATTGGTCTCTAAATAGGATTACGTTAACATCAATCTGTTAAGCTTCATCACAAGCATGCATTGATATCCAAATCCTACGCTAACAAAACCTAAACGGGAATCCAGATCGAGAAAATTATGACTACTTGTATATTGTGGTTTCAACATTTACTATAAATTATTTTGACTTTTTTGGATGTTTTAATTGTATGAAAGCAAATCATCGTTGACTAACCACCAATACAACCACTAACTCCACTGTCGACCATCGATCCTATATCGCTTTGCAACTACATCACCTCCTTAATCCACTACATCTATGAACAATAACCCACTTTTAAATATAAAAAATCCCACCATCCACAACCTCGATCATCAAAACACCATCACCGTTGACTAAAATAAACTATCACCAAGTTAACCCATCAAACTCTCTACTTCGGTTTTCTTCTTTTTTTTCTCTCCTTATACACGTTATTTTGATTTCATGTTAGGATTATACTGACATGTGCTCATAATTGGCAAGATTTGATTTCATGTTGTGGTTAGGGGCTGAATCCAAAATTGGATGTATGTGGTGAGACTGTGAGTGTGTTTTTTTCAATCTAGAGTTGTTAGTGTTTGATTACAATTCAATATACGTGTGTGCGTGATTTTCGTATTATCTCATGGTAAACGAATACAATGAACATAGAGGAATATTGAACACTACCGTAGTCTTTAGTTTCACTTTGGTGTTTTGTTTTGACCGCATGTTAAGATTTAAAGGAATATGATAAGCATATGAAGCGCTTGAATATAATAAACCATGAAAATATAATAAAAATACTAATTAAAAAAATTTATTACTAGCTAGTTAATAAAAATCTTAAAACTAAACTAATAAGTTATAATTAATATATTTTTAAAAATGCATTACTATTAATATTATTGATCTTTAATAGATTAATAGTTAATTCAAAAAAAATACATTTAATAGAAAATAGTTATTAATTGGTAATTATCTAAAACATACTATACCGATAAGTAGAAATTATGATTCGACTATTAGAGTATTTGCAACCCTCACACTTACTACATTGTCACGTCAGCTTTTTCTTCAATCACTTAACTCACCATTCAGTCACGTACTGGTTACTTTCTATCACACGAAATTTCAGGACACACCTAATACCCACTATCCAATCAAATATATTAACTACCACATAAACCTATTAATAACGCTGCAATGGAGTGGGAATTTTCCTCTTTCCCCATGTGGTGCCTCACCACACAGCAATAACCACGTCCATTCTGTGGACTCTTATGTAGACATTTATCAGTATGGATAATGACATGATTTGAATAGACTACCATGTATATAGTTAACCTTTTTTTTTGAACAGTAAAAAAAAGTAAGTAAGAGAAGAAGCTTTGGTATTACCATCACCCATGCCAAGTAAACTCAAAATATTATTAATTTAACATCTATCAAGGAGCTAGAAAGAGAGATACAAAGTACAAACACCACATACAAAATCCAACAAATTCAACAACACAACAAGGGAGAGCAAACCCAATCTACCCATCTATATTTGAGAACATCTATGTTCGAACGCTGTTTAAAACAAAAAGATGTAGTGGCTTGAAATTGACAGAATCCCAAAGAATTTGCGGCCTGATTCGTAGTTACATATATAGTTAAGTTAGTGACAACCAACTTGCAACAAATTTTTTTATACAACAAAACTCATATAGTCACACATAATACATTCTTAAGATCCTAAATATATACATTGTTTATATCGGGATCCGAACTGATATTGGATATCACTTTAAATACCTAATACTACTACGACAAAGTGCAGTTAACAAAGAGAAAATTATCACGTCATGGTATCAAGTTTTGAACATAATTTTATAAACTTTTTAACATTAAAAATTACCAGTTATTTTTATTAATAATAATAGATTAAATGCCTATGTGATACACGAGTTGGTTTAAAAAATAATAAATATTAAACATTAATAAAAACATATTAAATAATAATAAAACGCGAATGAAATAAGAATTTAAAAAAATAACGACATACGATATCAACACTCTAACCAGCGGTGGAAACATCCCGAGGGGGAGGGGCAGACTTGATGGTAGGAACGTAGTATCATGATACGAAGAGACATGATTGTATTTTTTATATAAGTCATATATTATTATTGTTACAATTATTGTAATAAATTAAATTGTTATTTGTTAAAAACTTAAAATGATTATAGAATATTTTAGAATGATAAAGCTAGAATTTCGTTAAATATGTTATTTTAAAATATTAAAAAGAGTTTAGTTCACTAAAATGTATCCAAGTTGTCATGTTTTGCTATTTATGTATTCGACTTAAAAATATTCTATTGTATGTATCGAACTTTTAATTTGTCGCTATTGTATGTACTAAACTTGTAAGTGTTTTTACTTTTTTATGTAACCAAAATACATACAATAACAACAAATTAAAAGTTTGATACACACGATATAAACTTTTAAAGTTTAATACACACAATAGCAAAACATGACAACTTGGATACATTTTAGTGAACTATACCCTATTAAAAAAGGTAAATATGATATTTATAAATTAAGGTAGACAAAGATATTTTATGATTTAAGAAAGACATATATAAAATTGTCTCTAATAGTTTTAATTAAATTTAAAGTCAAAAGAATTCAAGTTTGAACAAAAAAAGTTAAAATTGGATTTTAATTTATATCAAAATAAATGGTTAAGATTTAATAATTAAAACTTTTATATAAATTTAATGATTATGATTATTTAATAGATTTTATTGAAATTAGTATTTTATTTATATTAGAAGATTTGACAAAATTTTAGTTAGGGTCAATAATAGTTTAATTATCAAAGTTTTCGTTCAATTTTCGGTTTAATTGTCAAAGTTTTTTTAAACGATTTTACAAAGTTTTAAATTTGTTGTGATTTAAACCTCAAAGTTTTTTTTCAAATTATTTAAACCTTGAAGTTTTGAATGGTTAAGTACACAAAAATATAATGAATTATCCCCAATTTAATATTGTATACAACAATCTAAACTTTCTTCGCTAAAGTGCATTAAACTACCTGAAATTTACGTTTAATGCAATATGACCTTCTATTGAAGGTTTCCAGGTCACCCTATTTTTTTTCTTATTTTTTCTATTTTTTTATTATTTTATTGTCATTATTTATTTATTATTATTATTATTTTGTTGTCATCTATTGAATGCCTCCTCCACCGTTAGACCCTAGTTTACGTTTAATGGAGGCTTAACATGAAGAACAAGTAAGGGTTTTCTTGGTTCGTCACAACCTCCTCCACCGACGACCACCACTGCCGCTAGCCTCATCCTTTTTCTACAACCACCACCGCCTCCGACTTCAACCGCCGCCGCTATTTAGGGTTTTCTTGGTTTGTCTTCGACCACGCTCGCCGCCTCCATTTTCAAGCACTTCGATGCTTATGTTTTGTTTAGGGTTTTCGATTTCTATTCCATTCATTCAAAAATTGATTTGCATGATCATTTTCATTAGTGATTTAATTTTTATCTATTTGTTTGCTTAAGGTTTTCAATTTGTTAAACCTGCTTAGGTTTTGTTTTGTATGAACATCTAGATTTCGCTCGATGGTCGTTGTGATGGTTGAGGAGGCGGTGTGAGCGGCTGAACATGGTCTGTTTCAAATGGGGATTGTCAACACATTTCGATTTAGGGTTTTCTTCGGTTTACTACCGACCACAACCACCATCTACAACCCTAATACAATTCCGACTTCTGATATGAATTGTTCAGCAAAATTAGGGTTTGTGGTTTCTAGATTATGATGTTTGATATTAGATTCGGGAGAGTTACTAATTTAGATTTGAACATTAGAAAAGTTCGGGGGTGTTACCTACGGTGGTAATTGAGGTCAAGCAGGTGGTGGAGGTCACATCTACGGCGACGGGGGCGGTATTTTACTCCAGTGATGGCGGTGGTGGTTGAGGAGGCGAAGTCAGGTTGGTGGTGATAATGGTGGTCGGCGGAGTGAGCCAACTAACCTTGGTGTCATAGTCAAAGTTTTAGAAGTCAGGTTACACAAAATAATAATAATATTAATAATTTATAAATAAAAGAATAATAAAAATAATAAGAAAATAGAATAAAATAGTAAGTTAACCGGACACGTCAACACTTACTTGCTTTGCAAGTCAAAATTACATAAATTACAATTTTCGGGTATTTTAATGCATTTTAGCGAAGAAAGTTTAGTTTGTTATATACAATATTAAATTTGGATAGTTCATTACATTTTGGTGTACTTAACACTTTTATTAAAAACTTAACGAAACTTAGAGAGTTAAAAACATTTTTAAATAAAAATTAAGGGTTAAATCGTTTAGAAATAAATTTTACGATTTAAACAACAAAAAGTATAATATTAAGAATGAAATCATAACAAATTCAAAATTTATAATAAACTTAAAAAAAAATATTTGATGATTAAAACAAATATTTTGAATTCCGAGAACACCCCGGTCGAATTTGGATTCCTTTCTGCGTACGCTTTAGTTTGGCGCCTGCTCATCCTTTCAAACGCTACTCTTGTTTGATCTTCAGCTTCGGTACCGTTTCTTTCATCGGGCGACTTGATTGCTCTTCGGCTCTCAATTTGATCTCAGCCATGGAGCAGAGACAGAGAAACCAGAATATGGTTCACCAAGAACAACCACAACAGCAACAGGATGAACAATTAGAAGATATGCAGCATGGCCCTTTTCCAGTCGAACAACTTCAGGCATGCCATTTTCTGTTTAATCGTTTCTTTAGTTTATCGGCTTGTTCTTGCCCAGTCTAGTGTTCTTGTTATGGGTTTTTTCTTAATTTGATTAATTGGCGTGTATATTCTTATTTTCTTGTTTTTCTCCCAAAAACACTATGCATAAAATAAGGGTTTCTTGTCGAAATTGCGAAATGTATTCGAATTTATTCTGATCACTGATTTATCTTTTAGTAAAACGGTCTTCTTTTTCTATCTGGAATTAGGGATTTTATCATTTCCTAGTTCTTTGATATAGCACTATTCTGATACTAGGGCTTCGACTATATCTTGTGCTTCTTGATGGGTTTTTCAAGATTTAGCTAATTTGGTGAAGTCGCCTTTCTTGATTTCCGATAAAGATCAAAACCCGCAACTACATTCTTGGGTTTTAATAATTATGGTTAATTACCAACATTGATGGTATTTCAGAGGCTAACTTTAAACTTTGATTGAACCCTAAAGGCTTCTGGAATTGCTGCCCTTGACATTAAGAAGCTGAAAGACGCTGGTTTATGTACAGTTGAATCTGTAGCATACTCTCCTAGAAAAGAGCTTCTGCAAATCAAAGGAATTAGTGAAGCTAAAGTTGATAAAATTGTCGAAGCAGGCATGTCAAGATGTTGATTTTGCTATTGTGGTGTACTTTCCATTTCCATTTGCCTTCAATCTGTAGGTTACTGCAATATTTGATGTCTAACTTGTTCTTTTTTCATTTCAACAGCTTCAAAACTGGTTCCTTTGGGTTTCACTAGTGCAGGCCAACTCCATGCACAGAGACAAGAAATAATTCAGATATCTTCAGGGTCTAGAGAACTTGACAAGATATTAGACGGTACCTACCACTTGATGTTATAAATTGTTCAGAGACACACCACCTGATTAAAGTATTAACATTACATTATATGCCTTTGATAGGGGGAATTGAGACCGGATCAATTACTGAATTATATGGTGAGTTCCGGTCAGGAAAGACCCAGCTTTGTCACACTCTGTGTGTAACTTGTCAAGTAAGAAAGCTTTTGATTATCTTGAATAGATCAATGTTTTAGATTAAACTACGAGTACGCTAACTCTTAGTTTTAAATTTTCAGCTTCCATTGGATCAAGGTGGTGGTGAAGGGAAGGCGATGTACATTGATGCTGAAGGTACATTTAGGCCCCAAAGACTCTTACAGATAGCAGACAGGTGGTGGACCGCTTCATCAAGATCGTTGTGTTCTTTTCAAATCTTTATTTAAAATTTTGTGCATTTCTCTTATCATGCATTCATGTTGCAGGTTCGGATTGAATGGTAATGATGTATTGGAGAATGTAGCGTATGCAAGAGCTTACAACACCGATCATCAGTCAAGGTTGCTACTTGAAGCAGCTTCAATGATGGTTGAAACCAGGTTTTCTTAATTTATTTACTTAATTTTGAAGCACCTCTTTAGACCCTTGCGTAATTCTGGTTATAATCTCATTTGACTTAGTAAGGTGTATGACATTGATCTGATAGTGATTATGATATATTGTTAAAAACAGATGATTAGCTGTAATAATTGGGTTATAGAAAATAGTGTTTAGATGTGCTTTTGTTGTTTGAAGTTGTAATAGGAAGACGTTT
Organism: Dittrichia graveolens; assembly: GCA_038502395.1. Lineage (NCBI taxonomy): Eukaryota > Viridiplantae > Streptophyta > Magnoliopsida > Asterales > Asteraceae > Dittrichia > Dittrichia graveolens. The sequence continues at coordinate 18,495,243 of JARJIL010000005.1, forward strand.
GAGTGTTTTGTAAAGAAGAATAAACATATTGTGAAATGAAAGTAGAAGTCCCTGAAATCAGGTTAAAGAAAAAGATAAACAGGTAACTTTGATTTTTATCTCTCAATAATCAAGTTTATTGCAGCTAATAGGATCTTGTTATTTGAACCCTAAACAATAAAAATAATGAGAACTTGAATCGGTTTATCCAAACATTAGAAACTGTTAGTCCGTGCTCAAGTTGCAATTATTAGATAATCAGACTTGAACTGCAGATTGAGCACCTCCTAAGATTGAATGGTGTAGAATTTCTAGGAAGAAGAAGACTTCTAAAACTATCCATGTAGGAGGGCTTTCATAGTTTCATATACACATACATGCAATCTCTCTCTCTCTCTCTGTCACACACACACACACACACTGACACACACAGATATTCCAATAAGATTAGCGTTTAGAAAAGAACAGTAAATCTTGGGAATGTTGTCTACCATATAGATTTGTGACCATATTAGCAGGGAATATTATTAGCTAAATTTGGTTATGGTTTGTAGGTTTGCACTTATGATAGTAGACAGCGCGACAGCCCTCTATAGAACTGATTTCTCTGGTAGAGGGGAACTATCAGCTCGCCAAATGCATCTTGCAAAGTTTTTGAGGAGCCTTCAGAAGTTAGCAGACGAGGTAATATTCGATCCATGCATTTCTTGGTCATGTTGAAGGCTTAAATTTTGTTTGGATGCTAAGGGGGTTTGGATACAAGTGTGTTTTGAAAGTGATTTGCGATATTGAATAATTAGAAGCAGAATTTGTTAAACATACCGATTATTGTGATTATCGGCTTTGAAACATAAATCCAAACACCACCTAAACCTTTAGCTGGTAATTTGACTGATAATACTGATTTATCTTTCTTTTTCCCCCTTTTGATTAGTTTGGCGTAGCTGTGGTGATCACTAATCAAGTGGTGGCTCAAGTAGATGGTTCTGCCATGTTTGCTGGGCCGCAAATCAAACCAATTGGTGGTAATATCATGGCTCATGCTTCTACAACTAGGTATGTTTATATGGTTTAAGACTATAAAATCTGTATTCTGTTTGGCATTATTGTAATAACTTTCGTTTGATCATTTTTACTTTTGACAGGTTAGCTTTGAGGAAAGGAAGGGGAGAAGAACGAATTTGTAAAGTTATCAGTTCCCCGTGTTTAGCTGAAGCCGAAGCCAGGTTTCAGATTTCTACAGAAGGTGTTAATGATGTCAAGGACTGAAAGACTCTGGCAAACTCTATGTTTCTCTTTTCGATCTTGAGTTCAAGATTACAACTATTCTGATCTTTAGTTTTGGCATTTTTTGCTTAACAGCACACTCTATTCAACAATCAACAGAGTTGAAGAGAGATTAAAGTAGAAAAAATGGGATAGCGATTCAATCAAATGAAAATTATCCTAGAAATCAATCACTCCTTATTTTATACATTAACCAAGCATGAACTATCTATCATCTAATTCACACCTCTCGCCATACATTCCACTCCAATTGAGATTGCTATTTGCTATCCAACTTCATGAATGAGAATCTTCTTCTCCTAATTGGCTAGTTTTTATGGTGTATATATTATTTATATATATATATATATATATATATATATATATATATATATATATATATATATATATATATATATAATGAGCACTTTTCAACACAGAGACTAATAATTATATGATTTGCTCTAATATTTAAATTATATATGTATATATTGCTTGCTCTCCTAAATACTAATCATGTTGTATGCATATCTTATCACAAAAGATTGTCAAGAGTCCATAATTGAGATGCATGGCCAGTAGCTACTTGTCTACTTACATATCTTCATAAACTCACGACTTGTTTTCTCATATTAATTTGTTACAAACCCTTGTAAATAATATTCTCTCTTTTAAATAAGGACAAATTGCATTAAACACATTTTTGCATTAGTTCCTATTGTATACAATCGAATTTTTTTACGTCTTTTATTTTTAGTTACCATTGTTACAATTACAATGAATTTTTTGTTATATATCTCATTATTATATGCAACTTGCGTACGGTAGGACTATGATAGGATTATAAAAGTTGTATTATTTATATTTTTAGACAATTTACCCTTTAAATAATATATTAGTTGCCAAAAAAGCCTTCTGTGTTTGATTACTAGTTGAAAGTAAAAGTGAAGTTAGAAATAAATTACTATCTTCTTGGTTCATGAAAGTTTTGAACAAAGGTCCAATCTACTCCACATAGGTTTTTCCTTAATTTTATAAAAAAAAATCAAGTAAAACCACTAATAAGTCATTAGATACAGGGAAAAGTCGAATTTGACCTATAAACTCTGATTTATTTATCAGAATTAATAAATGTTATTCTCTACAAGAGTTGGTAGACCTCCGATTAGAATACTCCAAATACTTCCATATTTCATAAATTTGTAGTTTAGAAAAAAGTCAAAAGTGATTGATACATTTTATATTTTCATGTTCTTGGAAGGTCTCAATCACATAAAAATCATAGGATTATTTTATGAGACAATCAAGCATGGACCCAAACACCTCCTGTTTCTCCCAACAACAATAGCACCGATATATATATCCCATTCCAGACACCCAACAAGTTTATATTACAAACTAACTCCACTACATCCTCTCATCATCCAAACACCTCTGTTTTTGCACCCACAAACCCACCCAATGGCTAAAGGCGGAAAGCTAACAAAGATCAAGTCTGTGCTAAAGAAATGGCATTCGTTTAGCAACAGCAAGCCAGGCGGTCTGACCAAAGACGGGGCCACTGGACCCTCTTGTGAGGAAGAAGACTACAACAACTTGAGCCATTCTTATGCTGTGTATGTAGGCAAGTCGAGGCGGCGCTACCTTATTAGCTCTGACGTGGCTCAACACCCGTTGTTCCAGGAGCTTGTGGAACGGTCTGGTGATGGGGATTCTGATGTGACGATTGACTGCGAGGTTGTGTTGTTTGAGCATTTATTGTGGATGATCGAAAATGCGGATCCTCAACCTGACTCTTTACACGAGCTCGTCGATTTTTACGCCTACTGATGTTTTCTTTTATATAATATATATATATTCATTCTTGTAATTTGTTCTTGAATTCATGTTCTACATTGATTTTCTTTCTTGGATAACAAGCAATCCAATAGCTTTTTACTACTACTATCAATTATTTAGTATTTGATTTGATCAAGTCAATATAGTTTGTAATCCAACAAGGTGTCTTCATCACGTCTAAAGTTGTTTAATTCTGTCCAAACACAAGTGAAATTGTTTCTAGTGAACATGCCCTGCCCAATGTTGATCGGTTTGCTAGGAATTGGATATCGATTACAGAACAAACATGACATTTGTTCTAGCAATAGGCATTGACCGACTCTTTGTCAATAGCAATAGGTTGTTTGGCAGCAAGCGACGAAAGACATGGCTTCTGGTTGTTTGTTGTGTCCGATAATATTAAGAGTTAAGATGTGCGGAGTACATACTTTCGGAGTCGAGGGAAAACGTACTTCAATCTGTTAGTGACTGTCTAAGTGTCGTGAATATATACTCTGCTTATATATATTTCAATTCCTGTCTAAAATCTCGAGTGTGATTCTGAATTATTCATGTATAGATCTTGTATAATTCGAGTCAAATTCATAATTTTATGCAATTCTTTCTCAAATGTTATCATTTGTTCCAAACACAACATATACCAACATACCACAATCATATGATCTCATCAATTTAAACATGTAAATGAGTTATGTTATTGGATATATAACCATCGAAAATTCTTTTGGCTTAGTGATACGCACATTTACTGTTGAATTAAATGAAAATGCAACACCCACAACACAATATTTATAGTTGATAAATATTTTAATGAATTTTGTCAATAAAATAATATTTTAAGTTTTTAAATAAAAATATATATATATATATATATATATATATATATATATATATATATATATATATATATATAAAGGAGAAGATGTAAATAATGATTAGGAAGATGTCAAGACTTAGTTGTCGCAATCGGGTAGTAAAATGAATGTAGGAGAGTGCGTATGATTTGTGTCATAATCACATACCGTTTCATTGAATGCGACAGCAGGAACCAAAAATCGAGTTGGTAGAGAAGAAAGCAAGAAAAAAGTTAGGAAAAACGATAACATAAATTAATTAATAAAAAAAAAGATAATTAATTGTAAAGATGGAAAAATGATTGGGTTGGTTGGTTGGATGCTTTTTGTTTAATTAATCAACGACGTCTGTTTATGTACCAAACACCAGAAGCAGACCCCTTTCTCTCTCTCTCTGTTGGTGCTTTAACCTTTTTTGTCTTTTTCTTTTTTTTTTCTAATAAAAAATTTATTTATTTGTTTAATGAAAAATAAGAAACCAAGCATGGAAGAAACAAAAATTAAATAATAAACGATACGCGTTTTCAGCTGCTTCACCTACGATTTTTTATTTATTTTATTTCTTGTGGTTCTGTTTCTAAAATTAGCTGAAAAGGTAGTGGACCATGAAATTTAATGTTTTATAAAATTATCTAACTAGAAACTTATTGTGTGTTATACATGAGTCTAATTTAGATATCCGAGTAAATACATTAGCAGTCATAATTTTTATTTGGAAATATTACTTTATATTTATTTTATTTAATATATGATTGTTTGGTATGAAAGAAATAAGAACCAAAGTTTTTTACTTAAAAATTAAAAAAAAATTATATTAATTTCAGTCAAAACAAGAAAATATATATTAATTATGACAAATTTAGGAAAGATGTAAAATTTAATTATGATAAAGTTTGTAGTATATATAATAAACATTGATAATGAAATAGAATTTGAATATGTTTAATATTTATTATTTTTTTAACTAACCCGTGTATGATACAAACATTTAATCTAGTCTAATCTAATATTCTAATACTAATACTAATAAAAGACAAATTCAATATTTATGTGATACATGAGTTGGTTTAAAAAAATTATAAATATTAAACATCGATAAGAATATTAAATAACTATAAAATGCAAAATAAATGAACACTTTTTAAAGAAATGGTGACAGAAAGCGTCAACACCCAAACCAGGGGTGAGAGCGTCAACACAAGGGACATGACAAACACTAGAGCAGAAACATAGTATCATGATATGAAGAAACGTAATTGTATTTCTTGTACAAGTTATCGATAATTATTTTTGTACTTACGGGTATGACAGACCTGAGCCCTTGAAATCTTGATGTAACAAATATATGATGCATCAATAAAAATTAGATGCATCTATGAAAATTAAACGCTCTATTATATTTATTACTTTTTATATCCGTTTTTAACATAAATTAAAAGTGTATTATTTTTATAATACTGTGAACTAAACATGAAAGGTAATTTTTATGTTACTGGTTAGGTAGGTTTTTACCGAATAATTCCGTAGTTAAAAAACAGTTCAATTTCAGTTGATTTTAGCTTGTACTTCAGTTGGGTATCGGCGAATTCTATAATTGCTCAAATTTTTGGGGTTCAGCCCAAACAAAATTATTTCTTCGTTTGTTTTCTCTTTTTTACACTTAAAATCAATAAAAATGATTTGAAGCCTTAAATTATATTAATAATAATAATTAGTCCAAAATAGATTCTTTTTACTACATAAACTGCTTAATATCAAAAATTAAATTATATATTAGGATTTTAATATAATATATAGAATTCTACACAATTATATATCTATTAACTATTTCCCTCTTTAATTTCTTACTTAAATAATTAAGTGCCTCGAGCTCCTTAAAAACGTGATCATCTTGTACTTTTTACTTATCTTCACTACCCTACATCTTAGGCACTTATTATGAATATTGGTAGCCATTTATTCATGTGCCATGGATTGTTCAAGTTACACTTTCTAATTTTAATCCACTTTGATACCTTGTAGCACTTGGTATCAATTTTTGTCAAACTTTTTTCGTTTTATATGTGTTGCTCGTGTCTAGAAATCACGCAACCCTTCTAATTTTCAAGTGTACCCCAGAGAATGATTAACAAGCCCAATTTTAATAAACTTATACTATAAGCAATTAAGCCCAATTACCGATATTTGTTGTTGAAGCTCACTTGTCCCTTGTATAATAATGAATAACCCGAGCTCCAATTTTAGTTTTATTTCTTACGTGGATGTTTCACAATTGGCTAACTGGCGGTCTTTGTAACGAACAAGATTAGTTTATGAAGTTATTTATTTGATTGGTTATTTGTTGAATGTTATTAGTTGATTTGGTTTACTGAATTTGTTGCGACCTTTACCTCATATGACCTGACTCGTCCATTTCTTACGTAAGTGAATAATCGAGACACAAAGTGCTACTAACTCATTCGGCATCTCCACTACTCTCTCTTCCGAACCAACTCATTCGGCATCGATCACGACAAATAATTAAGTTAAAATTCTCTTCCATCAACTATGAAATCACTTTACCAATGTCATCAATATCACCCTTGTTTTACTCACTAAATAATGACACCGTCCATTGTCTCTTTTTCGTAATCTTTTTTCTTGATTTTGACACATGTCTTAGTCTAGCGAGTAAGAGAATGAGTAGAAATATTTGATAGAAGGATATAAAACCTCTCGCTACTTGCACTATATATGGTCAAAATCATTAGCCTAATTACCCGTGTCTAAATTGCTACTAAGGATAAAAGTCAAATTGATACGTATCCAATTGTTGTGATCCAATCCTTCTTCTAGACATGTTTCATGTTGTTCACTTGTTCTTGATCTAATCTAATGCTCCTAGGAACAACTTTTTGTTTCTACCATTTTAGAATTAACTGTCTACATCATGGACCTATAGCGAGTTGGGCGTACTCGACCACTTGAACAGGGACACGCAGAAGCCAATTCTCCGAGTTTGGAACAAAGTAATAACTTCGTTGAAATTTGTTTATGGAATCTTAAACCTAAACATGGTGTTTTACTTTTCCAATCTTATTTTGACATCCTGTTTAATTTTTAAAACAATAAAAATAATAATTAAATAAATTAAAATTAAACTTAAACTTTTTAGGTAAAACTAGGGGTGATAATTCTTGATATAGCACGAACCTAACAGGAAAATGAACGAGCTTTAGTTGACACACATAATAAACAAGTTGAGTTATGGTTGATCCAAATAAATCGTATAATAAATATGTTATGTACGGGTCATACACAAATTTCGTGAATCAACCCGGAAAATCGTTTATCACACAAAGTATTGGCTCAACTAAACTAAAACAAAAGTAAAATAAAGTAGAATAATTTTGTATTGTGAAAGTTAAAAAATCTATTTATAATATGTTTTTCTTTTGTATTTAAAGATGGAATAATTTTGTAGTTTATCTTGAAAACAATCCCATTGCCTACTCATGGACAATAGATTCAGGTTTTAAAAACAAACAAACAAACAAATAAATAAAGAAATAGGATTGTTTAAAGAAAATTGGAGGTGATGACCGATTACAAATGCAATCAGTGTTTAATGATGTTATAATTATTAGGCTAAATTCCAAAAATCATAAAAACAAACAAAAGGCCATGCATGTGATGTGATATCAGTAAGTGCCTTTCGAGTGTGTGTGGGGGCTCCATTTGTCTACCAACGACACAAGAAGAAGAAGAAGAATGTCTCAACTCTCAAGTGTGTGTGGGCAAGGGGAAAGAATGTAGCGGAGTTAAGTAGTAGTCATGTTTTTATCTTCCTATTCTCTATATTTAAATGTGTTCAGTAACGGGCTTATGGGGATTATAGGGGCCTGGGATTCTAGTTTCATAACCCCTAACCCTCTAATTTCGTTTGGGTGTTAAAATCTTGAGGGGATTATTAAAAACATAAACCTCAATGAGCCTCAAAAGTAAAAAAAAATTCAAGTAGCTTTTAGCTTGGGCTTAGGCTTGGGAATATCATTAATCAACCCCAGCTAGTTTCGCCAAACATATCCTTAGTCTATTATATAAAAGTAGACCAATTTTGAGTTACATTTTTATTCATAATGGATTCTATTTATTACATATAATCAGGGATACGTAACATAGTTTTAAAAAAAAATTGGTCCAAAAAAATACCAACCTGAATTAACTAGTCTCAGTTCTAAGTTCAAGAATTGTACTTAAAAGCTTACCAGTTATTCCGTTAAAATTAAATAAGGTCCAAAAAAATGTAAGGACGGTTTGGGCCAGTCTCCCTACGAGCCACGCCGAACTCTAGCTCGACTCCATCTCCATGGTATTTATTTACTATATAGCGTAAGATCAAACAATTTGATAGTTGATGAATCGTATTGATGATATAAGTTTAGGCTCGGATAGAGGAACACGAGAACTCAAGTACCTCACCAAAATATATAGAAATTACGCCAGATAAAGCAAGTTTGTTTCAAAAGCTCGAACAAAACATATTTGACAAAGAAAGGTTGGTTTGAACTTGAATAAAGGTCGTAGAACATGGATAGGGATTTTAAGAGTCAATAAGGATCCAGAGTCGAGTAATTAAGATTAAATTCGACTCGTTGTCTTTTTCAAAGTCATATTTCATAGAAATTGGTACAGAAAAAACACTTGTGGTTCACTCGTTTGTAGTACTAGTTAGGGGCTTAGGGCATTACACTTCTCAAATGTTTCTACGATGATAAGCAAGTGGGCCTCTTTTGTATTATTTGAAAGCTGAAAGTAGAGCAATTTTTTAGGGGGAAAGAAAGCCCAAATGTCGTAACTTAACAACCGTGAGTTGCAGACCGTTGGATATCTACATAACTATGGTGGGAAGCTAAAGTTGACTCAAGTTCAATCGAATTGAACTCTTTCAAGTTCAAGTTCAGATAGAAATATGAGTTGAAAACATATAATGGTTAAAACTTAGGTTTGTAACTCAACTTGAAATTCAAATGATTTTTTGAGTCCTATTTATGTATTCATAATTTTGGCTGACCTTGCTTGCTTTGTTAAACATAGTAGTCATAATATTTAAGATGGAATCTCTCTCTAGCCAAGCTCAAGTTTATTTCAACAAGACTTGTAAAAGTACTAAACGAGTTCAAGCTTAGCATAACATTATCGAGTCAAATTTGAGTTCGACTCATTTGCATATCTATCCATAACCATGTAGACTTGTAATGTTGTAAGTAATATGTTTCTTCATTCTCACCATAGACCAATGATCAATAACTAATTATGTCTATAAACTCATCACTAGACTCTAATCTAGCTTGGTGACATTGATTTTTATAAAGCCGTCCTAACTACCAATAATTCAAAGTTCTCGAGAAGACGAAAACCATGTGGAGTAGAAAATATCTCAAATAAAGGACTACCAAAAAGAGGTATTTATAAATCTTGACCACTCGAACGTCTTGGCACTTGGTGAATCCAATTGATCTCCCATGTGTTAGACCTAGAGCGCTATAGTTGGGTGTCCGGAACTTTTTGCAATCTTAACCAATAGATTCACGGATCTACAGTTGATGTCTAGGGATCAAACCCTTTTCTAGATTCTGGGTTCTCTTAATCTTAATGAAAATCACAAAATACTTCTAGGTTTTACGGAAACATAACATAGGCTACAACCCGCACCTCACCCTAGCTTTCTTCGTTTTTCTTTCTTTTTCTTGTCCCCATACTTATCCCACCATTTTAATCGGCTCAAGTAAATCACACGTTTTGTACAAAACATAATCTCCACATCAACCAAAAAAATTTCATTCTAAAGCATTAGCTTATGTAATACTGAACTCAAGCCAACAGAACAATGATTTCCCTGAGATACCCACAATCTTTTTCACATCCCTTAATCTCTCTCTCCTACCTAATATACAATTTCCTATGAGGTGTATCATGTTACTTATATAATACATTCCAGATCTCTCCATGATCCACATATCTTTAAGCACATGCAACCATCAATCACATGATCCATTGATCCCTGATCCATTATTCTATTATCTTATACTAACTACAAGTATACACCACCTATTATCTTACTCTTTACCTTAAAGCATTCCCATTCTCAAGCTCCCTTTAAAGCATTTTACTCCAAAATATTAAAAATGACTTTACAACTAAGCATAATTGCTTTTGTTCTACAAAGGCACACATAACATGGATATGGATGGTTCATTGAAGTTACACAGCAAGATTAGAAAACACACATGTCAGAAAGATTACTCGATTTGGAGTTGAATAGATTTCCGATTTCACAATGAATTCCTCTAATGATCAGAAGCTAAAATTTTCAAGAACACGAATAAATCGACATCACAAAGTTTAAACTGAACCTAGGAAAGCACAAGTTTTTCTACAAGCTATATCTTTGACTCCTTTTCCCTTGAATATTTGAAAGAGCGGAGAACAAAAATACAGATAAAAAGAATGTCAAATCTGCATACCACAAGAATAAGCTGCACAGAAGATGTTTCAGTCTTTATGCCTCAAATCATAGCTGCAAAATCAATCCCACATGATGTAAACAAACAAGATGAGCTACATGATAACATTGTTCTTGATAATGAATCGAATCAACCACAGTTAAAAACTTTACCTTCTGATGATTTTCCATGCAATTGAGAAGATATTTGAAGGTCTCAATCTCACAAGGGATGGTGAGACCGCCACTATGGTCAAACCCGAACTCCTCTTCAACCTTTTCTAGCAAAACCTTGAATAGTGGGTCACTAAGATAGCTTGTAGGAATAATGAACCTTCGAAGCTCAGGACCTACATAAACTGCTAAATACCCTTTTGGGACATCATTTGGCAGATCAGGGCTCTGGCAACCATCTTCAACATCTGAATCAGAATAAACATTGTATCCCTTCAATCTCATGCTTATTGCTGGATTAATTCCTGCACCAGAACAATTACCCATTGGAGGACTATTATCAGCATCATCATTCTCCTTTGCCCCAAGTGTTACATGTTGCCATCTTTGAATGATTTCTTTTAACCTAACAATCTGTCGAATGCCGTTCAACTTGGTTACTCCATTCTCATCCATTCTTGTGATTCTCAATGCCTAGATCTTCTTCCCCTGCTACATTTTTTTTAAAGAAAAAAAAACTTCACGTTAGAGGTGTTACTTATATAAACGAAATTAACCCCAAATCGGCGGATAATCAATCCTTTTACTAATTGTACTAGATCTTTTGGTACCAAATCATTCCTGAAACAAGAAATCTTGTCCATAAGTAACACAATGCATCATTAAGTTGTTGGTTTTGATTGATTCATTGGAATTGGATTAGGGGAACATAAACGTCTAACGATTACACGAGAATACCAAATGATGAATGAATTATAAAGATAAAAACACCAATTTGGAGCAGAGAAACAGATTAAAGTAGTAAAAAAGAGGAACTAAACACAAAAATAACCGAAAGCGGCATATACATTAAAATCAAAAGATATTGAACAATAATTAGATGATAAGAAAGGAAGAAAGAGAACCTGAAGGTGGTGGGCGGAGAAAGAGGAAGAAAGGAGCGTCGTTAGTTTGTTGATTTGGGGTAAAAAAAAAAGCAGAAACAGAGAGATCTAAAGTGTAGATTTTGGTGAAAGAAGCAACATCAAAAAAGGGGAATTTGATGGGTATGAAGAGAAACTGAAATTGGGAATGGTTTTCGGTTATCCTAAGCAAATTGATATGCGACTTTCCGTTTTGGCTCGTTTCTTCAAGTAACATCAAATATTATCATTCCACACCACACCTACTGTTTTATGCGTCATCAAACTCCACTCCCTTATTCCTTGGGAGGAAAGTGAAAGGTTAAAATATTACAACAAAATATTGGTTTCTTCAAAACTTTGGTTATTTTTCGATTACTATTTTCTCCAAAATATAACATGTATAATTTATTATTTTTTGTATATTTTTTATTGATTTTAACATTTGTTTGATCTTATAAGTAGAAAGATTTTATAAATGAATATAAAACCTCTCTTTCAAATGACTTGACTTGACTAGGAGCTATACTTGAATAAGGTATGGCTTGCCCTAGTTACAGTATTCTGCTTCTTCGATTTAAGAAAGAAGGATGGGGCTTCAGGTATGCGTGTGCATTATCGATAAACTTTAACCAATTAAATCGATTCCTGATTGTATTCCTATACCCATGATACAAGCATTACTTGATGTGCCGCTTTGAACTCGCTTATTTTCTAAGATGGTTTAAGACTACCTGATAGGAGTTGGTCCTCAAGATGTGTCAAAACAGCCTTCAAGACTCCTAACTGACATTTCAAGTTTTTAGTAAAATGCTATTTGATTCCATGCATGCTTCAAAGTTTGATGTATTAGGTTTCCAACCATATATTGTGGTGATGTATTGCTATTCAAGAAACTTGTGGTGATGTATTGCTACTTTGTGATTTGTATAGATCAAGAAAGTCTTAAGGAAAGGATATCTAACCATCTAAGCTTTTGACACTGATTCTAATTTACTAAAGCTTCCAGAAGCTTGGCTATCTAATTCAATATGATTAAAATTATATACACTTAGCCTGATCCCATCCAGGGGCGGACCCAAGGGTTGGGTAACAGGGACACGGGACACCATCCAATTTTGTACGTGTAGTGTAAATTTTGATCTCGTGTAGTGTAAATTTCGATTTTTTCGAGATGGTGCCACCATTCATTTTAAATTTTAAGTCCGGTGCTACAATCCATTTCAAATCCTGGGTCCGCCCCTGATCCCATCCATCTCAAATATAGTTTGAAATAAAAGACTTAAGAAAGAATGGCAAATAGGTGGTTAGGAATTTTATGAGGTTAAAGATTAGTATTTTGAGTTGATTACACAGCTCTCGCTCTCTCTGGTTCAGTGCATGGTCATTAGCCAAAGATCCGGAGAGAGTTTAGACGATGATACCGGAGACATTGGGTTGATTAGTCGACCACATAGGCTTAACACCTCAACCCTTACGTTCACTAATCACTTCATGCATGCTGCCACATTTTCATGCTGAGCACACGCGTGTAAGGGGCCAAGCACGATCGTGTTTGGTCAAAGAGTGTATTTGACCTGGCCATCCTTGAATGAGCACGACCATGTGACCATCCAAACACGTATTTCTTGCCGCATTTATATTTATAACTAACTTAGGAATATCATCATTTTTCTTCATGGTTCCTACTAATACCAAACCCAACACGGTTGAATATTCCGTTGGGGGACACCTTGAAGTCGTGAGAGTGATTGAACACAATCAAAACAAAGATGTCTGGGATCATTATGATTTGTATGAGATGTCAAATGGCTCGAGAAAGGCGCGTTGTAAACTTTGTTGAATGTTTTTTGTACCTGAAAGAAACACGATGTTGAAGAACCATACTACAAAATCATGCAAGGTATTTCGCTCAAGATAGGATCTGAGTTAAGCGATTATTATCCCGCAAGGTGGTGTTTTTGTTTACGATAACGAAAAACTACGAGAAGCGTTTACAAAGTTAGTGATTAGAAAAGCGTTGTCATTGGACCAATTTAATGATGAAGTTTTTACGATAACAATTCAAGAACTTATGTAACTACATTATACTCAAGTAAGTCACACTACCGTATAACCCCTCCAAACCGGTCAAAATCTATCAGGATGTTATAAAAACCGATTTTTATTCACACATGAAAAATACTGGATTGATTTTAATCCAATCCGGATCAGATTAAAATCCGACTTTGTGCACCTCACGGGCAAGGATCATTTTAAGAAAAGGGCAATGATGCATAGCTAATCCAGTAAGAGATGGTTGGTTCAGTAACGAGCCCAATTACTAGTAGCCTTGATAATATTAAGCCCAATTACTTTCAAGAAACATCTTTTCTTTTACTGATAATATTAAGCCCAATTACAAGAAGCCCTGATAGTATTAATCATTTCTAGAAGAGGGCAATGGATATGTTTGGTAACAATGTAATATAAGCTCAAATATGCTAGATTGGACCCGCAAGCTTGACGAGTAGAGTACTTTGAAACTCAAACGCGACTTGGATTTCTATTAGAGTAGCCCGAGCTCGACTCGGTTAACATCAAGTCCATTTAAGATATTTTTTAGTTAATCTAGAGTAACTCATGAGTTATCTTGACTTGATTAAACATATATATAATATGGAAATAAGACTATTACGACATAAATGAAGGAACATATGTGAAAATAAACAAAGGAATATAAGGGGGTGTTTGTTTTAGCTTATTTTGGCTTATTTTTCGGACTTATTTTTCATAAGCTCGTTTTTTCTGGCTTATTTTTCATGAATTCGGCTTATTTTCTTCTTGTAACTCATAATAAGCTCAAAAGTTAGAAAATAAGCCGGAAAAAACTAGCTTATAAAAAATAAGCCCGAAAAATAAGGCTTAAATAAGCTAAAACAAACACCCCCTAAATAAATCTTAAAAAAGCGGGCAGTTTTTGAATGTTTAAAAAAGAACGAGTTTTTAATTTAATTTAAAGAAAAGAATTGTTTATATCCATTTATTTTAATAGAAATGCAATTAATTAATTATTGAATATGTTGTTGATGGAATAAATAATAAAGTAAGAAATGGTTAATTAATTATTGAATACATTTATTTGTGTGGTATGTAATTAAAAGAAAAAAGTAACATGACGTTTTAATTTGTTTTGGATATTTGGTGATATGATAGGATTGGAGAGAGTGAAAGTCGATATCAAGAGTTGGTGGTTTTACTACTCTTGATTTCAATGCATCTTAATTAGTCGTTATTTTTTCAACTAAATTTTTTACACATATATATTTTTTAGTAAAAGTAAACAAAGAAAGAGAACACATGTTTTTTACTAAAAAAAACACATATTGGTTATTTGCTTATCAAATCTTTATTAATTAAAAAGTTGATCACTAATCACTCTCTAAAAATCTAGACTAAATTACATGATTCGTATTATTGGTTTACAAAATTTATTTTAATTATATTTTTTGTGTTTGTGGTTCGGTGATTTTTAAGGTTTCTATTTCTAATTTTTCATAATTGCAAAACCAAACCTCTTATGACTTTTGGCTCAGGTTAAATTAAGAACACCAAATTACCCTGTCATTGTTTTTTTATTTATTTTCTCAAATTTGAATTCATTTTTAGAATATTTTTTTTGGTAGGAGAGAGGCTGATTCTTTTTATAATTTAGTTTTTTAATTTCCAATAGACATTCTAGTTTGACCATTTGGTATTATCATTTGATTTTTTAGCTCTCATCTCAGGTTTCAAATTATCCCAATTCTTGTTTTATACTAATGAACATTAATGATAGTTATAAATGATACTTGCAGTACTCATGATAAAAACGGTTCTCAAATAAACTTATTCATATTATATATAGGGTTATGATCTTGTAAAAAACTTTATGGTAAAAAGTATAAAAAAACGACAATATGACATGTGTCATGTAAAAGATGAGAGAGAGATCATGTAAAATAGAAATACAAACAAATCATAGAAAGGTGGTGAAAATCAAGGGAGGTTAGAGAAAAAATCAGAAGAAATATAAGACATGTGTCACTTTCATATTTTTCTTATACTATATATTCTAAACATTTTTTTATTTGATCCTAACCATATGTCCCTATATATGTGTGTATCACATTGTTGAGTCTTGACTCTCTCAAGAACAACGATCCCCGCAACTCCCTTCCTTTCGCAACCCTTTTGTCAACCATCATTACAAATCACAAGTAGCCGTCACATACATACACACACCGGCACACTCAATCTATTTCTTTATTCTACGACACCGACAAACCCACCGACATCATCAATTTCGGCAACATATTGACCTCATCTTTGCTGACACACATTTTCACCATTTTCCATCGACCTCATCTTCACATGCATCCCATCGGTCTCATCTTCTTGATCTTCGTCTTTCTCCCTATATTATTACCCTAATTTGATTTTATAGATCCCAATTTTGTTTGTTGTCATTAACTTTTCTATGTTTGATTGACGATAATAGTGGTGTTCATGTGTGCGATTGCAGTGGTGGTGGAAACCACATGAACAAAATATGTACTTTGACGTAGTGATTATGAAAGATTATTAGGTCATGAATTTATGTTTTTTATAGCTCAAATACTTATCATTTTAGTGTCAAAATTTTTAGTAGATTAATGAAAAAGATAATTTCTAAAAAATAAGCTTGTAAATGTTGTAAAAATGGAGTGAGATTATTTAAATTTAATTTTAAATACATTTTTATACAATTAATACGCTTTTATGTGATACTACCATTAAGAAATTGTTGGTAAATGCTAGCTAAAAAATAGCATATAGTCCGTGAACAAATTGATTCTTTATTTAGACTTAATTAATTAAGTCGTCATCGGAAGACATTGATGGTCAAAAACTCCTTAATTAAAATGTAATTGAAAACGTAAATGTCATGATCGATTTATAGGATTTTTATTGCGTGTTTCGTTTGTACCCAAAATTATTAATTTCTATTAATGACTCGTTAATAGAATTATTTTAGTTATTTATATATTTATTCAAAAACATATATTAGCTGCAAATCCTTGCCGTAAAATCGCTGCAAATGTTGACACCATGCTAATTGCTAATTGCTAATTTATTTTGTATTTGGCGACGTTACTTACAAATTGGTTGCACTATATTTATAAATTATATCTTTTCACAATTAAACTAATTTTATGTAGTCTGCACTATATTTATTTTTCCCTTTATGCAAGTATTTGCAGCCACTATATGCCCTTTATTCAATTGTGAATTACGCCTCAGTGAAAGCGTCATTATTTATGAGACTTGATTTTATTAAAATATCAATCATTAATAACTCATTAATGAACAATGAGCCATTATTAGCCATTGAAGATTGATTTTTATTAAATATCAATATTGATTTTTACGATACTCATAATAAAAATAATTATTAAAGAAACTATTTTGTAGGATAAATTTCAGAAGATGCATAGAGACAAAAGTTTAATTAGGTGAAAGATTAGATTTAAATTATTAGACAAGTCACAAGTGACACTTACCACTCTATATATCTTGATCACATATAAATTTCTTTTGTTGGTTGAAACTTAGCTAATATATATATATATATATATATATATATATATATATATATATATGTTCATTTGAGAACCGTTTTTATTGCGAGAACCGCGAGAACAAATCTTAGCCGTTCATTTTAGATAATGGAATTCATGGATGAAAAGCGTGAGTGGATTGAGTGTGGCAATGTGCATGTAAGGAATTCATGGGTGGGCAATCCAATTGAAGGAGGGGAATTGGACGTCTAAGATTGGTTCTCGCAATAAAAATGGTTATCAAATGAACTTCTCACTATATATATATATATAATCAATATAGGTAATATGTTTAAACATATATCTCAAAGGCCAAATATGAACCACTATATTTTTTAAATCAAGAGTCACGATCTAATAATGATATTATTGTAATTAAGTAAACAGTTATAAAATTAAATTATATAATGAATGGTATTATGACAATACTATACCCCATAAATCTCGCCCCTTCTTTTCTTTTACACTTCAATTCCAGGCCCGAAAATGATAACTTTCAGCCGAAAATGATCTTGCAGCTACCGAAAATGATAACTTCCAGCGACCAAAAATGATAACTTTTCAGCCAATAATAATAACAATTCCAGTTGAAAATGATAATAATATATAACATTTAAAATGATAGCATTATCCACATGAAAATGATAAAAAAAGACTCATTTTCGGCTGAAAAATGATATAAATACACATGTTTTAGCCAAAAATGATATAAATACACTACTTCCAGCTGAAAAAGAAAAAAATTACATGTTTTTAGCCGGGAAATGATATAAATACACATTTTAAACCAAAATGATATAAATACATATGTTTTTAGCCAAAAAAGATATAAATACACATATTTTTTGCCGAAAATAATATATATACACATGGTTATAACCGAAAATGCTAACATCTTGGTATCATTTTCATATCATTTGCGTTTTCGAAATAAAATTTTCAGAAATATGGGAATGTGGTATTGTTTGGAAAAGGATTAAAAACTGAGTAGATTAGTATAATTTTTTTGCTCAAATTCTCAAAACTGAAATAGTTATGACCATTTAAATATTTAAGAGGTAAATAAAAAAAAAGAAAATTTTGGCACGTGGGTTTGGATTAGTATTTGCTATTCCTATTTTGCCCTTTTAAATAAGTGGATCCTTACCCTATATATATATATATATATATATAGGAGAGTTTATTTGAGAACTATTATTATTGTGAGAACCACGAGAACCAATCTTAGCCGTTCAATTGATAAGTGGAATTCATGGATGAAGAGCCGGGGGGGGGGGATTGAGTGGTGCATGTAAGGAATTCATGGGTGGACAATCCAATTGAAGGAGGGGGAATTTGACGGCTAAGATTGGTTCTCGTAATAAAAATGGTTCTCAAATAAACTTTTCAATATATATATATATATATCTATATATATATAGGCTGAGGTTATACATAGAACCTTGCTTATTCATAGAACCTAAAGAACAAATCTGGTGATAACACGTGGAATTAAGAATAAAGGTAAAACTGGAAAAAGAATTACAAATTAATACTCACTCTCCCTTTCCTCGTTCAACCTCCAAACTTTCATTTTAAAAAAAAAAATTCTAATAAACGTTCAAATAGTCATAATAAATTCATGTTTAAGAATTTTAACAAAAAAGTATACCATTAGATTCAGTTTTTTATCCTCTTTAATTCAAGACGAGGATTGAAATGTTTTCTAATTTTTTTTATTTATGAAAATGCAAAATTTTTGACGAAAATGCAAAATGCTTCCGAAAATAAAAAAACATATAATAAAAATGCAAATTGTTTAACGAAAATGTAAAAGGCAAAATGCAACCGACATAAAAGAAGATAACAAAAATGTAAATATCTTAAAATGCAAACAATATTAAGTCATTAACATGCAAATAACCTAATGATTTGCATTTTGATTATCAGTTTGCATTTTTTGGAGGTGGAATTAGAAAGAAAATTTGTGGTTACCAAAACAGAATTTCATATTTGCCCTCAATTATGCAGTTACCTCATATAGTTTTCATATAATTTACAAAATTGTCACCTTCAAATCTCAACCATTAATTTAGATGATCAAATGATCCAGATTGTTCTTTAGGTTCTATGATTAAGACTAGGTTCTATATTGATCCTATTTATATATATATATATACTTACTAGCAAGATACCCGCGCAATGCTGCGACGGCAAATAATTATTATTTGACATATGTTGCTTTTAAAAATGTAATAATATGTTGCTTTTAAATAGATAAAAAGTTAAAAGTAAATTAGGAGAGAGAATGAAATGGTTAAAAGGGATATTTTAAAAGTTAAAGTAAATTAGAAAAGAGAATGAAATAGTTAAGAAAGTGTATTTTAGTACATTCAAGTTACCTAAAATTAAAAGTTTTTAAGGTTGTAAATGTATTATAAAGGAGTAAGATATATATATATATATATATATATATATAGGGGAGGGTTCAAACGAGAACATTTTTTCGTACAAGAACTACGAGAACCAATTTTGATCTTTCATTTTAGATAATGGAATTAATGGATGAAGAGCGCGGGGGGATTGAGTACTGTGGCAGGGTGTATATAAGGAATTCATGGGTGGGCAATCCAATTGAAGGAGGGGAATTGGACGGCTAAAATTGATTCTCGCGGTTCTCATACGAAAAACAGTTATCGTTTGAACTTTTGCCTATATATATATATATATATATATATATATATAGATAGATAGATAGATAGATAGATAGAAAAGATTATCATCCCCTATATGGCTATATATATACACACATTCTTAATAAAATGCACGAGACTCCTAAAATGCGTCTACAAAACTAACATCTTTTATAACGTGCAAAAATAAATCGGTCGTTGAAGATTTCTAATACGTACGTACCTACCTTTTACTAGAAACTATCGAAATAATTGTTTGTTGGCCTCTTTCATACGTTTTTAACAAGTGTATATATATACTTTCGATACATTTATGATTTCCTTTCTTTGATATACTTTTGAAGTGGACCATACGACAAATTAACATATATAATCAGGTGTGACCGATTTAATTTTGAAATATATATAGAGGAAAGTTCATTTGAGAACCGTTTTTATTGTGAGAATCGCAAGAACTAATCTTAGATGTTTATTTTGGATAATGAAATTCATGGATGAAGAGCGTGGAGGGATTGGGTGTGGCAGAGTGCATGTAAGGAATTCATTGGTGGGCAATCCAATTGAAGGAAGGGGAATTGGACGGCTAAGATTGATTCTTGTAATAAAAACGGTTCTCAAATAAACTTTTCACTATATATGTTTCGTAGCAAACCAAGTTATGTCATACATAGGTACAATATGTAACACAATTAAGTTAACATCATATCGTTGCATTTAATTTCTCGAACTTAATTATGTCAAACACATAACCACTACGTACAAGAAAAATGACTTTTAGAGGTAACAAAAACCGTGTGAAATTGATAAGTTGAACAAAGTTTTTAAAGAAGATTGTCGATCCTCCTTCAATTCTCTAGTTGCGAGTATATATTGACTATGAAGCAAGTGGCGTGGCGATAAAATTTCATACCTAAGAAGATGACCAAACATTTTACGTACGTTGATTATAATTTGGTGAAGATTGGAGTCTTAATTAAACAAGTAACTTTACCATTACTGTCTCGATCGATCGATCGATCTCTCCACTTTTCATGTCTTGTTGGTTGAAACTTGCATATCATTAATACAAAGTATTCAAACTGATCGATGATGACTCGCAATTGATCATAAAGCCTCTTGTCGTATATCAACAAATCACTATAAAATTACATGCTAAATTAATCAATAAACAAAAAGTATTAGTAGTCTACTGGATGGTTCATCTGTCCCTCATAGGGAAGGTCAATAGATTAATTAAATCCTTGTGGCTTTAGTCAAGAGTTGGTCAGAGAGTTGTTTCCGAAAACAGTCATGGGTATCACCGGTTAAACCGCGTATATTAGAGTCAATGGCTTGTACCCCTGGGAAAACCCAAAATCCGTTTAAAAATACCTAAGAAACCAAAAAGGTTATTTGATCACTTGTATCCGTAATATTAAAAAAACCTAGTAATACACGGATATTGATTTAAGCATATATATGTTTGCATTGTTTTACCATTATGAATTTTTTGAAGTAGTTATACATATATTATCATGATACCTTCATTGTATGCGAAAAACATTTTTATGTGTCTTATGTTAATTATGTTCGCAATGTATAAAGTTATCATTGTATATAACAACTTGCATACAATAAAAAAAGTATAAAAGTTTGTTGTATTTATTAAAAAAAATAAAATATTTGTTACATACAGTGATAACTTAGATAAAATAATTTAGAGGTCAAATTATTGATTGTAAAGTTTATGTTTAAATTATGTTATTATTATCATTTAAATTCTTATATATTTATACAATATCATCATTATATTGTTAAAGTAGTATGTGATGTGCTTAATTTATAGTCTATATAAAATACGATTATCGAAAGTATATATTGGTCAATTAATTAAGTTAACATTCAGTTAGTTTTTAGCTTTGGATGTGATTATACAATAATATATCTTAATTAACATCTACATATGACAAGTAAAATATAACGTGTGAAAAATTATATCTCCACGTATATTATTATTATAAAACGTGTGAAAATCTAAGAATATCATCATATATATATGGATTTTTTTATTTAGGTGTTTATGAATAGTTAGTTATGATTTTGTTTTCTGAAAGGCTAAGAAACTTTTATATATATAAAGCTGAACACAAATTAAATATTTACAAAATATTTTTATAAAACAATATATAGTTATGATTTCTTATTTATTCTAAATTAATAAAGAATTTCTAGACATTGATTTAACGTAAACGAAACTCTTTTAAAGTACACAACTAAAAGTAGTACATTTGCTTTGCTTTGCACCACAACTAAACTGGACATATATATATAGTCGTACATGTACTTCAAAAACTCTTATAGCTACAATTAAAAAGTATTTATATTATTGATTTGTAATTATAATATTCTGTTTAATTAGTTTTAATATCCTTTCATATTTAATTAAAACTTATGAATATGAGAGTAACACATAGTAAGATACTTATTTTTGAGTTAAAATAATTGATTAACTCTAGTGTTTATAAAAAAACAAATTCAGTCGTTTTTGATCTTAGCATAAGAATTCTAAGAACACTCGGTTAAATTTGTACGTATTTAAAGTTCAAAGAATCCTTTGATGTGGTGGCCTTCTAGAAAGAAAAAGTACATGGCGTATTTAAGAAAGCATAGCTTTCAAACCTTCTAAACTTATTATAATTTTTATTTGCCTTAACCCTTAAATTAAGAGTATATTTATCTAACTAGAAGAATGTTTAATATATAGTTCATAATTAATTCATAGTCTTAAGAGACTAATTTTAGCTTTTGAATCATGTCATCAATGGTCCAGATTAAATTTTAAAAATTTGGGCGGAGTGACGTTTTCGTAATTCACATGTGATGCTTTTACAAATTACATATGATTATATACTGAATCACTTGTGATTAAATATTAAAATTTCAGGACTATTTTTTTAAATGAACTTTATTAAACACAACACTATCTAACTAAACACTTTTTATTGTGTATTATAAATTGTTATTATGTACAAATCAATTCTTTTTTTTATTAATATCAGGTTTGATGATAGATATATGCAAACATTAAGATTTAAGAATATCAGTAAAACTAATTATACCTTCAAACGGTTTGTTTATGTTAACCTAGTAATTAAGATTAATACGAGTTTTGATTAATTTTAGAAGATTATAACATTTAATTAAGTATAATGTGATTTCAAAATGGATTTGACTTTTTATCACTTCAAAAGTACATTTTAATTTTCTAGACATACTAATTAGAAACCTAGCTATAGCTTGATGTCATGTTCTCACCAAATATATTTGCAATATTAATATAATTTGGACTTAGGTAATAAATAAAATATTTTTTTTAAAAGAAACAAAAAAGCAAACCGTTAGAAAAATGTAATGCGTAAAAGATGACAAGGTCCATCGTCGATTGAATCGTAGTGTCTAAATAATATATAATTAATTCTTTGAAAGCTCATTGCCAACTTCATTTTAACATTATATACAATTTAACATTTGTCATGTATGATGTAACGTCACTAGGATCCTTTGAATTCAACTATCACTACCTTATGTTTTTTTTAATTTTAATTATTATTATTATTATTTATATATAATATTTCTTTTTTTGTAAGGGCAAATATAGGATGCTTCGAAACTGACTCCAGCTAGGAGTTAAGAGTTTGAAATTCATCAAGAGTGCAACTCCTTAATGCACGGTATTCTTCAGGTTTCGGGTAGTTTGGTTTGGGTAAATCGAGTATTTTATTGTCAAACTTTTAACCGTTAACTGAAACGAATTGCAATTTGGGTTAATCGCGTATTGGTTAATTCGGATTGGGTAAAATCGGTTATACCCGAAAAAAATAAATTTTTTTAGTTTAAGCTATTTAAAATTGGCTTTATTCGCTTTAATGATATTTTATAACTCGATCGAATAACATTTAATAAGGGTAACTTACATTGGATCTAAAGAATAAAATGATTGAGAGTAGTTAAGTTGTATTTCCTTCGTAAATAAGCCAAAGTATAAGAGATGTGTGTGAATGTAATATTGGATTGAAATGAATAAAATGTTATATATTTAACAAAACATTAAGAGAAATAGATTTCTAATCAGGTTATTTAACTAAAATAATTCCTCATATGCAAATCAGATTATATTTATTCAATAAGACATCATTATTGGTCATCTTAAATCAAAGTTAATACATCTAAAAAAAATTAATTGGGTATACCCAAGTTTTAAATAACTAAACCGCTACCCAAACTGATTTTATAGCGGGTAAACCGTATACCCGAATATATCTACCTAAAACACGAATTAACCCGAAACCCGATTAAACGAACCAGTTTATTCTAGTAACCGTCATTTTAGACACCCCTACCTTAATGTACCAAACCAATCCCAATCCATTCCCATGCCCCCTCACCTTCCACTTTGCCTCTATCACTCTAACTCTAAACCCAAGTTTTAAATGTTTAATATATTAAATGATAAGTTTTAAAATTTAGCATACATCATAGTAATATGTAACAAGTTGGATATATTTTAGTGAACTAAACCTTAATTTTTATAATTAAGTTGTGTGAAATTGTTGTTGATAATTAATTAATTTGGTTGGTGATGTCAACTTTTATATATATATATATATATATATATATATATATCAAATCTAATGATTTGTGAAGAATATATGTGTTATGAGGTAAATAAGGAGGTTAATATTGTTGATCAATAGATATACGTTTCTAGAAAGAAAATAAAAATAAAAATAAAAATAAAAGTGCACCAACCATGGATATAAGAAAGAAGGGTGCCGTGATTTACAAGAGTGGGAGACACGATTCCAGCTGATGGAGAACTAAAGAAATAAGAAAAAAATAATGTTAGCTACCAAATTACTATTATTATAATCAATATTGGTACGTAACATAGCATGCACGTATTAATTACAACTCATATATATATATATATATATATATATATATATATATATATATATATATATATATATATATATATGCAAGTATCCCTCAACCTAGATTAATTTTATCTTAGTGTAAATAATAATGATTGATATATATATACACATAAATCCGTGTGCGCGCGTATATTCATACGTACTAGTTTTTTATTGTACGATGTAGCAATTCTTATGTTTGGTGATATTTCAACTTCGATCAAACATGTCACTCCTTAATCTATAAAGAGGAAAAAGAAGACTGTGGTTTTCGATAACATGTCATATTTATACCAAATATAGAGTTAATCAAACACTTAAGTTTTAGTGATAACGTGATATTAGAAAACAAAATATATACATTTTAGTTAAAGTATCTTTTACCATTGTAATAAAATAAGTTCTTATTTGGCAGGGACTTGATTGAAAATTGATCTACTTTTTGCTTTGAATTGAAGAAGATATATATTTGAAAATTGGTCCATACTAAAACACGTAGTAAATATATATATTTTTTAATATAAATAAAAAGAATAATACGATTATAATCTATTAAATAATTTTACTTATTGATCTAGATAAGTTTTTACTTTTAAGTTTGCTTGATAATCTTTATTTCGATATTATTGAAGCGAAAATTTCTTAATTTTTTTTATTTTTATGTTGTGTATATTGAAGAGCACTTAATAAGGAGAGAAGCAAAAAAAATTGGCGTAAAGATATAATGAGTATAGCTGAAGGGGATTCTGCACTCTAAGACTTAGAGTGCAAGATACCTTCAGCTATACTTAATATATTATCACATCAGTTTATTTATTTAACTACTTAACTAATCATTCAGTTTCGTAGTGATCACTCACCATCATACTAAATTCTGAAAATCTACTAATGTCCTATACCAATCAAAAATCAATTAAATAAATGAAAATAAAAATAAAAATGGGAGAGGAAGAAAGAGAGAGGAAAAGTTCGCCCACACAATTTCCACCCCTCTCCCTCACTGCACGGTACTCATCACTCCTGCCATCATCCACGGTGCGTCCAACTCACCAAATGGACCACCACGAAGCGAATAGTTGCCCCACACCGACCTCTCTTATATGAGCCGGGTATTATTATTGTTGGAACAACAATATTTATTAGTTAACTAGAACTAAGATGATACAAACACAAAAATCATTAAAAAAACATTGCAAAGGAATCTCCATAAGATAACAACGTACTAACCAAATTAATTTCCAGCCTCCCACGAAAGTTAATTAACCAATAAAACGACCCAACTTTGACCCGAACCGGATATGCATTTAGTTGTTGGATATATTATTATTTCAATATTGAAGTGAAAAATTCTTAGTTTATATGTCACAATCCACTTTTGAGGTGTATTTTTATACTACATATACCGCTTAAAATAAGATAAAAATAGTACAAGGATATGATAAAAAGAAATTATTTGTTAAAAAATGTAATCCATATTTTCTGTATATAAATATATTTAAGTAAGAGTTAGCGAGTAGGAGATAGTGTCCATAGGGACTAATTAGGATCTTACAAATATATCTTTAAGGGCTAATTAATTAGGAATTCAAGTTTTTACAATTTTATTATATTTTTTAAAGTAAACTAAAAATTAATACAAATAGGTTGTCACATTGAGTAAATGTTGCATTTCAACAAGAAAAAGGAGTCAATATTTTTAGCACTTCTCTAATTTAATTTAATTCAAAATTGAATAATATATTTTCTTCCATAATCTTAGTTCAAACTTGCTAGTGGTTGATAGATATAGTAGATGTAAAACTTCAACTAACATATTGGTGATGATATTCTTTTGCAAAAAAGTCTAACAATCTTTATCCTTGTAAACATGACAATAATAATAATAATATAGCACAAATTAAGTGTGTGAACTATGTATAAATGGTACAAAGATTGGGAGTGTAGATGAATGTTTCAACTGAATGCCCTTATGTATGTTGTCAAAAGCATATATATACAAAGTATAAAATTTAGATGTATCACATGTGACATGTGTGTAATTTGTATACATTTGTGAGTATCAACTTTTTGTAAAGCACCTAAAGAAGTAGTTATTTTTTTTCAAACTATATACAGTAACATATTTGGTACAATAGTTGAAATCATGAATAAAAAGCACTTACCACTTAGAAGTTATAAAAGGACACAACATGCAAAGGAGACAAATTGAAAGGATCATGGTAGATAAAGTTTTCTGTTTGGAAGTTATTTTAAATTATTTAATATTTAAATGGTATCTTTTTATATATATATATATATATATTATTTAATTTAATTAATAATTTTTTTAAAGTATTAGGAAATTTCTACAATGTAGTTTGATGTTGATGATAGAGAAAATCTGTAAGAAAGTTAGAAAAATGCATGTATTGTCTAAACTCAAAATGTATTTAAAGAAGCGGAGAAGCAATAAATAGGTTTGGATAGAAAAGAATCTATCTATATATAGCTCATTATAAAAATGATATTTTTGCAATTCTGTCGATGGTACCATAATAGCTCATTAGAGGTGTACAAATATGTATGAAAGTTAAAAATATGTAGAATCGCCCCACGCAACCATGCATTTTCATTTCAAGTTTTGTTTATCTATAAATCTCTTAAAAAAACAAATTACATCTATATATACATATATAATATATATATTTTTAATTTTTGTTAGGTATTTAAAATTCATGGCCGGACTTAAGTGGTCCGGAACGGTAGCATGTGTCATCAATCGGCCCAGCATATGATATGAGAAATTTCGAGGTTTTTGACACGATGCTACTAGTCAAAATTTAGGGTGCCACATGTGACTTTTCGTGTTGTAGTAACTTGATTAAAATTCTTAAAGCATTTTATAATCACAATAGATAACAGTTAAATATACGCTTTTTGTTTGTAACATATGTTCTTTTGGGTTTAAAACACGAATCTGGCAATAAATAACTGGAGTCGAACATGTTGTCATCTAAACAATATTGGATTAACTCGATAACTTTACAAATAAGACATTCCGTATCGCACAAATATAATGCAGGCTAATTTATTTGCAATCTTAATCTATTTACTTATATTAAGTATCAAGTTTTGTAAACTTAGGGAGGGAGGGGGTAGAAATAGTAAATATGTGATAGTAAAGGGAGTGAGTTTGTAAAATAGGAATTTTGAAATGGAAAATATGAAAGAGGTGGGTAGCTGGGTGCATAGTTTATATAGGCAAGGTAGAAGGAGTTGGAAAAGATGGGGGGTTAAGAAACAAGACTCAACTACTTTCTATACACAAGCGTTGAATTCGTGTGCTTCCATCGGTTGAGAGGTGTTTGTTTTACAAACCCTTTTTCCCACTACCACCTCTCTCTCTGATTTGATACTTCTTGTTTGTTTGATGCTAATTCACGCTTGCTAGCTTACACATACCCTATGATTTGCATTTCCACCCAATTTCAATGAGGTCGTCTGATTCTCCGGTCAGCAGCCGGGATTCCGACGTAAGATCCAGTAATTACAGCCGGATTCTTGACTACCCTAACGATGATTCCACCTACGGAATTGGAGGTGCAATGCTTCCAATTTTCCTTAACGATCTACAACGCAACAATGATCAGGATTTAGTTGAAGTGACGTTGGAATTGGAAGATGATTCCATTATCTTATGCAGCGTCACTCCCACCGCTAACAATCCGCATCCGAATGTTGCTTCACAATCGCCACGGGTTGGAGGCGGCGCCACCTCAAAGCTTCGACGGAAATTCTCTTGGTTGACGTCGTCATCGTCACGAGCTTCTTCTTCGGATGCTAGTGTGGACCGTGCGATCCCGTCTCGAGATGCTCGGAAACTGAAAGCGAAATTGATTCGTACCAAATCTAGTGCTCAACGAGCCCTAGGAGGTCTCCGGTTTATTAGCAATACCACAAACGCCGACGACGTCAACGGGCTGTGGAGAAACGTCGAATCACGATTCGCGTATCTTGCTAGGGATGATGGACTACTAGCTCGAGAGGATTTCGCCGAATGCATAGGTGATAGGAAATTTGATCATCGCTCGTTACAGTCAAACCAATTAGTCCAATTCCATCTCTTCACTTTGTGTGTGTGCATGTTCTTTTTTGTAGGAATGGCGGACTCGAAGGAATTTGCTTTGGGGGTATTCGATGCATTGGCAAGAAGAAAACAACAGAAATTGGGGAAGATCACAAAAGCAGAGCTTTACGATTTTTGGTTACAGATTTCAGACCAGAGCTTCGATGCTCGTTTGCAGATCTTCTTCGACATGTACTATGTTTCTCATTCTCCCTCTTTCTCTTTATATCTATTGATTTCACCTGAAATCTTGAAAATGTTGCCTTTGATCTCAAAATTCAGTACTCAAAAAGGCAAAAATTCTGGTTCGCGGGAAATATGGAGAACAGAATTCATAGTCAAACATTCAAAGGTTCTTTGAGCTTGTGAAATGACTAGTCTGCCCTTGAGTTTCTTCGACCGAATTTTGAGTTTTCTCTTTATTTTCCGTCAATTTGATGCCAAGATTATTATTTAAACAGTGTTTTTTTATGATGCAATACCGGAAAAAACCGTAAGGGCCAATTACATAGGGTTAGTGGGTTACCATTAGTTTGAATGCAGACTAGAATTGAGTTTTTGGTTCGGAGGGGTAGTTTGGTTATTTGGCATGCTGTAGCCAAACTGTGTGCAAGAATATGATTTTTTTGGTTGGCTTCAGAAAATAATTTAATAACCTAGTTGCTTGTGACAAAAGCTTTTTTGTGGATTATCTTTGGGTTGTTTGCAAATGACAATCTGTAAACTAACTACTGGGCTTTATTAATATCATAGAATTGTGTTTAATAAAGTTTATGTAAAAAACACAATGATAAAATTTTAATATTTAATTATAGGTGATTCAGTATACAATCAATGTGATTTGTAAAAGCATCATATATGAATCATGAAAATATCACTCTATCCAAAATTTTAAAATACAATTTGGACCATTGATGTCATTGATTCAAAGACTAAAATTAGTTCCTTAGAATTATGAATTAAGTATGGACTATATTGACAATTCTTCTAATATCCTAATAAAGATAAATCTTCAGTGAGATGAATAAATAATAATAATAATAATAATAATAATAATAATGCTTACAGAATATTCTTCAACAGCACTGACAATGAAGTTGACTAATTTGTGATTTTTTGTTTTTAGTTAAACCAGTTTTTAATGATTCTTTTCCTTTCTTATAAACGCAGGGCAGACAGCAACGAAGATGGAAGGATCACAAGAGATGAGATACAGGAGGTATATATGTATATATTATTGGATAATATAGATTAGGGTTTAGTATAAGAAGACCCGGACCCTTATTAAACATATTACAATTTGGTTTCTAGTTAAGTTCCGGTATAACCATACAGATATTATTGTGTCTGATATATATATAAGAATGATCTTTAATTTTGTCATTATTGAAACACATTTAGGGAACAAAAAAGACAAAAAAAAACAAACTCGATAAACAAAATATTGTGATAGACTCTGCAATTGTAGTGAAGAGAGCGAGTATTGACATTGGGATACCTTTTTATAGCATTTATACATTTGTATGCAGCTGCTTGTGCTTAGTGCTGCAGCAAATAGATTGTCGAAGTTTAAGGAACAAGCAGAGGAATATGCTTCTTTAATTATGGAAGAACTAGACCCAGAAAATCTTGGCTATATTGAGGTAAAATAACTGAATTTTAGCTTTCTAAGGATCATGTTGGATGAATTTGGTGTGTGCTAAACATTTGGCATAATTGTATTAACATACAGTACTAAACGCTTTTCTTTTTAATGGTATCAGTTATGGCAGTTGGAAACACTTCTTTTACAAAGGGAAGCTTACATGAACTATAGCAGACCTCTTAGCATAGCGAGTGCAGGGTGGAGCCAGAATTTGAATTCACTAAAACCTAAAAGCATTATGCATCGGCTAACTCATTTTGTGAGGTGGGCTTTGATAGAAAACTGGCAAAGAACTTGGATCTTAGTGCTATGGTTTTTAGCCATGGCGTGTCTCTTTACGTGGAAATTTAAGCAATATAGAAACAAGGCGGCATTTCATGTAATGGGGTATTGTTTGACCACTGCTAAAGGGGCTGCTGAGACCCTCAAACTCAATATGGCTCTTGTACTAATACCCGTTTGTAGAAATATGTTAACATTCTTAAGGTCTACACGAGCCCGACTGTTGGTCCCTTTTGATGACAATATTAACTTTCACAAGGTGACCGCCTACCCCTTAAATAAAAGATCTTTAAAATGTCTTCTTTTACATGCCATGGAACTTGATAACATCCATTTGGATTACAGATGATTGCTTTTGCTATAGCCATTGGAATCACTCTGCATGTTGGGAATCATATGATCTGTGATTTCCCTCGGTTAGTAAACTCTTCACCAGAAAAGTTCGCTCTCATTGCGTCAGATTTCCATAATAAAAAGCCGACCTACAAGGAATTATTAGTTGGAGTTGAAGGTCTGACTGGAATTTGTATGCTGATACTCATGGCATTCGCGTACACATTAGCTTCACGATATTTCAGGAGGAATCTCTTGAAGCTTCCATCACCATTCAACCGTTTGACGGGGTTTAATGCATTTTGGTTTTCGCATCACCTTTTTTGTTTGGTGTACATACTGCTATTGGTTCATGGATCCTTCTTGTACTTGGTTCATAAGTGGACAGAGAAAACGGTAAGATATATGCTTTCTTATTGCAGGATAAATATAACAGTGTAAAATTCACCTGAATTTCATTACAAGACTTTTCACTAAGCATGCATGTTCTAATGTCCCAGACATGGATGTACATCTCGGTTCCAATCTTAATATATGCAGCTGAGAGGAGTTTGAGAACAGGACGATCAGAACATTACTCCCCTAAAATCATAAAGGTGAGACTATGTTACAAATTGATAAGACCGATTGTTTATTAACATAACATCTACTAATAACATGTTTTTTCCACAGGTTTCAAACCTACCAGGAGATGTATTCAGCATAATTATGTCCAAACCAAACGGATTTAAGTACAGGAGTGGCCAGTATATATTTCTGCAGTGCCCTTCAATCTCTCCATTTGAATGGTATGCATTACTGCCATGTTGTCGAGTTATTTTTTGGAAGGAAATGGAGGTGAAGGGAAGAAAACCATCAAGGTTGTGTGTTTTCAAGTTTTTTTAAGGACGGAAAGGGAGGGGCTATTTGGTTAAAAAATCATCCTCCCAAATATGGGATGATTTAGAAGGAAAAAGGTCCCCCTTCATTTCCTTCTTTTTCCTTCTAACTCAAGAACACAACCTAATCATCTTTTTTCTTTTCATTTCTTTCCCTTCACTTTCTTTCTCACTCCTTTCCTTCCTTAAAAATCTCGAGAACGAAGCGTACATGTCTCTACACTTTATCCATCTTTTTAGATAGCAATGCTTATTAATATTATTATTACTACCACTACTATTAACTTTTTAATAATTCTCAGGCATCCGTTTTCAATTACTTCATCACCAGGAGACGATTACTTAAGTCTTCACATCCGGACAGTGGGAGACTGGACACAAGAGTTGAAACAAGTATTAACCAGTGATAATGGTTCTGGATGTACGATTGGGCGGGCCAAATTTAGGAAGCTAGGGGAAGTCGATTCAAAAGGGTAATTTATCTGTCATTAAAAACTTAGTATTTTTATTTACATGAAAACTAAAGTGAAATATACTCCAGTTTACCAAGGCTACTGTTGGATGGACCTTACGGTGCACCAGCACAAGACTACAGGAATTATGAAGTGTTACTTCTTGTGGGGCTAGGAATTGGAGCTACTCCTTTTATAAGTATTCTTAGAGATCTATTAAACAACAATAGGGCAATGGAAGATCAAACGGTAATTATGTTTAATTCATTAGAATGTTTTTTTCTTCTGTTTTCAAACATTTTTGTGGTCCATTTTATGATGTATCTTGTGCTGTTGCTGCTTAGGATTCAAACACAGACACGAGTATATCAGGGGATAGCCTTACAAGTCTAGCATCTTCTAGCATGGCGTCATCAACCGAAAAGAAGAAATCAAAAAGGGCTAAAAGTGCAAACTTTTATTGGGTCACTAGGGAACCTGGTTCATTTGAATGGTTTAAAGGAGTAATGAATGAAGTCGCCGAAATGGATCACAAGGTAAGACTATCTCATGA
Source organism: Dittrichia graveolens (assembly GCA_038502395.1). NCBI lineage: Eukaryota > Viridiplantae > Streptophyta > Magnoliopsida > Asterales > Asteraceae > Dittrichia > Dittrichia graveolens. Next base: position 18,528,234 of record JARJIL010000005.1, read on the forward strand.
TATATTCATCTCTGTGTTCAAAATACGAACACACATATATATGTTTAGAATTCACAAATGTTGATAATACCAATTGAGGTCCATTGCTATTTTCCCTTTGAAATAGGGTCAAATTGAGATGCACAATTATCTTACTAGTGTTTATGAGGAGGGAGATGCAAGATCAACTTTAATCACCATGGTTCAAGCACTTACTCATGCCAAACATGGAGTTGACATCTTATCTGGCACTCGAGTATGATATAACAAACTCCCTTCCTTCAATCATTATTGAAACTTCTTCCTCCAAGACTTTAATAAGCATCAAAAGTTTTGTTGGGCAGGTAAGGACACATTTTGCTAGACCGAATTGGAGAGAGGTGTTCAACAAGGTAGCGTCTAAACATCCAAATTCAACCGTAGGTAAATAATTTTCTAAAATTCCAACTCCATTGAGCAAACAGTTAATCACGTAAATGAAAGGTTTAAAAAGTTAACGATTGATTTGGCAGGCGTGTTCTATTGTGGAATGCCAGTGTTGGCAAAGGAGCTAAAGAAGCTTTCATATGAAATGAGCCACAAGACATCAACGCGTTTTGAGTTCCACAAGGAGTATTTCTAAAGTAAGAGTGTCTGTTACACAATACTTATAAAATATATAATTACAAATCATAAGAAAGAAAAGAATGTAAATGTGTACACTATACAACAGCTAGTGTAGGTCAACCTGTATAATTAGACGAATACGACCGAGTCTCTCCAATTATTCATCAATGTTCAAAACCTCATAGTTATATACATGCTACAATAATTTTGTGAGGCAAAAGTTACCTAATGCATGATTGGTTTATAGTTTCTACACGAGCCATGTGAACTAGACCCCACTATCAAATGCATTGTTTTGGGGTTCAACCAATTGGATCTATTCAAAAGCAGGACAGGGAACATGAAGATGTGGGGTCTGGTCAGATCTACAACATGGATGACACTCATTTAACAGCAAAATTTATCAGCAGTTTCCGTTTCATTTAATGATTTTCATCTATATGTTTCCTTCCAAGTTATGGCACCCCAGTACCACAATCACATGTCCCATACATATATATAACTGAATTTAAATTATAATCTAACTAACTGAATACTAAAACATTTCATTTTTGTAGTTTTTTTTTTACTTTTTACCCACATGACCCTTACCCTGACCCGACCCGACCCATCTTATATTTATTTCATCTAATGTTAAATGGCCAACAAATACAGGTGGGCATTTAAAAGTAGTAAGCTGCCATCCTCTCCTTTTGATGTCCTTTTTTCTTCCTTCATTCAGCAACACATTTCTCCATTTGTACAGTCATCAATAAATCCCTTATCATTTCCGATTCTTGAAGTGTTTGATCTTAATTAGTCTATATAAAACGTCTTTTTAATATGAATTATATATATATATATATGTTCACAGTGATAAAACTTGCAAATTTACCTTTATGTCCAGCCCATCCATCATGCTTTCTGTCTCATTAATATCATCGTCCTGAATTGGTCTCTTATTTAGTTGTTTCCCACCTACTACAACTTCACACATTGTGTGAACTTAAGCTTCACTTCAAATCCTCCATGGCTGCCTGCATCATCTTCTTCATCATTCTTGTTCTGTCTTCCTGTGCAACTGCCATGGCCACCCCGTCACCGGATCTCGATCTAGTCCAGACATCTTGCCAACACGCCACCTTCCCAAAGGTCTGTGCCCACACGCTCTCCACATACCATGGACCCGCCACCAACCCACGCGAGCTGGCCCAGGCGGCGATCAGGATCAGCATCTCTCGAGCCACCAAGGCATCGGAGTATCTTTCCGGGCTGCAAAAAGAAGCCAACAAGAGGGAGAAAGGGGCAGTGATGGACTGTGCTACCCAGATATCAGACTCAGTGGACGACCTGAGGAAGACCCTGGGTGAACTAAAAGAGCTCAAAAGAGGCACCTTCAGGTGGCAAATGAGCAATGCCGAGACATGGGTCAGTGCAGCATTGACCAACGAAGATACGTGTCTCGATGGGTTCAAGGAGATCGAAGGCAGGGTGCGGTCCGATGTCAAACGCAAGATCACAAATGTGGCTAAGGTCACTAGTAATGCTCTTTATCTCATCAATCGTCTTGATCACCCCTGACCACTTTATCCATCTTCTATTCTCGTTTATATATTTAATCATCATCGAATTTCATTATTATTAACTAAAATATTTAAGATTATGCTATACATATGTGTGTTTCTTGCATGTTATATATATAGATATAGTTAATTATGTAATTAATCTTTCTAGTTCTTGTTATAAATAAAAGGAACGTGTTTATACAGAGTATGATGACATAACTGATAAAGTCCAATAATTTTCCAAATCTTGCAACATCTACTGAAAAGGTGCAAATAATATTGAAGAATTGTGACCCCCAAACCCAAATGAATTCGATAGGGCCACTTTGACATCGAGCCTTTCTTTCTTGGGCCCCACAAGCACAGTCATGTCCTGTTTCACATATAAATATTGTTAGGTTGATTTAGTTACATTATAGTTATTGTATTAAGATACTCAGGTCAGCCTGGTTGAAAACGATCGAGTCTGGTTGAGTTGATCCATTAACACTTTTTCTTATTTTATTTTTAATAAAACAATAAACGCATCATAATTTAGTACAATAATAATGAAAATCTTTGAATTATTATCAGTACTTGGGTTGAAATTGCTACTACTAATTAGAAGACAAGAAACCGGTAGGAAGTCATATATACCACATCTTTGTCTGGATGGTCAAGATTAAGATTTGGGTGTACCCAACCCGTCCGAATCGCCTACATTACATACCAAAACTAAAATTAAAAACAAATGGTTCAAGAAAAATACAACTACAAACTACAATTCATTGTGTTACCTGTATAGTTGCAATAGCTTCAACAGCGCCAGCAGCTCCCATAAGGTGACCAATTATTGATTTTGTAGAGTTCATCCTCAACTGCACCATCAAATTTTCATATAAAAAGAACTGATTAATGCAAGTAATTTTGTTTCATAAGAACAATCAAGTAGTTTATCAATCGAGTCACCTCTTTATTCTGGCCAAAACAATGAACAATAGCGTGGTATTCCTTGATGTCCCCTGCTGGGGTTGATGTAGCATGTGCATTTATATAGTTCACGTCTTCCCTAGCCACACCCGACTGAGATAACGCATTCTCAATGCATAATATTATACCACTACCTAATAGTGTTACAAACAGATGTGTATGATATTCGGTTACTTTTTACATACATCATACATCTTACAGCATGCATAAGAGAGTTGTTTGATCTACCTTCAGGGTGAGGCTGTGTCATATGATAAGCATCAGAACTAAAACTTCCTCCCAAAACTTCTGCATAAATATTAGCGCCTCGTTTCTGTCCAACAGTAAGTTATAACAAAATCGAAAAAAGAAACATGATAAACAATTATCTTTAGCAACAGTGCCACAAAAATCTCCAAATTTATCAACATACTTTAGCATGCTCAAGTTCTTCCAGCAACAGAACTCCAGCTCCTTCTCCCATAACAAATCCGTCACGTCCCTGTTCAAGAGTATCAGAAAATTACAAAATCTGACAAAAACAAAAAAAATAGACGGACAAAAGAACAAAAATATATACCGAATCCCATGGTCTTGAAGCTTTGGTAGGATCATTGTTTCGCTCACTTAAAGCTTTACATGCCGCAAAACCTCCTATTCCTGCAAAATTCTTCATCTTTATCTTCAAGATTCAACCAAATCTTCAAGAAAACTCAAAAATACCTATCGGTATAATGGCGGACTCAGATCCACCACAAAGCATCATGTCCTGCAAGGCCCTCAGCACTATAAAAAGATATTATGGTGTGCATTATAGAATAAGCATGAATGCATTTACACTTACAGCATCCCCATCAATGATGTGATTTGCAGCATTCAATATACAGAAATTGCTTGTGGCACAAGCTGTAGAAATGGAATAGGTTGGACCCATCCAACCCTGAAGTAAAAAATATAAACATAAGTAATCCACTTATTAAGTTGTCCAGTGGTAGATTAGTTAATCTGATCTCACCAGATCAATGGCCAGCAAAGATGATCCAATGTTAGTACTCGCAAAGGGTATACAGAAAGGAGTCATCTTTCTATAAGACACCCTCAATGCTTCTATAGCTTCACTCACAACCTAAAATGCAAAAAAAATCTTGTTATATTATGAATAAATAGATACAAGAATAAATGGAATTTGGTTTCGAAATCGATTTGTGAAGTTTATGATAGTAATACCTTCAGACCACCTATACCGGACCCTATCACAACTCCACATCTGGTTTTATCAATCTCCTCCATGACACCTTCTGTTAAACCACCATCCGCTGCTGCTTTCTTGCCGGCGGTGAGCATGTAAAGCATGAATTTTTCTAGCCGCTTGGAGAGCTTTGGTGTGACCCATCCATCGGTGGAGAATCTTTTGATTTCTCCGGCTATTCTCTGTGAATTTAAACTGTGTTATGGATCGTAATTAAGAACATCTTTATGTGAGATCAAGAACTTATGCGTGACATACAGTTGGGTAGCTTGAACAATCAAATCCTTCAATTTCACTAATGCCACTCACACCTTGAAGCAGATTATTGTAATATTCATCTGGATTGTGACCAATCGGGGTCTCTACGCCCATTCCGGTCACAACCACTCGTCTTCTTGTTGGATGTTTCGTTCTCGTTGCAGATTCAATTGACCCTACAATCATCTCTTCACACAGTTAACTTCTGAAATCAATTTTACTTTCACAATATTTTCGCGAAAATGTTACCAAGAATCTAAGGCGGGATTACAAAAGGTATGGTTAGAGTTAATAATGGTTTTGATAATATTTTATTTTCAAGTTTTTTTAATGATTTAATCTTAAACTTTAGAATAAATTACTAATTTGGTCTGTGATGTTTGTCAAAAATCACTAATTTAGTATTTTATATTGAAAAATTAATATGATGGTCCTTTGAGTTTGTCAATTCGTTACAATGTCAGTATTTTAACTAACTTTTTGTTTAAATTAGTGTTATTTTTGTTTTTATTCTAAGGTATTGTAGTCTTTTCTTTAAGAAATTATTTTTTAATAAATATTTATTAAATGCCTTTACCCTTCCTCTCCCCCACTCTCTCTATCTCTCTCTCCCCCACTCTCTCTCTCTCTCTATCTCTCTCTAAGACTCACCACCGCCACCACCACCGTCCGGAGTCAACCACCACCACAGTTCAAGAACACCACCACCGATCTCCGGTAAGTCCACTATCACCACCATCTGGGAAGTCCACCACGTACACCCCTCTCTTATCCCAAGCTCTCTCTCCCTTAAACCACCACCATCGTGTAAACCAACACCAACATCGTTCAGAAAGACTGCCATCGCCACCACCTTCACCGGAACTGTGTCACCAGTCACGTCTCTCACCATTTCTCTTATCTCAAGCTTTCTCACTCTACTCTATCTCTACCTTCTCTCTGTGTGTGTAAGACTACCAACACCGTCGTGGTTTTGGTTCAGTTTGCATTTGAATCTAGGGGTTTGCTCCAAAAATAAGGCTTGTTTGGGTTCCACATAAGTCCGACGATTTGACCATCGACGGCTGATGGTAGTATGAAGTGTGTGTGGGTGAACGTACTTGACGGACGGAGACTTTCTTGATGGCCAGTGACTTCCTTGACGGCCAGTGACTTCTTCAATTTCCTTTCACCGTCCTAACGCTCGATTTCCCTTGAACCTCGATGATTTCAACATCAAACCCTCAATTTCCCTTCAACCTTGTTGATTTCACTTCATTTTTATGAGAGAGAGAAGCATAGAGAGGAGGGAGAGAGAGAGAGAGAGAGTAAAGTAGAGATAAAAGTTGATTTTTTAGAGGATAATAGTGTTAGAATATGAATTTATGGTGAAAAGAAATATTTAATATATATTTTAAGAAAAGGGACGGTGATAAAAAGACTATAATACCCTTACTAAAAGACAAACTAACTATCAATTTAAACGCCGTTAAATTAAAGGACTACTTAAGGATCATCTCAGTAATTTTTCAATATAAAGGACTAAAGTAGTGATTTTTTATAAACCATGGAGACCACATTCAGTAATTTACTCTAAAATTTATATTTTATTTTTAATTTAAATTTTTTAAAATGGTTTTGAACCTTAAAGTTTATTTAAAAAACAATTTAATCTCTTAAGTTTTTGTTTCACCGTCCTTACTTCATTATACATGTTAATTTGCTTAAATATATCCCATTCACATCCATCTTTTACCCTTTTACCCAAACAACACCTTACTACAAACACACACCCACACTTTCTATGTCCCTCTCTCTCTCCTAGAAATCATAAACACACCCTAGGATTATAAATTTGTTTCCACCTCTCTCTCCTCGAATAATTTGTTATCTTGTAATTAACTTATCTCTTGGTGTATTCATTCACGATTTCAACAAAGACCACTTCTCAAGACTTGAAACCAAGTGAATCGTCAAATATCATGTACTTCTAGATTGTCACTATACGCACAATTGACAATACAAATATTAGACGGATTAGGATTTTTGGAAGACAGAGGGGTGAGTGAGGAGTGTTTGGGTAAAAATGTAGATGATGGTTGGGGAAGTGGGGTGTTTGGGTAAATTAACATGAATAATCAAGTTAAAAAGGTAAATTTTAAAACTAAATAAAACTTAAAAGATTAGTTAAACCATTTCTAATAAAACTTTAAGGTTAAACTATTTGAAAAAAAACTTTAAAATTTTAACCAAAATAAATTTGTAATTTTTAAGATTTAAATCGTTTTAAATAAAAATTGAAGTGTTAAAGTATTAAAAAAAGTTTAAGATTTAAACTTTGATTTAAATACATCAAAATAGAATTAACCCAAAGAAATTTATGATTTATTTGCAAAACTTGTGGCTAGGTGGCTTGGTATTCTTTTTATAACTTAAATAGTGACATGGATATATTTGTCTTCATTCAGAAAATTGACTTTGTAGACTTTCAAACATTTCTTGGTTTTTATGTGAAAGCTGTATTAAAATCTTCATTTAAATATTATTGAATATAGTGAAATGTTATTTTTTTATTTTAGTGAAAATCTTGTTAGAAAATTGTTAGTGTATGCAACCTAACCTCCTATAATTTGTATCAAACGGTTTTCAATATTTTATATCCACAAATTTCTATTCCAATAACCTTTAAATGAGATTCTATTTCTAGTGACTTTCAACCTATTACTACATATTTATAGCTAACTCGTGTACTTTACCATGCGTAGGTAATGACTAGGTGTCTGGTTAGATGTTGGACTTTGAGAAGAAAATGTAAAAGGAATATGTTACATGTTTTGTTGTCGGTTTGTATAATAAGTAACATCATTAATGGTTCTAAAACATGGCAATTTTTTGATGTAATATCCGCCAAGTGTTTGTAAATATCTTAACCAGATTTAAAAGAATTTTTTCGCTAAAAGCTTTTAATTATAAAATTACTTATTTGAAATCAGGTTGGATAAATGTTTGAATTATGAATATACCCATGTAGTTTATGTTAGAACATAAAGTTGGGTCTATTTATATTTTAGTTAATTTTGATATTGTTATTGACATTAGTCAAAGTGTAAAATATGTTTAGTAAATATATTATTGGTATATATACATGTCTACAAACACTAATAAACTAGACATTCACAATTTTGTTTTTACCGTATTGTTCTCTTCTCTCACGTTCATACATATCATAGAGAACTCATATCTCTATGGTGTTTGCTTCAATTACACACACACACACACATATATATATAAAGAAAAATCATTATTGGAAAGTTTTCTTAAATAAAAATCCAATTAACCAATCAAAACCTCTCATTTTCTTAATTTTGACCAAAAATTTTTATTTTCACATCCACAATTAGAATGATGGAGTTGCAAGAGTATATATGGAACCAATGATGAGGGAGATATATGAAACTATATAGAGGGTGTTTGTATAAATTATATATTTATATGGAGAATGGTAATCACGGGCTGTAAATAAAAATAAAAAATGAAATCTTAGTTTTTAAAAATGACAATCACAACTTAAGTTTGTATAATCAATTTTTCATAAATTTCATACTTACCTTTTACTTGTGTTTCAACTTTCTATACATAAAACAAGGTTACAATTTTTAAAAAAGAAAAGAGTGAATTACTGAAATGGTCCCTGTGGTTTGTCAAAAATTGTTGGTTTGGTCCTTTAAGATCAAAAATTACGTTACATGTCCCTATGGTTGCATTTTTGGTACTTAATTGGTCCTTTACACAAACAGCCATCCAAATGGGCTGTTAGTTGTCTTTTAGTGCAAGGGTATTTTGGACATTTCATCTTGTTTAAATAAAATAATATATTATACATTTTTTTCTTTCTCTACCTGGTTAGTGGTTAGAACCCATAATCTCTCACTCTCTTTCTCTCTCCTCACACTCGTCTCTCTCCTCTATCTCCCACCTCAAGCATTTTTATCTTCATCTTGTTTATGATTCCCTGCTAGTAAGGTAGTTTGTGAGTTTGATTTTGATTTTAATCCTTGTGTTCTTGATGTTGTTGTTGTTGGTGTTCTGATTTCAATTTCTATTTTGTTGGGGTTCTTATTTCGATTTTGATTTTTCCATCGTGGTTTCGATCATCAAAGGAGATCATCATCTCTACTCTCCCGATCGCATTCCCTTTCGCAAAACCTAATTTCACAAGCATCCTCCGCTGATTGTATCATCTCTGTCTTCATCAAAAACTTAAACACTTCCTTCAGATCCGCCTCCTCCTGCCGGCCGCCGCTGTCACTACCGGCGGCGTCATCATGCTTGTCGTTGTGACCGCCTAAATCGTCCGAATCATCGAGACCGAAGAACATAATGTCGATCTCCTTGTGCAGAGCCTATAAATCGTCAAACGTGAGCCTTGGAAATCATCAAATGTCAGGTCATGTTTTGATGATGGAAGTCGTCGATCTCCTTGATTGTTGCTTCAACAACTCAATACTAGATTTGGCCGGAGGTGTGTAGTCATTTAGCGGCTTGTTATGTAGAGAGCCGATGGCGGTGATACACTCGATTTGGTGGTGGTGTTGGTGGTGATTTGTCAATAATGGGGTACAGCTGATGGTAGTGGTAATTTAATCTTTTCCTTCTTATCAAATCTTATCATCTTCAATGTTTTTCGGTTCTAGACTTGTAATCCATTCTAATTTTAATCAAGTTTGTCCCCAAAACTGAATTAGATTTGGTCTTTAATTTGGGTGTTTTTTTATGTTTATCTATAGGGTTTTTATATCTTCAATCTTGTTTATTCTTTTTTCAATTTAAAGTGTATTAAATCAAGTTGATTTGATCTATTCTTGTTTTGATTTGGTTGATAAGAGTTGTTATATGAAGATTGTTCATGATCTTGAATTGTTTTTGTTTAACAATGAATCTAGTCACGAGTTTAATGTATTTAGTCTTATTTAATAATATATTAATTACAATTAAAGGTATTAATAATCTTAAATAAGAACAAGTACATAGAAATCATGTTTGGAAGAGATAAGCTAGTGAAATGACCAAAATACCCTTGCACTAAAAGATAACTAACATCCCATTTGGATGGCTGTTAGTGTAAAGGATCAATTAAGTATCAAAAATGCAACCATAGGGATATGTAACGTAATTTTTTATCTTAAAGGACCAAACCATCAATTTTTGACAAACCACAGGACCATTTCAGTAATTCACTCAAAAGAAAATCATATTTTTTTTATTCTTATGCACAACGCTAATGGTTGTGGTTATCATTCTAGTATTATATTTAGTGGAAATATTTAATTGTATATGTTTATAAGTTTTATTTTATAAATTTAATGCACAATGATTGGTATAAATATAATTATATATTTATAATCATCTTATTTTTATCTATATTTTTATATAAATTTTATTGTTATATGTATATATATATATAAAGAAAATTATTGTTGTAAAGGCTTCCTTATACGAAACCGATTATGAGATACCTATATGAAAATATATGGGGTGTTTGTATAAATTATATATTTATATTTAATTGTATATGTTTATAGTTTTTCTTTTTTAGCTTTTAATGTCTAATGATTGGTATAATATAATTATATGTTTATAATCATCTCATTTGTTCTACGTTTTGATGTAAATATTACCATAATCTGACACAAATTTAAAAAATTTAATTTTTTATTAGTAAAAAAGTATATTTCATAACCATTGAAAAAAATGAATTACTATATTTAATTTTGTGTAAATCCAAATGTAATGACACTTAATTTTTTTCTAAATGAAGATAAGTATTTTCTTGCTTATCTTCTTTATAAAACTCTAAACTAGTTAACATATTTATGGTTAATTTGTATGTTATGAATCACTAAATCAGTAATCTTTTTCTATGATATATTTTTGATTTAGAGTATATGAGAATATATATCTACGAAATATTAGTAAGATATAATACATTTTTATAGGATAGTTTATGTTTATTAATCTCTAAATCAGTAATCTTTTTCATTGACATAATCATATAACGTTAAACTCTCGATCTGTTTTTTCGATGCCAAAGATTTCTTAATAAAATATTGATTAAACTATGATATTTTACTAAACACACTATTTATAATTTATTAACTAGTCAGAGCTTTGCATGTCAAAAAAGAAAGTTATGAGTATAACATATGAATTTTGAGACAATGTTATTATGAGCTAATTAGGTGATATGTATTCGTTATGATTTATAATTTGGGTTTTATATAATAACAATAAGAAAATAGTTACATTATATTTTAAAATAATCCTTAAGCTTTTGAAATTAAAAATCATTAATTATTTATGTTTAGATGTTTGACTCTCAATTTTAATATACTATGTTCTTTATAATTATACTTTAATAAAAATAATTATATCTAACTGTGTATCACATGGGCGTTTAACAAATGAAATCTTTGGCATCGGAAAAACAAATGAAGTGGCATAAATGATTACATAGTATTAATGTTAAACACTATGGATGTATCATATTTTAGTTCAGATAAAATATGTTAAGTTGAACTTTCAAATTATTTTTAAGATTCATTGTACACACCAAATATATTTAATTCCCTTAAGGTTTCATCTTTGTGACGATGATAGTAACCTAATAAATAAAACTATAAATGTAGTATACAAAGAAGTATTACTGAAAAAATGAAAATCCATCTTAATTCAATCTTCGAAAGTTCGGTAGATATGTTGTTTTATTAGTTATTTTTCTATGGATATGATACTGTTTGTTTAAATTATTTTATATATATATATATATATATATATTATTACATGTTAAATGTTTTAGGTTTTTAAAGTTTATTTAATGCCTGCACGTGTCATTCAACTAATACTTAATATAATTGAGATCCTACAGTTTGGAAACTCGAAAGATAATTTTAATTGTGTTCATTTGTTTTAAAAAATGGCTTGAAAAAAAATCAGGGGCCGGTTACAAGTTGGTTATATACATAAAAGTATATAATTCTAACCCCGTGGTGTGAAAAAGATATAAAATTTATTGGTTTTAAGGTTTCAGGCTGAACCTAATTTCATCAATTTGCGGGCCTATAAGGCTGAATTAATGCATGTTTTATATTAGGGGTGTTCAAGGGGCAGGTAGTGGATTTTTTTGTAAATTGTCGCTGCGGGACGGGTACTTAGTTTTAGGAACAGAAATCGAACCACAAATAGCAGGTATACGAAGGGAGGCGGGTATCCACGGTTCGGGTCACTATTACCCTAAAATTGAGTTGCTTTTTATTTTTGTAGTTTTTAACAAGTTCAGATTCATAATAAAACAATAAATAATTGTAGAAACAAGTCAATAATAATGAATAAATGACTAGCAGAAATGGAACAAATCTTCAATTAGAGCCTTGTAGAATCAAAAAACCGATAGGATTGAAGTTGACATTGTCGATTGATTTTAGTATCTCCGTGTTGAACTCTCGATTGTTGCAAGCTTGCAAACTCTCGATGTCGAAACTCAAAAAACGAACCAGGGGAGATGGTGGGGGTTACTAGAGGTAAGTTAGTTCTAAGGAATTTAAGTTTTCTAATGATGTTGCATTGTTTCATATCTAACATGTTTTTATAGAATTTAGAAGATAGATGTGTAAAGAGGAACTTCACGTATCATAATAAAATATTAAGAAATATTAAATTGTGTGGGCTTTTAAAATGACGAAGAATATTGAGTTTGATGAATTAAGGGGATGCTAATTAAATAAGGGCAAATCACCCAAAAAGATAAAATATATTCAGATTTGCTAATAAAGGTAATGTGATTTTTTTTTGTCGAGAGATATGTAGTTATAGGTGTGTGTTCTTCGAATGTGTATTTGAATCCATGTGTGTGTGTGTGTGTTCTCTTTTGAGAGAGAGTGTGTGTGTGTGTGTGTGTGTGTGTTTGAATTTAGCATTATGGTCCAAATTTTAGATTTCAATACGGTTTTTAGATTTAGGGTTATAGATCAGATGAACAAGGTAAGGTGTTATTTGTTGTGTTTGTTTCAAGATCTGATTCAGATTTAGGGTTCTTGGTTGTGTTTGAAAAAAATTTATGTTTTTTTTTATATTTGAAGATTTGTGATGTATATTTGAATAATTGAATCGAGTTACAAATAATGATGATGGTAAATTGCATGAAAATACAATGAATTTTGTCTTAATTATTATTGTATACAATCAACTTTATTTTTTTAAAACAATACAATTAACTTTTATAATCCTCCCATTGTATACAAGTTGTTGTACACTATGGAAATTATGACAAAGTTTATTGTATACACTGATAGTTAAAGACTAGACACAGAAAAAAGTTGTTTGCATACAATGAATTTTTTTTGAAAATTAGTTGTATTATTTTTAAGAATTTAAAGTTAGTTGTATACAATAACAATTAAGACAAAGTTAATTGTATTTTAATACATTTTGCCCTAATGATGATGAATATTTGAAGATGAACACTTGAATGATGATAAGTACTTATGAACACTTGGATGAAAATGAACATCATAACATATAAATGTTTAAAGACTAATTTAAATAAATAAATAAAAATCTAATTAGTATTTAAAAATTAATAAAACGATTATTTATTCATTAAGTTTAATGCATAAATAGTTATTCAATCAAAATCAATTAAAATATTTGATAATTATTAGCATTTATTAGATAAAGACTAGATTGTCGTGTGTAGAATCATGTCAGCATATGGAGTAATACGATGATAACTAAATCGCCATGTGTATAATCATGTCATCTGTAGCTTGCTAGTTGCACGGTTAGCAAGTTTAATAGTTTAACATTCCTTTTTTGTTACAAAATTAAATTTATTGTTTTTTCTTAGTAAAAAAATTTCGTTATCTTTATTGACAAATTTAAACATCTATATTACCAATTATTTACACAATTTACCCATTCAATAAACGTATACAAATAACATCTGATGTGGAAATCTTGTTTTCCTCCCAATAAATCGTTCGTCATCGAACAATTTCTATTAGTGATTTTTGATTTTCTTTTTGCGATTAGCACTATACCAAATTAGGTTACCCGAACATGCCACTCAAAATCCGAATAACCCGAGTTTAAATCATTCGATCCGGCTAGTTTGGTTCAGATTCTTTTCGAGACCCCTAGTGGTGGTGATCGATTGTGGTTTTTCTAATAAGAGATTAAGGTTTTCAGGATATTGTCAACGACTCTTAATAATGAGATACTTCCTACTCTCATTGATGACTATGTCGGTGTCTATCATTATTAATGGCGATGGTGGTGTGTTGCTAGTGCCGTTGACAATGATGACTACAGTTGGCAGATTTTGAGTGAGACAGAGTGGATAAATGAAGAAAGATAAGAGAGAGAAGAAATATAAATAGAAACTATGCTTGTAATGTTTTGAAAAGATTGAGGATAAAAAAGAAAATATACAAAGGGTGAAATGGTTAATTTAGAAAATTTAACATTTATTAGTTTTAAGGGATTCACAACCATTTTAAATCATGTATATATATATGATTTATCCTCCATATTAATTGTAAACGAGCTTAATATGATATGGTGGCATGAGATATTACAATTCTTCTAATAATATTTTTTAAGGTTTAGTTTAACAAAATATATCTAACTTGACATATTTTGTTATTGTGTATATAAGTATTTAAAAACTTCTTTATCATGTATCAAACATTAAACTTATCGTTATTGTGCGTATTAAACTTTTTATTTCATGTAATAAACTTATAATTATCTTTTTTATGTACCCAAATTACACACAATAACAATAAATTAAAAGTTTGATACATATAATAAATTTTTTTAAAGTTTAATATACACAAAAACAAAAACTGATAAATTAAATATATTTTGATAAACTATATCGCATTTTTTAATACACACGACCAAACCCAAATTATGTGCATATGAGACATGGTAAAGTGTGTGTACTTGTAGTCAAATTGTTTGTACCTTTGTCTCATATTACATGTTAAATATCAAGTGAAACATGTGACATGAATTAATTGTTCTAGTAAATATCAATAAAGCTTGTCTCCTTCTATATATTATTGGATTATATTAAAAATAATCTTGTATTTATTTAGACGTACCACATCCAATCAGCAGGTGAGGTAGCTGATTGGAGCGTGAAACTTATCAACACCATCGCCCCCACCCCCATAAAATGAAAGTGAGGGGTTCGACTGGTTCCCATTCAAGCTTGATTTTCCTTTTTTTTTTGTTTTCCTCTCAAACGATCACACACACAATATATATATATATATATATATATATATATATATATATATAATTGTTTTTTTATCACTCCTAACGGTCATATATATATTTAATTTTTTTCTTTTTAAATGTTGGTAACGGTAATATATATATTATTAATTAACAACTATAAGTACTTCTCTCTTCCTCATTTTTTCACACAATCATCCTATTCTCACCCTTCTCTTCAAAATTTTTATATCTTTTAAAGATTTTGTTTCTTTTATACACAAAAATTCATGTCATCTTCATCATCTTCATCGTCGGATGAGTTGTCTTCAGGGAATCGTCATCAAGGGGAATAAATCTCACCACGTATCGGCAAAGGAGGATTGAATTATTTCGTGGAATACTAAACGCAACTATAACGAGATTTGTCGATTATGGTGAAGCAAAAAGTTCGGAACCAAGATGGAGAGAAGCTGATCAAGTTAGAGACCATGAAAGTGCACACGACCGACTTTTTGAGGATTATTTTGTAGAAAACTGTAATTACAATGACAAGATGGATGCTAGAGCCAAAAAAGGGTTATCTCATTTGTAAAAGTGTACCCCGGCAATTTGGCAAATGGCATATGGGGTATCCGCTGATGTTTTCGATGAGTACTTGAAGATGGCGGTATCAACTACACGAGAATGCATACAGAACTTCGCCAAAGATATCATCAAACTTTACGGTAAGCGATACTTACGTAAACATTCATACAATGATATTCAACAATTATACGCCGCATATGATTCTAGACACAGGTTTCCTGGCATGTTCGGTAGCCTAGATTGTAAGCACTGGGATTAGGCAATCTGCCCAACTACATGGCGCGGGTAGTATATGAGAGGTGACCATGATCGGACGACTATTATGCTAGAGGCAGTGGCGTCACAGGATCTTTGAATTTGGCATGCATACTTCGGGGTTTCGGGGTCCAACGATGACCTTAATGTGCTGAACCAGTTCTCGTTATTTGACAACGTATACAACGGGAAAACACCTGAGTGCTCGTTTCAAGTAAACTGAGTAGTCTAAAACACAGATACTATCTTACAGATGGGATATACCCGGAATGGACTACATTTGTCAAATCATTCACATTCCCTATAGATCATAGACGTCTATAGTTTAAAGCCGCGCAAGAAGCGGCAAGGAAGGACGTAGAACGTTGTTTTGGTGTGCTAAAACAACGTTGGCACATAATACAAAACCCTGCAATTAAGATCACGACACTCGGATAAGATACGAAGAGTAATGTATGCTTATATCATATTACAAAATATGATATTGGAAGACGAAGATCGTGTCGTTTCGGTGAAAACGATTATCAAGTTGACGAGGAGGATGAGGTTGATATTAGCGAGCAACAATACAACGCTAACCTTCAAGAAATCTGAAACCGAGAAACACATCATAACCTTTGGACGGATTTAATCGAACACATTTCAAGGCTTTCACGTAATAACGACAACAACTAGTAGATCTTTTTTTATTAGATAAAATTTATTTTTTATTTGGATTATGTATTTTTTTAATTAGAATTTAATGTTAAAATATTAGTTTACTTTTATGAATAATAATAGTTCATATTATTTCTTGTAAATTATTTATAAAATTTAAATTATGTAAATTAAATAATTGTAATAGAAAAATAAAAAATAAAAAATGTAAAAAATGAGATGGTTAGAGGGGGATGGATGTGGTTAGAGTGATAGGAGTGTGATGGAAGTAAAAAATAATGTGACGCTGATGTGATAATGAAAAGATGTTGAAATATGTGGGATGGATGCATATAGCCTTTGGGGTATTTCTAGGAATCTGGGATATGTGGTGTAGAATAAAAAGGAAAAATACCGGTGTTTGGATATTATTTTTATTTAACTTTTTTTGGTATTCAAGAATTATGTTTCCGGTGGTATAGAAAAATACAGTCTATGATATACTCTTATTATTATTGTTGTTTTTTTGTCCTTTTAGTGCCACGATTAATTTTTTATATCGGATAAGGTTCAATATAAAACCAACCTTATATATATACCCTACAGAACCAATATGTATTTTACGTAAATCAAATATGCAGTTGACGTAAATCAAATATGCTGTCGTAATCTTAACCATGGATCATCCAAATCTAAAGTTTAACGTTGGTTTTATAGGTTTCGTATATAAGGTTGGTTTTGTATTGATCCTTGTTATATATATAGAGGATGGTTCATTTGAGAACCGTATTTATTGTGAGTACCGTGAAAACCAATTTTGACCATTTGTTAAAATAAATCAATGACTAGTAAAAATAATGGCTCATTAATGATGCATTAATGACACATTAATAGTTCATAATTGATCCATTAATGAGGGGTATTTAGAAAAAATCAAGGTTCATTAATAGCTCATTAATGATGCATTAACGAGTGGTTTGTACACCATTATATATATATAGGGGATGGTTCACACGTGCACATATTTGCACATGTGCATATGTCGAGACCCGTGTTTACAAAAACCCATCAAACGTGATTTTTTCCCCGAAAAATATAACAAGGTTGATATGACATTAAAGAGTACAATTTCTTGTTAATTTGGTATATTTTTCGTAATTTAACACCTTTTTGTTTGTTGGATATATTAGTTTAAAAAAGTGGGTGTAATATAAAAATAACCAAATTGCCCTTAGTTAATTAAGGATAAGTTTGATTAGTTTAAGGTTATCCATTAACAACTCTTTAATCTTGACACTCCATCCTTTTTAACAATGACTATAATTGGTTCTCGTAGTTCTTGTACAATATTACCATTGTATGCAACCAACTTTATTTTGTACCTAAAAGTACGCACAACTTACAAATTTGATTCATTGTATGCAAGTTACCTATTATAACAGGTAACTTACAGGTAACTTGACCAAAAATAAAAGAGCTTTGGTACTTAAAAATATAAAAAAAACTTTTAAATTTTGTTTATTGTATACAATGTATAACCGGTAACCTGGTATTCAGGTTACCAATTGTATACAATGAACAAAATTTGTAAGTTATATGTATTTTAGGTACAAAATAAAGTTAATTGCATATAATGACAATGTTGGTAATGTTTTTTGAATTTTCGTGCATTTTGCCCTAAAAATAATAGTTTAAATATTTTATCATATACCACATATTTTAATTTAAGTATTAGAAAATACGTATAGCTAGAACTTTTAAATCTAACAACATGTAACCTAAATTTATAGACATTTTCGGATTTTTTTAAATGACTTGTGTAATCAAAACAAAAGGTTTAAAAATTAATAAAAGACTTATAAAGAAAATATAAATAAAAGAAATGGAAACATGAGAAAGAAAATAGATATATTGCAAATAGAAATTGTTCGATGTCATTGTAAGGTGTGATATAATAGTCTGGAGAATGTTCAATATAGTCCATAATTAATTTATAGTCCCGAGAAACTAATTTTAGCCTTTGGATCAATGTCATTAATGGTCCAGATTATATTCTAAAAATTTGGGCAGAGTGACATTTTCGTAATTTTTCGTAATTCACATGTGATGCTTTTACAAATCACATGTGATTGTATACTGAATAACCTGTGATTGAATATTAAAATTTCATGACTGTGTTTTTTAAATAAACTTTATTGAACACAACCCATAATAGTCTTACATTATTAAAAAACGGACATGTTAATTAACAAAAACTAACTTGTGTTTAGAGCATAGAGTGTCCTAAAATTTTCTATTTATCGATACAAAAAAAAAAGTAAAATGCTTTGATTAAAATTTTCATTATTTAGAGTTATATATTGTTAATCTAGTTAAAATAACATACGACTATGAAGTCCAAATGTAGATATTTATCTATCTATTATATTTTTGTAGTTTATAGAAAAAATTGGTATTATGCTATTAGTGTAACATCCTCAGAAAGGACCTAGACGCATGCTGACGTGGTACGTATATTAAAATAGATAAATTGAATAAAATATATATTTAAAGATATTAAAAGAAAATAACTAAATTATGTATTTAATGTGTAAAGATGAAACATTAGTAAAAATTTAAAAGAATGAAAGAATATTAAATGGTTTAGAACGAGGTTTCCAAAAATATCCCCGTTAGTTAAAACGGGTATTCGTGCGTTAAGTTGTAGGTTGGAAAGGGGAACAAAATACCCACTTGTGGATAATATTGATCCACAAGTAGGCTGTTAACCTTACTCACGTGGACATTCACAGACAATAAACCTTGTGTGTGTGTGTGTTCTTGTGTTCAAGGCAATCAAGAAGAAGAACTCATAAGGTGATCTTTCAAGCTCAGATCTGTTGCAATTCTTGCTGAAATTCAAGCCTTAATCTGCTGTTGTCTTCTTCCTAAATTCAATCCTTTGTTGTAAGTGATTCATCAAGTTTCGTGAAGTTTTTATGTTTTTGGGTTTTGGGTGAAAATCACCAAATTGAAGCCAATAGATGAAATTGTTGTTACCAATTGATTTCTAGATTGATATTAGGATCATAGAAGTTAGTTTTGATAATTAAAGGTTCCATTTTGATTGATTTTGAGAATTAAAGTCTAAATGGGTCAAAAGTAGGATTTTGGTCCTAAACTCTGAATTTGTTGTTAAAATGTGTAAAAATGGTACCTATAGCTTGTATTTGATATGTTATTTCATATGTGAACTATAGAGAGTGTCTGGAAATCGATTTGGTAAATTTTGGTGATGTTTTGGTTGGGAAATAGCAGGTTCTGGTCAAACCTGCTACTGCAAATGGAAAGGCACGGGCGTGGCTCTCAAGAACAGACCGTGACCAAGGGCGTACCCGGGGAGGCACGGGCGTACCTCCAAAAGGTACGGGCGTGCCTAACCCTAGAAGGTCCGGGGGAGTGTTTTAAGCCACGGGGCGTACCTGAGTATCAGGTACGGGGCGTGCTTGCCCAAAGTCCGGGCGTGCCTTGGCAAGGTACGGCCGTACCCTGCTACTGGCAGATTATGTTTTAAGTGTTAAAAGATATGTTTTGATTTGTTTAGGTGTACCAGTTGATCAAGGATCACCTGTAGCGTAATACTTACTTATTATAGCTCAACAGGTGAGTAACAGTTAACTCGAGTATGATATTAATAGTATTACAAAGATGATTTGTGTGATAAACCATGAAATTGTAGTTTTTGCATGTTAGAGGTTTAAATAAACCAATTGTGATAACCAAATGATATATATACATGTTTAAAGACCAGAGTAGGTCATTATTGAAATGTGAAAAGGCCTGTTTAGGTCACTCTTGATATGTGAAAGACTTTGTAGGTCATTGTTGATATGTGAAAAGGCCTGTTTAGGTCACTCTTGATATGTAAAGGGCCGGAGTAGGCCATTGTGTTTGTGAAGAGGCTGAGTGGCCATTGTTTGAGTGCCGGTACTACATTGTAGAGGTTGTGGTGCGGAATTCGATGATCACGAATTATGGTTCTTGCAAAACCGCCGCCCACAATACTAACTCGGGGCTCTCAGTTCCCACTGATCCCAAATGGGATATGTTCCCGAAGAACGCAATGGTGGACCGCTACTCGCTTCTCTACCGGCGCGGAGGAAGTAACGGTTTCCCCAGTGAGGATCATTGAGTCGGGCTTATAACCCTGCAAGACGTGATGCCTGCTGACAACCGGTACTTCAACGTGTGTTAGGATAGACTTGAATGAAGTTATCTGATGCCTGTAATGTGTTTTGATACTGTTAATATATTGCTTCTGTTTAATTGTTATTCACTAGCTATTTATAGTTAACCCTCTCATGTACATTCCTAATGCAGGTAAATAGACTAAAGGTGAGCACGGGTACCTGCAGGGGTGTCATGTTAGGCTTTTGGGGAACACAATGTAAAGTTTGTATTGTATATTGATTAGTGTAATGGTCGAACGATTTGGTAACGCTAGGTGTTTTGGTTAACAATACTTTTGTATTACAACTTATATTTATATAAGTTGTAAAATGTGAAATAAATATTAAGCTTCCGCACACGTTTTGATAAAAAAAAATAATACTCTGAAATTTAAGGACCGGCGTTACAATTAGAATCTCCTAAGGCCCTGTTTGGTACAGGGAAATGAGGCCTGAGAAATAGAAAAAGATTGAAATCTCTTGTTTATTTGTAGGTGAGAAATGGGTAGGTGAGAAAATTTTAATTTCCTTTTCCCCAGTTTATTTTTTCTGCCAGAAAGAGAGAAAAGGGGGGGAATCATGTATTATTTCTCAGTTAAAAAAAAGGGAGAAAAGGAAGAAGCATTCTCTCTCGTCTCGCTCCTTCGTAGCCGTCTCTCGCCGTCTCGTCTCTTCTGGTTGCCTCTCGCTCCGTCACCGCCTCTCGCCGTCACCGCCTCTCACTCCGTCACCGCCTCTCGCGGTCGCCTCCTCTCGCCTCTCGCCCTCACCGTCTGTTGCCGTCGCCTCCTCTCGCCTATTGCCGTCGCCGTCTGTCCTCGTATTTGGCATGTAATTTTCTTTCCCCCTGCATCTCCTTTCTCTGCTTCTGCTTCTGGAAACATTACCCACTTTGTCTATGCTTTTGGAAACATTACCCACTTTCTCTCGTATATGGTATGTATTTTGCTCAATTTATTATGTTTATTCAGTTCAATCACTCTGAATTTGTGTGGTTATAGTTGATTTCTGTCCTTAATATAGAAAATGTGAATTGGAATACAATATTGGAGATGAATGTTAATATAGAAAATGTGTTATGTACTGATTCTCTGTTATAATCATTTTGGTACAATTCTCTGTTGAAATCTCTGTGCTACCAAACAAGATAAATGATTGTCTGTTACATTTCTCTGTTGAAATCTCTGCGCTACCAAACAGAAGATTCAATTTCCATTCTCCAGACCAATTCTCTTTCTCTACAATCATTTCTCTACAATTCCGTTCTATGTACCAAACGCACCCTAATTATTTGATCATTTTCTAGAAAATCGGGAAAAGGGTGTTTGATCAAACTTGACTAATCTGTAAAATCAACTCTTGTTGCACAAGACAACGTACACCAAAAAAAGGTGTTTATTGTTAGTTTATTTACTGAATGTAAATTATTTATTATATATTAATGAATTTCTGCATGCATGCTGTATATAGATCATTTCTTAGACAGAACTTGTAAACCAAGTTTTATCCATATCTTATAATGTTTTTCAATATAACAAAATTATGAATTTCCAATTATAAGAAAAATTCGCATAATAACTTCAACAACACAACATGAATATGTGTCCAAAATGGGAATCGAAGCCTAATTGAAACAAAGTCATAATGGTGTGTCCAAGAAGTGGTTAATACTTCATAGGGCATGGCCACTAAAAGGGCTCTTTTTTTGGGTTCATTCATCTTATATTACGAGGTATTTTAGCCCACGTTTTACGGTGTGATTTAAAAACAAAACAAATAAAATGTTGACGATATCTAATGATAGAACATAATTAAAAAATAAATTAGAAAGTTGTACACATTTAAAAAAATCACAGAAAAGTTAAAAAAACAACACAAAGTGAAATGAGATAGATTCAAACCTATTCAAACCAAGGGCTGGAGCACCATATCTAACATCTTTACCATTTCATCAGATCACGTTTTGTAACATTTGTGGACACTTAATTATATAACCAGTTTAGGTTGAATATAGAAAACGATAAAATTCTTTTCCGGTAATTATATGGTATTATAATGATGCATTAATTACGACAAATTAAATAAGAAAATGAAATGATGTTACCGGTGAGAAGGACAAGAAAGACAACGTACGTACGTCGTACTGGGCGCCTGCGGTCGTTGAAGGAAACATGATTTACATAATTTGTAAGTAGATAATTAGGAGGAGACTGGCGGAATAATATTAACGTGCATGGATGATCACGTCGTCGTTGGTAGTCAATCTCCGGAACTACTCGCCCACTACAACCCAAACCACCAGCTGCCATCTTAATTAATTATAATTCATCGGCTAGCTGCATCCATCCACACCAGGCGTACAGAAGATCGATCGATGATCAAATGTGTACGTGTGTGTATATATATATATATATATCGAAAAGCAATAATTAATAAATGGGAATATTATCGATCGATCGATTAAATACGTGTGTCCATCTGTTTACATAGATTCGGCTAATTATGGGGTTTCTAGCTACGTACATGAAGGCAACGTGACCACTATTATAACCAACTTCAGTTCTGTGTGATATATTTTTTTAAACAAAAGACGTACCTAACTATATATATATATATATATATATATATATATATATATATAAACATTAATTATATATATATGTTGATCATTCTCGCATTTAATCTGTAAGTATAAATTGGAGACCGGTATGAATCATGTAAGTGATTACTGGTAGCACACTAGACGGTTCGAATTGAATGAATGGCCGGCTAGCTAGTTTGTTTGTTTTTTTTAATCTAACTTCCCAAATTTATAAAGTTATTAAATAATGTGTTGAGAAAAAATTGAAGAAAACAAATAAAGTTATAAATTATTAAATGGTTTTAAATAATGATTTCAAATATATTAATCTCGTTAGAATTTATATATATCGTATGTATAAATTGTAAGTCGGTTAGGGGAGAGAGATACCCACTAAATAAGGTAACCGACCCTAAGGTCGGCAACCCTTCTATTTTCTTTCTTTGTTTCCTACTTTCACACACACACACACGCACGCACACATCTCTTTAACTCTCAAGAAGAAACTTGAAGATCAACTTATATGCTCTTGTGGGAACTTGGAACTTTGATTGAAGATTAGAGAAGAGAGATCAACATCAACCATTTGGGAATCAATTTGTATGGTTTTGGGTCGGATTGAATTCTGCAGAGCAAACTGCGTTTTTGGTTTCTTCATGCGTTGCGACGCCACACCATACAGGTCGCGACACGACAAGTCACCAACAAATAGTTTTGTTATTTTTGTAAGACCCGTTCTCATTTTTATAATTAATAATATATATTTCAAAAGTTAACACCAAAGGTTATCAGAGTTTACAAAAGAGATACAAAACATTTGTTGTTATTTACATATGTGCTAACTGTATTCGAAATTTGTTTCAAAAGTTTGTGTTCTGTTATATTTGGAGCTATCCAACCCAATTACGGAACTGGAGCTTTATCCTTATTGGAACTCGGGCCTAAGAAACAACATCAACAAAACGTAAGTTTTCGCTTATTTAGCATACTAACTTACTTTAATAATGAACATCAAGTAACAACTCCATAATAGTTACCGCAAGCCGTACAAATCATATAGTAATGCAGTTATAATTCCATAATTTACTTATACATATAGAGACACATAGGGTGAATATGAGCCTCCCTCCATAATTTACTTGATACCAAGTTAACTCCATAATTATGCAAGGCTATACCAACCGTATAGCCACACACTATGCTCCATAATAGTATACACCACAATCACATCTTATATTTAGGCAAGAACAAGATAAAAGGCACATATTAAAGTTCATTATACACATACAATGAGGAAATGTAGTAAACTCACCTCATGATCGGCTAATGTGATATATAAAGCTTATGTGATTCAATTAAGTATCCAATCACCTCTCTATACAATTGAAATAGCTAAGCATCAAAAACTGCATAATGTGATCTGAAAATGAGCCTACACGGGCCGTGTACTCTTTACACTACACGGCCATATCAGGCTACATGGCCTGTGTTGGCCAAAGTTACTACACGGACAGTGTATCTTTACACGGGCCGTGTTCATCTACACGGGCTAGTTACACGGCCTGTCTAAAAGTACATGGGTCGTCTAGCTACCGACTCAGCAGGCTGTGTTCCTACATAGCTATTGTTCACGATCCAAATTCGATTCTAAGTTGATTTAAAGAACATAGGAGTGTTTTCCTACACTCCAAACAGCTTATAACATCAATTCTAATCTAAAGAAACATAAATTACATAATCTAGTCTTTGATTCAACCATTTGACCCATTTAAATGCTAAAATCAATCAAACAAATCATACATTGTGCTTATAAGATTTATTTGTTGTTGTTAATGAGTCTAATCTTGCTTGTTAATTGATCATAACTTGCAAAAGAAATGGGCAGCTCAATAAGTGCAGATACGTATGTGTGTGTGTGTGTGTTTAAATGGTTTTGCATATATATATATATATATATATATATATATATATATATATATATATATATATATATATATAAGTAACATATATTGACAAAAGGGGACCTGCACTTATCAACTTTTATTTTGACAAATTAGCCCTTCTAGTTACATAAACACCTCTAATCTCATATAGGCAACTCATAGTATTTATAACACTTATTTACTTATTTATATTTAATTAGAAATTTCAAACCTTGGATGTTACAGTTGTAACGTGTTGATGCTTAGGCTATAATTATAGGTACGGATTAAAGATATCGTTGAAAGATAGTCACACATCTTAGACCACAGGTGAGTATGGTACTTAGATAAATTAATTACCTGTAATTGTACATATACAATACTAGAGGGAGATTTATTGCATTATTGTTATTATCTATTGATACCAAGAGCTTTACTAATAACTATTTGGTAAAGAGTATAGAGATAAACACAAAAATATTAGAGATTATTATAATTGTATATACGAGATGCGATACAGAGATGCATGTTTATGACTGAAATTGGAGTATTCCGGTATTATACTAAATAACGAGAGATGAGTATGAATGATCAAATAATGAAGCGAAAACTAGATAAATAAAAGATAAAAAAAAGGTTGGGGGTTAATATTTAATAGTTAATCATACACACTAGAGTGCAACTATAATTAATGTTGTGTGGTTCGCAAATTTAAGTGGTATACGATGGTTTAAACAAGCGATGATGATATGTAAAATTATATAATTAAAGAGAATGCGCTCTTACGGAGATAAATTTTATAAATACATGTTTATATACATTAAGAGTATACGTGGGTAACTAAGAAAAGTAGTATCTTTGTGAGATACATAACATAGTGTTAAAAATAAGAGTAACCATATGTCCGTATGTGTATATGTATATATACAAATGTCGGAGAGTACGATAGATTATGTCTATGTATATATATACATAAAAAGAGAAAAGTGAAATGAAACGAGTGAAAGATGAATGAATAATGTATAGGTGTAAATACGTAGTAAAACATATGGTTACACCATGATTAAATGAATCAAGAGTAAGGGGATAATTAGAGTTATAAACATTGCACGTGTGAGTATAATTGTGATACTTATAGCTTGTCAATGTGATTATGTGCGTGATGACAGAGTATGTGATATATATATATATATAAGAGATAATGTGAGTACACTGACTTGTACATATAGTAGCATGTACGTATGCCATGTTATGTGTGTGATTATATGATCAACATGTTATAGACCGTCTACTTTGGTAGCGCACAAATATGTGGATGTAAGACTATTGTCCGTGTGCCGCAATAGCATTCAGAGTGATGTAAGACTATTGTTGGTGCGCCGCAACAGCTTTCATAGTGATGTAAGACTATTGTTGATGTGCTGCAATAGCATTTAGAGTGATGTAAGCATATCGTCAGTGCGTTGCGATAGCATTCAGAGAACAAGGGATGTAAGACTACCGCTAGTGTGGTACGGTAGCATTCAATGCGCTACAATGAGATTACATTTACTTGATTATTATCATTTGAGTATTTTGTGGAGTTACTCATTGGTCTTTCTAGCTTATTCCTATTGTTGTTTATTCTTTTTAGGTTTTATGCCAGACGAGGCTTCTATGTGGACATCCTAGAGAGTTTTTATGCAACACCAAAAAAAACTATTTTTATATTATACCTAGCCGATTGTGCTCTTTTTAATAAAGTAATATTGATATTTTCTTGTTGCACATTTAAAAAAATGGACGTTACATTACAGAGCGGCCTAAAGACCTACACAAGAAGCTTCAACATGGTCATACCCTCGCTTAGAGAGTTCAAATTTTATTAATAAATATTACTAACAAGGTGCTAGATATAAAGTTATAAAAGGACTAAAAGAAAATAGTAAGATTATAACAACATATTTGACAATACTAGTAAGTTACATTTAACCTTATACATATTTTATCCAAGCGAAAAATGTTACTTGAATTTATCCGTCATCATAGAAGTTGAAAACTTTTTCCTATTAAACATTAAATTATTCCAAGCTTTCCGAAAAAACTAGCATCTCATTATTTATAGCTTTCACGAATTGTCATCAAGAATGTTTGATAGCTAGCTAGGTAATAATTAAACGTGTTAAAAAAATTCTAAGAAAAAAATGAAGTCAATGAAAGCCAATTAATGGAAATATTATATATAATTAATTATATATATATATATATATATATATGAGAACGTTCAAACGAGAACTGTTTTTCATACGAGAACTGCAAGAACTAATATTGGCTATTCATTTTGGATAATGTAGTTTATGGATGAAGAGCGTGGGGGATTGAGTGTGTTAGGGTGCATCTAAGGAATTCATGGGTGGACAATCCAATTGAATGAGGGGGAATTGGACGGCTAAGATTGGTTCTCGTACGAAAAACAGTTCTCGTTTGAACTTTGCCATATATATATATATATAT
The DNA here is from genome assembly GCA_038502395.1 of Dittrichia graveolens. Taxonomy (NCBI): domain Eukaryota; kingdom Viridiplantae; phylum Streptophyta; class Magnoliopsida; order Asterales; family Asteraceae; genus Dittrichia; species Dittrichia graveolens. The sequence goes on from JARJIL010000005.1 coordinate 18,555,758, forward strand.
ACACACACACAAACATAGGCAAAAGTTCAAACGACAACTATTTTTCGTATGAGAACTGCGAAAACCAATCCTAGCTGTTCAATTTCCCATCTTTTAATTCAATTGCACACCAATGAATTTTTTACATGCACTTTGTCACACTATATCTCCCCACGCTCTTCATCCATGATTTCCACTTACCAATTGAATGACTAAGATTGGTTCTCACAGTTCTCGTACGAAAAACAGTTCTTGTTTGAACCCTCCCCTCTCTGACGCTCTCTCTCTCTCTCTCTCTATATATATATATATATACACTAGCAAGGTAATCGCGCAATGTTGCGGCGGCAAGTAGTTTTTATTTTGCATCATGTTGCTTTTAAAAATATAATAATATGTTATTCGTTTAATTCAATGTTACGAAAAAGTATCGTATAAGCTCTGTTTTTTATCTGCATAAACTATTTTATTAATTTTAAAAATAAATTCTAAAAGACATTAAAATAAGAAAAAAGATTTATATTTATGAAATAAGAAGGGAGAAGTTAATAAGATTTTAAAAATTATATTGATACGGGTGGATAATTGTGTTTGTATGAGAGTGTGTTTTAGTGTTAGAGAGATATTTTAAATAGATAAAAAGTTAAAGTAAATTATGAGAGAGAATGAAATAGTTAAAAATGGGTATTTTAGTATATTCAAGTTACTTAAAATTAAGAGTTTTTAAGGTTATAAATGCATTATAAATGAGTAAGATATATATATATATATAGGAAAAAGTTCAAACGATAATTGTTTTTCGTACGAAAACTGCGAGAACTAATCTTAGCCGTCTAATTCTTCCTTTTTCAATTGGATTGCCCATCCATGAATTACTTACATGCACCTTGTCACACTCAATCATGCACGCTCTTCATCAATTAATTCCACTTACCACTTGCATAACCAAGATTGGTTCTCGCAGTTCTCGTATGAAAAACAGTTCTCGTTTGAACCCTCCCATGTGTGTGTGTATATATATATATATATATGAGTTGTGTTCAATAAAGTCCATTTAAAAAACATAGTACTAAAATTTTAATATTTAATCACATGTGATTTGTAAAAACATCACATGTGAATTATGAAAATGTCACTCCGTCCAAATTTTTAAAATTTAATCTAGACTATTGATGACATTGATTCAAAGGCAAAAATTAGTCCCTTAGGACTATGAATTAATTAAAGACTGTATTAAACATTTTTCGTATATATATACACTGTATGTTGTTAAATCATTTTTTAACAAAATCTTAAGGATTAAATCGTTTGGCAAAAAACTTTAAGGTTTAAACAAAAAGAAAGTGTAACTTTGAGAATTAAATAATTATAAATTCAAACTTTGATGATTAAATCGAAACTGAAGTAAAACTTTGATAATTAAACTATTATTAACCCTAAATTAATATATAAAGTCACGAATTATAACGTAGTACGTCTTAACTAACAACATACTAAAAGAATCCAAAATTGGGTCGTAGAATTTGGCGTAACATAATTAGCTGGCTAGCTAGCTCGTTGACCGGCACCAACGCTACCTTATTATTATTATTTTTTCATAGATTGACGGTCAACCTTATGATTTTCGGTATTTATATGATCGGCTACTTGACACCCACGTACGTAGCCTATTTTAGAGTGGACTAATTTACCAACTCTCGTTCCAATATTCAAACCATTGCAGTGTGAATGCACTTAATTTGTTTATTATTAAACAAAAACTTTATATAATATATATATATATATATATATATATATATATATATATTTCAATATTTATATTACTCTTTGACTAATATTCAGAGTACGTCCGACATCGCCACTAGGAGTTAAGAATTGTATGCATATACATTAATAATATATATGCATTTAAGGCATCGATCACTTATTTATAATCTTAAGAACCAGCTAGAAAGTACGTACGTACGTACGTGTTGGTTTATCCACCGATCGAACATGTTTTGGCCGGTCTTTAATATCTAATTTGACACACACACATATATACTGAAAATTTTATTGAAGAACCGTTTTTATTACGAGAATCGCAAAAACCAATCTTAGCCGTCAAATCTGGTCATGACACGAACATGATTTACATGACTTGTATAATTATTTGTGTCGTGTTCAAGATAGCTAACGAACCGCAGGTTGGCAGGTCATGATATGAACACGACCCGTATAATTATTCGTGTCAAGTTGTGTGATACAAACCCGTATAAGTTGAAACACGACACGATCCACGTAACTCATTTAAATATACGGGTACGTTGGCGGGTTAGCTAGTCTAGTTTTACTAATTTTGTCACTTGTTTGTCAAAATACATAATTCGAATGCAAAATTCTAAATAAAGTTTAACCCCCCCACCCCTCCCCCCCCCCACCTAGATGGTTTAATCGAAATACAGAAACCTGGTATAGTGTTACTTTCAATAGTTTCAAAACGATGAAGGAACAAAAGGGAAGCGATAAATTTGTTTCTGATTAAGTTTACGGGGACTAAATATAAGATAAAGCACAAGTATCAAATAGGAAAAATGAAAAATATAAAGATAAATAGAGAAATATAAAATACAAAAAATATATTGCGTGTCGGGTTCGTATGCTGTCGATAATTGCCACCCCTAAATGCACCCTGGGGGAGTGCAAAGGCCTATTTTTTAATTTAATCTAAGTTGGGTTATTGCAAGTTTATAGAAATACTAATATCGTATCAGTGTAATGTTGCGGCGATAAATAGTTTTTATTTTACAATATGTTGCTTTCAGGAATGTAATTATATGTTATTTACGCAATTCAATATCACGAAAAAGTTTTCTACAACAACATGTCCATTTTTTTAAAATTTCTTTTATTTGCAGCTAACTATTTTATTAATTTTAAAAATACATTCTAAAAGACATTAAAATAAGAAAAAAAATTATATTTGATGAAATAAAGAGATAGAAATTAATAAGATCTTAAAATTATGTTGATATTGGTGAATAACTGTATTAGTGTAAGAGAATATATTTTAAATGAATAAAAAGTTAAAGTAAATTAAGAGAGATAATGAAATGGTTAACGATTGAGTAGATGAAATTAATTTAGATAAAATAAATTATCAATATTTTGTATTGATTGAATTTTAAGAACTCTTAAAATTAAAGAACAGAGAGAATATTAAATTATTTATATAATAGTATAGATATAGATACGTTCGACATGTTTAATTAATTAGTACCGTAGAAAAATCAACAAATCGAATCGGGTGCAGCAAACTACACGGGGGCTAGAAAGTATTCTAACTAAAGTGTTAGAAAAATAAAAGGTATACTATGTTTATTTCTAATGAAATTTGTAGCTATATATAGAGTTCCTAAAGATATAACAATTAAAGGAGTAACAATTGTCATGATCGAATGCATATTAATATATTATATATGATTTATACTGCAAGTAGTAGTTAATATTACAGGATTTTTACTAATTAGGGATTAATTAATTAGGATCAACGTACACATATGATAAATATATATGATTTATTTTTGCAGTTTTCTTACATATCTTGATTAGTAATCTTGGTGAAGTCAATGTCGATCGACATTCTGACGGTGTAATTAGTTAGTAATTATAATGTTAGTTTTATATAAGATATATGTTTTATTCTATTAACTTGTGAAGTTTTTTTTTTCTTTTTTTGTTTTGTGATGGTACGTTGTGTATATGTTTAATTTCTAGTTATGCAAGCTAGATTTCTATTTATTTTTATTAAATGTTGTTTGATATGAAAGTTTAATTATATATGTATGTATTTTGGTATTTAAATAATAGTAACTAGTTTAGATACCCGTGTAAATATACGGGTAGCCATAATTATTTATGTGAAAAACTATTATATATTCATTTAGCTAAATATTTGTTTGTATTGTATAAACGAAATAAGAGCTCTATCTGATGATAATTTTAAGAATGATATAAAAGTTAATTACGATAAAATTTGTAGTATATTTTGTTTATATATAATAAACAATGATAAGGATAAGGATAAGGATAAGGAATTTGAATGTGTATAATATTTTATTATTGATACTAGTTTAAATATTCGTGTAAAGACACAGGTAATTAGAAATTATTATTTTATATTCGTTTATTTAAATATATAATTGTTTTGTATCGACAACATAAAAAATAATATGAGACTTTCTCAAAAACTAAAATAATTTTATATTAAAATTAGTTAACATATAAAAGTAATTGATAACAAATTTAAAAATAATATAATATTTAATTACGCTAAGATTTATATCATATAATAACCATAGATAGTGATTAAGAACTTGCATATTTATTCCTAAATTAATGTAGTTGGTTTTAAATATCATATATGATTACTCTAAATAATAGTATTATATTAAATTAGTATATATGTTGTTTTAATCTAATAATATGATACATAGATATATTTATTTATAATAACATAAATAGTGTTTCTACACAAATATATTAACATTATTTTAAAATTTAAATAATATTTTTTTACTAACTATTTTATCCCCTGAATTAAAATTTGAAAATTAAGTTATTCATTTTGAATATTAAAAGTTAAAATTAAACTTTCAATTTTGATAAAATAAATGGGTAGGATTTAATTTTAATTAAATGAAAAGTCAAGATCTTATAATTAAATTGATAAAGGTTAGTCTCTTATTTATATTAGAAGATAGTTTATGATACATAATTTTAGTAAGATTTGAACTAATTATGTATACCAATTTAAAAAGTTAGATAAGTAAAATCTACATATGTACGTATAAATATTTGAATTAATTATGTATGTTTAAATTTTCATAAGGATTAATTTGTAGAATAATAAATATTTTGTAGGTATTTTGTATTACATTGGTCATAGACTAATTATACAATAGGACTATACCATCATATACTAAACCTTAATTTACATTATCTAATATAATTTAGTAAGATATGATTTAAAATATTTTGAGTCTAAAAGATCAAAATTGATTTTTTGATTTGAAGCAAATCAATAATTAAGATTAAATATTTTGTTAAATAAATGATTTAGATAGTGTATTTATTATTTAGATTGGAAGATGTTTATTTTTAATTAATATTGTTAGATGTACGTATCGATCGCCTTTCGATCATCAGCCGAATTCTTGAAAGAGGAAGCAAATTGATGTTCCCGCCGACCACCGCTAGCTTCTTTTTTTGCGGCAAATTAGTTTCTGGTGAAACTGCAACCGAGGGACGGAAAAGTTGTTGAGTAGTCTACGGTCTACTTATGCGGTCTTATGCAACCGGTCGTGGACGGAAAGGGCATGCGTCAAATTTTAGGATCAAATCTTTGATTATAAAAGTCAATCTTAAAAAAGGAGAGTAAAAGGGCAATTTTACCCCCTCCTCCATCTCACGTGGCTCTTCAAACAAAAGCCTTCTAATGTTATCTAAGGTCTAGGGTTTACAATACATGCAATAAGTTTTAATCAACTAATTTCGTTAAATTTAAAGAAAAAAAATACCGTATCGATGTTTTAACTAAATCACGTATAATTTACTAAATAATTATAAGTAAATAATAGGATCTTAGCTTGGTCGTAAGGGTTTTGCTTTGTAGGGTGGAGGTTATGGGTTCAAACAACTTTTTTTAACGGTGAAAAGGTTAAACTTGAAGGAGAGTTTGGATATGTCCATCACCCTCCTCTCGCAATATATATATATATATATATATGTATATGTATATGTATGTATGTATGTATGTATGTATATTTCATTCTTGTGATCATCCCTTCAATACACAAACGCATAGACTACTTCCTATAGCATCCTTCAAAAATTTTCTTTTTTTCATAGTACCACAATCCAACAACCCATAAAACAGTTGTTCTAATGATGAGTGTTGAAAAACATTTAAGTTACACAAATTCATCAACCAATTCCAAACCTCCTTGCAAATCAAACATAAGTAGAACAAGTGTTCCTCTATTTCCACTTCCAATTCACAAATTGGGCATGTGACTGTCAGAGGTGACATACCACCCAAACATAGGTTCATTATGGTCGGTATTCCTTTCATAAAAACTCGCCATACAAAGTAATTGACTCGAGGGGGTAGCCACTTATTCCAGAAACATTGATTTGGAGGAGAAGAACAAGATAAGATTTCAATGATTAGTCGTAGAGATTAAACTAAGAAATAACCACTTGGTTTAGATAGTTGTACTAATGCTATTACTAAGGTCATTCGTATAGCTTAACCCTTCCCTTTTGTCGCATTAATTAGCGTCAATATAAATCATTTCCGTATTCCCTTTCCTACAACTTAGTATAATTCTTCCTAATTTTACTCTCACCTTTTGTTTTTTATAACATATTGAAGTGAGAGAAAATGAGAAGAGGGAAGAGAGAGATAGAGAAAAAGTGGGGTGGGTTGGTGAAAGTATGTCTCGGTTGTAGAAGCTAATGGTCGAGAAAGGGAGGGTTGGAGGGTTAGTATAATGTTACTAAGCAAATCCAAAAAACCCGAAGAACCCAAATGGGGGATGGCCGGTTAGGCACTGCGAATGGTTTAAGAAATAGTCTCTTTTTAAAACAATGCTCTTTTGTTTTTGTTTGAATAATAATTATTATCTCTAATATAGGTAATATTAGTATTAAATATTAAATTTTGTTACTTACTTAGTAATTATTTTTGTAAGGTTAATTAAGAGATTGATTTAAAGTTTTAGTTAACATTTATTAAGTTATTTGGAAATTTATTAATTTAAAAAAATTTAAGGGGTCTATTTAAAGAATATATTAGCCTAACATATTCAATTAATATCTATGATTCTAATTGATATTAATGTCATCAATGATTCAGATTAAATTTTAAAAATTTGGGCGGAGTGATATTTTTGTAATTTTTTCTAATTCACATGTGATTATTTACAGAATCACATGTGATTGAATATTAAAATTTCAGTACTATGTTTTTTAAATAAATTTTATTTAATACAACTCAATATTCTATATATCGTAAAACAAAACTCACTGTCCAAGTAAAAGTTTGCTTTAAATTTATTTTGATTGATCAAATTAAATGACAAATTACTCATAAATAGATTATAATTAACTAAATGCAAATGTACATCTTAATAATTAAGTAAAACTGTATTATGTTTCTGATAAATTTAAGATTGGTCAAATAAGAATTATATCTAGGCGTAAAAATGTAAGTATATAATAAGGTTCCACCGCAATACTCTTGTGAATAACATATTACTACTAGTTGTTATATTTCTTATGGTGTAATTTATTAAAAAAAATATGTTACATTTTTGTATATATGTTTGATAAATAATGGCACATGTAATCAAAACGAGAAAAGTGAAATGAGAATAAAAAGGAACAAAATAGTAAGTTATTTTCTTAACTAATTTACAATAAAAAAACTTATAATTATAATATAACAAACTAATGACATTTTCAATTAATTGGCAATTTGAATTAAAAAAACTCATAATTTATTGGTATATACATCATTATCAGAATTGTTTTGATTAATATTTTTCGTGAGATAATTCATTGATATATACATCATTATCCAAAGTGTTTTGATTAATATTTTTCATGAGATAATTCATTGATATATACATCATTATCCGAAGTGTTTTGATTAATATTTTTCATGAGAATAAGAAAACCCATAACTAAAACCTAGATATGTTAGAACTCACTAACTCTAAGTGATCGATGTGTTTTTCTTTCATGTCATATGTTTCATGATCTTATGGTTTTCCTTTAATGCGTAAAGATAATTTATATACAACAATCTTTTATCATATATAACAATTAGGACTTAATTTTATGTTAATATTAACATCGATTACTATCTTTTATTCTCATCTACAAATATAAAAGTAAAATAATCTAATTAAACAATCGCTTTTTATTATCAAAAATAAAAAGTTATTGTAAACAAATCATAACCTTTCTTTTAATCATTCAAAACTTAATTATAGACTCATGAGTAAAATAATTAGAAGGAAATTTTATTACTATTTAAAAAAAAGAAAAAGAAATATACGAGAAAGGAGATAAGGAGAGAATCTAATTAACATCACTAGGTAGGCTATGCAATAGCAGCATGTGTGGCCTATTTTCAGTATCGAAACGACCACATGATGGTATTGGCAATGAATTAACACACGTGCTCTTTTAATACCACTCTCACCGCGTTAACCACCCCCACACTCTCGTGACACTTAAAGTACATATATACATACACAGAATTATACGCATAGCCGATTGTCTGTGTAGCTATTAATTACCCCAGATAGATCAAGAATTAAAATATAATTTAATTACAAATGGATGAATTAGATGCATGTGTTGTTAGTGTGTGTTTGTGTATATATATAACTATATATATATACACACAAGTCAACCCTAAGTTTGGTGATTTAATTTGTGCGAAATCACTGTAGAATTTGTGTGAGTGAGTTTCTTTTAAGGATTCAACAAATAAAAAGATGGATCGAAATTCCAAATCAACGCGTCCGTCAGGTTGACCCTCAAGTCATTTTCAATCCACGATTGGGTTTCCTCTTGTTCTCCGCAGTCCCTAATTAAGGCTCATATATATACATTCATATATATACCCGTCAACATATCCAGTAGTTAATTAACTAAAGAAAGCAAAAAATTAAAGCTGGGACTAATTATATATAAGAAGATTATTCATTTCGGCGAGTGCGTAATGATGAATCCTGCTGCTGCTGCTGCATCAACAGAAACAAGAAGACGAGTAGAGTCTGATGGGCCAAAGTATAAAGGTGTTCGAAAGAGGAAATGGGGGAAATGGGTGTCGGAGATCAGGCTGCCCAACAGCCGTGAGAGGATCTGGTTGGGCTCATACGACTCACCGGAGAAAGCTGCTAGGGCTTTCGATGCAGCAGCGTTTTGTCTTCGTGGCAGTGCCGCCAAGTTCAATTTCCCTGCACAACCACCTAACATTCCTGGAGGAACGTCTCTTTCTCCCTCCGAGATACAAGCTGCCGCGGCTCGCTACGCCAATAATTCAGTTCCTGATCATCACAACATCGTCGTACACTCGGAGACAAACACCTCCAATCTCGTACCGAATGATAACAACATTAATAATAATAATAATGTCCCGGATTACGGAATGTTTCCTGACTTTGATGATGATTATTTCATTCATTCTCATCATCAGTTTTCCGATTATAGTTACGAGGAGATATCTAGCGATGGCGGGGATATCTCACAGGACCCATCTTTCCTCTGGAACTTTTAATATACTATATATCTATATATATATATATATATATATAATCAAGTATATAGTAATTATATATATATAGTACCTGCCGAAATGGAAAATTAAGAGGTCGACGAGTCAGAATTCCGGAGAATTTTAGTTACCGGAGTTGCTGACATGCAGTACGTAGCGGTCGTCAACTGCATCACTGGGAGACACGGCCGGATATTTGTTAATTTGTGCATAATATCATATACATGGAGCTCGATCGTACGTGTTATAGCTTTCATCAATACCCATCATCTTTTGGATTTGATTTTTCCTCCATACAACTACTGCTTAATTAATTGTGTGGAGGTGAGGCATAACACACGTTCACATCAATTACTAATCCTCCGGTACTCCTTCTACCTCCCGATAATTACTATATATTGTACTATTTTTTTTTTAAATTTTTTTTATGGGTGTTGCATGTTGATTGCAACTCACCCCTCTTACATACATATCATCACATCAAAGATCAACATATTCATTGGATAGGGTGCATGTGCTCAATGATTCAAACCCTTTTTTTATAGCTAGAATTCCGACCACTATATATATATATATATATATATATATATATATATATATATATATATATATATATATATTGCCGAATTGATAGCCACTTAGGTGAAAACTAGGTGCTTTTTTTCCGGTTAACTCGGATTTATTATACATGTATGTATAGGTTAAATTTTGATTTATGTAATTTAGTGTGTGATCTAAAAAAAATTATAAAATCATATTTCTCTAGTGAGTATAAAATTAATTTCTTGTATATTAGAAATTTAAGAAGTATATATCTTTGTTACATTTGATTGCATTAATTGATTTTATAATAGAAAATGGTATATCATATATATCTATATATCCCTCTCAATCATATCCTTTGACACTTTAAATTGATCGAAGTAGATTGAACGTCAAAAAAAGTAAGCTACGTCGACATATAATTTGAACACTACAAAAAAGGTAAAGAAAAAAAAGGTAATTTGGTTATAACAAATTTCCAACTTAATTATACCATATAATTAGTTGAACCAAGTCAATATTATCAACTTATTTTCAAACATAAATTAACCACATTGTAAAAAAGATAATCATGCTAAAAGATGAACTCAAAAAATAATACAATCAGTACGATTAATTAGTGCTCTAGCTTGTTATCAACACCATTATTTCTCTAGAGGTAAACATGCTCAATGATGTGTTTCGTCAATTTTTTTATATTTATGTACATTAATTGCTGCTGCTTGTTAGTTGTAGATTAGACACAATAACAACAAATGTTTGAAGAAGAGAAGTTTGAATACAAACATTGCAATTTCAAAATTAAAAAGTCACATGTAATATACTTTTAATACGGTTCTCTCATTGATATAAAATATCAAAGAATTACATTGACAAGCAAGCTAGTGAAACTTCCTGCCTCAACAAAAGAGTGACAGCTAGATTTCTAGTCATAGCACATTGAACTATGCAAATCATAAGAAAACTTGTGTCAAAGATGTTCAACACATGAACAAGAGGAAGTTACTCTCTCAAATTTGTTTAACAGTCAACATGTACAATATATAACTCATGCTTCAACAACGGGATCATTATGTAGAGGAAAGAAGATATACAATATCGAACTCGGTAAACATAGAAACAGATTAACAAAGCCGATTTATATATGGAAACCTCATAGTAGAATCACACAAGAATCATACAAACAAAACCCTAACATTTGGTGCTTCAAATTGATATCCGAAGCCTTAACCATCCAAGTCGATCCGGTCAGAATCACACGTACAAGAATCCTCATTAGAGAATTGCACAAGAACCATCCAACAAACCCTAACCTTTGGTGCTTATGAACAATAATCATTGAACTCACGATTGAAATCTAAGTAGGTCTGCTACTTTTGAACAAAAATCGTTCAGCAAAAACCAAACTATGAAGCGATTTTTATGTGTTTTGTTAATGTCGTGTGAAGAACATAAAAAAAAGAGTGTACATGTTGATTTTTTTCAATCGCATAGATGGATGATAATAAGCAGATTTGATGTGAGGTAGCAACAAATAGGTGAAAATAAACTTGGTGTTTTCCATCCTTGTTTATTGATAGAATATTAAAAACAAGAAGTAAATTTTAATGATTTCTAGACAGTATTTTCACCCTCATTGGTGTTTTTTTCATAAAAATCATTAAAATAAAAATTAATAAAATAGGCGAAACACGATAGGCACCCCACCCAAGAAAACGTAACACAAACATTAAATAAAAGAGCGGGTCAACACGAACATGATAACCCAATAATGACCTGGGATGACACGATAAATGTAAAATCATAAAAGTTTTTAAAATCAAATTGGAGAGATGTATACGGTGAAAACTTAAAACCTTACTAGTTTCTTCTCTTCTTTCCCTCTAATTCTCATTTCTCAAAGTAAATAATGTTGTTATTACTAATACTATCTCTTTCTTGTCGCTCATTTCTTGATCTTGAGTGTTGTCTCGCCGTTATGTTCTTGTCGTCGCCATCTTTGGTACTATCTCATGTTGATTGCTTGATCACATGAAGAATTTCATAATGATTTGTTGGGATGTATGATTTTAAAACTATGAGTAGAACTTGTATTTTTCATTCATAATTCATTGTTTTTTTAACTAACTTCATATTTGAAAATCGAATTGAAAAAATACCCCTCTAACATATTTGGTCAAAAATGGGTCAACAGGAACCCGACTCGGAAAAGATGACACAACTTGAACCTAACACGAAAATAAATATGTCAAAAACAAATTGACACGAGATTAACACAACACACGCAGGACACGAACATAATAACCCGAACCGACACGAATACCACCCCTAGTGCTTCCAATTAATTTTGACAGAGTTTATTATATTTCAAGTACCTTTCCAATAACTAATAATGTAAAAATTAGAATGAATGAGCAATCTTAGTAAAAAAAAAAGTTGTAAGAACTAGAAATTTTATGCTACAAACAGTATTAAATGTAACATGTTGATATCTTGGTCCTTATGTTATATCTTTATATAGCAATCTTTTTATTTTATACTTTCATTTGCGTAGCAATTAAAAGAAATTCAAAATCTAATAACATGTTGATACGTTGGTCCGTATTGTATAACACTACTTTTCTAAAAACGATATTAACTCTCGCAACAATGCATAACGACATTTACAATTGTTAATGCTTCGTATAGATCGACCATGCATGTAAAACTCATCCCTCATTGCTTTTCAAGTTTTCAAAAACCCTTGATCATGGATCCCTTTGAAATGTTACTAGCTTGTACCCCATGCCTCAACCAGTGGCGGAGAGAGGGGGGTTGAAAGGTGCTTTCCTCCTCCTGATTAGCCTAAAGTCCTTATATATTATAAGCCAAATTGTCCTACTTTTTATTAAGTTTATTCTCAAATAAAATTAAATACCCAATATAACACCATGATAAATAATGAAGGTTGAAGCAACATTCTGTCTTTAAGGGGTTGAATCTTTTCTTATTCTATTTACTTTTTCTCGATATGTTTTTCATGAAATTTTACTCCGCTTCCAATTCGTTGGTTGTTGTAACGTTTTAATTTAAATGTAAATGTTGTTTTTTATTATATCAAGACCAAACCATTAAAGAATTTGAAAACTAGAAGAAATAGGAGTAATTTATTTAACTATCTAGTTAATAGTATTGAATTATAAATATTAATATAATAAAGAACCTTCTGTTATTGGAATCGTGAGTCAAAAATTTGTAGTGAACAATTATTTTTGTTATTGAATTATTGAACCACAAATCATGAGTTAACGTCATCAAATCGAATCGTTATTGTTTTAATTTTTATGATCCGAAATATTTTTTATTTAATATTTAGTTACAAACATGTTAATTAATGACAAAACGATTGATTTTAAGTGTTATTTTAACACGTAATTCATGTCTTTAAACGAACTTTCATTATTTATTTATCTTACAAAATAATCAAACTGTTTACGTTATTCGTATATTATGGGTATTATTAGTATACGAGGCCCGCCGATCGACTTTGACTTCTATTCCCTCGGCTAGCTCCTTCGACACATTTTTATTTGGCCATGCCACAAAATTTTAGTCATCGGTACCACCAGAACCTTGATCGATCTCTCTCTTTATATTTTTGTCTTTGCATGTTCTCTCTCTTGCTCTTCTCGAATTAATTTTTATGCATAGTTCTCTTTACCATATAGGGATTATCGATTTATTCAAGGTTTGTTTCTTTTACCGGTTGGTTATTCAATATATGTTCGACTTGTGTGATGATTATGCAGGTAACTGATAAGCTACAATTTTTTACGTCATTGTTTTGTGTTTGTGATAGATTTTCATATTCCTTGGGTCTTTTAAGTTTAATTTTTCTATCGATGCGTGTTTGCTAGGATTTTTGTATGGTGTAGTGTTGTCGGATTTGTTATAGGACAGGTTTAATCTGATCCAGTTAAATTGAATCCGATTGAATTTCGGTTTAAAAAATATGGGTACGATCCGTCCAAACAATCATTGCTTATTATTCAAACAAGGTATCAATATGCACTTTGATATACGTGTGAGTTTTTATTTAGTTTTTTCGGATTATCTTCTAATATAAATAAAGACTAATTTGATAAAATTTTATTATACGATCTGGATCATTCATTTAAAAAAATATTTAATCTTGACCATCCATTCATTTAAAATCAAAAAATCAATTTTGACTTTTTAGAGTTAAAATTATTAGAGATAAATTCATATATACCCTTATTAAATCATATAATATCGTATTTGTCCACCTTAATTTACGAATATCATATTTACCCTTTATAATATTTCAAAATATCATATTTAACCAAATTCTTAGTTTTATTATTCTAAAATATTTTTTAATCATTTTAAATCGTTTTTTAATTATAACCAATAACGTTTAACTTTATTAAATAAAAGACTAATTTGATAAAATTTATTAGATATAATTTCATATATGACCTTATTAAATCGATTCTGACTTTTTTGAGTCAAAATTATTATAGATAATTTCATATATGACCTTATTAAATCATATAAAATCGTTTTGCCCACTTTAATTTACAAATATCATATTTACCCTTTATAATATTTTAAAATATCATAATTAACCAAATTCTTAGTTTTATCATTCTAAAATATTTTATAATCATATTAAAAATCATTTCTAATTGTAACCAATAACGTTTAACGTTATTACCGTTAATTGTAACAATAATGATTGATGACTTATATAAAAAATACAATCACGTTTTTTCATATCATGATACCACGTTTCTGTCGTCAAATCTTCCCTCCCACTCGAGCCGATGTTTCCACTACTGGTTAGAGTGTTGATGTCGTACGTTGTCACTTTTTAAATTCTCATTTAATTCGCGTTTTATGATTATTTTATACGTATTTATTAATGTTTAGTATTTATTATTGTTTAAACAAACGCGTGTATCACACGAACATTTAGTTCAATTTAATTTATATTATATTAACCAAAACCGATCCGAAATTAGCATTAATTAATTGATTTTAACCCACTTCGATCTAAGAATCTAAACCAAATAATTTAATTTATCGATAATTTCGTTTTATCCGATCAACGAACCACCACTCTATTTATCGATGTGTTAAAAAAAATGTTTTAAAGCCATCATATCGTCGCAAAGGCATTTCTGCAAGTTACCTCTTTTAGAATGTTCGATTCTCGGAAGATTTATAAAATTTGTGATGATATTATGTTGTCAGAAACGCCGATCAGAAATATTGTCCGCAAGTGTCTTTTCTTTCTGGTGGTGTTTCTCGTAACCTCCTTCTCTCAACACGTGTGCTTCCAGCTCAAGTCCACGTGTACTAGTATCTCCACACAGCCAAACTGGGATCCCAACACGTGTCCTGATGCACACGTGTATCATTCTCCTTTACTTGACTTTTTCATTTTTCTTTTTGTTTTTTTTGGTTTAGCAACAATTCAAGTTCTACGTGGCATCTACTATCTGAGTCCACGCTGCTACACTCCTTTCCTTACAGATAATACACACACACATATATATATATTATATATGTATATATAAATTAATAATGATATCGCTATGTGCCTATATATACATAGGTTGATGTGATCAGAGCTGTTGTACTTGTTTAATGTTTAACTAGAATGGTAAGGCCTACCGGAGGCGGTGGTAGAACGGAGAAAAGAGAGGGTCGTTACAAGGGTGTGAGGATGAGAAAATGGGGGAAGTGGGTGGCGGAGGTCCGGCAACCCAATAGCCGTGATCGGATATGGTTGGGGTCTTACGACACAGCGGAGGAGGCCGCCAGGGCTTATGACGCCGCCCTGTTCTGTCTACGTGGCCCCTCGGCGTTGATCAATTTCCCAGCACACCCACCCAATATTCCCTCGACCGCCGACCTCTCTCCTTCCCAGATTCAGGTGGCGGCTTCGCGGCACGCACGTGGGTTGTCGACGGATTCTTCCTCGCTGGCCCAAGCCGGGTATCAGCGATCTAGTGATCAGGAGGAGCAGGATGAGTGCAATATATATAAAGAGTATGGAAATACGGGGGCGTGTTTCCGGGCGGCGGCGGATGAGGGTATACGTAGTGGTGATGGTGGTGATGATGGCGTCGTGGTTTTTGAAACGCAACGTTTATGGGCGTATTGAATTGAATAAGGGAAGGATTTCATTGATATGGTGTAGAGTCAATTATAGGAGGATCGATAGACGTGAAAGAAAAAAAAAAGAAGAAACAGGACTTGGTTTTGATTTGTTAAATATAGGAATAGGAATGCGATTAAAACTAATCGAGAATAATAATTGGTATTATTTTTTTAATAAGTAAATGCAAGTGTGTGAGAATTTTAATTTAAAACCAATTTAATACATTTAGGTATTATTAAGTATATTTAAAAGTTACTTTTTAGCCGATGTGAGAAACGTGTTTACGTATCATATCTTTTTTTTTAAGTTTAACACGTGGATATTTATCGGTTTTAGAAAGTTTTAAAATTATTTAATCTAAAGATACACTAAAAGATATAAAAAAACATATAACAAACTAAGCAAATCAAAACATAAATAGTCTAATATATAAAGACCGATTTTTATCCCTCTATGTTAAGATGTGTTGATGTTAACTTGGTATTGTTTGTAACAGTAGTTTTAAAATCGGAGTTCATTACTTTTCACGTACGGTTTCCTTATGTGGCAAGAATTTAAGCTCCCTAAATTTTCATTCAATAAATCACGTGTATCCATATGATTGATTTGCTCCGGCTGTCGGTTAGGGCGTTCAAGATCGTTCCAAAGGCTTCTTCTTTGTTGCGCCTTTTGAGTTTCTCCTCACTTATATGTTGTCTGATTCTATATATATAGTGTGGCGTTATTTGGGCCCTTGGCCTTCCTATTCAATTACGTCTGCAGCCTTTGCTTACTGCGATTCGATTTGCTGTTGATTTTCGTATTCAACCAGGTTGTTTAAATATCCTGGCAGTTACTCTTTCATAGAAACAGAACGTCGTCAATTTGGAGGCCTAATGCCGACTACCAAGAACAATTAAAAGCAATTTATAAAGTCGATCCTCACTTATGAAAAAGGTACCATTTAATTTGGTTTTCTCTCCGCATAGCAGTAAGTAGGATTTTGGATTCTGGGTTTGTTCAGATTTTGGCTCCAGGTTTGACCTTATGAATTGTATAATAAGATTTGCGTACATTATCATTCCCCTGGATCTTGATTATTTCGGCATAGTTTTGTTGATCCGAGAAGTTGGTTTAAAGCTTGTGGATTGACTTTTCTATTGGATGCAAAGTTGATGATTTTTCTTTGGTCAAGTTTTCCTTCACAGAAGCCTCCGGTTTCGGATTTTTCTTAAGGAATATGAATAATGATTGTGATTGTCGTTTTTCTTTCTTCCAATACGATTTTGTGTAATTTCATTTTAAATGGAAATATCGTCGAATGATTTCGATTGATTTCTTTGCAAAGTCGCAAACTCACAAATGAAATTCGATGAATCAATGAATTTTGAAAATCGGCCTGACAACTTTGGCAATTAAATATTCGATTTTTGCTTTGCATGTTCATTTTCAATATTGAGCAACCGATGATTTTTGTCTCCCTAAGGATGGATTTAAAGACTTAGGGTGGTGCGAAGTGTACACTCGTTTGGTTGTAGAACCAACACACGTCATGAGGTCCGGGGGCAACGTCTCTGGGCCCTGACGGTGTCCAAGAAGCAGAGCCCATGGTGACGGTCTCTCTTGCAACTTAGCAAGCGGCGGTCAAGGAGGTAGAGCCCCTTGCGGGGCTTGGGGTAGCACCCGAATACCTAAACAAAAGTACAACTTTTGAAGCACTTTCTAGTGTGTGCTCTCAAAGGATAAATCTATGGCTTAAAGCGGGTGTCCAGGCTATGGTACCTTAGATTTCATCAAGCCATCTTAGAAGCAAAGTTAGTTTGCAAGGAAAAGCGTCAAATATGATGTTTCAGAGCTGATTAACTTGATCAACTAAGCGCTAAATAGATTAGTATGCTTGGATGACTGCTCAGCTAAGCACTTAGTTGACTATGTATCTCACTTAGTAGTGCAATTGCTGGCTGATCATTGCTCAACTAAGCATCTGCTTACTGTTTGAGCGCAAAGCTAAGCACTATAGTCTGACCCGCCCATATATACAACAGTTGTTTCAATTTTGACAGGTGTCAAAATAATTGCTCAACAAAGTGTGTATATATAGAATAAAAACAAACAAGGAAATATACGAATTTGTCCAAAAAAATCGTTTAATGTTCCTGTAGTTAATTTCTTGCAATTGGTATAGAGAAGAAATACAACTTAAGAAGAGTGTCCTTAAAACACCATTGAAGATTATCCAAACAATTGAATCACTTATATTCCCTCCCGAAAAGCACATTTCCTAATGGTTAACGACTGTATTTTTGCTTAATTTCGCCTTGGATTGATCCAACCGGATTACCTGTTGAACTGGTGAGCCATTAACCTAGTTTTAAGTTTATCTTTTCATCTATTTGAGTGAAAAAAGTTACACTAGCTCGAAATGAATCTTACGAGGGAATTTGTTTTTTTCATTAACTTGCTGATAAATTTTCCTTACTTGATATACCTTCATGCTTGAAGCTTGCTAATTACTAACTACAAAAGTAGAAAGATTAAACTTGTGATTAATACTGTTAAAAACAGATATCACAAAGAATTGTTTTTATTGTATTTCGAATCGTACTTTTTACAAAGGGAAGAAGACTACTTATACACAAATACATTTGAACTATAAATGGAAATGAGAATCACTGAATGGCTGTCAATTTTGAAGTATGGTAATGGAGATATCTGATTTCCTGATTATATGGGAGATGATGCAATTTGCCACTAATCTTGCTGATCCTTTGAATCATTCCTTTTTAACAAATACATTGATGAAGTAGCAGAATGTTTGAAAATCTAGAGTATGAATTGTATTTTCTATGATCAATAACATAAGAATAGCAACGATCTCTTTAAGAAAATCTTACCGTAACTATCCATTTTATCATCTTCTTTATAAATATAGTGTTAGTTACAATTTATCGACTTCATAATTACTATTAGAATATAGGTATATGTAGAAATTATGAACATCTCGACATTAATCAAATGGTCGAACCAGTTGAACCAATGACCTGTTGACCCGCTCAACACACCAGGTCGGCTTAAAAACCGGGTTTAAAACATTACATACAAAATATATAGCAAATCTAAATATATCAGGCCTCTTACTAGCCATAGGTTGAGCGGTTGCCCATACGGCACAAACCATAAGATGGTCCTGCTTAATTTTAATGTTTTTTATAAAGTTCCTAGCTTATAAATGATAAGAACATAAACTTCGTACCAATGGTGTACGGATTTTATACTTCCCAACCCTAGCTCAAGAATTGAAACCAAACTAAAAAGAACGTACATTGACGAGTTTGACCTAACTTCCCATCTCAGCCATTTATGAGTATTTGAAAAAACTTGGTACTTTGAGGCCAAATATCTGGAAACCGGAGTTTTAATCAATGAAACAAAAGAAGCAAATTGCACTAGTCCTACTGCTTCAATTTCAAAGATTTGAAAAGGTATTGGGAATTAGATGGCAAGGGGGTGCGTATATAAATTCTGAACGAATTTTTTAAAATAAGGATATCTCATGTATATAATTTTGTTACCATTGTTAATTATAAATAGAACAGATGAAAAAATAGAAAGAAAGATGTATTATTTGAATCTTGGATCGGTCTTTAAGATTAAAATATCTTATTTATATTAATATATATCTCTAATGAAATTTATCTAATCATAATTAGGGGATTGAGATATCTAATTCTATCCTTATTTATCCATAGCACTTCTCTTACATGTTCACTAAAAGTATTATGAAAAAAAAGCTAGTAAAGAAAAAAGAGTATCTAAATATTTCAATACGCTTAGGCATGTTGTCTCATTAAAAACATTGTTAGGAAAACCCAGTGGAATAAAACTACAACGAAAGGAAAAAGAGTGCAACACGTTTTTCCTCTCCCGATCACATTAATTAAGGTCTTTAAGTCGGCGTAACCCAATGATCAATATCTTGAACTATATTCTCAAATGTTGATGGAAATTCCTTGGTCGATAAATTAGCTATGTCTTTGCTTTAATGAACTTCTTGAATGTAACGTATTGTGTTTTTTTGGTGAAAAGACGTACTTTGTTTGATCCATAAATTACTAAGATCGCCACGATATTAAATGAAGTGGTTTCACTAATTTGCTTTGTAGAATGCCATTCGCTTGTGGTACCACCAATTGTAGGAGAGATGATTTGTACACAACACTTTTTGACAAGCACAAGAATCATGACTTTTTTACCATACAAATCCATAAACTATTTTTCTCAATCACATTATGGTCCAAACTTTTTGTTTTATATGGCAAAACATTATTGTATACAAATCATTTCTCATTGTATAGCCAATATCTAATTTGAGACTAATCAATATGAAGATCTGACATACATCACGCATCTACAAAACCAACTAAATTTTTTGATAGGTTAATAAAATATAAAGGTGTGTGTTTGGTACCTTATAGGCTTATAGTAATATTTAATTTATTCTATTCCAATGTCTTTTCCTACAACACAAATAATATTTCACCAATAATTTTAGCAAAAATGATATATGAGGTCAAGTATGAACAACGAGAAACATCAATGTCTCAATTCCAGTTAAGTATGTTACTTCAAGACCAATCACTCACAAGTCACAACCATTTGAGTAATGTGATTTATCTATATAAAATCTCTTAAATACCTTTTATATGCTCACTGAATAAGGATTTCATCCTTAAATAGTTTGATTTATAAACAAGGACAAGGCTGTCTTTCCAAAATATGTCATTTTCAAATCCATTTACCAAATATTTTATCGTCTTATGAAGCACCAATGGGTTCTAGTTATATTCATATAATTAATATACGCTTAACTTATAATATATTCGTAACTATATCTCTCGATAAAAAATGGATAGACATATATAATTAATATACACATAACTTATAATAGTATTCTCGAGAATTTTTCTTATATGCTTCATGTATTTTAAATAATAAGACATACTTCAAGTACTTTATACTTTTTAGGTATCTCATAGTCAAGTGAGCTCTGATGATTTTTATTAGACGTGAAATAAACATTTTTCATATTGTCGGACGATATAATATAATATATAGTTACCTCTACCATATTGTCACACCCGGATTTTCGAAAAAGAATATTTTAGTCATAAAAAAATCGAGTATCGAGATTTAAAGTAATAAAGGTTGACCACATAGGTCAAACGATTGAAGATAAAAGAAAATGAGACAAATCTTAAAGTTACTTTAATAGCCGGTACGTTAATGGATAAGGGTATTAGTACCCCACACATCCTCGATCACTTGCTATATAAAGCCCATGTCCACGTACCCCAAAACACACACTAGAATGTTCTGGAAATTTGGTGTGTGTTTTAGAGAGAGAGAGAGAGAGTAGAGAGAGAAACTCTACATTTCTAGAGAGAGAAAGTGAGATAAACAAGTTTAAGGCATAATCAAGTTTATAATCGAGATTTGGGGATGTTCTTCATCATCTTGAAGATCTGAAAACACACACTTACTAGGTGTTCTTGATGAGAGAGAGAAAGTGTGAAATCAAGATATTTATCAAGATCTAAGCCTTGCATGTTAGAGGAAATGATCAAGAAACTTATATTAAGTGTTACTTCAAGCTAACAAGTGTTAATCTACTGGATTAAAGGTTGGAAACTCTTAATCTCTTGTGTTCTTACATTTCTAGAATGAGAAAGTTTGATTTAAGTTTGGATTTGAGTTACATGTTATGTTTTCAGTTAATCTGGATTTTAAACACTTAGTAGGACACTTAGAAGTGATTGCATGTAAGTAAAATAAAGAAATATGAAGATTAAATCTGGGCAGTATGTTGAAAACCCGAAGTTGAGGGTTATGCCAGCGTCGCGACATGACGCGTTAATGATTGTGACGCGACCGAGCCTGCAACAAGTTGTTTTGTTGATTTCTCATGTGTTGATGCTTGGATTGTAAATATAGGTTAAAAACGGACAAGAAACATTATTAGAAGATACTTATATTTCTTGAACATCAGGTGAGTACCTCGAAACTGGTGCTTATAGGTGTAAGCTAAATGATTCATGTTTAAATACATTGAAATTTACTAAATAGTGTACATATTATTAAATATAATAATGAAGGGTATTATGCGTAGAAAGTAATATATATATATATATATATATAGAGAGAGAGAGAGAGAGAGAGAGAGAGATGGTAAGAATTAATTAACCTATTGACAAGAGGGTGTGATAAAGTAAAAAGATCTTAGAAATATAAATATTTCAAGGGAAGACAAGTGTTAGTTTATAACAATTATTTATAGAAAATGAATACTTAATCATGTATTGTGAAGATTGTACGATATCGAAGTTATCCAAAGATTGAATGATTAAATGTCTCAAGTTATAAATTAAAGTAGTTAAAGTTACAATTATATATATATAAATATATATATATATATATATGAGAGATATATGGAATTATAGACTCCATTATTGAAAGTGAAGAAAGTATATGAATTCCCTTCAATGAACCAACATTAACCTAGAACAAGTAGAGATTGGAAATATAATCATAAGAGGTGATAAGAGATCCAAAGTAATTACGAGAATTTATATAATGATTGACTGATCAATAATACAAGTTGAGAACTAAAGAAACAGACGAGAATGTCTTTATCTTATTTGTATGAGCAAGGTATGGATTCAATTATTATGAATAAAAATATATATAAATTATCTTTCTAACAACCAATCCAGTAATCGGTTACAAAGTGGAGACATGAAATGCAATCAAAAGGGTGACAAAGTAATTATAAATCATTAAATCTATAAGCAAGAGATGTTTATTATAAAGTCGGATGGAAAGTAATGAGATGAACATAAGAAATGTATGAGATGAGACATGTTTATATTTAATAATAAATTAGTGAGATTAATATGAGAAAAGTACCAAGTGAAATGTGATTATGTATTATACTAAATTAATACAGAATTTGATATAAGTGATTAATCTAAAATAATGAGAAATCATATTAAAAGTATATGATATAGTAAAAGAACAAGTGTTCTATATTTAACAAAGCTTAATGGAGATTATGTGATCCATTTAATTTATATCTTTCAAGTTTCAGAGTTTGAGTAATCACTAGGCTTTATAGCTTAGCAGATACTTTTAAAACTTTTCAAGTATTTTTTCTTGCGGAGATGATGATCAAGTGGATTGGTTCGAGTAGTGCAACCGTGTAACACCCGCAAACCCGGGCTAGGAGATTAGCGGGTTGGCGGTATGTGATTTTTTGTGTTAAACTTGTTATGTGTTGATTTAGAAATTAATTGAGTTAAGTAACTTAAATTAATTAATTTATGTATATATGTTTAGAATTATATAGGTATGCATGTATGTTAGTATGTATGTATCTATGCATGGAAAGTAAATAGCCACCTCTTGCTTTAAACTAATTACATGTATACGTGGTTAACAATCTGGTCATTTTTATCAAAGAGTGAAGAAGGTGTAGTGTGTGTTCTAGAGAGCAAAACCAAGAGTGAAGTAACTTGTCAAAACTTGAAATTGCAAAGTCAAGATCTTGTGTTCTTTAATTCAAAAAGAAGGTGAGAAAGTGTTTATAGCATGTTATGATTTGTATTGATGTGTTTATCTGTTGAAAAACATGAGTATATGAAGCTTCACCATTTATGGAGTTTGCAAGAAAGCTTGATTAGTGGGTTTTATATATTTTGTTGTTTTGATTGAGTAAAAAGGTGTTCATGATGTTTTGTAGGCATGTTATATGTTATTTATGAGTTTAGTTTGAAGAAATATGATGTTGATAAGGTTTATAAGAAATTTATATGGGCTGAAATCCGAGAAAAATGAGGAAGACGACCTGCAAATTCATGATCGCGGCGCTACACTTTAAGGTCGCGGCGCGTCCTTGAGGAAATCCGATATTTTTGGTTTCGGATTGTGAAAATCCGAGAAGTTACCAAACTGACCTTAGAAATCCGCTAAAACTCCAAATCCGACCCTGAAATCCGACACCAAAATCCGATGGTTGATTCTCGGATTTGAAATCTGATAGTGTCCCGGTGCGACACAGTCTTAGGTCGCGGCGCGACAGGGCCTGTTTCAGAAAGATTATTTGTTTTATTTGTGTTTTGATTGGGATAAGTTGGGATGTTACTTATTTGATTATGTTGAGTTATTCATATGGATTTAAGATATAAATATATATGGAAAGATATATATATTCGAGACTGATTTGATATTGATGTGTTTTCAGGAAATCAAAAGACTCAGTAATATTAGATATCTGAGCTCGTGTTGATTTTGAGGTGAGTGGACGTTAATCGCGAATGGTAAAGATTTCGGTTAATGTTATTGATGTAATGCATGATGTGATTGAGATTGGATTGATTGTTTGAACTGTTGGTTGTGATATTGATTGTTGATATCTGTTGCATGACTATTTGGTCGATACGCACTCTTAGGATGATTTTGAGTTGCGTTGAGAAGTCAGCTATACGTCGAATTGGGCTGGGCTCGGTTACTGGTTGGTTAAACAGTGGTAGCCTTACTGTTGCATATGTTGCTTCAGAGGAGGATTTCACTGTGCCAATTCAGTAGAGAGCTATCGGTAAACCTTTGCTTTGACCGGCATTGGTTGTAGGTTTTGCGCCGAACCGCCGGTCTTCTTGGATATGTGATTACATGCTTTAATATTGACTGTGGATGTTTGCTTTTGGGTTTAGCCTCTACTCACTTAGCTTTGTGCTAATTCCCCTCAGTTATTGTTTTGCAGGTTCGTGTTTGTGAGGTTTGCTGAAGGAGAAGTTGACCTGACTCTGATATTGGATTTTAAAAAGAAACGAGTCTGTTATTTTGTAACACCAAAACAGATGATACTTTTGTTTGTAAACAGTGATTGTACATTTGTTAATATTGGTTTGTATGTAAATGAGTTTGTTTACTTAAAGTTCCCGCAGTGCATTTAAAAAAAATATGGCTTGTGATTTTCCGATGTTACAAACCGTTTGTTTTAATTTTTAGTTATTCCTGTTGTTGCCCAACTTTTCAATAAATGTGTTTTGGATTAAAAGATTTAAAGTACTACAAGTTTATTTAAGTTTTAACCTACGAAATAAAATTCTATTATTGCTTCTGCTGTATTGTTTCACAAAAGATTTGGTTGCACGATATTCTGTTAAAAAATATTTGAGAAATTCTAAAAAAATTATTTTAGAAAAACGGGGCCTTATCACCAATATTATTTCTCATGCCTCTTTTGCACAAATATCGATATGTTACACCTTCAAATGTATAGATTCATGTCCTAAACATTTCGCCAGCAAGGGACTTTGAGTTTTCATTTATTCCTTGCGACTTTTTGTCTTCGCCAATAGTTTCTTGGGACTTTGAGTTTTCTAGACATGATATAATTTAGTGAGATCTCTTCATTTAAGGCACTTGAGGTTCTTTTGGAACCTTCATGACTGGTATCTCTTTAGGAGATTGATTTGAGGTCTTTGTATCCTTAATTGACCATCTTATTTCATCGTTCCATTCCCTTTCGAGGAATATATAAGTTTTTAGAATCAACTTGTCAATCACACTTCAGGTGTGCAATATACTCTTATTAAAAACTATCCTTTTAGGATACACATTTTACTCAAAGCATTAGTAGTTGATTATGTGATCTAGACACACTCTTTAGGTTAGTAAACATGTAAGACTTTAACAAAATTACTAAACGAGTTATTTTCTGAACTTCTGGTTCACATTGTTTATTGTGAGCATCAATAGCTTATTTCAAATTATTTCAATTCTAGCTGTTTATTCTTGCTTCTTAGTGTTAGGATATTTGATTTAATTCAATCAAAAGGCATTGACAAATATGTGGATGGGATTTCATTATTCACACTCCATACACTTAGAAACGATGTGAATCAAATTTAACAATATTCCAAATAAAAAAACCTCAGTCATTTTGTTTCTTTAGGGAAAGATAGAGGGTTTCAAATATAGGTAGTTAAAATAAAATTGAATAAAAAACTAAACTTTATAATAAATTATAAGATTAGATGCTTGGGTAATACACAAGTTAGGTTTTAAAAAATTGATAAATATTAATAATAAAATATCTAATAATTATAAAAAAATGTAAAAATAAGAATTTAAAAAAATGATCACAAATGGCGTCAACACCAAACCAGCATTGGAAGCGTCGACACAAGGCTGAGAGCGAACGTGATGGTTGAAACATGATATCCTGATACGAAAAGATATGATTATATTTTTTGTACAAGTAATCTATCATTGTTGTTACGGTTAACGCAATAAGATTAGGTCTTTATTGGTTATAATTAAGAAGAAGTTTAAATGATTATAAAGTATCTTAAATTGATAAAATTAAGAATTTGGTTAAATATAATATTTTTAAATATTATAAAGGCTAAATATGATATTTATAAATTATGGTGGATAAATATGATATTTTAATATTTATGAAAGACGTATATGCAATTCATCTAATAACTTTAATTCAAATTTAACCAAGAAAGATCAAAATTAGAATTTCAATTTTAATTAAATGGATTGTTAAGATTAAGTAATTAAATTTATTTTATTAAATTAAGTGTTAAGATCATCCAATAAATTTAATGTAGATTAGTCTTTATTTATATTAGAAGATGATTAATAAATAATAAATTTATATTTCAGAAACTTCTGATTTTAATAATTTGTGCATAGATATATAACCCGTTGCAAAAGACGTTTTCTAGTTAATTTAACAGATTCCATGCATAGATAATAATTGCTTTCATGTTCAAAATAAAAAAATATGAACTTGAGGATTTTAAGGGTTTAATAATTATTATTATTATTATATTCACTTCAAATTAATAATATTAAAATTTTCTATATAAAATAAATATTAAGAAAATTGCCAAATGGACGATCTCTTTCTTTTCAATTGCAAACCATTGGCGAGATTTTGCTTTTTCAGTGGACTCGCTTTCAAACAATACACCAAATTATGCGAGTGGGTCCCACTCGGCAATCATAACCTCCGAAACCTTAACAGATATCGACCGGAATCTCTCGTTCGCCGTCACCGGCGACCCGGTCGTGATAGATATACATTCCATCTGGCCATAAAGGGACCATTGATCATGACATTTTATTAAAAAAGGTTTGGAGTCTATTCATAACATTAATAGAATCAAACAAAATAAATAAAAGGCATCAATCTAACCTCAATAATTTGAAGCCGGAACAAAAAACCATGGGCAGTGGCCTAAGTCCACCAACTCCACCAATCTTCCTTCTTTTATTTCGCCTAACTTGTTTTTTCTATAAATCTTAGTCTGTTGAATTCTCTGTTTCCTGTAAATTAGCCATGAGTGACAAGAGAAGACGTCCGCTGGTCGGAAAACTGATCACTCCGGCTGGCACGAGATCGACGATTCCTTTTGAGTGTAAAGTATTGTCACCTACAGGGATAATAAACCGTGATATTGGTGGAATTGGGCTTGGTATAGTCGCCGCCCTTGAAAATATTCCGGCCCAAAAGACCAGTTTCAGCTGTCGGATTTCGGTGGGTCAAACAAGAATCGTTGATGATCGGAAAAAGAGAGAGAAAGCAAGTAGCTTGGAAGATGAGTATACGATTGTGACCCGTCAGAAACCAAACAAATTGATTACAAAATTTTACCAAGCGCAACAAACGATTGAATTGAGAGATCAGAGCTGCATTTTTTACATATCACCGGCAAGATGTGGTGGTGATGATACGAAGGTGTGTCAACCTGCTGGTTTTTTGAGTTCATGTTACTTATGCAGCAAAAGACTGCAGGGGAAAGACATATACATGTACAGGTAATTCTCAAATTCTTGATTTTATATATATAACAGTTGATGGGAAATTGGGAATTTAAATAATTTGACGATGATGGTGATTTCTGTAACAGAGGAGAAAAGGCATTTTGTAGCCCAGAATGTAGGAGCAGGCAGATATCCATGGATGAGAAGCCTGAGAAATATTGTAGCTCACAAGTATCTTCCACTGGCACCAGTCATCTGATCACCACTGGGATTTTTGCAATTTAGAGAAGTGTGCTCAATCTTGAACCATCATATGAGAGATTAACGTCAAGATCATTTTGATCACAGTCTGGGCATGATGAATCACAGTTTTGAACATAAGGGGATAAAGGAGGAAACTTGGAAGAACACTATGTTCAAGATTCTCTTTGTTTAATTCTTGAACTAGTAGATGTTGTATATTCATCAATGATCCGTTCATGAATTTACTTACTTTAACATAAGGATTGGATTTCACTGTTTAGGTAACAGAAATACACGTGCTAGTGCTACATATATGTCCCCATATACATCCTTAAATGTAATACAATAACCACAAAATAAGCATTCCAATCAATAAGAACATAAAACATTGAGAAAAATAAGAACCCTATCTAATAAATCTTCATATCTCTAGATATACTTCCCAACCCAGTACACAGACTCCATGCTGGAAGCGTAATTACTGGTAGTACATAGGGGCCTGTGTGCCGGCAATTCCTGGGTAACCACCTTCATAGAGTGCTCCCTGGCTAGGGGCACCACCCATCTGCTGATGCATCAGAGCTTGCACACCAGCCATTTTACTAAGAGCCAGCTGTCTTTCATATGCTGCAAAATCTGTGGCTGAAAAGCCTAACGTACTTCCAGCAACTGGTGGGGGTAAAGGGGTTGAGCTGCTCCCTGGAGGAGTCGGTTTGCTACCCCAAGAACACTGTTTTGCACATAACAATCAAAATAAAATTATAATTACAAATGTTTCCATGAACAAGAATCTAATAACTTTATAAAATTACCTTAAGTGGTTTGCCATAGAGATAACGTGTGTTCCCTAACTGTATAGCACGAGCGGCCTCAGCATGGGAGCTGTATCTAATGAAACCAAAACCTTTATCTCGTTGAATGCGAACATCTTCGATAACACCAGCACCAAGAGCATGGAAATGACAGTGGAGATCACCTGATGTAACCTAGATTATAATTTGTTCATTTAGTGGTTTGAAACACATTTGAATGAAAGGTGTTGTATAATTGGAAAGGAAAATGTCATTCAATAGTAACCAGTTTCATCATATACTCACATAGATTAATAGGTGTGACAACTGACAACTAACTTTATGAATTTTTGTAAATAAAAGGTGGCCTGCAACACCTATATCATTGCTGATGTGGCTTGTGAATTGCGTAACAAAACGCTTTTGTAAAAGTTTTCATTTTCTGATCTACCTTTAGCTAAGAAAATGCCATTGTCCTATGGCTGCAGGGGCTGACGTTGCGTTCCAAATGTATAAAATTGAAGACGTGGAGTCCGTTAACTATTTTCACAATGGTATATTGGTATCCATGTCATCAATACACGTTTGGTACACCCAGCTACTTTGCACAATTAGCATGCCATGTTAGCATATGTAGCAGGGCAACACAGGTTGTTCAAAACAGTTCACAACGGGTGTTTGGATGAGCTTATTCTTCCAGACTTAAAATTATTAGCTTATTAGCTGGTATGGTGTTTGGATTAGCTTATAGCTTATTAGTTTAAAAGTTATTTACAAATAGGGAGAAATGACCAAAAAAATATGCTTACATATTAAAGTGTTTAGATTATATAATGTTGAGGAGAATGAGGAGGGTACTTAAAATAAGTTAGGTTGATAAGCTCAAAATCTCTTAATAAGCTCTTTTGAAAAGGCTTTAAAAAGCCTTAATAAGCTAATAAGCTTGAGCTTATAAGCCAAGACAAACACGCCTTTCTAATAAGCTAATAAGCTGATAAGCCACCTAAATAAGCTAACCTAAACACCTAACAAGCTTGAAACTTGAGCGGTTAACCTCATAACAAAAACCGCAAAAAAAAAGGTCATGTCGCATTAAGTATTTTTCACAACGGTCATGTGTTATCAATTTCACACAACTGGGACGCCACTTCAACTATCTTACACAACTGGCACCCATGCCAGCTATGTAACAGGGTAACATAGGTTGCAGGTCAACTTATCTTAAAAGAACTCGGAAGATTGTAACAAAACTGAAACTTGAGTGGTTTTATAAAAATGTTTTAATTACCTATGTGGAAAAACAATGGTGAAACTTGATTACTGTTTATTGACATTTGCCCTTATTGAAATGGGCTTCTTGAAAATCTGAAATGGAAAAGAAAAAAAAAGAAAAGTGCTAACCTCGGGAGCCAGATTACCAACATAAACAGTTGTGTATTGAGGGTTATTTTCTGGAGCGTCTTCATTGGTCTTTTCTTGACCATCATCTGTACATATAAGCAAGTTTCAAAACGGATATAGTAACAACTATATGATATCTTTATAAGAAATCTGTAATAACAATTTGCATATGAATCTGTAATGAGCTAACCTGATGTTCCATTTGTCAATTCAACAACACTTTTGGTATCTGACCTCGGTTTGTCATCGGATCCAGCACCTTTTGCCGCCCAGTTGCATCGAATTTGCCTACTTCCGAGCCACTTTCCTGCAATATAAATTCAACTAAATTACACAAAAATTCAAATCCACACCATGTCCCATTTAATGGCACACGCATGCTTCTTCAATAAAATGTAACACAAGGCAACAAATCAAAGAAAGACTTGAATAAACTAGTTAACAAGCTAAACTTCCTCACCATTCAAATCATTAATTGCACTTTGGGCATCCTGTTAAAGGAAAACAGAAATAAACTGTTATTAGTGTCTCAAAAGGAACATGCGGAGGCTTAAGAACAGTTCAGTGCCACCTGGCTCTCGCTTACTTGTTGGTTCCTAAATGAAACAAATCCAAATCCCCTAGAGCGTCCGGTCTTCTGGTCCCACATAACTCTTGCATCACTTACCAACATCAAAAGATCAAATCAGTAGGAAATACGTTACAAATGTGCATTGTTCATCATGTCATGTTTTATTTTAATTTGGGGCTTACGAGCATGTAGAGTACACAGAGAAGCAAGCAAACAATGTGGCATCAGTTACTTCAGGGCTAAGGTCACCTACAAATATGTTGAAGTGGCCTGAAAAAAAAAAATATAAAGATATCACAAACAAATGAAATCAGGAGGGCATACTGAAGCAAATATACTTTTGCATTAATTTTACATTAACAAACCTGAAGTATCTTCTCTCTGGCTACTGGCGTATGCCCAATTAACTTTGATAGGCTGCCCGAACCTGCAAATATATATGTTTTCATAATCACTTTGTAATGAATGATAACAAGAATAAAAGATAAATACTAATTGAGGTTTTTACTTACAAATGCCTTCCATTAAGAGTCACAATAGCAAGAGCAGCAAAACGCCGATCAAAGTAATCCACAAAACCATATGATGACTAAAATTAAAGTAAAACAGAACCAAAAACATAAATAAATACCTTGATGAAAACTTCAGTTACAAATGGTTATAGAAACAAAGTATGAAAATAGTTATCAACCAAAATCAAAGTTTCATGACGAATGGAATGATTAGAATATTGATGATTGAACATACTTTATCTTTTCTAATGAGCTTGCAACCTTCAAGAGCACCAGTGCTTGAAAAAATTTCTTGAAGTAGGGGTTCTGTCACCTGTGGGTGGATGTTCCCCACATACCTATATTAAGCCAGATACTATAAACTTCAGTATCAAAACAAATTAGCATGTAGAAAGTGTTTTTACAATTTAATTTAACAAACAATATGGTCTGAACTCTGAACTTGAAATTAAATGACAACAGAAAAAGATCCTAGAGCAGCATAGCAGAAAAGTTTGTGAATAACTTATGAAAAAGTGAGCTCTGCATCGACCAACATATACAAATAACAAGTTGGTGAAAACAAATGTAACTATCTCTTTGTTAACATAGTGGTATTTGTTGATAAGCAATATGTGTTACAAGAAGGAAAAAGGAATGAAATGACAGACACTCACACACTACGGCATGTAGTTGAATCAAATCCAGGAGGTAGATTTCCACTCAAGATAGGCTCAATCTGCAAAGATAGAAGTTCAAAATTAGTCAACAAAATGGAACAAAAATAGTACTAAGCACATGAAATATGGTGAAGCTGAGAAAAGATATAAATGATAATAAATTAAAAGGAGAGAAGAAACGTATGGTCAATTCAAGCAGCCTAAAATCATAATTTTAAATGTTCATCCTAGCCGTCAAAACTCAAAAGAGACTAATCCAAACCTTATATATTATCTCTCATGTACTTTCATGCAAGAATCTTGAGGAATCATAGCAAGATCTCACATGGAAACAAGTAGGTCTTTTTTATCCTCAAACCACTTCATACTCAAAGAATCGTTGTAAATGGTGACATATAATTTGGAAACATCAACCCTAAAATCGTAGGATCACAAACCAGATGATGCAAATCTATTATCAAAACAAGAGCTCTGTATTATTGGACATCCTGCTGGTGTATCAGCAAATCAAATCTTTCAGATGATCCTACAAATTTTCCGCAAGATTTCTAATTTCTTAATCCTGCTTGTGTTATGTTTCTGAATTTTGTCCGAGTGTTATTGTTCTAAAATCCATTCATAACCACATGCATATATAGGTGCCATTCGATTATACTTACCAATTTATAAAGAATGACTAAAAACACTACTGATTAACACACATTTTAGCATGACTTTCTGTGTTCTACACATTCATACATGGTGCATAAATCTCGGAAAAGTTGTAACGCGTACACAAATCACTTCAATTCCTGTTCAGGAAACTAATAAAACAGTAATATACAAATTTCTACAAAAATACCAACACGAACTTATTATGAAACTATTCAGTTCAAACAGCAAGAATACTAATTTAAAAGAAATTATACTACATCTACCACCACTGATGCAGATTATATAAACCCAAAAAACACTGACAGAAAGTTTTCTTCTTCTAAAAAAACTGGATAAAGAACCCGACCCACTACTGTTGGATCGATACCCAAAAGAAACGGTAACACCTTTGACAAAAAAAATTGAAATTAAAAGACAGTAAATCAAGAAAAGGGAAATGAATTTACCTGAGGATGGGTTAAGAGACCTGGGTGATAGAGGGATTGCTGCATCAGAGCTTGTTGTTGTCTTATCCTCTGTTGCATCATCTTTTGATAGAAATAGACGTAGTGTGTGTATATGTAGAGATAGAAAGCAACGCTAGGGTTCTAACTAAACAAGAAACAACAGAAATTGAACAAAAAAAAATAAAGAAAAATAAGAGAGAGAGAGAGAGAGAGAGATTGTGATGGTAGAAGAAACTGTAGAAGAAGATTGTTGAAATAAAAGAGAGATGGTGATGGTGTTTCAATTGGTGGTGTTATTGTGTGTATGTTTGTCAGATCTTCCATTCTGCATATGTATTTCATGCGCTGATTTTGTGTCACAACGCATCTCCACCGTCGATTGGTTCATTCCATTTTATTTTGTTCAATATTTGTATTTTTACTTTTTTTTTTAGAGATAAGGACCTACAATTCTGATTAAGAAAAACAGACAAATCATCTGTTTTTCGTTTACTAATTAGAACTTGTTATAGTGGTATGAATGGTTTTACTTTATTATGAGGTTTTAAGTTCAAGTCTTACTCTAATGGTTTTCAAAAATAATAGAGGAGAGTACTCAGCTCATTAATATAACTTTGCTGTTAAAAAAGATCTATTATTCGTTTCATTGCTTAAAATAAACGTACATGCTTTTGAGTTTTAAGTAGTATTACTCATTTTTAGCATTCAACGTTACCGTTTTATAATTTTTTTACTGTTCATTGTTACAAAATTAACTGTTATTTTAAATTAAATGTTTTTCTTAATTGTATACTAAATAATAATAATGAAAAGCTAAATTATTATTATTATTTATTTTCCCTCGATATAATTTAATTATCTTGTCGGTAAATATAATATTTCTTGTGATAATATGATCGATTAGTGATTTATGACATTTGACATATTGAATTAATGTCATTGTCTATGACTCGATGCATACAACACTTTCAGACTATTAAGGATGTTTGTTAGAGAAAAAAAAATGATAGAAATGGAAATAAAAATTGGGAGAAATAGAAATGTGTAGAGAATTTGAATTGATTTCCTAGTTTAGTATCATAAAAGAAATGAAACAGAGATGGTGGCGCAAGTCGCCAGACGACGGTTGCGGCGTTGGCCGCCTTGTCGGACGTTGACGATGATGATTAGTGTAACACAAGAAAGCCAAAGCCATTTTTTTAAAAACGCGTTGCGGAAGGTTAATTAAACAAATTCACTTTACATACAATTCAAATATTTACAAACCACAAGTATCTGTTCACAACCAACAAACAAATGTCATGATGTTACAAAATAACTGGCTCGTTTCCTTTTAAATCAAAAACTATCAGAGCAGAGTCGAGCTTTCCTTCTACAAACCACCAACAACTCACAAACCTGAAAAAGCATCAGCTGAGGAGAATTAGAACAAAACTAAGTGAGTAGAAGTCAAACACAAAAGCAAACATCAACAGTCAACATCAAAAGCATGTAATCACACAATCAAGAAGACCGGCGGCTCGGCGCATAACCTACAACCAATGTCGGCCAAAGCAAAGGTTTACCAATAGCCCTCTACTGAATTGGCACAGTGAAATTCCCCTCTGATGCAACACATGCACCAGTAAGACTACCACTGTTCAACCAACCAGTAGACGAACTCAACCCATTCCACGCATAGCTGACTTCTCAAACGCAACTCGATATCATACCTCGAGCACGTATCAACCAAATAGTCATGCAACAGATATAAGCATTCAACAATCACAATCAACAATCAGACTCAACAGTCTATCAATCACATACGCATGCAGTACATCAATAACATTAACCATAATCTTTACCATCCGCGATTAACGTCCACTCACCTCTTGATTCCAAACAAGTAACTCAGAGATCTTATATTACTGAGTCTTTGGATTGCCTGAAAACACAATAACAACGAAATCAGTCTCGAACTCATAAATATATTTGTCAACATATATTTATATCTCAATCATTCATAAATACAAAGCTATATCCTCATAAGATAGAATAAACAAAAAACAACTTCAAATCAGATCCCAAATGTCGGATTTGGGGATTATCGGATTTAGGGTTGTCGGATTCACCACAATCGGATTTCACTTCGTCGGATTTCAAGAAGTTTTCGGATTCAGAGAATACCGGATGTGAGTGTCGGATTCTTCAGTATCGGATTCATGAAGGATTTACAATGTCGGGATTTGAATCTCGGATTCCTGAGTATCAGTTTTCCACAAGGTCGGATTTGAAAAGATCCGGATTTAAGGATTACCGGATTTCAAGGTGTCGGTTTTATGGGAATCAGATTTCACCACTTATCGGATTCACCATCATCTTCTTCATCTCTCAAACCACCAACTTTAAACACCCATGGAACAATTTCCAAAATTTACAAAACTCACCAAATCTTACCAAAAACATATTCAAACATTTAAAATCATGTATTCATGTATCATAAACATCTTACAATCAAGAAAATCACTAAAACAAACAAAACCCATTTACTCAAATAAGCTTCAAAGATCATCAATGGTGATATCTCATATATTCATATATTTCAACATAAAATATACTAAAACGATTCTAATCATGCTATAATCAATAACTAACCTTCTTCTTGAATTAATAATTACAATTTCTTCACCTAATGCAAATCCAAGTTTTTCTTCTTTGAAGGTTTCTTCGAACAGGAGGTAAGTTTCACATACACACTTTTTCTCTTTTGAAAACAATAAGCAAATGACTAACTTCAATTTGCCATATTCACATACACATATATATATTTTCACATATATGTATTTTTTTTATTTCAATTAAATAACTTAATTACTTAATCTTTAATAACCACATAATTAAATAGCAAGTAAACACGTACCGCTAACCCGCTAATTACTAGCCCGGGTTTGCGGATGTTACAATTAGAATGTCGGAAACACATCACAACCGGACATGAACAATGATAAGTAGACATGAGCTGTCATTTCTCTCTATTTCTCCACAATTTGAAGAGAAATGAAAATACAAAAGAAGAGAAGAAATGAAAATGGATGGAGAAACCATTTCTCCTCCCAAAACTATAACCATTTCTTTCAAACAAGAGTAATATTTAGTGGTCGTTAATAGTATAAAAAGTTCTCTAGAAAAAACATTTAGATTAACCATTGTTAAAGTTATGCATATCAGCTACTTAATGTCACTCAAAAGTCAGACTTTTAAATACTATACATGGAGTAATATTAACAACCAAAATTGAAAAGATAAAGAGATATTATTATATAGGATTTTTCAGAATAAAAGTTAGTAAATCAATTGTATTTAATAGGGGTGTTCAAAACTGAATATTCAGAATTTTGGATAGTTGATTTTCAATATCCGAAAAGTTCAAAAACATATATTTTTATATTAAATTTTTTAAAATATAATTACTAAATAACCATATTATAAACTTTAATCACAAAATAAATAACTCAAATATACTTCAAAATGAAAAATACATGTATATATAATTATATATGTTTAAAAAATCAAATAAATAAAAAATATTTTTCGGATATCAGACATCCAAAATATCCAAAACTTTAAAAAATGACTATCCGAATCCAAAAATTATGATATCCGAATTTTCGGATAATTTCATATCGGATTTTCGGATGCTCGGATTCAGATTATTTTGAATACCCCTACTATTTAATATACTATTTATTTACCCAAACAAGTTATTGACTATGTACATTTATTTAGAATTAAATAAATATATACAATTAAGGGTGTATAAATTAATTAAAGATGAAATTTTGGATCATTATAAAGAAAACGGGGCCGAAATTTCTATGTATTTTTTCTTTAATTATTTTCGGCATCATCACGGTCATTCGGATAAGTTTTATTTTAATTACACAATGTTTGGTATAGATAATTAAGAGAGGGAATGAAATAAGTCATTCCGTTGTAATGAAAAAAATTTATTTGTTAATCATATATGAATGAAATAAACAATTACATAAGGAATGTGATTCCTTCCATTTCATTCTATGGGGAAGATGCTTTTTTCTCATTCCATGATGAAATGGAATTATGGAATGAAATTTAATAATTAATCTAATTTTTTTTATAGGTTTTTACTAACATTAACAACAATATTTTTAGATATTTATAAAATTTACTAAAAAGGATATTTTCTATAATGATATTAACTAATTTTTATGCTTAATCTTTCTATCTAATAAATTATTGATCTACATACTTTTATTAAATTATTAACTCTTAACTAATTAAGAATAAAATACATATTAGAATGTGTGCATAAAATATAAAATTTTGATGAAGAAAATATTATTTTCAAATAAAAATAGATAAATAAAAGAAATATTTCCTCTTTATCTAAAGATGTATGTAATAATTATTCTAGAAATTTTATTATATGTATAAAAATAATTTAATTGAATAACTTATTTCATTCCGAATGTAAAACAAACATGATAATAAAATGCAATATATTATTGAATTCCATCACTTATTCCATTACCTTGTTCATTCCATTCCTTTACCATTACATTACGTCCAACTAAACACACCATAAATAGTTTTAGTGATAGCTTATCCACCAAGTTTTTCTAATGCGTGGATAGATATTAACTCTAATAAATTAGATATAAACTCTATTTTATTAGAGTTAATATCTTATTAAGATAGGTTTTCCAACCTATAATAAGGTTCTTAGGTTAAGATTTAGAGGCTAGATTTTTTGCTACCAGATTAAAACCTAAAAGACAACATGAAAATTCTCTCCCTCTCTCACTTGCATGCCAACTTTTTTCAGTTTTGTGACTTTCGACCAAGACATAAGCAAGTCAAGGTTTCGGGATTGTTTTGAGGTTGTTGTATCTAGCTAGTAGGAAAGCTCGTATACATCATTACAGATGGACTAAAATTACACTACAAGAAAAAACACTTTTTGCGGCGATACTTATTTGTGGCGACAAATGTCGCCTCAAAAGGACCACTAAAAGACAAAATTCCAGTCAAGGTGGCTTGACTTTCAACGACGACTTTTTGCGGCAACACTTGTCGCCGCTAATACTCTAATGATTTAATTTTGATATTTTTTATTTCCACGAAAATAATGGCGGGACATTTTCCCACCTAAAATAATTCACGTCGCCGCAAAAAGGTACTTGTCGCCACAAAATAATTTTCCTTTTTTTAATTCTAGTTCATTATATGTCGCCGCAAATTGTTGATTGTCGCCGCAAAAAGTTTTACAATTTATTAGGTTACAGGTCTTTATTTTTCTCATTTTCTCCTCTTTTCTTTGTCGATCGATCGCGGCGCCGCCCCCCACGCCTTGCCGTCGCTGTCGCCCCACGAGCTGGAATCGTCGCCGTCGCCGTAGACCCCACGCGCAGTCGGTCCACGCCTCCTCTCTTCTCCTCCTGCTTCGGCGTCCTCCACCACCGCTCCGCCGCCGGTAAGATGCTCATTTATGTTTCTTTTTAGTTTCTTTTTCGGTTTTTGGTTAATGTTTGTTGTTAATATATAGTTTTTGATTTGGAGGTTGATTGTTCTTTCCTCCACCGCCGGTCACCTCCCTGCTCCGAATTTTTTCTCCACCGCC
Source organism: Dittrichia graveolens (assembly GCA_038502395.1). Lineage (NCBI taxonomy): Eukaryota > Viridiplantae > Streptophyta > Magnoliopsida > Asterales > Asteraceae > Dittrichia > Dittrichia graveolens. The sequence goes on from JARJIL010000005.1 coordinate 18,594,512, forward strand.
GGTCACCTCCCTGCCGCCGGTAACATTCAAGGTTTTTTCTTTTTAATTTTAATATTTTATGTGTTAGATTATAATTTTAGTTTTTATTAGCTTCAATTTTATTTATGTTAGATTATAATTTTAGTTAATTTGTTTATTTAATTATGTTAGATTATAAATTTAGTTAATTTAAAGTTAGATTATATTAGTTTTTATTAGTTTTAATATTAATTTGTTTTAGTTGATAAAGTTAGATTATCATTTAGTGTTAATAATGTTAGTTTATTGTTGATTTATGTTAATCTTTAATTATTGTTGGCACACTAGCTAATAATGTTGAATGTTAGATCAATGTTACAATACTTGATTATATATATAATTATGTGTTAAATAGTTTATTTGATGATTTTAGATTATTATTTTGTGTAAATAATGCTAGATTATTGTTAGTTAGCGTTCATCTTGAATTAGTGTTGATCTTCAATGTTAGTGTTTTTATTAGTTTTAATATTAATTTGTTTTAGTTGATAATGTTAGATTATTATTTAGTGTTAATAATGTTAGTTTATTGTTGATTTATGTTAATCTTTAATTATTGTTAGTTTAGTGTTAATAGTGTTGATCTTCAATGTTAGTGTTTTTATTTAATTGATGATGTTAAATTATTATTTGGCTTTAATAATATTAGATTATTGTTAGCTAGTGTTAATCTTTAATTATTGTTAGTATACTAATAATGTTAGAAATTAGATCAATGTTAGCAATTAGATTAATCTAATTTATAACAATGTTAGAAATTAGATTAATGTTAGTTTTAATTTATATGATGTTAATTATTCCTAGTAATTTTGTTAAAATAATTGTTCATTTAGTGTTAGTAATTATACTAATTGTTCATTTGCGTGTGTGAGCTTAGAATTCCCGCTCGAAATTAATTTAGAAATTAATTTCGGGTTGTTCCCATGTTTGGACGACTTTTTGAATACTTTATCTTATTTAGAATGTGAATGCTTATTACATGGTTGGGTGTTTAAGAAATATTCGGTTGTCATTTACTCTATGCTTCATGGGTATATATTATTTATATAATTGGGAGCTAAGGGTAAATACTGCCGAATTTTTCTTAAATGACCGATCATGTAATATATATTCACATATGAGATAAGGTATTCAAAAAGTGGGTTAGGACAGCCACCCTGCTACAAACAACTCGCATTCCTTAGGAAAAAAAATTAATACGTGATTTGTATTCTTAATAGTTATGGTATGCTTTAAACGCAGTTATGACGATCGATAAGAGTTGGACTACTTTAGCAAATCGTAATACTCGTGAATTTTTTAGTGGTCTTGACGCATTCCTCAATAGGTGTAAGGACTACTTAAATAGCTATGATAGATGTCGTTGCCCATGTGAGAATTGTGATAACCACGTATTTCTCCCGCTCAGTGGACTCAGGGTTCACATACATCAATATGGGTTTAGCGAGGCCTACACAACGTGGAGGTTTCACGGGGAGCCATTAGTTCCTCGAGCAGCACATGGCAATATTGGTCAAACGAGTAATGAGTTGCATGATTACCTCAACGATGTTCATCAGGAGAATACTGTCAACGAACACAACACATATAACGATGAGCCAGCCGAAGGCCCTAGTGATACAAACGACGAACTTGGTGAGTTATACAAGTTAGCCGCCACAGAGTTATACCATGGTTGTGACTGGATGTCTGCGCTTGACTTTTTGGCAAAGTTGAGTCACATGAAGGTCATCAATAAATGGACCGATACTTCATTTGACCAATTGTTACAATTGCTTAGGGTTGCATTTCCGACAGCTAATATCCCATCATCACACTATGAAGCTAGGAAGATAATGAGAACGGTTGGGTTAGGATACGTACCTATCCATGCTTGTCTAAACGACTGCTGTTTATTTTGGGATGAATACAAAGATTTACAAAGTTGTCCGATCTGTTTTGAGAGTATATGGAAAGACAAAAATAGTAAGGGCAAGAAAGTACCTAACAAGATGTTGCGTTACTTTCCTTTGACGCCTAGGCTAAAACGAATTTATAGCTCAAGACACACTGCAAAGGCTATGACTTGGCATGCTACTAGTCAGTGTAAGGAAGATGGTAAGATGCGTCACCCGGTGGATGGTACAACATGGAAACATTTCGATGCCCAGTATCCTGATTTTGCGGCAGAACCTAGAAATGTCAGATTAGGGTTGGCTGCCGATGGTTTCAATCCGTTTGGCAACATGAGTACCTTTTACAGCATGTGGCCGGTCATATTGACAACGTACAATACGCCTCCATGGTTATGTATGAAAGAGTCTTCATTCATGTTGACTTTGTTAATTTCTGGCCCTAAATCACTTGGGAAGGATATTGATGTTTTTTAGGCCGTTGGTTGATGAGTTGAAGAGTCTATGGTCTAACGGGGTTCGAACGAAAGATGCCGCTACAGGATATTTCTTCACAATGCGTGCGATGCTTTTATGGACCATCAATGATTTTCCTGCTCGTAGTAGTTTGTCAGGTTGGAGTGGTCAAGGCTACTTAGCTTGCCCTACATGTAATGTGGACACTCCATCCATTCATGTTCAAGGTAAAACCGCTTATGTTGGTCATAGAAGATTCTTAGCCCCAAAGCATCATTGGAGAAAGAACAAGTCATTCAATGGTAAAGACGAGACTAGACCTCCTCCAAGAAAATTAACCAAGAGTATTATATTAAGTCAACTTAATAAGTTGACACCCCATATTCCGGGGAAACATGTTCTTTATGGGGGCAAGAAGAGAAAACGTGATACAACAGTTGACTTGAATTGGAGTAAACGTTCTATTTTCTTCGAGCTTGAATATTGGTCTTCTCTTCAACTAAAACACAATTTGGATGTCATGCATATTGAAAAAACGTGTGTGAGAGTTTGTTGAATACATTGTTAATGAATGAGAAATCTAAAGACATTGTTAAGGCAAGGAAAGACTTAGAAAAAATGAACATTCGACCTGAATTGTGGGTCACAACTAACGGCCGCAATAAGGTCTTAAAGCCTCATCCTAAGTATTCCTTTTCAAGTGATAATATAAAACTTTTTTGTAAATTCATTAAGGGAGTTAAACTACCGGATGGATTTGGCTCAAATATTAAAAAGAAAGTATCTGACAATGATAGCAACATAACCGGCCTGAAGTCTCATGACAATCACATAATGATACAACGGTTGTTGCCACTTGGAGTGAGAGCCTACTTAGACCCATCTATTTCAACACCAATAATTGAGCTCTGCTTTTTCTTCAAGCAAATTTGTGCTCGAAACTTGATGACGCAAGACATGAAAAAAGCCGAAAAGCAGTTGATCAATATTTTGTGTAATTTCGAGCAAATATTCCCACCTGCATTTTTTGACATAATGATTCATTTGGTTATGCATTTACCCGAAGAGGCTATTCAAGGTGGGCATGTTTACATGAGGTGGATGTATCCATTTGAAAGATACATGAAAAAGTTAAAAAATTATGTCAGAAATAAAGCTAGACTGGAAAGTTCTATAGCTGAGGGATATGTTGCAGATGAAGCCTTGACTTTCTGTTCAAGGTATCTTGAGGGTGTATCGACGAGATTTAATCGACCAGACAGAAATCGGGATGCTCCAATTCCAACACGTGAGTTTTGTGTGTTCCAATCAGTATGTACACAATTAGTAAAGGTGTAGATATAAAGCTGGATCACATAATTCACTTCTAACAGATCATAATTGTTATTTATGGGTTATACTCGCTTCTAACAGGTCATAATTGCTATTTATGAGTTATACTTGCTTCTAATGGGTCATAATTGCTATTTATGGGTTATACTCGCATCTAACGGGTCATAATTGCTATTTATGGGTTATACTCGCATCTAACGGGTCATAATTGCTATTTATGGGTTATACTCGCTTCTAACGGGTCATAATTGCTATTTATGGGTTATATTCACCTCTAACGGGTCATAATTGCTATAAATGAGTTATACTCACTTCTAACGGGTCTTTTTATTTGTTTATAGCATGACCCAGAAACGTTTGAACCCCCTAGCCTGATCGACCAATATGCTCTAATGCATTCACGCAATGGCGTCTTTACTCACGAGGCTCTTGCTGAAAACAATGTAAGTAATTATTTATGTTTTATATACTTAACATATATATGTATATATATTATCTATTTATCTGATAACAATCATTCTTGTCTTATAATTACACAGCACCGTATAGTCTTTTTGAGGGACGGTCAAGTTGGGAGCCAGAATCCGTTGAGCGAAGAAGAAATCCTGCGGTCGGTGTTAGCTGAACGCCGTGGACATGTTCGTGGAGTAGGTAGATGTAATATCCATTTTTCGGAGTTCTGTTTATTCATGACGTAAATCTGTAATCCATAATTATTGGCGTATATATATACATATGAATGTATGAATTTCACGAGTCATTATTATTAGTATTATTATGCTACCTCAATTGCAAGAAATGGAGTTGAAAGTTTATTTATATATATATATGAGTAAACTTGGGTTTATTGGATTGGCACATTTCTTAATGAACTAAGAGTGGCCCAAAAGATAATAAAGAAATGGGCTTGGCCCAATCTAGAACATATGTATATATGGGATTAGGGCACAGCCTCCAAGGGAGGTTACTGTTTCATTCACTCTTCTTCTTCTTCATTCAACCTAGAGAGAGTGTGTGAGTGTACGTGAGTTCCTCTAAAGAAGAAGGAGAAAGAAGACAAGGCAAGGGTTTGAAGCTAAATCATCAAGGAATCATCAGGTAATAGTTCTAAAACTTGTATTCTATCTTTTGTGAGTAGCTAAGCAGATTCTAGATGTTATGGAAGGGTTTTAGTTGAGGTTTATTCACTGTTCTTGGGTTTTTGGTGAAACACCATTTGAGAAACTAAAAATGGGATTCTAGGCCTAGTAATCGAGATGGTAATAGTTTATCTTCAAAAGGACTTGTTTATTTGCTATAGGAAGCTTTTGGAACAAGAATGGCATGAATTGGTTAAGTTTTGAAATATTTCAGAAATTTAATATAAGAACTGTAACTGGGTTTTTGGTCATGCGACTTACACTTAGTTCATGCGACTTACACTTAGCTCATGCGACTTACACTTAGTCCATGCGAATTTCACTTCCATGCGACTTTCATTGCCATGCGACTTTCATTGCTATCCGACTTTCAGAGTCCATGCGACAGTCGGTTCATCCGACTGTTGGGGCCCATGAAACTTTCACTTTCCATGTGACTTTCATTGCTATCCGACTTTCAAAGTCCATGCGACAGTCGGTTCATCCGACTGTTGGGGCCCATGCGACTTTCACTTTCCATGCGACTTGTTGAGATGCATGCGACTTATACCTCATGCGACAGTTGGGTTTCATGCGACTTATAGTCCCATGCGACAATCGGGTCCATACAACACTTAGTCCATGCCACAGTTGGGTGTCATGCGACTTTTTAACTCGTGCGACTTGGGGAATGGTACTTGACCTGACTTAGAAATTGTGTTGTAGGTTTAACGTCAGGACCCAGTTAGTCAAGGCAGCGTTGAGAAATACTTCTAACTTTACTGTGTCGTCACTCAGGTGAGTTACCCTAACTTACTCTATTTCCCGCGAAGTGAAGGTGATCTATATGATGCTTATCGTTGCCAAGTATGTGCTTAAATGTGAAAAGTCATTTTGTGTTATCATGGCAAGATGTCAGTAACCAACCGTGCCTTCGTGGTCGGTCGGGGTAGATGGCTTCATCTAAAGGTGGGACCCGTGATGACTCATAGCGGGCGAGGCCCTGTTCAGGCATCAAACGTGTGGGACCCGAGATGCGGTAGAGGGTGAGTCCCTAGTTATGTGTTAATAGATGGCAGGATGTGATTCCTGCGAAGGGTAAGGGTAGTGGTGATTCACTAAGCTTTGTGCTTACTCGTTATTTTTCTGTTTCAGGACCCTCAAGGTTGGATAAGGGCAAGGCTCCGGCTCGTTGATGGCGACCGCGGCGTTTCATGTTTTGATTCAACTATCAGTCAAACCATTTTACATTACAATTTCTTCCGTTGTAACAAACAAATTAACTTGATGAAGCTACGTTTGTAACTGTTGACTTTGGTGATGGTTGGAATATATTTACTTGTCATGTTTTATTATGTGTGTAAAAAAAAATTTGGGACGTTACAACTTGGTATCAGAGTCTCGGTTTAAGCGATTCAAGCGCGCAAGTGGTGTGTTTGGACTTAAACCTTGGTTCAAAATGAGATTTTCAAACTAAACGAATTTCCTAAACCATGTTGAAACGCGCTATCAGCTGGAGCCGAAGGTCCTGGTGAGCACTTATTGAATTGATAAGTTACGAAACGTAAATGTTATTCCTATGATCATGAACAGATAATAGCAACATTCAGTGTAGTGTTAACGCCTTAAACAATGCATGATAACCTATACGTGAAGCTTGTATGTGTAGAGTCTTAATGACGCAAAACCCAAGCCTGTGAAACAAGAGGCCCAGTGGTAATGCTAAGATCCGGTATGTATAGTGTGTCGGTAATAGTATGAAGGCCTATATTGTTACAGATACACGGTACACACTAGAGCTTGACAGAATCATGAGGAATCTGGTGAATCTGGTGAGGGGTTACTTGTATGTTATGAAGTGTATGTAGCTAGGGCGGCCTTAGTGCACGTAGGGCTACTTTTAAATGAATTAAGTGTGCGATAGGAAGTTATATGCGGTAACGCCTACCTGACTTACAGTGCGTTACCTATACTTCAGAATGGTTAACACAAGAAGGAATCCAAACCCACTAGCGGGGGGTCCCGCCAATGTGCCCCGGGATGGGGGAGATGCAAGCTACATGGCTGAAACTGATCCAAGACGTCAGCCGGAAATACCCGTAGTAACCGCCGGGGGTGGAACTGTGGATCCGCCCGTGGATGATGGACTGGTAGCAACGATAGGGAGGGCCTTGGAACAAATCCTCCCTAACATGTTCGAGCAGATGGCTGAGGAAATGGAAAAGATGGTTACGGAGACGGTAAGGAGAGAGTTGGCAGCCAAGGAAGCGAACCGCCGTCTGGAGAACCTGGGGGCCAACCAGGGCGGGTGCACCTACCGTGATTCTGCGGCTTGTAACCTGCCTGTGTTCGAAGGAAAACCCGACCCAGTTCTGAGTACCCGTTGGATAGCCGAGGTTGAGTCAGCATTCCGTACTAGCTACTGTCTGGCAGACCGTAAGGTCCTCTTCGCCGTTAACCTACTGCGTGGAGCAGCAAAGGACTGGTGGTCGTTGCTGATGTTACAGAAGGGTGAAGCACTGGTTGACGCTACCTGGGATAGTTTTAAGGAGATGTTCAAAGAAAAGTTCACACCGCAGATCGAGGTTGAGAAGATCACTAGCGAGTTCCTTGCCATGAAGCAAACCACTGAAACAATCACAGAATTGAACGAACTGTTCCTTGCGAGGTCCCGCTTTTGTCCAGAATACGTGGCTAATGAAAAGATGAAAATGTTCAGGTTTATGGGGGTGTTGAAGACTGAGATCCGCAAATTTGTGGATTCATCGAAGTATCAAACTCTAGAACAGATGATAGGGCCGCCAGGGCCCGGGAGATCGAGTTGGAAAAGCAAGAGGTCGAGAGGCAGAACAAGAGAAAGACTGAACCTGCAGTTGGGTCCAACAAGAAGTTTAAGTTCACGGTTCCCAAGCATGGAGGAAAGAAGGAGCCGCCTCGGTGCCAGAAATGCGGAAGGAGCCATGCAGGGGAGTGTAAGTTGGGGTCGGCAGGGTGTTTCAAGTGTGGCCAACCGGGCCACCTGAGCCGAGATTGTAGGGGGGAGCAAAGGTCTGCTTCAACTGTTATATGCCCGGCCATCTAAGGTCGGAGTGTCCCCAGCTAATCAAAGGTGAAGTAAAAGCTGCCGCACCTGCAACCCTAAGAATTACTGAAGGAGGTCAAGGCAAGAGGGGTGAGGCGACTCGGGGAAGGGGGCGAGCCTTCTAGCTAACTGCCGAAGAAGCCAAAGCAGAGCCTGATGTGGTTGCAGGTACTCATCTTGTAAACTCAGTACCTGCACTTGTTTTATTTGATTCTGGCGCGAGTAGATCGTTTGTTTCTTTTACATTTTGCAAAAACCTCAACCGAGCACCTGTGAAACTAGAGGTACCTTTGGAAGTAGAAATAGCCGATGACAAGGCTTTAAGTGTGTCGACAGTGTATAGGAGTAACGTGATAGAACTAGAGGGTGAGAAGTTTACGATTGACCTTATACCAATTGCCATGAGGGAATTTCACGTCGTCGTGGGGATGGATTGGTTGAGTCGTCACCAAGCTACCATTGAATGCAACCGGAGGAGAATGAGGATCCAAACCCCTAGTGGGGGAGAAATTATCGTCACAGGGGAACGCCGGAAGGAGGAAACAGCACTCTGCACAATAACCAAAGCGAGGAAGTACCTTCGTCACGGATGCACCGCCTTCCTAGCCTATGTACTCGACAGTAAAAAGGAGAAGAACACGTTAGAAGTGTCAGATGTGCTAGTGGTTAGAGAATTTCTAGAAGTATTTCCGAAAGATTTGCCCAGGATACCACCTGACCGTCAGGTTGAATTCAGAATCGACCTAGTACCCGGAGCCGCACCAATAGCCAAGACACCCTACCGATTAGCTCCACCTGAAATGAAGGAACTCATGAGTCAGCTCCAAGAGCTGTTAGATAAGGGGTTTATCCGACCAAGTAGTTCGCCTTGGGGCGCGCCTATACTCTTCGTCAAGAAGAAAGACGAATCTTTCAGAATGTGCATCGACTACCGCGAACTGAATAAGGTCACCGTAAAGAATAGATACCCGCTACCGAGAATCGACAACTTATTCGATCAACTTCAGGGAGCTACATGGTTTTCGAAGATCGACCTTCGTTCCGGTCACCACCAGTTAAAGGTACGAGAATAAGATATTGCTAAGACGGCGTTCAGAACGCAGTATGGCCATTACGAGTTCGTGGTCATGCCGTTCGGATTGACCAACGCTCCAACAGCATTTATGGATCTTATGAATAGAGTATGCAGGCCGATGCTCAACAAGTCGGTCATTGTATTCATCGACGATATTTTAGTGTATTCAAGGACACGAGAGGAGCACGAGCAACACTTACGGAAAGTTTTGGAAACGCTAAAGCAGGAGAAGCTCTACGCTAAGTTCTCAAAGTGCGAATTTTGGTTACGGGAAGTACAGTTCTTAGGGCATCTCGTGAACGAGAGAGGCATAAAGGTGGATCCGGCTAAGATTGAGGCCGTCATGAAATGGGAACAGCCCAAGAGTCCAACTGAGATTAGGAGCTTTTTGGGCTTAGCAGGATACTACTGGAGATTTATTCAAGATTTTTCGAGAATTGCAGTGCCCTTGACCAAGTTAACTAAGAAGAATGCGAGTTTTGTTTGGGGAATTGAGCAACAAAGGTGTTTGAGACCCTACGTAACAAACTATGCGAAGCGCCAGTGTTAACTCTACCCGAGGGGATGGAGGATCTTGTGGTTTATTGTGACGCTTCTCACTGTGGCTTGGGGTGCGTGTTAATGAAAAGAGGGAAAGTTATAGCATACGCGTCGAGGAAATTGAAACCACACGAGAGCAACTATCCAACACATGACCTAGAGCTCGTGGCGGTAGTCTTTGCATTAAAAATTTGGAGACATTACTTGTATGGAGTGAAGTGTATGATCTACATAGATCACAAGAGTTTGAAATACTTCGCAGATCGGAAAAACTTGAACATGAGGCAACGACGGTGGCTAGACCTCGTGAAGGATTACGATTGTGAAATACTCTATCACCCAGGTAAGGCCAATGTGGTGGCGGACGCTTTGAGTAGGAAGGCAGGTTGCATGCTACTTCGAGTGCAGTGTTTGCGATTGACAGTAACGACCTCCTTATTTGACTTAATAAGGTCCAGCCAGGAGGAAGCAATCAGGGATGAGAACCATAACAGAGAAAGGATTAAGGGTCAAGCAACTAAGCTCGTGAAGGATGGTCGAGATTTGCTTACTCGACATCTACGAATTTGGGTACCCAGTATGGGAGATGCAAGGCTTAGGCTACTTGACAAGGCTCATAAGTCTAAATTTTCAATTCACCCGGGGGCTACAAAGATGTATCGAGATTTAAAATCCGATTATTGGTGGCCGGGGATGAAGCGCTCTGTAGCAAAGTACGTAGAAGGATGTTTAACATGCCTTCGAGTTAAGGCCGAGCACCAACGACCCCACGGAAAGGTTCAGCCTTTGGAAATACCAGAGTGGAAATGGGAGCATATCACGATGGATTTAATAACCAAGTTGCCCCGAACCCCGAGGGGTTATGACGCTATATGGGTCATTGTTGACCGATTGACGAAAAGTGCACACTTCATCCCGATCCGTGAGACGTACTCGTCAGAGAAAATGGCAGATGTGTTTATGAAAGAGGTGATCTCGAGGCACGGGGTGCCAGTGTCAGTGGTGTCTGACAGGGATACAAGATTCACGGCTAGATTCTGGGGGAAGTTTCATAGTGATTTGGGCACGAGGTTGCACTTTAGTACAGCTTATCATCCGCAGACGGACGGTTAGAGTGAGCGGACGATACAGACCTTAGAGGACATGCTGCGGGCATGTGTGCTAGATTTCGGGGGAAGCTGGGATATTTACCTTCCATTAGCAGAATTCCCATATAATAATAGCTTCCACGCCAGTATAGGGATGCCGCCGTATGAGAAGTTGTACGGCAGGCGTTGTAGAACCCCTATTTGTTGGGGTGAGGTAGAGTAGAGGGAGCTCGGGAGTACATAAGTGGTGCAGAAGACGACAGAGAACATTCAGAAAGTTCGTGAAAGACTACGTGCGGCACAGAGTAGACAGAAGAGTTACGCGGATAAGCGTCGCTCCGAACTAGAATTTCAAGTTGGGGACTTTGTACTACTCAAGGTTTCGCCTTGGAAGGGAGTCATCCGTTTCAGGAAGCGAGGGAAGTTGAGCCCAAGGTTTATCGGGCCCTTCAAAGTAGCGGCACGAGTGGGAAGGTAGCATACAGACTTGAACTACCCGAGGAACTATCGAGGATTCATAACACCTTCCACGTGTCACACTTGAGGAAGTGCCTAGCTGACGAGTCAACGTTCGTACCCATGGAGGATATCGTGATAGATGACAAGCTGAATTATGTAGAGAAACCGGTGGCGATACTTGAACGAAAGATAAAGACCCTCAGAAACAAGCAGATCGGAATAGTCAAGGTACAGTGGGAGCACCGTAGAGGGTCAGAATGGACTTGGGAACCCGAAGGCGAAATGAGGCAGAATTACCCCGAGCTATTCAAGGGATGACTTCGAGGACGAAGTCGTGTTTTAGTGGGGGAGAGTTGTAATATCCATTTTTCGGAGTTCTGTTTATTCATGACGTAAATCTGTAATCCACAATTATTGGCGTATATATATATATATATACATATGAATGTATGAATTTCACGAGTCATTATTATTAGTATTATTATGCTACCTCAATTGCAAGAAATGGAGTTGAAAGTTTATTTATATATATATGAGTAAACTTGGGTTTATTGGATTGCCCCATTTCTTAATGAACTAAGAGTGGCCCAAAAGATAATAAAGAAATGGGCTTGGCCCAATCTAGAACATATGTATATATGGGATTAGGGCACAGCCTCCAAGGGAGGTTACTGTTTCATTCACTCTTCTTCTTCTTCATTCAACCTAGAGAGAGTGTGTGAGTGTACGTGAGTTCCTCCAAAGAAGAAGGAGAAAGAAGACAAGGCAAGGGTTTGAAGCTAAATCATCAAGGAATCATCAGGTAATGGTTCTAAAACTTGTATTCTATCTTTTGTGAGTAGCTAAGCAGATTCTAGATGTTATGGAAGGGTTTTAGTTGAGGTTTATTCACTGTTCTTGGGTTTTTGGTGAAACACCATTTGAGAAACTAAAAATGGGATTCTAGGCCTAGTAATCGAGATGGTAATAGTTTATCTTCAAAAGGAATTGTTTATTTGCTATTAGGAAGCTTTTGGAACAAGAATGACATGAATTGGTTAAGTTTTGAAAGATTTCAGAAATTTAAAATAAGAACTGTAACTGGGTTTTTGGTCCTGCGACCTTCATGCGACTTACACTTAGTTCATGCGACTTACACTTAGCTCATGCAACTTACACTTAGTCTATGCGACTTTCACTTCCATGCGACTTTCATTGCCATGCGACTTTCATTGCTATCCGACTTTCAGAGTCCATGCGACAGTCAGTTCATCCGACTGTTAAGCCCCATGCGACTTTCACTTTCCATGCGACTTTCATTGCTATCCGACTTTCAGAGTCCATGCGACAGTCGGTTCATCCGACTGTTGGGGCCCATGCGATTAGTGTTCAAGAGTCTAACGATGAAGACAGTAGTGATAATTAGTTTGTTAACAAACATGTCATTTGTTTTAAAACATTTATGTTGACATTCAAACTATCGTTTGTTTTGTATCAAGTAACTATTTGACCTCTTTCATATGGTGTATTGTTTTATTTTAGTTGCTTATCGTATGGGAATGTATGTGAATATAGCAGGTTTATGATTATTAACTCGGAAATGCCGGGTGAAAACACAAATTACAGCAAGCTGTTGTAAAAAAAAGGACTTTGTTGGGAAAAATATGCTTACAAATATATCCTCTTTTGTTGACACAAAAATATACAACTTGTTTATATAATTGTATGTATTAACATTAACATATGTGCACATATACATATATATTCAATCAAATATATGCTCATCTATAATCTACAAAACAAGCTTCATCAAATGGCCAAGCTCCAATAGTCAAGATCCGAGTTCAAGTAGAAGCCGATGTCGAAGATTCCTACAAACAAACGTTCGAAGTTTATGAGCTTACAAAATAAATTATCAAATGAGTTTAAGTTTTTATAAAATAATTTTTATAAAAACTTTTATAAAAATTGAGAAATTTTTTATAAAATCACAAGCTTGGTAGTCAAAGCAAATGAATTCCTATTTTGGCAAATACTAAACATAATCTTCTATTGAAATAAGCCAAAACCATATTTAGCAAAAGGAATCTCTCAAAGAGGTAAACTTCCAACATCTTTGTGCATTTGGTTTCTAAACTACCATTTTTATGATTAAATTCAAACTTAAGAAGTATGACACTAACCCAACTTTTCTTAAGCTTCTTTTCAGTGCATTTTTATGGTAAAAATGGGTTGTGTGTGATTTTGGTAAAGGGTCAACGTCTATATTCACAAGTCTCAAAAAGTTCCAGCAGGCCGACAGTCGATGCCACGGTCGACCGTGAATCGACCGTGGACAGTCTGGACACTTTTTGAGCTTGCACCTTTTTCCTTATTTAAGGCAACTCAAGTCTTGTATTTTACTAAGCTCTTGCAATCTGAAAAACACAGAACACATACAAAATCTTGTGAGCTTATATTCTTTGATAAATATTCAATCTTTCAAGATCAAGAATGAAGCAAGAGTGAAAGCCATCAAAGCTCAAACACTACATTACCTTCTTATATATTTGTAATAGTGTGATGATCATCTCTAGCCTATAAAATTAGAGAGAAGTGAGGATCAACTCTAGCCTTTCAAATTAGAGTGAAGTGAGGTTTATCTTAACCTTGTTTGCAAGAGTGAAGTGTAATTCTTGTAAGCTAAAGAGAGAAGTTGTAAAAGGTTTATCTCTACCTTTAAAGAGAGAAGTTAGAGGAGCAACTCTTGGTGGGTGAGGCCAAGGAGTGGATGTAGAGCAAGGTTGTTAACCCTTGCTTGAACCACTATAAATCATTGTGTCCAAACTACTTCATTGGTGATATCTTTCTTCCTTAAACTCCTTAATTACTTGCAAATATTGTTAAAAACTTTAAAAAGTAGGCATATAACCTATTCACCCCCTCTAGGTTCTAACAGACTTTTTGCGGCGACATGTCGCCGCAAAAGACCTTTAGCGTCGAATATGAGAAATTCCATTTTAATTATTATTTAAGAAAAATATCGTATATGTCGCCGCAAAAGGATTAAATATAAAATGAATTTTAAAAGAATTAAATATTAAATGTCGCCGCAAAAGGGTAACTTGTCGCCGCAAAAAGTGTTGAATATATTATTCTTTATTTATAAATAATATAATATATGTCGCCGCAAAAACGAAAATCGTCGTCGCAAATAGTGGACACGTGGCAAATTGTTGATCCGTTGTGTGTCGCCGCTAATAGTTACGTATGTCGTCGCAAATAGGTTTTTGGCACAAGTTTTTTGCGGCGACATGTCGTCGCAATAGGTTTTATGAGGCGATATTTTGACCTTTTGCGACGACATATGTCGCCGCTAAAGGTCTTTTTTCTTGTAGTGTTAGAGCAACCGATGTATATCTTTTAAACCTACTTTTAGGTTATTAGGTTTGAGGTATAGGTGGACAGCCCGGCAAATAGACATCCACATTTCTTACTAAAAATGGGTGACGGTATTCTGCACGTCCTTGTACAATGCTTAAGGCTCTCGACTGGGTAGTAGGAGCAACTTTTAATTTATTATGAGCCCAAACGATGGACTCAATAAGACCTAAAAACTAGACACTTTTTTGGGTGTTTAGTATCTAGCTTGAAAACTGTTATAAACATAGTTTAATTGAAAGTCAAATGTTAAGTTTTTAAGCTATTTGATTAACAAGTTTTCATTTATTAATGGTTAATCTTGCTCTCGAGACCCAACAACCATATCATAAGAACTTTTACATCTAAATAAGGTATCTTAGGTGGATACAATATTAAATCATAGTTGTTAGGCAATATCCTTTTTTAGACTAATGTTTCTTGACTCTCGATCTTGATTGATAAACATATCACTAGTAATCACTCCCCGGATACTTAAAATTGGGTCGGTTTGGACTTTAAATTTAACACTACGGGCTATATAGGCTGTTAATAAAAGTTTCAACAGGTCAAAATGGGCCGAAAATTAAAAATATGATTTCAAGAGACGGGTGAAGAAGGAGTAACGAACGGTTGCATACCTGCATCTCCTTTAGTCGCCCTAGCCAGCCCTCTCATCTTTCGACGGACGTCTACATATATAATATCATGATAATTAGATTGGAGATGTTGACCATTTTCCGATATCCAAGAAAAAAATTCTCCAGCCACATGCACTGCACACCCTCCTTTTTTGCATTGGTTACCTGCACAATTTATTCGCCTCTATTGTGAGTCTGCCATAGTGTCTTGCCTTTTACAACAATCAACTAGCTCCTACACTAAGGGTAAACAAGTAATTAAGCTCATTGTGATCTAGAGTCGGCTTTAGTCAGTTTGGATACTCTCATCAATATAATCAAGTACAATTAGCTCATCTCTAGAACCATCATAGACCAATTAACAACTCTTTAGTTCTTCTTAGGTACTTAGATTACGTTTGGTAAAAAGAATAGAATTGCAAATAAATAATAACAAAGAATGGAATTGCAGAGAAAGAAAATTATAACAAAGAATTCTATGAGAATGACATATCTAAATTTCAAGTTCATAATCTGAATTTTGTTCGTAAAGAAGTTCATATTTTAGGTTCAAAAATAGAAAAACAAACAAGAATGATAGATTGGAATGTCAGGTTCATGTTCATAACAAGTTCATATTTGAAGTTCAAAACAAGAATAACAAGAAGCAAGAATGATAGATCTGAATTTCAAGTTCGTAATTAAATTTGTTCGTAGCAAGTTCATATTAATTTCAAGTTCTAACATAGATCTCCTGAGGGTGAAGCCCTGTCACCGTTCGTCAGCGGGAGAGGAAATCCCGTCACCAATTGTAGAGAAGAAGAAGAAGGGCAGGATGAAGAAGGTGGAGTGGAAGAATGAAAGGGAGAAGGGAGGGAAAGGAACTCCCTGCTTTGTTTTTTGTAATGGTATTTCTTTTCTCTTTATTTCTCTCCATATGATAGGGGAATTGAAAATAAAGAAAAAAAATTAATTTACTTCTCGTTTCATTATTCACATGTGTAAACAAATAAGGGACGTATTTCCATTTCCCTTTCTTTGATCTCATTTTTTTGTACCAAACACTCTCTTAAGAGTTTTCTACACAACCACCCAATAGGGTTTTGAATTTTGCTGATGATGCTTTATCGCATAAACAACATCATACATAGTACCCAACATGACACACATAATGGATCATACTATTAAAGTATATATAATGGAATCCATTCAACATGAAACAAGACTTTGATTGTTACTTAAAATGACATGTCACATAATAATATCGTATATATCCTTTCTTAGATGTAAACCACTTAGATGATCTATATATATATACTTAAAAAATATAGACGGATTCTTCAAGTTCCTTCATTTTACCTAGCCAATATTTAATATTTGTTATGATGGTATTTGTTGGGTTTGAATTCACTCGACAACCCGATTAACTAGATCACAATTTAATTATATGCCCCAAGGGCACCTTTAAGATGAGACCGTAAAAATCATTTAAGAACCGTTTTTATCGCGGGTACCATTTGTAACCGTCATTAATGCTCGTTTATAAGGGTGTTTTGTGTTTTATATAATTTTTCAACCGTGAATTATGTCCGGGTTTGTTGTCATTACTCATTAAAGATCGAACCTTGATTTTTTCAATATACCCCTCATTAATAATTCATTAATGCATCATTAATGAGCCGTCATTTTTATTGGCCATTGATTTATTTTAATCAAGGGCCAAGCTTGGTTCTCACGGTACTCGCAATAAAAACGGTTTTTAAATGAACCATCCCCTAAATCTATCTATCTACCTATATATATATAGTGAAAAGTTCATTTGAAAACCGTTTTTATTACGAAAACCGTGAGAACCAATTTTAGCCGTCCAATTCCCCCTCCTTCAATTGGATTGTCCACCCATGAATTCCTTACATGCACCCTGACACACTCAACCCTCCACGCTCTTCATCCATGAATTCCATTATCCAAAATGAACGGCTAAGATTGGTTCTCGCAATAAAAACGGTTCTCAAATGAACCTTCCCCTATATATATAATCAATATAGGTCATTTTTCTTAAACATAGTCCCTAAAGGCCAAATCTGTACCATTAGATCTATAAATCAATGGTTAATATCTAATAATAACATTATTGTAATTAACTAAATAATTATAAGATTTAATTATAGAAAAGGGTATTATAGAGATCCCCCAACCCAAAATCACACCACTTCCTTTTTTTTTTCTCTCCATGTCTCATCCAGTAAAAAATGATAACATTTTTCAGTTGAAAATGGTAACAATATACAACATTAAAAATGATAACATTATCTATATGAAAATGATAAAAATAAACTCTTTCCAGCTGAAAATGATATAAATACACATGTTTTTAGATACAAATGATAATAATTCCCAGTTGAAAATTATAACAATTCCCAGGTGAAAATGATAACATTTTTCTAATGAAAATAATAATATTTTCCAGATTAAAATGATAACAATATACAACTTTCAAAATGATAATATTATCCAAATAAAATGATAAAAATACTCATTTCTAGCCGAAAACGAAATAAATACCCTTGTTTCTAGCCGAAAATGATGTAAATACACTCCTAGCTGAAAATGATATAAATTCACATGATTCAAAATGATAACATTTTGGTACCATTTTCATATGGTTTGCATTTTTAAAATAAATTTTCAAAAATATGGGAAGGGTAGTTTTATTTGAAAGAAGATTCAAAAATGGGTAGATTGGTCTAATTTTTTACTCAAATTTTATAAATTGAAATAGTTATGGCATTTTAAGGATTTAAGGTGTAAAAAAAATAAAGTTGGAGGAGTTTCTTGATAAGACATGTGAGTTTCAATTTTTGTTTTCCAATTCATATTTTGCTCATTTAAATAAATGGCAGAGATTTTTACTTTGAGATCCATGTTTAAGGGTGAGATTATATAAAACATTACCCTATATATATATATAGAGAGAGAGAGAGTTACGATTAAACGAAAACACTTTTAGAATGAGAACAAAGATAACACTTTTGGGCCTTTGATTTTATTGATTTGATGGTTTAAAAATTATCATATTTCTTTTAGACCTTTGATTTCATTGATTGGATGTTAAAAACTGCCACATTTTTTGACCATTTGTTTGACTATATACCTGATGTATCAATGCACACAAATAATTAAATTGTTAATATTATAGAAATAATTTTGATTTTAAGATTTAGGATGTAAACTTGGCTTTTGAATAGTTATGGGTGCACATGAACGTAAATGAGAAATGCTAAATTACAAGTTTACTCATGTTCTTACGGTTGTGCATTTTAAAAGGGTTCTTCCTTGAACCTCACCCTATATTTATTTACAAAAAATGCG
This sequence comes from Dittrichia graveolens, assembly GCA_038502395.1. NCBI lineage: Eukaryota > Viridiplantae > Streptophyta > Magnoliopsida > Asterales > Asteraceae > Dittrichia > Dittrichia graveolens. The sequence goes on from JARJIL010000005.1 coordinate 18,612,942, forward strand.
AAAAGAAATTTCAACCATTGATTGGTTTTTAATCTTATGGTTCACATTAATCATAATTAATATTTTTATTTAATTAAAAGGGTAAATTAGTAAACAAAGTTATTTTCTCTCCTCTCTTTAATTAATTTTTCTCACTCTAATTAATTTTTTTAGGCTTTTATCTCTCTCATATTTTTTTTTTCCTTTACAACTTTTTTATAGTGAATTCTTTTTGTCAATATCTAAAGAAAATCACTAAAAATAATTCAAAAATTAAAGTTTACTAATAAACCAATATAGTTAACTACTTTTTTTTCCAAATATTAACGGATGAATAGCTAAAAAATTAAACCTCTATTTTAATCATTTATAAGCTAACTATTTACTTTAATCAATGAACCTACTAAATTTTTTTTTAAAGTTCAATAATAAACAAACTATATAACCATTTTTCTGTAAAATCCCTTACTATTCATTGATAAACAACAATATAAAATAGAAAAATCAAAGTCTTTTGTGCATTTAAAACACAGATTTTATTTAATCACTTGTGAACCAACTAAATCAATAAACCAACTAAAAAACCAATTTTTTAGAAGTTCGGTAATGAACAAACTAAATAACTATTTTTTTATAGAACAGAAAAAATCAAGGACTTTTATGCACATAAAATGCAGATTTGTTAATTAATCAATGTTCACTTATGAACAATGAAAAAAAGAAATCACAAGTAAGAAAAACCCAAATTCTCTTATTCTTGACTCGTTGTTTACAGGTAATTAATCACTTAAAGAACCCAAATCTTGTTATTCAGGAACAAATAAAAAAACAAAAATATAATGTTCACTTATAATTGAATCTACATGTTTCAATGATAGAACAAGATAAAAAAAAATCAAAACTTAGTTTTTCATACTAAACAAACTAGTAAAGAAAACCTAAAAATGATTTACATAATAGTGATCTACTAATTTGAAATGAAATTAACGTTGGATAACATAAAGTACAAAAATAAAGAAAAGCTTGATAAACAAGCTTATAAACCTACGAACAAGTACGTGAACCAACAAAAAAATCCATGATTTGTAGTTCTTCACTATCAGTCTATCACTGTAGGGGATGCAAAAGGATTCCAAAACAAATCCAACACCAACAGAAAAACAAAAAAAAGAAATAAATAGAAAGCAAAAAGCAATGGTGATATTGTATACAAATAATGGGGGCGGCAGTTGTCTGCTTAAACCATAGATTGAGATTGATCATGGAGATGATTAAATAAAATAGCATAAATTGTGATAAGTGGGTTAGAGAGGAGCACAGTGAAACCCACGAACTAGGTCGGAGATTCAGTTTCTTCGAAGGAGACGACAGCGGAAAAGGTGCTTGTTGGCCGGCAGGTTCATCTAGTTCTAGCTTCAATGGCACCGTATAATGCAACTTGGGGCCGCCGATGGGTTTTAGAGAGAGGAAGAGAAATTTAGGGTTAGTTATTTATTAGATGTGAGGATGATAAGGGAGGGAGGGAGGGAGAGAGAATAAGGTGTTTAGACGATAAAAAATAGGTAATTTAATTAATAAGGGTAAATTCCATTACTACCCCTAAGCTTTGGACAATATCACATAATATTCTCTTTATTTACATTTATGTAACCTTCATTTCTATCCGTAGATTATTTAAATCAATGGATGAGAATTAACCGCCCTATATATATACTATTATATAAAATATTTAAACTTTTTTTTAAAACTCTTAAACTTTAAATCATTTAAGATTACTATTCTATCCTCATCTACTAAAAAATGATTCCATAAAATAAACTTAATAACATTTATTTTTCATAAATTCCAGAATATTCTCTTTTCATAAATTTCATAGCAAAACTTACGAAACAGAATATTCCATAAACTTAATAACATTCTATAAATTCCAGAAAGTGAAAATATATAATATTCGTTGTTCACCTGCTAAATAAAACTTACAAATTTACATTTAAATTTCATTCCATTTTCACCTGCTAAATAAAAATTACAAAATTACGTCTTGTGTGTCCTCTTGATCAATACCTACCAAAACAACTCCTTACAAACCATTTTTATTTACCGTCGCCGCATTACGCGGGTACCCCGCTAGTGTATATATATATAGAGAGAGAGAGATATATATATATATCAATTAAAAGGAAAGAGAGCTTGACTATTTAGTTTTTTTCTTTGAGTCCAAGTAAAATTGTACTAAATCAAGTGTATCTGAACCACGAGTACAAAAAATTAATTAATTACCCGTTTAAGGTCCATAGCCCTAAACCTAAAATATATAATATGGATAAAATAAATTATAGTAATGAAAAAATGAATCTCTCGCACCTTTTCTTTTTTATTTCCACGTACTTTGTCGCAGACACAAACTTCAGATATTGCGGATATTCGATTATTCGAGTTTTTGAAACTTCACTATTTGTATCTTAATTCCAAAAATCGGATATTTGAAATTTAGAAACCCGAATTTTCGGATAATTCGGGTCGAATTGGAAACAGATATATTTGAACACCCTTAATTTGACATCCTTTTAGCCATATGTAAATACTCATTGAAAGACTTAGAAACGGTGTTGTATGCCAATCGGGGTATATTTAAAGTGATGGGTATTGGTTCTTGATAGTAATTAGAGTAACCACCACAACTTGCATCATATTCTCGTCTCAAAAAGATGATATCACATTATATGAATCCAATTTAATATTTTATAATTGTTATTTAGTTTGATAGGTGGTATATGTACAAAAAATAACTGGTATATATATATAGGCAAAAGTTCAAACGAGAACTGTTTTTCGTACGAGAACTACGAGAAATAATCTTAGCGGTCCAATTTCCCCTCCTTCAATTGGATTACCCACCCATGAATTCCTTACATGCATCTTGCCACGCTCAATCCCCCACACTTTTCATCCATGAATTCCACTATCCAAAATAAACGACCAAGATTGGTTCTCGCAGTTCTCGTACGAAAAACAGTTCTCGTTTAAACCCTCCCCTATATATCTATTACGTACATGGCGTAAGCCAAAAAAAATTAATTGCTTGTCTTGGGAGGATGACAACGAATGACTGGAGGGTCGGAGTAGATAAACGTGTCATCAATGATCACGAGGATTATGATGCCCTCAGCCCTCTACTCCATACGCTCAAAATATTTTTTATATTGTTATTACTTATGCATATTATATACTATAACATTTGAGAGGAGCTATGAACAGTAATTCATGTCTTTACTATTTGTATTTGTTTTCGTGTTTAATGAACCAATTCAATTTTGGCAGGCTGGTAAGGGAGTAAACAATTGAGCCGTTAGACGCTGGTTCGAAACTTTGTCAATGCAATTTAATTTTTTTCTTCCATTCATGCTTTTAGGCTGCACACTAACGCACCTGTGTTTATATGTATATATATTTATTATTATTATTATCTTAAACAATTAATTGTACACATCATTTCATTTTCTTTTATAACTTTTAGCATATAATACTTAGTTTAAATATGAATACATATTTGTGACTACTATAAAAAATATATCATTTATCCAGGCTTCATAAAAAGTGATAATACATTAAATTGCTATGATAGATATGATATGAAAAACTAAACAAGCTTTAATTTGAATCTGAACCTAATTTCGCATTATGTTTCTAAATGTTAAATACTTTTCGGCTTTATTTTAAATAGTTATGCTTTAATAATATATAGTTAATTTTTGTTTTTTTATCTTAAAATCCCGCAACAACACGCGGGGTTAATTATCTCGTTAGAACTATTTTGTAAGGGCTATGATTCATACATCACATTTTCTTTCTTTTTTCTTCCTAACTCAAAATTCAAGTATCACCCGACCCAAACAAACAACATATTTTATCTTTTCTTACTCTAAAAAACAAAAAAGAAGAAAAAAAGCTTTAGTTGAGCTCGGGTGTAGGGAGCCGAAGAGGGAAAAAGGAGGAGAACCCGAAGCACTAATAGCGAGGAACCCAAATTTACCCAAGGCCTCCCGAATGCTTCGGGTTGACCACTACGGGTGGTCTTTACTACCGACTATCCGTATAGCCATATAAAGGGAAAAAAAACTCACCTAATACCTAAAGGACCATTAATAGAGATTATAAATAAATAAATATATTAACAACCCCAAAGGCCGATGGCCAAACATTTATATTATCTTGAGACTTGAATTCTTCCCGACATAGAATAAAGCATATATCATTTTCTTTTTCTTTTTCTTTTTTTTTGTTTGAACAGCATATATCATTTTCTTGTCGACAACACCTAACCTCCTCTACCTTCTTTTTCCTTCGTATCATTCATATTATTATTATTAATTTATTATTATTATCCACCACCAGAATCTATTATACATACATACATACAATTTAATCATAAAGAAATTGAAGATTAGCAAAACACGCAAGAAATATTCATTATTATTTCTCAATTTAGATTTTGTTCTTTAATTCCCTTTCTCAACTTAAGTGTTAACCCACAAACAAATTTAGAGTTACATAAGATGTGCTTAATTGAATCAAATCTAGTCAAACACAAACTTTATATTCCAAACTGCACACCAACTTTCATGTACTTAACATAACCACCACACACATGTTACATGTTGTCATATGTTTTGGTGCAAAAATCATGCATAGTACACAAAAACAATCAATTTAATAAGAATAATAGTATAACATTCATACCATATCACATGAAAAAACTATAATAATAATAGTAATAATAATACATCTTTCTAATCAAGAAAGACGTAAAAACAGGTTAGATATTCTATAGTTAAACCGGCCATCCGACAAAAAAAAAAAAAGAACATAGCTAAAAAACGCGATCCTACGAGTAATTAATATACTTAATCGACGAGTCGATCAATGAGATTGTGAACCGAGTCCCAGCCACGACTTTCTGCCATCTTGCTTTGAAGCATCCTGAGCTTGGTATGGCGATCGGGCTGTTATTCTGTTGTAATTTCATAAAACAGAGACCATTTTTTCATTAGGAATTGCGTAAATCAAACGGGTATGAAATCTAATTATTAACTTGGTTTTGGTTTCTTAATTAATTACCTATCTTTCCTCTTCTCCAAGAATCTGGCAAGGGAAGCTTTTCTTGCAATTGGAAGATCTGCACACAAAAAAAAATCCAATTTCATAAGATTATGATCAAGAAATTACTAATTTCCTGCCAATTTACCAATTAATGAATCAAAGATTTTGTTAATTACCAGAACCAGAACAAACAATGTTCTTGGAAGATTCATCTGAATTTAGGGGTTTCTTGGCAGCCCCTTGTTCAGCTAATTTCATGATTTCTTTAGCCTTCTCAGGTGCTAAATCGTTAAATACGATGACCTGACCATTGTAAAATATAGTCATCGATCTCGACTGATCTTGCCGCTTCTGCGCCGCGGCGGCGCGTGGGGTTTCGGCCATGGGAAACAGATTCATGATGGCAGAGGGCGCCGTTCTACCTGAACAGATTAAAACCACAAAAATTCAATCTTTTCTGCGCCTACCCATCTTTAAGAACCCCCCAAAAAAAAGAAAAAAGATTTCATTTTTAGAGTTTTGATCGGTGAAATTAAACAAGAAATATAAAACTTACCAAGGGTTAGATCAGAGAAAGTGGAGTTTTCCTTCAAGTACTGAGAGAAAAGATTACAAGTCTGGGAGAAAGTGGACTTCTCCGGCGACCTGACCGGCGTGTATTGGCCGGAAAATCTACTGGAATCGACAATTTCCGATGAAGAAGACATGATTTTAAAAAAGAATAAAAGATTAAAGGTGTGAAGATTGAAATTGGGAAGGGGGGTTGAATAGAGGTGTGACATATATAGAAGGAGGAGTCGTGTTATTGGCAACTTCTCGGAACCTAACATGTTCCCCTTTACTATTATTATAATCTTTTTATTTTCATATTGTTTACCACGTGCTCTATAATGGTGGACCTCTTTTCTGTTTCCATTTCATTTTAAAATTATAAAAAGATATTTCCCTATTTCTTTTTCTTTTCTTTTCTTTTTTTTTTAAATTAATTTCTAAAATCTTTGGCGTGATATTTAAGGGTGGATCTTTTTTTTCCTGTTTCAATTCATTTCAAAACGATTTAAAATATTTAAGTATTTTTAAAAATCTTTTGCGTAATGTTCAATGATTCACCTTTTTTTCTGTTTCGCTACATTTAAAGACGATAAAATATTACCCGTATTTTTTTAGTTTTAAACTATTTAAGATTTTTTTTTAATTTAGTTTTTAAAATAAAATAATCAAAACTAACTTTAATTATTATTTGTTAAATGCGCTTCATTTAAAATATTGTTTAATGATTAGAATTGTTCAAAACAAATAAAAATCTCAAACATTTTTATGTATAACAAATCCTAACACGCCAATATTTCCTCCGATCGTCTCCTCCAACATTGATCTTTATTATCATCTCGCACACACTTTAACACTTATACGCTCAAACACCCTATAGACACATTTAGTTCAAATAATGCTATTGACACTACCTTTGCCTTGTGACTATGCCTACAATAAGTTTGACTTGAAGCAAGATCGGAATGAGTATCGATTGGTAAGTTTTAAATTTGGGGAAGTCTTGATACGAACTTATAATTTCATTGCACGGTCATATATATGGGATTGCACGTGAAGCTAGCGACATTGATCATCAACTAGTCATTTCTAGTTATTAAACCTTGATTTATTTATCTTTTTTGTGCGTTCTTACCGCACCTACATCCGCCTATGGTAGTTTTATTATTTCAAAAACATCTTGGATAAACGTACATATATCTTGGAGTGTTTGTAACCATTTCCACATACAAACCTAAGCTCAAATAGTAAGATGTTCTAAAATGCATTAATTTTGAATGAATCAAATAATAAGATGTTCTAAAATGCATTAATTTTTGTCTATTTTATTCTAAAAACCAAACCAAACCAAATTAGACAAATTTAAATTGTACGTTTATAATATTATAACCCTAAAGTTTACATGACCTAATTAAAGAAATACATGCTCTATATATACAATAAAAAATTAAAACAAGTGTGAAATTAAGTTTAACGACTATGTAATTAAAAAAATCTAAATCTATATTATATATAAAAAAGCAAAATATATATATATATATATATATACATCTTCATATTTTTTGTTTCTATTTATCCTCCTATTTACTTGATTAAGACAAGTGTCAAAATCAAGGGATCAATAATATGAGAAAAAAGAACTAGTGCGTTATACATGTTAAACATTGAGTAGGTAAGAGAACGAAGTAGTAACAAAAAATTATCAATTTGAAAAAGAGAAATGAGAGATTCAATTCCCTTGATACATATATATTGTATGATATATACTAAGTAACTAAATCCGTGAATGAATTGAATGAGTCTTGTGTAGTTTCTAGAATAGTACGTATAAGGTGTGTAAATTAAAGGTCAAAATAGAGGAGCTTTATTAGTTATTAAACATATACATATAGCAAGTAAGTAAGTAGTAAATTAATCACATGCATACATTAATTGTGATTAAAAAACGTGGATGCGGATATGTGGAAAAAAATTAAATTATATATATATTGCCGTCCAGTCCAGTACAGTAGTCCACCACCAATATCAACAATTCAACATATATTATTGTCGTGGTCATGGGAAACTCACTCCCTCCCAAACACGCACGTTCCTAAATTAAATTAAATTAAATTAAATTACCCCCTAATTAATATCATATATTAATATTAATTAATTAATGCTTTTAATATCTGACCACTTACACCATTCCTTGACGCCTGGCCTGTAGACGTGTGGACCAACGCGCAAACTTAACACATGCATGCTAATTTATTCTCTTTATTTTTATTTTTTGTTAATATTATTATTATTATTATACTAATTAATCATGCACCTCATGCTTTTACATGTGAACATTATACTGCATATATATTTACTATTTATCAGACAAATCTTATTTCATGAAAATTAATATCAAGGCTATCTAGCTTCAGAGTTTTGGTTGCCCAACGCTTGTTAGGGCGCCGTAGGGATCGAGTGGGTACCGTGATGGGGTACGTACGTAGTGGCGCTACCGGGCACACAACCTGGGACGTGCCTATCGTGGCCAATGAAAACGAGGACGTCAAGACAGCTAGCTCGAAAGATGGCCGAGAGGCTCCTAGCTCTCCCATTCCCTTTTTTTTCTTATAAACAAATAGGGAGTAATGACCGAGTTGGTGGCCGGGATAGAAAGATGACGTGCTATTATAAGGCTTTTACTAGAATATAAAGATAGAAATGATATATAGAGATAATGATATGACGTTGATATGGACACTGAAGTATTGAGGTAGGTAGATACTCTTCACCCTTAGTGAGAAGCACTTGAAAGCAACGACGAAGCCAGAAAATATTATTATTATTATTATAATTGGCGTTCGATATTGTAAATGAAGGTATCCAAGCTCCATGCCAGGTCATACTATAACATCCTCAAAATGGGCCTAATCGTGCGCGAAATAAGTATGTGTGTTAATTTAAATAAATTGATATATATATATATATATATATTCTAGTTTTAATATTAAATATGAAAGTTAGTTATTAGATGGAGTTATATAATAATAATAATAATAGATGAAATAAATACAATATTAAGCAGTTTTAAATAAGGATTACGAAAATATCCCCGTTAGTTAAAACGGGTAAATGAGGGTCGAGTTGTAAGTTAAAAAGGGGAAAGAAATCCCATTGTGGATACACTGAACCGACTTGTTACCCACACACACAGACACTTACAAAAACACACACACTAACACATACTCTTTCAAGTGTTCTTGGAGCTTTGAAGGAAATCAAGAGGAAGTCTTTCAAGCATCAATCCAGCATCAATTTTGTGAACTAAGACCTATTCTATCATCTTCATCTTCTCCATCTTCCGTTAAGTTCATGACTTCTCCTAGTTCTTGAGTTTCGAGGGGTGTAGGTAAAAAAAAACGGGTCAAGCATGAATTGACCTCAAGAACTGAAATTTTATACTTCAATCAGTTCCTACAACTCATATGGATTGATTAGAACACAAATTATAAGTTAGAATGGTTGTTGTTGAGGGTGAATTTTATTGAGGGTGAATTTGAGTTTGATTCTTGTATTAGTTGTTAAAGTGTGTAATTAATATGTTTTTTTGACTCATAATGGTACCTCCTATGATATACAAACAGAGGAATTGAGTAGAAGTAAGTTGATAATTGAGTTGGAGTGAAAATGGACTGAACAGAAGACTAGCATCTAACTTGGGTCTGTAACTAGCATGCTTGCGGGCGCAAAGGGAAGTCCTTGCGGCCGCAAGGGAGTTTGTTGACACTGCTTATGGGCACAAGAGATTCTCTTGTGGGCGCAAGTAATACTCCTTACGGGCGCAAGCAAGAAGGCTTGCGTCCGCAAGGTGGTGTTGTGGAGAAACAACAAATAGTTTTGTTGTTTTCTGTGTATTAACGTTTGGGAAGTTTGTGTGGTCTAATAAATGGATTAAAGATGTCATTGGGAGATTACTACAAGTATTCTAGTAGTGGTACCTTGTGTGTAATTCTAAATGTGAGTAACGATGTTATGGGTGTGCTTAGCAACCCAGAAAAGCCGAAACATTATATTTGTTTGTTGTAGCTCTAAAGATGAGCACCGGTTTCATGAGTTTCAATAAAGAGGGATTTAAATGTTAATTAACTCACCTAATTTATCCAATGCTATTGTGAGCTATATGTTGTAGATCCTAAATTTTCATATATGCGATAGAGATAAAGGATTGAGTATTGCCATGTTGTTTTGATATGTTTTACATCTATTCATATACATGTGCATGAGGTATGATATGTAATGCTTAATATCTGTTTGTTGTGAAATGCATGCATGAAATTGGACCCGGAATGGGTTGTTTATGTGATATGTGATTCTCCGGACAACTTGTGGTTATATGGTTAAGGTAAATCGTGGACTGGATCCCAGGGGACCTTCAGGTCAAAGTTCGGATCAACGGTGACTTGAGGGTCCATTCCGGGTCGTAGGTTCTGCAGGACCACCATTCCTTAATAGTTGGGGTACTTGGCTACTCGTTGAGCCCTAGTGAGCCTATGGCTCCATTCCGGTTGGTTGTGTCTGATACCCTAGTCAGGGTCATTGAGTTGGACTAGCTATCCCGAGAGATATGACACCTACTGATCTTGTCAGCACTCCACTATGTGTTAAGATAACATTGATTATTTATTCCTATGTTGTGGCTCTCTTTATTGATACTTGTGCTTAGTTTGTGCTCACTAGCTATTTATAGCTAATGTTGTGTTGTTTTCCCTTTTTACAGGTAAGAACTAGGTGGCCTTGTAAGATTTGTGAGATTGGGTTGCATGCTGGTGGTTGTACAAATTTTTTGGAGGAACACTTCTTGTTGATACTATTTACTGCTATATGGTCAGTTGTGGTTAGAGTAACACCAAAGATCTTGGTTTTGGCAATTTTGAGTTGTATATATAGTATATGCCAAAGCCGTGTTTAAAATATGTAATAGTTTGTAAGTTTTTGTTTAAATTTCCGCTACTTATTTTGGGGTTGTTTGATTTAACAGACATATTATGGAAATATTTTATTTACAAATGGACCCACGCAGTTTTAAAAGTTGAATTTTACTAATTTGGCTATTTTCAAAAGCGGTGTTACACATACCTCGCTTGCAATGACGCTTTAAAATGCATGCATTGTGCTCCAGCTCATAATTAATGATCCGCGTACAAACAAGTAATTTCTAAGTTGTTTCGCAAAATTCAAAGAAATTGAATGAAATTGAAATCAAATTCAGTGTTGTATTGCGTTTGGTAAACTTGTTTTTGAATGAAATATCATTCTTTGAAATGTTTACATTCCCTCAAGTAATGAAAAGTCCATTCCATATGTGGACTAAATAGAATTTAAATCAATTTCATTTCTTCGAATTCAGTCAAACAAACATGCCAGACCTAATATTGTTCCGGTATGAACTTTATGATGGAAAAACGTGTATATATAAAGAGTATGCAAAGGTGGATTTATATTTATATATATGGGAGGGTTCAAACAAGAACTGTTTTTCGTACGAGAATTGCGAAAACTAATCTTAGGCTTCTTAGCCCTTGATTAAAATTAATCAATGGCTAATAATTTTGGCGGCTAATGATTAGCTCATTAATGACTAACGATTGACTCATTAATGACGCATTGATGAGGGGCATTTTTGGCAAATCAAGACTCGCATGTTAATGACGGTCCACCCAAACGCAATTCACGGTTGGAAAAAATATATAAATAACCAAAATACCTCTATTAATGAGTTATTAATGATGCTTCAAACACTACTCACAGTTTTCATACGAAAAACATTTCTCATTTGAAGTTTTCTCTAGATATTTATATGCTCCGTGTGTACGTGGTGCGTGTATATATTTAAGAAAAGAAAAACATGTGAAATAATAATAAAAAAATTGAAAAATAATATTATTTGTTTGGGTTCATCATGTTCTGATCGAAAAAGTTAGTTATAGAATACGTACGTATTTAGTTAGTCGTAGATTTATAATCTAACCCTTACAAATAGAAAGCTTCCAATAAATTATTTGAATATTAATTGATAAAGGAAGAGTTGGTGTAATTAGAGTTGCGAAAGTCAAAATTAGAGTTTGTTAACATTTAAAACGAGTCAATGGGTTTGGTGTTATCATTGTTGACTTGATTGCATACACCCTTTTCTTATCCTTCATATTATTTTATTGTTATTATTTTTTTTTCGTAAAGAAAAAAGTATAGATAGATATATTTTTGACCGGTTCCAAGAGGGAGAAGATTAATTTATACATAAGTTTTTTTTTCATATATAACAAAAACATATGTTTAGACAATAATGTCTTTAATTAAATCTATAAATTTAGAATAATAATATCTTAATGATTCTAGAATTGGATTTTAAAAAAACTTGTTATGTATAAATCCTCTACGATTTATGAAGATGATTAACCTTCTTCTTTTGGGCTACAAGGTTTGTGAAAGAGTGCACCTCATAAGTTAACGATTCTGTTAACTAACAATAAACGAGTTATCGTTCTAAACTTATGCCTGACTTAATCTATTAAAATAGAAGAAGGTTAACCCGTATATGAATTAGTTTGGGGCATTACAAGTTTCCTAAGTACCTTCAAACAATTGATCGATTGATATTTATATGAATGGACTTGGAGAAACAAACAATTGGTTTTGCTTATTCGAAAACAATTTTTATATAAATAAACTATTAGAGAATGTAAATTAGGGTTTAGTATAGTTGATCTAACCCTATTATATAGATGGGCTAGGGCACATTAATAGGGTCGTACCTACTATACTAAACCCTAACATACATTCTCTGATATAGACTTAAAACGGTTGATTATTTGACTTTTATATGAATAGACTACCAAAAGGATACATAACAGTTTCGTACCTTCAAAGATTGATTATTTGAGAATGTTTTTTATATGAATGCTTCATACCTTGCAACCGTGAGACAGAGTTCTATTATTGTACTTTTTATATGAATAGACCTCGAGAAACAAACAATTGATTATTTAATGCTTATATGAATCGACTACCAAAAGGTCCTACCTCTAATCGGTTTAATTTTCAAAATTAAAATAACTTATTAACCTGGTCTAAATTAAATGATAACACAAAAAAACCAAATAATACCTCTAGGTTGGTCAATGTATGTGTATAAACGAGCCGAGTTTTTATCGAATAATTCGAGCTTTAGCTCGGGTTAATATTTAAGCTGAACTTTATCAAGCTCAAGCTAAAAAATGAGCTCGAATTATTTTATAAGTCGAGCTCGAACTTTAAGAGCTCGACTCGAGTTTTTAACAAGCTTTTCGAATCTTGTATAATATATGTATATTTAAATGTGTAATATGCATATTGAGAGGCTAATATTGAAATATATTAAATATGAATACTTATTTAAACAAAGCTACATTACATACTCTATAGGTACTATTTATAAAAACTAATTACTAAATCATTAATTTCAGAATTTATATATGTTTTGACTAATTTGGTTTTTGAATTTAATTTTGTTTATATTATTTCAAGTTTTTGGAGCTAAGTTGGAACTAATAATGTATCTTGTACAAGCCAAACTCGAGTTTAAATTATGAAAGTTCATCGAGCTATCAAGTTAACCTTGGAGTTAACATAAGTCCTCAAGCTTGATACGACTCGTTTGCAACCCTAGCTCAATACTTGACTTACTATCGAGTTTAAATACTACTATAAGAATGATCGGTACGATTAACGATGTTGTTCGTGTTCTATCTTCCTCCTATATATATATATATTGATAATCTGATCAAATTAATAAAAGGCTAGAAATAAGTCTCTTATTCTTACTTAAATATTCATTCTTATTTGAACCCCTACTATATATATATATATATATATATATATGTAATGCCTTTATTTTTTTTCAATATTAATAAAAAATAACAATCATGGGAGTAAACACACTATTTGTTATTACAATTCTTAGATGTGATCCACACCTAGACTACATGTCGTACAATTTTCGAGTATCCAATTTCCAAAATTAAGTAAGCAAAATTGTTTAAAACTTAACAATGGAAAACATTCTTTATTATGAGTTGTCTTCACTGCTCTGAAGCTCTGTTACGGTCATGTCTTGAAAAGGGTTAAACAAACAACAGTAAGCGTAAAGCTTAGCGAACACACCTATTTACTCACCACACTAGGTATGTACAAGTTTTTCAAACACATAAGATTCACATCAATAGATTCACATAATACCGAAGATGTGCACTAACAACGATTTCACTTCTCAAATGACTACCCAAGGGTTTTACGCCTCTTTGGGACCACAGTTAACTATCCAAGGCACCACAGGAGTTTTACGTCTTTTCTGTCCCGAAGTTGTGTTTTCACTCTATTTACACAACCTTTCAATTCATATCGACATTACACATAAGTTACACATTCATATCACAATAACAAGTACATTCACACTAGAATAACGAGTAATTAGTATAACTCACCTAATTGTAGCACAAAGGTTATAACAATCTATCAGTTATATGTATCTAGAAGATCTACATCTACCGACACTCACCTACAGTTAAGGTTTCCACTAACTCAAATACTATCCAAAATCACAATCCTTGCATTCACTATTATGCTATGGTTTTCCGTCTAAATCTACCATTTAATCGATTCACAATTCTAATAAGTACATAACGAAATTTGCGATTGTGGTTCAACTTGCGGCTTGTGATTCCGTTTAAGTTATGAATTTCGATTGTCCTTCAGTCGCAAATTGTAATTCTATTCCAACATGATTTACAATTTAGTGAAGATCCCAATTTACGATTTCTCCTTAGTTTTCTATTTATTCATCTTTTTGATTCACATGCTATGATAAAGGTTTTTCGATCCCGACTTTACATAAGATAGTTTACAATTAGGTCCCCATTTTGATATACGATTTACCTATAATGAAGGTTTACAGTTCCATTTACTCTATCGATCTATTTTCGATTTCACATTGGTTCTATATTACGGTAGAGTCCCTTTTTGATTTGTGGTTCCAATCTATGTGGTGATTTGCGATTCCATTCTAAGCGGTGATTTGCAGTTCGGTTTCACCCATTTTCTATTGGGAGATTAAGGGGAATCCTACAAGGACTCGACCCCATTTGCGATTCAAGTCTGAATTATATAGTTGTGATTCCAATCCATTTATTAGTTTTCAATTCCTTCGTATAGCAGTTGTGATTTACGATTTCACAATTCTTAAGAAAATTCACGATCCCATACACCCAGACAACTTTAATCGATCGGATTCACCCAATACCTTCTCAAAATCACCGATTTTCATTTCAAATGATTTTTAGTGACATCTAGACAAAACCCTCACGATTTCTATCATCTTTTCATTACTCAAATCGTGGATCTAGCTCTCGGTTCTAAACATAGAAAAGTTGATAATTAAGCACCCCAAAATCCCTCGAATCTACGTCAATTCAAATGAAATTAATGAAGAACGACCACAATGGTTTAAGGAACCATTCTTGATTGTTTTACGACAAAAACTAATCAATTTGATGCTCGAAAAATGAACCCCCCCAACCCCCACCCACTAGCAACTCACGACTCACTATGAATACACTCTCACACATAGAATGATAGGACGACTGTATAATGAAGTATGGGGATTTGTGCCCAAATTTGGGTATAAATACCTCTCCCATTTTGTTATTTTTCATTTAAGTCCCCCAACTTTAAAAATTGTAATAATTCATTATTTTCTCATTAAAAACATATACCGTTACATTTAGGAAGAAAACGGTTATTACAACTTTCCCCCACTTAATTATCATTTTGTCCTCGAAATCTTCACTCGAATAACGCAAGGTAATTCTTTTTCATCTCATCCTCTGGTTTCAGGTCCGCTCGAAACCCTTTTGATTTTCCCACTGCACCTTTACCGTTCCATTTTGTTTATTGCGCTGTTTAACTTTCCGCTCCAATATCGTTACCGGCTTCTCCACACAATTTAGCTTCTTGTCTAGTGTGATGTCTTCTAAAGGTACGAATACTGACTCGCCTACTAAACACTTTTGTAGGTACGAGACATAGAACGTATCATGTATCTTGGTAATTACTCCAATAACTTTAATCGATAAGCTACCTTTTCATTGAGAGAGGAGAGAAAAAATATTTAAAAAAATAATTTGCAGCATGTGAAGCGTGAGCATATCATAGGTTTAAACATAAAGAAGTAAAAAGAGGATATTGATAATATGATGCTGATGTAACATGTCAAACATAAAACATTGGTATGAGATACTCTCCATCCTCTTAACCTCAAACAAGAATGACTTACATACTTCCATATTCTCGGTATCTCCCTTAGATGATTTCACCACCATTAATAAACTCAACAAAAAGCTTGTTTCAAGTACAACTCTAATCGAGTTCTTAAAATAATTAATATATGTTATTTAAGAATTTACGCAAGGTCGGTCGTCCTATATATGCACTCTTAACTGCTAAACCTATATTCCTCCGCACAAAACCCATACTTGGATTTTATTAAAATCATTTTACTATCGATTTTGATTACTTATAAACGTGACGAATTCACCTCTCTCTCTCTCTCTCTCTCTCTCTCACACACACACACACACATGTACAAAATCCAATGACTTCACGCATCAGTTGGATAAACCTCAAAACCAACATCTTGGACCAAAACTAGAACATAAAAATTAAACTTATAAAACGGGACCACCAAAAAGGTCGTATTTTGGCTTTTTTGCATAACATTGGTTTATATAAACATTGTATTACAAATAAAAGCAAGGCAAGAACAACATTATACCACCAAACCTCCTTCTATATCAACATTACTACAGTAAAAAGAAAGGCCCTGGGGATATCAATGACACCTCCATCGAGCACTCAAGAAATCAAAGGTAAAAACAAAAAAACAAGAACCCGTCATCAGATATCGTAATCTATATCTGAAGCGTTTTCAGATACCGATTTTTTCACAAGATTTCCTTTTTCATCATAAAGATCAAGATTCTCGCAGGGTTTTGGGAAGATACTCCCAATCACCCTTCCTGAAACGTATGCACACTGGAAAATATGTTTCTTCTTGTAAGTGGTCCCTACAGACATATCCCTAAATGTCACATTCCTCACAGAAATATCTGCACTTCCATGTATTCTAACAGGCACACGCACTCCTTCACCATGGATGGAGCTATAGGTTATGTCCCTGATCACAGGAAACGCCTTTGGGTCAAAACCCGCATCAGGGTGCTCATTGTAATCAGTTTTAATGATTATTCCAACCCGCACGTTCTCAAAGGTCAGATTTTTATATGTGATGTCTCGGATGTAAGCACCTCTACCTGCAGCTGTCTTGATTCTAACAGCACGTCTTGAGTTCCACACAAGAACGTTTTCTACTGTCACGTTTTCAACCCCACCTGACATTTCACTGCCGATGGATATTCCAGCACTGTCAAAGTTTACCAATCATGTTAGAATTTTTCAAGATGCATGCTAATCATACCGACATTTATGAGAGAGACCTAAGCCCTAAGGGTGTGTGTTTGGATAATGATTATCTTATTATTACGTCTTGGAAGTCATAGCGAGTAGTTCTATGTATTTGGATTAACAGAACCTGTTTCTTCTAATTCTTTGAGCATTTAGGTTATCTGGGTGTCAAATAATCACTTCCATACCAACTAAAACAAAAGTGATTATATAAGGATGGGTAAAATCAGTGTTGTAAAAATCGGCCTTGGCAGCCGATATATCGCCGCCTTGGCGGGTATCGGCGGCCGGCCGACCTACAAATCACCAAGTCGGTGTAAGATATCGGCCCGGTCAATATCGGGCATTTGGCGGTCTCGGCGGTCTTGGCGGTCAACGAAAATCTGTTGACTTTTTAAAAAAATTAGGGTTTAAAATTCTATTTTACGGGACATACGACATACCATTCACGCATGTTTCTTTCGCTGTATTTCTTCTCTGTGGCAACGGGAGACTCGAACACACCAACACCAACCCACGCCTCTCTTCTCGTCGGACTTGCCGACTCCACAGCTCCCGCAAATGCTCAACTCCACATCTCCGGTGAGGTTTGATTCCACATCTGAAGTTGCTGCTCCAGTACTCTAGTCTGCTCCTATTTTCTTTTTCTTTCTTCACTCCGAACTTGATAAGGGGGTGGCTCTAGGGTTGCTAGTAGTGATATTTTGTGGTTAAAAGACTTTTATACCCCTTTTATCTTATATTAATTACCCTTCCAGCCTTTCTTTCTATTTATTTACTAAATTATCATTGGAATAATTCATAATTCAAACATTATCTAATTTTATGGTTAAAACTTAAACTAATTATGTACTTATGGTTTTTATTTTTCAAACTTTTTAATTGTTACCAACTTATTTTGTTAGGATATTGTTAATATTTATTTAATTTAAATAAATTCCTTTAAAATTTAGGGTCTCCGCCGAGAAACCGATTAATCGCCGCCAAGACCGATTAATCGCTTGAAGGTGGTCGACCGTCGACATACCGCCAAGCGATTTTTACAACCTTGGGTAAAATATAATTCTTATTTACCCCTTCTGTTTCCTAACTTGAGAAACTTGTATTTGACTATCCAAGGTGTTAAATAATTGGTTCATACTATCTGCAACAGAAATGACTATATCTGTATGCACCACTTCTGTTGTCCTAGCTTGAGAGACTTTTATTCCCATTCTCGAACTTCATTAACTCCTTTCGGAAGAAAAGACTCATTTTTTGTTATATTATCTATTGATTTCTTACATAACCAGAATTCATTACAACATTCACATATGATCTTTTGATTATTTAGATTTTAGGTGTTAAAGAATTGTTCATACCAGCTGCAACAAACCTCATTCATCATCCAAGGGTAAAATAAATATAACTTCTGTACCCAATCTTTTGTCCTAATTTGAGAATTGAGACTTCCACTCTCAATTTACAAACCATTGTCAGGGGCTGTTTGGGCTAGCTCGTCTTTTTTGGGATTAAGCTTATTAGCTTAAACTATTCATAGGGGGTGTTCAGACTAATATATCCTTTTAGTATCAAGCTTACTAGCTTATAAGCTTAAAGAGTGTTTGGATTAGCCAGTTGGTTTATTAGCTTACTTTATATTCATAAAATGACAAAAAAAAGGGGGAAAGGAGGAGCAGTTGGGAAGAAGGGTATATAAGTAAAAATGCATTAATAAGTTGAGCTTATAAAGGTATAAAAAAGGCGCCTCTTAAGTGGCTTGTTGAATGGGCTTATTTTCTTAAAAAGAAGCTTATAAGCTTAAACTCATAAGCTAAACCAAACAATTGTTTCTTTATAAGCCAAAAAGACAAGCTATTAAGCTCAATAGCTCATAAGCCAAGAAAATAAGCTAACCCAAACACCCCCTGGCCATTTATGTTTATTTATCTACTAACTTATAAAAAAACTGCATTTGCCAGATATTCAAAAATTTGATTATTACAACTTCAAATTGCAGAAGCATGTCTGAACACTATTTCCTACAGCTAATTCCTCTGTATGTCTAGATGCCCCTTATTGTGAGAAAGTTCTAATGTGCATATGTAATACAAATAGCATGACTAACAGTTATTAAAAGTAGTTAGATCATAAAAGATGGAACAAAATGCATTGAATTCTCACCTCACCATAGAGCGAACTACAAGGTTCCGGATAAGAATATTTTTTGATGGTCGACCATAAGCATTACCATATTGATCCCAACCACTTTTTATTGCAATGGCATCATCACCCACACTTATGTAGCTGTCCTCTATTACCATATCTTCGCATGAATCTATTTAAAACCATAACAGCCATGATACATAGTAAGTGAAGGAGAACAGGAAAAACCAACATCAGATAAAAACCTATGTGCAAAGTTTAATATATGGGTTTGTTGCAAATGTAATCAGTCATTCTTACCAAAGGGTTTTAAACAGATTGAAAAAGAAAGCGAAAGAGAAATCGAAAAAGAACGCTTACCGGGATCTATACCATCTGTATTTGGAGCCTCAAAAAGTGGTGCCAAAATTGTCATATTTCTTATTGTTACATTCTTACAATCATATGGATGAAGTGTCCAAAATGGTGAATTTCTTAAAGTGATATTAGATATCAGAATGTCACTTGAGTACATGATCTGCACAAGCGGGCCTCTTGTATGGTTAAGAAGTTTTTGGCGATATCTTTTCCACCATCTTTCACCCTGCCCATCTATGGTACCGTTATTCCCTGTCGTCATAATTAACGAAGACATAATCAGTTCAAGTATGTGCCATTACACCCCCACATCATATATATATATATATCTAAAACATATATCTTAATGAAAACATATCTAAGCAGTGTGATGTCTCTAATAGATCAGAAGTGTCCGACCTGTGATCACGACATCTTTGAGATTTTGACCGTGAATCAAACTCCCGTATCGGGGTCCAGGATGCTCTCTACCATAGCCATAAGAAGGCAAAGGAGGCATAAGAGACCAACGCCTTTCATCCTGTCAAAACAAATTACATATATGTGAACCATAACTTCATAAGTGATTGTGACCTAAAAGGTAGGAAGATAACACAACAGCACCCCAGAACAATACATTATCTTTAATATTTAAATGATATGATAACTAGTTAAGTATGCCTAGTGTATTCATTTTGTACCAGGAATCACAAATCAAGGTGATAGAAACTAAACTACGGCCGTTGCGAATTATAAACTTAAAGATACTTTCACAAAGAAAAATCCTATTAAACATAGCTTCAATCATCGAGATTAAAGAGTCAAGAGTCAAGGGCAAACATCAACACCAATAGAGGCCTATCAAAGCATAATGACTGAAATTTCAAACATTTCATAGATAGTTAATAGATTCTTTTGTGATCAGCCGATAAATTATTGTAGAAGCAGGCCACATCGGCCAAAGTCAAATTCAGATATGTGATCAAGCAAGTATAGCTCATAATCCACCTTAGTTTAAAACCATCACCTTAAATTCAAGTTTCTATACTGGACACTTGATCAACAGTCAAGCGTGATCCGTATAAGCAAAACATGGTAATATATTTGATATGAAAAGAATGATAAGTTAAGTTATTCAAAATCATCCTCTATCCATCACCCTGGATTTTGAATACAGATTTGCCATAAATGCACCATTAATAAGAGCTTGAAGCTATTAAAGAGCAGTGAGCTGAAATAGATAAAAAGATCTGTAGAAGACTCACATCTACACCAAGTATAACAGCATCTTCAGCAAGAAACAATGTCATATGACTTGTGAGATTAAAGGGAGCCGTCAACCATTTTCCGGCGGGGACATTGAGCTGACCGCCCCCTTTCTTCCCTAGCTTGGAGATGGTAAAAACAGCCTTCTCGAAAGCCAAAGTATTGACGGTGACGCCATCGCCAACAGCTCCAAAATCGGTAAGATTAAATGCAAAGGGCCGGAAACGAGGCAGCGGACGAAGAGGGAGGGGTCGGCGGAAAATCAAGAAGCCATCAACGAAATTACGTTGCCAGATGAAAAGGGATGTGAAAACAACGATCCAGAGGAGTGCAAAGAGGGTCTTGTAGGAAGAGAAGAGGGCGGGAATGAAACGGCGGAAGTTGAATCGCCAGATGGAGGGCGATGAAGTTAGGGTTTCCACCATAATAGTGTAGGTAAATCTGTAGAAATGGGTTAGATGGAAGAGAAGATGGGTAAAGGATGATGGGTGGTGAGAATTGGAGTACATGAATTGGAGGGCATTGAAATGGTTTTGGTGAATCAGAAGAAGAAGGTTGGTGTGATGTCAATTAGGTCAAGTTCAGTAGTTGTTGTTGGGTTTGATTTGGATTTAGGAGAATGGAGTGCGTGGGAAGGGAAGGGATGGGAATGGAAGGGAAGGGTCGATCTGCATCACAAACGAATCAAACACCTCCCCTTGATTTGTGTTCTCTATCTGATCAACAATTTTTAAAAATTAAAATAAAGTGACCGTGAATTACTTAATTTTGGATATCGTTCCTGGATTTTCGTTAAGGACCATGTTTCTATACTCTTCAACGTGTCATATCAGCTTTTCAACCATCGAGATAGGAGAGAGAGAAAGGGTTTCTCTCTACGGGTTTACGTTTACCGACCATAACGATATAAGAACGAGAAAGGGGGCTATGGTGTTCTAGCTTTCTTGTGCTCATCCTATCAATCATCCGCTGGTTTGATATGGTCGGTCTTATATGTAAGTTAACATGTACGATATAATTACAACTTTAGATAAAGTGAAAGATCTTGATGCGAAACCTCGGTTATTTGATAGAAATGCTCATGCCATTTACTTAATTTGTGTATGTAGTATATAGAAGAAAGTGTCACAATTGAAATAACTCTAATTGGCTAAAAGACTCTACATTTGGATAATTTTGTCTCTTCTCCAATAATCACCTAACTTGCGCACACAAAATACGTGAATAGTTTATTGTTCTAACACAACTTTCATTTTTAAATGTTTTGTTTAGTCATAAATATTCCATCATATGTGACATTTAAGCAACTTCTTTTTTTTTTTTTTTTTTTTTTATAAAAAAATTTATAATTTAGTTTATTTAATAGTAATCAAATTTGAAAGTTGTTTACCATGTAAATCATCAACTTTTTGTAGGTTATGTCTTAATTTATGATATATACAAGTTAACTCTTTATGGTGTACTATGCATAGCCCATAAA
Organism: Dittrichia graveolens; assembly: GCA_038502395.1. NCBI lineage: Eukaryota > Viridiplantae > Streptophyta > Magnoliopsida > Asterales > Asteraceae > Dittrichia > Dittrichia graveolens. The sequence continues at coordinate 18,635,329 of JARJIL010000005.1, forward strand.
CTTTTATACTGTCTTAAGCATGGTCAAGTAATTTTGTGAAACGTTAATGAAAAAAAGTATAAAGAAAAAAAATCTGAAATATGTTTAAATAAACTAGAAAAGTATGAAAATACAAATACTATAAATTATATGGTAGATTTTTTTATAAAAAAATATAAAAAGTTAAAAGGAGAAGTTTAATCAGTTTTTTTTCAAGAAAGCATAATTCAAAAAAAAAGTTTAGTAATGATATTTCACATAATACTATAGTTTAAAAATTCCCAATGTATATTTTTCTTGTTGGGTAAATTACATAAAAATACAATAAACTTTTTTCTAGTTATCATATTGTATATAATAAACTTCTTACTTTAAAAAACAATAAAATCAACATTTATATCTTCTTAATAAAAATTATAACAAAGTTCATTATATAAAATAATAACAAAATATATAACACATAAAAAAATTATTTGTATAAAAAGTGGGGTCTTTTGAGCTATTCAAGTGTCACATTCTCACGTTATGTTTTCATTTTTAATAAAATTCATTTAGCATCCCCTTCCTTGCTTCAACCACTAATGGATCACTACTGTCTACCTTATTCTAAAATATATAAACATAAAACTTTTAATTATTTTAGTATAATGAATAATATATATACCTATGAAGTCAATGGGTATTAATTATGGGCTTTCTTTTGGTGGAACAACTCCAAAAACTGGCCCATGACTTGAATATACAAACTCAAAGCACCCGGTTAAGGAGGGTCAACATATCCACACACGTGTCACCAATGGTCATCTTCTTCTCCAATCTCTGCATTTCCAATACAAATCATCCATTCCAATTGCCGTACATCCGCCATTGTTGATTAACTCTATCCCCATGGCATTTACCATTGCATCCATCTCCTATTCATCCCTCCAAACCAGGTTACCCTCCCTCCCTCTCTCTCTCTCTCACACACACACACACAAACTCATTAAAAGAGACTCTTTTTATGACAGGGGAGAATTGGCCACGAAATTAACCTGTGCAGAAAGAAGTTGTACTCCAAGGTACTTGCTCAGAAGCAGCCATGGTTTGAAGCTTAAAGCAACTAAAGGAGGTGTGTCAAGTGTCTGTGAACCACTACCTGCTGACAGACCTGTGTGGTTCCCTGGAACCACCCCTCCAGAATGGCTTGATGGCAGGTCAAATCTTTTTTTCTTTTCTTTTTCTTTAACATGCATTATTAAGATAGCTTGAGATATCAATCATCAGTTTCTTGATTAATCTTAGCCTTCCTGGAGATTTTGGCTTCGACCCACTTGGATTAGGTAAGTAAATTCTAGTGGGGTTTCATCTTTTTGTTTGAATTTGTAAATTAATTAAAAAAGATTGTTCCTTTTTTGTTTAATTAGGGTCTGATCCAGAACTACTCAAATGGTTCGCCCAAGCTGAGTTGATGCACAGCAGATGGGCAATGCTAGCAGTAGCTGGTATTCTGATCCCAGAGTGGCTGGAAGGTTTGGGCTTTATCGACAACTTTAATTGGTTCGATGCGGGCTCTAGAGAATACTTTGCTGACCCGACCACGTTATTCGTGGTACAATTAGCGCTGATGGGTTGGGTGGAGGGTCGAAGATGGGCCGACATGATCAACCCGGGGTGTGTTAACATCGAGCCTAATTTCCCTAACAAGAAGAAACCAAAGCCCGATGTAGGTTACCCTGGTGGATTGTGGTTTGACCCGTTCATGTGGGGTAGAGGGTCCCCAGAACCAGTAATGGTTCTAAGGACCAAGGAAATAAAAAACGGACGGCTAGCCATGCTAGCGTTTGCAGGATTTGTGTTCCAAGCCATTTACACGGGTCAAGGCCCAATAGAGAACCTAACGGCTCACCTTGCTGATCCTGGTCACGTCAACATTTTCTCGGTAGCTACTATACCTTCTCTATTGTTAACTTAAACGTATATCCGAGATTGATGTTTCTAATTAAGTTTTGATATCGTTTTCAGGCTTTCAGCAACCAAATACAGTGATGGATATATGCTTTGGTTACAAGCTTTGCTTTAAACATAGTTTTTATGAACTTGTACCAATTATGAGCAAAGAGATTGATCATCAAATGTACCTTCCAGACTGTAGTTATACACTTGTATGTTTAAATCTCCTTCTTAAATAATTTAAAGAGATCTATTAGGAAACAATAGTATATGATAAAAGACGAAATGATACATGATGTTGACACCGTTGCTTTATAAACTATTTAAATGAATAAAAACAGAAATAGGATTATTATAATTGGAGTTAATCTGACCAACACATCTTAATTTTCCTGTTTCTATTCGAGATCCATGTAAACGATTGGATCATCCATTTAAACGGTTGCTCCTATCTAGTCAAATGGGTTGTTTCTAGAATTCTTGAAATTGCCAAGCTTTTTTTATTATTCTTATTTTTCCCATTAGATAGATCAATAAAGTGTAGTCATTTAGTTGCTTTGAATCAGTTTGATATTTATGACAGTATACTATTCTTATTGAGAGAGAGAGAGAGAGAGAACCTTTAAGCCGGCAAACCGAAGGCAATGGTCAAAGTGAGTAGGTTGTACACAATGCTATAAATACTTGTACATCTTTTCCTGTTAGAATAACAAGTCAACATTATAATGGGTGCTCTGAATTTAGCATTCAGGATTTCTGTGTTTCTGGTGTATTTCATCAATGGAATTCAACCAATTCGTCCAAAAACATCAGAAATTATGCTGAAACTGAATCTACAGCCAAACCCCGAAGGCGGGTTTTTCTCGGAGACATTTAGAGACACTTCGATCAACCTTACCACTTCTCAACTTCCCCCTCGATGTAAGTTATTACCCCTCTTTTTCTCTCTCTTGGTATTGCCATCAAACAAGCCATCCTTACAACAATTCACTATTGACTACTTATTTCATATATAGAGAGAGCCACTGAGGGGTTGTTTGAATTAGTTTATTATCCGGTTTACATGTTTATAATGATAAAAAGTTCTTAGAAACGACAATCGTACCTATATCTTCCGTCGCTTAAAGTCCACATAAAAGTATCATTTGATATAACAATTTGCCGTCCCTAAAAGTAAATACCTTTTGATACGACATGTCGATAGTTTTGTTGTTTTATCTTTGAACAGTTAAGGTTGATCGTCCTATTAGTACGGCCATATACTTCTTACTTCCATCTGGTAATGTCTCGAACCTCCACTGTATTCCAAGTGCAGAAACATGGCACTTCTATTTAGGAGAACCGATTACGGTAATAACATTCTATGTTATTAATATAATTCTTTAATTTGGTATAAGTAAAAGATATAAAATTTGTAGTAACATGCATATTTTACTATCTTCTCCAACAGATAATGGAAATCAATGAGAAAAATGGGAGTGTCAAATTCACAATCATGGGACAGGATATCGGAGAAAACCAAGTACTACAATATACGGTGCCACCAGATGTGTGGTTTGGTGCATTTCCGACCAGAGACTATGATATATCAATCGACTGTAACGTTGTCAAAAAGACCCCAAGGGACACAGAAATACACTTTTCGTTGGTTGGAACAACGGTTGCACCTGCTTTTGAGGCTGATGACTTTGTGCTGGCTAAACGTTCTCAACTTATTTCGAAGTTTCCTGCTATTGAGTCCCTCATCTCTATGCTCACACCTTCCGGTTAAAATGCACGACTTTCATGTTTTTGACTGAGATCATGTGTAAGATGAGTGCGAATAAAATCTGAGAATTGGTGTCTTTAGGAACCTGTTTGCAAGCTCTCTTTGGTGCTATAGCGACTATTTGTACACGATGTCATTGATAACATACAACCGAAAAAGATAAACCCTTTTCCTTAAGGTTTTTTTGAAACCATAATTCAGTCGTTGTGTTTGGATTAACAGATTCTTCGTTTTATTATATTATTCTTCCTAAATTATCAAAGTAGATTCCCCTATAGATGGAATAAATTGTAACCACCTCAAGACTAGTGATGAATTTTTTCATCCAAGTTGAGTACTTACTGCTATGTGCTCAACTTATAGTAGAATCTGCAATGATTCTTTGTTGAAACGGAAGCTCAAATCTATGTATGAATTAATCAAAGATCTTCTTTAGATCCTACTAAGAACACGTATTTAATTTATCCATTTCAAGTACTTAAGGACATTCTTAACGGCCATCTTATGAATTGTGACTCCAAAACATCATTTGTATGTGTATGTGATGCTTAAAGGCATACGAGACATTGGGTGCAATACACTACATGAATAATGATATATCCAAAAGTCAAGGCGTATACGATTTTACTCATCTGCTTCTTCTCAACCTTTGATTTAGGACACAGAGTCCTACTAATTGTTGCGTCATGAGATATACGTGAGAATCCTTTTTTGAATCTTCTATTTTGAGCACTTCAAAAAGTTTATTTGTAACATTGACGATTTTAGTTAGGTCCTCTTCTCATCCGGAGATTAGTGGCCGATAGACTTTTGGTCTAGTAGTGCATAAGGTGTATTTATGGTGCCTCACCAACAAAGTGTTTTAGGATTCTTGTCCCCAGGACTCCAGCTAGAAGAATGTTAAAAAGGTGTGCAAATTGCCACAAAAGAACGTCTAGACGCACGGCTAGTATGTAGATTAGATACGACGAAGTTGTCAGTGAAAAGTGTACCTCGTATTGTGTAAACTAAATTGCTTGCTAATCTAATTGTGTCATCACCATGCCTTCCAAGTTAAGTCGATTTATGCACTTTGAAAGTGTCATAGTCTAGATGTTAGAAGGGTGTGTAAATCTGGTTCTTCTTCTCCGGTACGTCTCTATCTATATATTAAATTGTTTTTCGACTTACTGAGTTCTAAAATCAAAATAACATTTGTTAGTGTTTTGTTTAAAAAAGTATTTATGTATATTTGGTTATTCTAGATGCAATAATCCGTGTTTAATAAGTATTCAAAGATTGTTTTATTTATGAAAGTTGAATATATTTCCCGAAATAATTTAATCCTTTTTTGCTAAGACCCCCATTTCCAAATCTCTTCTTCCTTTTAATTTTCATTTCTCTTCAAATTATGGAGAAATGGCAGTCGATGTCTATTTATCATCGTCAATGTCCGGTTGCGATGTGTTTCCGGCGTTCTATTCATCATCGTCGACATCCGGCGAGGCGGCCAACGCCGCAACCGCCACCATTTCTCTATTTCATTTCTTTCATTATATCAAACAGGGGAATCAATTTCAATTCTCCACACATTTCTATTTCTCTCCATTTCCATTTCTCCCCTATTTCTATTTTCATTTCTTCCAATTTCTTCTCCCTTATTTCTATTTTCATTTCTCTCTACCAAACAGTGAAATTGTTGTTAATTTTTAGAGTTAATTACATTTTTGGTCCTTGTGGTTTACATGAAATTTCAGATTTAGTCCTTAGGCTTCATTAATTATGACATTGATCCCTATGGTTTATATTTCGATTCAATGTTAGTCCAAATCCACTTAAAAAGACTAAAATACCCCCTCTTTCTTAATTTATTCTTTTATTTTTAAGTTTTATTCATTTAAATGTTATTAATATGTAATTAAATAATAATAATAAATGACTAATTATTGTATAATAAGAATTAATAAACAACTTTAGCATCATCCCACCAAACAACTTTTACCACCGTTTCACTGCCTTCCCGCCGTCTACCACCGCCCCCCGCCGTCCACCACCACCCACATATCAAGAATCAAAATAAAAAATAGAACCAATAATCATCTAAACCAAGGATCAAGAATCAAAACCAGAAATGAAACCGAGAGAGATAGAGAGAGATATGTCAAGAATCAAAAGTAGATATGAAATAAGAATCAAAATCAAATATAGACCAAGAATCAAAATCAGTTATGAATCAAGAATCAAAAACAGACTTGAGCCAAGAATCAGAATCAGAATCAGATGGGTTTACCCAAAACCAAATATCAAAATCACATACTAAGAGAGAGAGACGGTGGTGATGAGTTCGAGGATGGTGGCGATGCGACGACTAACGCTGACGACGGTTGCGGTCTTCTCCGGTGATGGTGGGCGAGGATGGTGGCGATGATGGGTCGGCGACGATGTTGGTGTCATCAACGGAAGACAGATGAAACCCTAGACCTGGCGGCGATGAGGCGTCGTCTTTGATTGAAACCCATAAAGAGATTTATGGCAGCGACTGAAACCCTTAGTGAGATCTATGGCTGCGCTGAAACCCTCGAAGATATATGGCATCGTCTTCACGTGGAAACCCTCACATATCGAAAATATGAAACCCAAGTCAGGCGTTGAATCTGAAGTCGATAAACCCTTAAATTGAGTCACATATGGATGGAGAATCAAAGGGGAGAAAGTGAAGGGATGGGGTGGCCGGAAATGACAAGACCACCGGAGATGGCGGCGGCCATCCCATTTTGTTTAATATTGTAATAATAATTATTTACTATTTATTTAATAACATTAAATTATTTATAGATAAAAGAAAATGGATTTAGAGTTTAAAAATGAATAAAAGAAAGAGTAAGGGTAATTTTGTCTTTTCAAGTGCTTCAGGGACTATAATTGAAACGAAATATAAACCATAAGGATTAATATCGTAATTTTTAAAGTACAAGAACTAAATCTGCAATTTCGTGTAAAACACAGAGACTAAAAATGTAATTAACTCTAATTTTTTTTTATATGCAGTCGTAGATGACAAAGAATTGTTACCCACATTATTGACGTACTGTTATTATTAAAGTCCATGCCCACTCTACCACCAACCCCACCAACCCAAAGGCATTAAGGTTTTTGGGGGCATTCACCATTGTTGGTGCACAGGAGACACTCACAGCCAGATGGCTCCAACAGCGTCGGAGATCGCCGTGAAGTTGAACCTGAAGCCACATCCAGAAGGTGGCTTTTTCTCTGAGACATTTAGAGACACTTCCATTACCCTTTCCACTTCTCAACTTCCCCCTCAATGTAAGCATCTTTTTCCACCCATCTCACTCTTTAGATTTTACCCTTCTTCTTCATCCCCAATTTTGACTAGTTGTTTCAGACACTTGGATCTGTATCGATTTTGACCCTTTATTATCGCTGTCTATTCGAGATTTGATGTAAATCAATTTTCACCGCTTACCAACTCTTTCAGTAGCGAATTGATTGTTTTGTTTAAGATGACCGACCAGTCATTAGACATTAGATACTATTATGAAATTTCTTTTCTGCAGTACTAGCCTAGGGCTTAAGTAACTGTTTTGGTTTTTGTGAAATTCGGAAGTTATTGCTCGAATTACTGAAATCGTCAAATTAATATCCTCAAATGCTCATACATATTCAAGTCTTGAAATCAATAGATCGTTGCAAATGGAGATTCAAGATTTGAAGTCTGTAATCGTGGATTTGAGTTTAAGATTCGAGATATGAGCTCAATTCATTGAATAATTGCTGGAACTTATAACTGCTAATGGTTGCTTAGTGATTTTTTTTCCTGAAAATTAGTGTGAATATTGGTTGTAGATGCTATAAACTAAACTGCAGGTGAAGTGGAAGAAATAAGGAGGTGTTCAGCGTCTTATTGCATTTTCAAGTCAGATAATAGTTTTTAGTCATTTTACATGTAAATCTTTAAATTTTCAGAAAATCTAACAGTCTAGTAGGTTGATTATTTGATTGTTATAGCTTCAAACACCATAAGCACATACAAACACCATCTCTTGCAGCTGTTATGTTACAAGTTATTATCTGATCCTGATTATGGCATATTACACAAACACAATGCCAAACAGCCCCAACACCCTCTAAGTGAAACATATTTTCATTTCTGTTATATACTTTCTTTCGGGCTCTTTCTTCTCTTTCTACTTCCTCATGTTAGCTTATGAACAGATAAGGTCGATCGTCCTATTAGTACTGCCATCTACTTTTTGCTTCCATCTGGGAGTGTTTCACATCTTCATCGTATTCCAAGTGCAGAAACATGGCATTTCTATTTGGGCGAACCTCTTACGGTATTTACCATCTTTTAAATCTGATAATTGACCAAAAATATATATAGGCATCCGTGTGGTATTGTTTTGATGCATTAGATTTGTGTAAATAAGCATTTCTTTTTCCAACAGATACTGGAGATAGATGATAAGGATGGGAGTGTGAAGTTAACATGCATTGGACAAGATATTGGCAAAAATCAACTGCTGCAGTATACAGTGCCACCAAACGTGTGGTTTGGAGCGTTCCCTACAAACGATTATGAAATATCAGGTAATGTGGTCGTGAAAAATGCACCAAGGGATTCAGAGGAACATTTTTCTTTGGTTGGATGCACAGTTGCACCTGCTTTCCAGTTTGAAGATTTTGTGTTGGCTAAACGTTCTGAACTTGTCTCTCGTTTTCCTGCTCATGAATCCCTCATTTCGTTGATTACATTTGAAGATTAGACTGCACTACTTCTATGTACTTTTTGAATCGATGTATTCGACTATCACATATTATGCCTGCATTGCTAATGAAACCTGTATGGAATTTGTCTTGTATTAAGAATAATGTTAAGTTTGGATACAGTATAGATGTTTTTTACTAGTTAGATTGTTTTTTCTTTCTGATTGCTATATCTTTAGCTCGGCATTTAATGAATTTGATAAGGGAAAGCGATATGTGCAACTACTAGCACCCACTATGTGTTGTGCCATACTCACAAACACTTAAATTAGTAGATGTTGAAATGACTAATATACCCATCGTTTAAAATGTTTGTAACTATGTTAGCATTATTATCCTATCTCCGTTTGATGAAGAGAAACAACCTTTGACACTTATATGTGGTTCCTTGTATGTACCACATGATGATATGGAAATGGGGAGCAAACGAAACAAGTTTAAACTATGATCAAACAATTTTGTTAAATGACTTAAAATCATTTTCAAATGCTTAATAGGTAAGTTAGTCATCATAATTTTAAAACATAACCCATGCATACATGTATGATTCATTACAATTCAATATGACTAAGATTAAATTTATCTCGTATTAGGTTTATGTCATGTTAGATGGTAATGCCGTAATGGCTCTAATAGCTCTTACCCGAGCACTAAGAGTCATTATTACTGAATTTGATCATAGCTCGCCTATTAGAAGCTAGAACCCAACTTACCCATGTTATCTACAAGTCAACATGACTAATTGGAGCTATCACAATAATAATTGCAATACTCTCATCACTAACCGTTACGCATATATAAAATTGGTATTATTTTGAGTTTTTATTAAAAGAATCTATATAAAAATTAATTAATTAATTAATTACTTTGTATATAAAGCTCGTTTAGGCTGGAGCTCACTCTTTGAGGCTCGAGCTCGGGCTCGTTTACTAAATAAGTTTTAGTCAAGACTCGAACTCGAACTCGAACTCATTAAGATTCAGCTTATTTCAAGCTTTTAACGACTTGAGCTCGAGTAGCACGACCCATTTACATCCCTAGATGGGACTATGAGAGGGGATAAATTAATCACTTTGAATCTATTGAAATATAAATAGAGTTTTAAACTTTATATGTAAACAAATTTGGAGATAATGTATTCTAATTTTTAAGGGATTTAATTAAAATTTTTGGATATATAAGTGAGTTTAAAAGGTTTACGAGTATATGACGTAGTTATAATGTTTGTAAAGATATATATACATAATTAAGAAGTTTTATAAGAATATATATGAAATTCTCTCAATTATTTTAAGTAACTGATTAAAATAAATTAAAAACAAAGATTAGCTCATTATTATTTTTCTTATAGTTCTAAACATAATCAACCAAGCGAACGGAAAATATATGGGTCAGCGTATAAACCGCATTTTTCAAACTGGAACCGGTAAGAAGTTTCAGGGGTAAGAAGTTCAAAATTGATTCTTGCTAATTGGGCGGAGGGATGATTCTTGCATTTATAATATTTATTATTTTTTGGTGGTCTTTGGCATCGTTATGGTTGTAGACGACAAAGTGTACGACAACGTGTCATTCTCTCTAATTCTCATGCTGATACGCGTCCATTTCACTCGATGCGTATCCTGCTACCGATTCTCCACTCCTCACTCGATTTTCGATTCTCGATTTAGGGATTTCAATTCCACAACATGAAGATACCCTTTTTCATCTTCTGATGAATTAATACCCGGTCAGCTCTTATTCCTAACGCAATTCATTCATTAACCATTAATTTCATATCTTTTTGTTCCTATTTCACTTGTTATTAACAAAGACACCATGCTCATGCTGCTGATTAACATTTTTGTTATAAGATTAGGGAATATCATATTTTTATTATATAATATATATTACCCATTCGTTTGTCAACTACTATGATGCTGAAACATGATTTGCGTCTTAATGTATTAAGGATTATGAAGGTATTCTATTCATGTTCTTGAATCTTGTAAACAAACAGATATGTTCAAGCTTATTTGCAGAGTTGGTATGCTATTTGAGATGCTTGTAAACACACAATCTTCATGTTCTTCATATGTGTGTTCTTCAAGAACATGAACAATGAGCAAATTTCTGGTTTCTAATTACATGAACATTGTTCAAGTTACCAATTACATACAATGATAGGTTTTTGAAAGTTTGTTATATTTGAAAAATAATAATTCATTGTATAAAATGATAAATTTCCGCGAAGTTCATTTTTATTTTGGTGCAATTTGCCATGTATGAATTGCATAAGAAGATCGTGAATGTGAGAAATATATTTCCTTGGTAACTTGTGCTGGTAATTAACCATATTGCATTTTACAGAAGCAGAAGCTCTGTTTGATTTGATGTATAGAAAGATGTTGGCCGAAGGCGCGAGTTATATAAATGAGAGTACACATAAAGATATGCACGCATTGGCTGTTATTATTGCAGCATGCTTTGTCCTAATAGCCTTGATTCTATCATCTGTTACCATTGTTCAGCATCTCAAATGGTATACCAACCCTGAGGTATTATTACTGTTTGTAACTGAATCAAGATTTTGAAAACTGATTATCCAAGAATAATCCATTGGCGCTATAGAGAGATGTCAGGATCAATTTGTTTAATAATCATTTTGATTTATTACTTTTGAGCAAGTTAATTCGGCGGGTTGGTTTATTCTAAATACACTGGGCCAACTTAATAAATTACAAGTTCAAAAGAAAGAAACCTAAGTGGGAAGTTAAATGAGAATGACTCTGCGCAACACTTCCTGTATTGGGTTGTCTTAGAACAAGCATCATTTTGAAAAATTCAATTGAAAATGTACTTAATTTGTCGCGTTAATAATCCCTACAAGATATTGACGAGGTTGGATGTGTTTCACAAGTGTCAAGTCAAATGATATTGCCTATGAATTGTTATGTGAAGAATTTAATTAAGTAATGAGTCGAGTCAAATTTACTTATAGTTTTTGGACGGAGAGAGTAAAAAATCTTGAACCTTTTCATCTCTTACTATGTTTCCACAGGAGCAAAAATGGATCGTGGCAGTTCTATGTATAGTTCCTGTCTATGCCAGCGAGTCGGTATGTATCCAATCTTTATCTTTACCAAGATTCACATTTAAATTTAATTTTTTTATCTTAAACAATTCTAAATAGCCAAAAAATTGATCAATAAAGTGAAGAATCACAAAATAAAAAGGTGTGATTACAATATATAACAAAGTAACAAATGAAGGAGCTAATCATGGCCTTTCAAAAAAGAGAGAGAGAGAGAGAGAGAGCTAATCATGGTTTTTCTGTTAAATCAGATTCTTTCCTTGTGGGAACCGAAGTTTGCTCTTGCTTGTGACATTTTGAGAAGTTGCTACGAAGCATTTGCTCTCTATTCCTTTGGAAGTTACTTGATTGCCTGCCTTGGTAAGCTATCCCCTCCCCCCCCCCCCCTCCCCTTTCCTCCAAAAAAAGATAAAATAATAGTAATAGTAATAAAAAAAATCTTGGAATATGTGTACATGTATCTTATCAGGTATATGCATACATATGATTCTTTATTGCTGTGCTATACATGTTAACAAAACCTATTTAGTCCTGGAAATATTATAATCTTAGGTGGGGAAAGAAGAGTTGTTGAATTACTTGAAAACGAGAAAGAAAAACTGTTGAACAAGCCGTTGCTAGATGGGAACGATGTGAAACCAGATTTGAATAGAACATCATTATGCAAATTCTTTAGACAACCGCGTGTCCTTGGAGAAGGATTGTTACAAATAGAGAAATTTGGACTGGTACAATATGTAAGTTACACTGCCATTGCTTATTTCTAGAGGTGGTTGGATGGGCAGGCCGGGCACGTGATGAAACAGGTTGAACCGGCCAGGCTGGTTGGGTTCACTATAATCACAAGAACAATATTAGTGCTCTTATAATTTAGATCTTTGAGTAACACAATTTAGACGGTTGTATGCATTAAATAGACTTGGGGTGATTTTCAACCCGTTTCACTCACTTGACCCATTCCACCTTTTAGCTCATGTTTTTTTTAAACTCATTTACCTAGTTTGAGATAAAACACAAACCATATGTACCAATATAACCCATCCGCGCGCGCACGCACACACACCAAAACTAATCTATATGCATAATTCAGATGATTCTGAAGACCTTTTGTTCATTTTTGGCAACGGTATTGGCTCTTTTGGGTGTTTACGGTGATGGTGAGTTCAAGTGGTACTATGGGTATGTATTTTACAATTCCACTTAAAAAAACTCGATTAATCTACTGCTAAATTCCCAAAAAAGGGATGGGTGACCATAGATGTGTTACTGGCCCGATTGCAGGTACCCTTATATTGCTGTCGTAATAAACTTCAGCCAGATGTGGGCATTATACTGCCTCGTGAAATTCTACCATGTCACTCACGAAAGACTTCAACCAATAAGACCCCTTGCAAAGTTCATCAGTTTTAAATCCATTGTGTTTGCAACTTGGTGGCAAGGTGTCGGCATTGCATTATTATGCTACCTTGAAGTTCTGCCCAAACAGGGAAGATTTCAGACTGAATTGCAGGACTTTCTGATCTGTATTGAAGTGAGGTTTCCTTGCTGTAACTTAAACTACTTTTGGGCAATATTGTTTACATTACAATTTGATGTTTATGTTTATGTTTATGTAAATCTCTCCAACAGATGGCCATTGCAGCTGTTGCTCATGTTTTTGTGTTCTCAGCAAAACCTTATCACTATTTGCCTGTATCCGAGTACGGGAAACTAACCACCAAAACAATCAAAGAAGTTGTGGAATTAGAGGAAGGTGATGAGGAAAAACCAGCTGTGGTTGAAAGAACAGAGACAAAGGTTGAGGCTCCCGGAACAAGTGTGAAAGAAAGTGTGCAGGAGATAGTTGTTGAAGGTGGTCAACATGTAAGCCAGCACCCGTTTGTCCCAAAGAATATGAATTTTACAAAAGAACTTACATACTTGCTGGTGTTTGTAGGTTGTCGATGATGTTAAACTGACTATAAATCAAGCAATTGAACCTGTCGGGAAAGGCATGACAAAAATTTCAGAGAAAATTCATCATCTATCTGTTGGTGATGATCATAATGATGAGAAATCAGAAATTGTAGTTGATGAATATGAACAAGATGTTACAAGAGTCGGGTCAACTGATGATGATCATGAAGAACTCAATGTAAGAGTTGAAAAAAGTGAACAAGAAATTTCAAGAAATGGAACGCATTTAACCCGAAAAACTTCAGAAGTAGCAGTCGAAGAATATAAACATGGATAAAAAAATCAACAAATTAGTGAAACTATTACGTTGTTTTGTAACCGTACACAATAGAATTATGCAGTGAGAGTTTCTTTTTACATGTCGATCGATTTCTTAATTCATTACATTCAATATTACAATAGTGATCTATTCCCGCTGCTTTTTTACATGGCATCCTTTGTACAGTATGGTATACATATGTGTGTGTTCATGTAGCAGACCATATTTTTAGCTTCAAAGTCGGGTCGTATATGAGCTTCTAATCTTGGCAGGTTTACTTTACTCACAGCATTCACAGCAGCCAAAACAAGTCAAGGCACCACATAATTGGGTCAACACAACCGAACATTGGTTGTTAATTCGTGAACAAGCTTGAATGCAGCACATACAACAGCATTTGCCAAACACGTCTGCACAACAATTACCAGCCACTCTCACGAGCATTTCTGTTTGGTTGGGTGCCCTTGGTCCAAAACCTGGAGGGATGTTTTCGGATGTTGCGACCACATTGCCAAAACCCAGCCCAAAGTGATGCAACACGCTAAACTTTTCAGTTTTGAGACCTGTTGTTTTTTGAGGGTCGCCTTTCTTTTTCCCCTGCATGTAAGTTGTAAGATACTTTGCACTTCTAATATCAAAAAGAAAATTGTTCACAGTAGGTGTAACAAATTGGTCTCTGGATTTTAGTACACGAACATGTTTTTGCTACAATTACTATGAATCTGGGAATTCTAGTGACCTTTTATTATTGCTAGCGACTTAAGTCACTTGACAAAAGTTTTCTTTAGCCAGGTAGGAAAAGGTGTATATAAATCGCATATTTCTTGTAGTGTAATAAGATGAACAGATGGGAAATTGCTGGCAGTATATAGCTTACCTGTGTTTTTCGAGATTTGGAAGGTTTATCTTGTGGTTCTGTCTTGAATAAGATCATATGCGTATATTCAGACATGTTACCGGTCTCTAGGCTTATTTTTGCTACCTGCCCAAAAAGCAATTGAGAGGCCATAAGTTTGGGCTAAAATTCCAGATTAGTTGATAGTTAGTAGTATGAGCCATAATCATTCATATTTTTAGCTCAACAAGAGCATGCATGATTATTTGAAATATCAAACTTGCAAGGGGTTAGAGAAGTATCAAGTAACTACTGACCTTCTTCTCAAGCTGTTTATCTTGTGAGAACCATGCTTGTGCCGTGTATGAGTCAATCTGTTTCTTTGCAAGAACCTGGTCAACAAGGACGAAATTAAGTGACAGTTACGTTTTGCGCTATTTATTTATTGACGTTTAATAGAAATTCATCTACAGTTGTTATCTTTTTTCTTGCTACCAGAATCATCAAATTTCAGGCAATGAAATGAATACACACATCTTGTACAGAAGGCTAGCTAGGGTACCTTTTCAAGAGGTATGTCCTTTGCCTGTTGTACTTGTATATCGATAGTGAAGTTACTCATATCTGCAAGAATTCCCTGAGCTTTCAGTCCGTCTGGGAAATCACCACCCTTGTACCAACCAGGTATGATCAATGGCCTTTCTGAACAAAGGTCTGGAATGCTTGAAGGATAAATTATCTGTGAATATTGAAGATACATTTAGGTACTCTTTTTATAGAATTTTAAGTGAAATGAACTTGCTATGAAACTGGAATTAAATATAATAACAGTTGTACACAAACGAACAAACAAACAAACATACTTCCAGATCATCAAGGCCATCAATTTCAATGTCGGCCAACACGGTAGAAGAAGCTTTGGAAAACCACTTCTGCATTCGAGCTTCAACTGCATCTGATCAAACATACATATATGCAACAATAATCAAACTTCTTAATATATATCCCCTAATGAGTTATTCTTGGTCAAATTATAATCCAACATGTCATATTCCACCAAGTTTGTATTCTCTATTTTTTTGTCAAACAAACCTGCGTCGTATGAAGCGTCGTATGAAGCGTCATAATGGCCCTTGCTGATCATTGCAAGCATTTGCAAAAAGTAATGATTGCAAAATAAACCTGCAAGGAAACAGGAAGGCTAACTAACTTTCAGCAGAACAACAATACCCAATCACACAAGAGCGGGATACGAGGAGGTAAGATATACACAATTATACCTCTACCCACAACCCACAGGTAGAGAGGTATTTCAACAGAAGAAGGAAGAAAAAGGAGAGTGCATTCAAACTTTCAAGTTCAGAACAAAATGCTTACTTTGACATTCTTTTATTTCCTTAAAATAGGGCCTAATAGATCAACCTGAAAACCTATTTAACGTTCGACACATGCCTAATGGACTTCTGGGAAGTTGGATGTGAAGGAACAAGTTGCATATTTTATTTGCCTTTTTAAATGGTTGGTTTGTATGATACGGTAAAACCACTTTGGGTTTCTGAACATGGCAATTTTGAATGTAAATATCCGCCAAGTGTTATAAATAAGTTAACTACTTTTAAGAAAGTTTCCTCTGCAGATTTCTAATTAATGTATTGTTTAAAAGAAGCGTGAAAATGACAGTGTTACATTTAGCACTAAAAACATTACCTATACCAAACGTATTAATACGTGGACACAGTTCTGATCCTTTGTTTGGTAGTTGTTTCTGGATAACTTCACATATTTGTCTCTCATTTTCAACAGCCCCATCAGTAATAAAGAAAACCATTGGAATGCATTTACTGGTTCCAGAGAACATCTCTAGGGCCTGAAAAGCGTAAAATCAAAGTGAATAAACAACATGATTGATCACGAACCTGTTTACCGCCATTAAATCATATTCTACCACCGTAAAATCATATTGTACTAACTAAATTTGAGTTTTTTTTTCCTTTTTTAGTAAAAGTGCAATAATAACCTGATCTAGAGCAATTGACATGTTTGTACCACCACCCGCAATGAAATTCGCGTCAATCCATTCACTCGCATTTTTTATTGATTCACTACTTGCTAGCTCTAAAGTTGATGAATATATGTGAGTCTGGTCGTTGAATGCCATTATACCAAAAGAATCCCCCTCTAGATCAAGCTTTGAGAGTGCTGCAACCAGTGCATTCTTTGTAACCTCAATTGTGTTTTCTTTCATGCTTTCACTTATATCAACAACAAAAATAACTTCTTTCCTGAACACCTGTCATATGAGTTGCACCAAGTTAGCATGCAATCTGACAGATGAATTCCTGGAAGAAGTACTTGAACATCAAGAAACAACAAAGATGGAGAGGAACAACATGAATCATATAAAGATAATAATTTTGTCCATAAAATTATTTTCGTTAAAGAAGAGGTGCAGTTGACATTAATTGATGCTTCATTCCTGGAAAGTTACGTTGTCATTCTCAGCAGTGTCTCTAATTGAATTAGCAAACCTACGTTTCACTTATCAAATTATCAAAATAAGATGACAGCTAATTTCTTCTCTTTCCATTAAGTATACATGGAATAAAAAATGCAGAAGTGCAGTTTTAAAGAAAATAGACCTGAAATGAATACCCTCACATGAAAAGGACACCAAAATGAGAACATTCAGTATATCATTTACTTTAATGGACGAAAAGTATAGGATCTAGCATAAACATTCGGTATAGCATTGATTATATACACATTTGTTCCTTGTTCATCTAGCTTTCAACAAAAAGAAGAGTTAATTCTTCTGGAAATTGACAAGTTAAAATAGAGTTCATCCATATTCAAAGAACATTTTGGGAACATGCCTATATTTAAGTCAAGAGGCTAAAGGTTTGATTGTATTAAAAGAAATGATGATAAGAGAAACTCCATGAGAGACTTCCTGCCCAAGCTCAAGGAGCCGATTACTATAATGGAAATTCAAAAACTACCCTCCACCATTCCCCCGTGACAGAATAACAAATTCAATTTCTTAAAGCCCTACACGTGGCTTGCCCTTCTCCTATAGACAATCCATGAGTCAGGCTGATCCAGATCATTAAGCCCTCCAGTAGCAAATTGTCTAAATCTCTATCATACGTAATAGGCCAAGTTCCCAATTCTTGTGCCATATACATTATCAACTTGTTAAATATCACCAAGTATTGGCTATCACTATTTGTCTATCTCATATGACCTATTTGTCATTATATATAAGGAATTTGCCTATTATCACTTTGGACAAGTTACTTTATGTTGGAAATTCAACAGAAGCTTAAAATAATTAGCGAATATACTAATTTTGACTTTCCAGTTAATGGCTATATGTCAAAGAAATTTAAAAAAAAAAAAAAACCTTTCTACTATACTCAGGTCCTGCAAATAGGCATAAGGAAAACATCTCCCTTTGATCGGTACTGGTTGGTGTTGACGGAGACTGCAAAAGTACACCACCAAATGGATTGGTTGTAGAATCCTGAAAAACATTGATGACCCTTTTAGTTTGACTGTAGTATGCACCATAAACAGACCATTAATACCAACTTGCTTCCACACATTTCAATTGGTATGATTTATATGTACAACTGAAACAATGTAGAATCTCACATGATATCTGATCACAAAATCTGTATTTGACCATGTAAGAACATGTGCTTCATATAAAAAAGATAATCTCCCTGATTCTCGCTTTTGTTCCTGGAGTACAGCAAGTAGCTCGCTTTGTTATTATGAACTGTTCAAATGTTCGATGGTAACATTAAAGAATAGTGAATAATCAAATATAAATCCAAATTACACCTTTAGAGGATGACTAGTTGTCTTACACACAACTTTTGTAGTTAGACCAGAATTAATATTCAGTTGTATCTTTTCCTTTTTCGGGTGTTTCTTTGCTGCAGGGGTAACATACTCTGGGAAGCTATAAGGTACATTCAATATGAACTCTCCATCTTTATACATTATTTTTTGTGACCATCTAACTTTGATTGAAAGATTTGAACCACCGTCAACCTGGAAAAAAGGTCATGAAAGTCAAACAATATCCGATCTGATTGTATGATTAGAAAACTTTGAGAGTTTTACATATCTAATAATCTTCACCTGTGGTATTGTCAAAGTAAATATATGGGGTTTCAAAAGACCTCCATCTTCAGGTTTCACTGCACTTTCTTTATCTCCGTTTTCATCCATGAGAGCTAGTTGAGTTGAATATGATTTTCTTGGTACTTCTACCTCCGCACCTAGAATTGAACCCTGTTAGCCAAATGATATAATATTATTCGAGAACAAAACAAACAAACAAAAAAACTTAACTAAAAGAAGTGTTTGAAAGTTATCTTCTCACATTTTTAGCCAGTCATCCCTTTTTATAACCTCCACATTCATATTCAAATGAACTCCTTTTAGGTTGCCATGTTTTCATCGACTATAAGCTAAAATCAAAAAAATTTATTTGAAAGTAAAACCAATGTCTTTCATATAAATCACAGAAAGAAAGTACGTGGAATTAAGCTGAAATGCTATGTGTCCTTCAAATTTGTATATAATAACTTTGTTTCATTTTCAGCCGTGAATGAACAATGGCATAAGCAAATATGCACTTAAATAAGGAATCTCAAACACCAAACTTCTAAGTTGACTCACATTGTGAAGTCAATAAGATTTTTGTGAAGTAGCTTAGAACCCTAGCCTGTGCAAAGAGTTTCTAATTCATTTATCAAAACTATCCAGGCCTGTATCATTCGCATATTCAAAACTCAAAACAAATTGTTTACGTCAATTGTCAAATTCAAAACTTATACAATGAGTTTTTGACAAAAAAAACAATATAATGAACTAATGCCAATTAATTTCAAAACCAAGAGATTACCTCTTCACCCATAGGAATTGCAACACGACAACTGCAATTGGCATTTCCCATGACACAATGAACACGCCAGGAACCACTCATCGTGACAAACGCCGTGTCCAGATAACACTCAATCTCAAACGATATCCCGTTCATCTGAAGGGGAATCAACGCAGGTGGATTACACCTTCCGTGGACATGAGGCTGATAACTCGGCATATCAGGGTTATCGACAATTGCTGGGTTGGAAATCACGGCATAAACCATAGGAGACGTGGGGTACAGATTTTGTGTAGCTTTGTCCATCGGCGTCACGGGTTTTGGGGCTACCACCGAGCGGTCATTACCATAGTATATACGCTTTGCAAGGCGGAGGCCATCTTCGACCCCCGTCGTGAAGTCGTCGTCGTCGTACATTTTGTATAATGTTGACATACAAGGTCAACAACGGCGGGAAGAACAGGGTTTCCGGGCGGAGGCGGAAGTATGTATGGTGCGGTTCGTTGTATTTGTTTTTGTGTTGGTTTTTCCGTCTTGATTTTGGGGTTGTAGGCCGGCGATGGAGAAAGTGACGGGAATCCAACGGTCTATTGCCATACATGAAACGAATATGGTGTGTTTCTTCTAACCGTAAAGGAATAACCGGTAAGATTTCAAAATTTTAGTTTTTATACATTTTAACTAGAATAAATTATATAATCAATTACATTTAGTACTTTTAATATAGAGTTATTTCATTTTTAGTCTTTTAAACAAAAATCTTATAAGATTAGTCCTTTAAATAAGTTTTATGCACATGTTTATTCCTTTAATAAGACGACGTTTATTAGTAACGTTAGGTTGAGGGTATTTTGAATAATTTAAGGGTATATACCACTCTACCCCCCCCCCCCCCCCCAATTAAGCAACCGGCTTCCAACTGACATGCTTTTGCAACAATTGATAAGATGGAGAAGGTTGAGGACGATGATGATCTTCTGTATGTGCGGAAAGGTTGCAATAATCCGAACATTATGGACATCACAAAACCCTTGTCAAAAGTTTTATGCTTGTCCTCAATATGTAAGGTGCATTTTTTCTCAAATTTTGGTTTTCTTTAGTCTCAATGTGATGGAAAGTTCTCTAATTTAAGTATAATTTTTGGGATTCGTGAATTAGGGTTCAGTTTACAAGTTTATTGGGTGGGTTGAGCACTTGACCCTATTATGTGTTCACGTTTAATGGACATTATTTTAGGATTATTAAGGTCCAAGAACAAGACAGAAGCTGAATTGAAAGCAAGTTTAGAACAATATAGGAGATTGAAATTTATTTTTTGGTCAGTTGGATGAAAAATTTTCTTTATGTATTATACTAGTTTGTTTGGATTGTAGTTTGAATGTTATGAGATGTGTACTTGTCTATTTGGCATAGCGAAGTATCTCTTTTGAATGTAAAGTACATTAGTATCTTATTCTCTTGCATTTAGTATTGTAAATCTTACTATAAATCTTCCAGGTCTGAAATTGTGATCTTAGTAAATGCCCTTTAGTCAATTTCAATAAAGAAATTGTAGTAAAAGCAAGCAATTTGTGTGGGTGATATAGTTTTCTTTCGGTCATGCTTTTAATATGGTGATTTAACCATATAGGTGGTGGTTGGAATTGAACTTAATGTTTGTATATAAATAGCATTGGTATGTCATAGTATTTTTCACACCCACTTACACCATTTACAAAAGTGGTACATGCTCCTGCTGTTGATCGATACTTTTGTATTCAACTTGAGAAGCACATTTGGAAAAATAAGAGGCCGGTAAGTAAGAGTTATAAGTTACACTTTAATATATTCTTCTATGTGTGTATAGTAAATCAATTTATTGCTAAATAATTCAAACGATTCCTGTTTTTTTATTTTGTGAGAATGCATGGGTTATGGAGATATATAGTAAATCAATTGGATGTTCAATATGTGGTTCAACATCTGATTCAAGATTGTGAAATTTTAGCCATTTTAGAATAAAAAACGATTCATCAATTTCATTAATTGTTACCTTTGATGGAGATATAAAATATGTGTGAACTCTTGTTGTCATATGTTCGGTGAAAACACTAATGTATTTATGAAAACTAATGTATTTTTTTAATTTTAAAATATCATATTTACTCCCACCAAAAGCTTTAAGCCCAAAATCTAGGTCATTTCTAAAGATCATGAAACGGTAATAAGTTTTCATCCCCTCAAAATAACCTAACTCTAAAATTTTCCCATCCAGGTCTATTGGAGAGATCAAATCAATTTCCACTAAATCTACATTAATCACCTTACCCCTTACATATCTTCTTCCTGAAAACTTAGTAAAATGCCCACCATGGTGCAACTTGATAGAAAATATCTTAGGCTCGCCATCTGCAAAATTGAGAGCAAAATGCAAGTTGGATCAACATTAACTCAAATGAAAGTCATTGCAACATTCATGAAATTAATAATGAAAATTCAACCGCACCACAAAACTCATTGTAATCAGTTTATTCGTTGTCTGGGCGAATATAATGACATTGAACCACCATTGTCGACTTCAAATGCTTCGATGTTTAGCTTTGAATTGTAATGAAGCTAGAGCAATGACGAATGTGAAGTGTAAGCAAGAGAGATTAGAGTGTAATTTACTCACATCAAAATGACGACTAGTATACTAATTTAGAGGGAAGACATCATATACCCTTAAATTGTCCAAAACACCCTCAACCTAACGTTACTAATAAACGTCCATCTTATTAAACGACTAAACACGTGCACAAAAATCATTAAGAGGACTAATATTGCAAGATTTTGGCTTAAAGGACTAAGAGTGAAATCCCCCTTATATTAAAAGAACCAAAGGTGTAAGACTCTAAACTATATTTAGATTTAAGAAGCTTGTTTAGCCGTTTAAAAAATATAAATCATTCATTTGTGTATATTACACAAAATTAAAAGTGTGATCATTATAATTTTAAGATTAAATTGATTGCTCTAATTTATTAAATTGTTTTCACTCCAACCTTTATCGCTGTCTCAGAAATAATTACTTTCTGATTTAAATATATTTCATGTTTTGTATTCGCTCGTAGTTCTTGATATTGTCATAGGGTATTGTTTTAAACATATAGGTGAGATTGGTTCAAAAATCGAACCGAAACGAAAAAGACATGACCGGACTGAAACCCAAAATCTATAAAAAAACTAGGACGGAAGACCAGACCGACCGGTCTCCGTCTGGTTTGGTTTGGTTTGTCTGTTGTTTTCTGTCTATTGGTTGTTTTGGCACTTACCAAACCAGACCGGATCAAGAATTATTGGATTTGACCGAAAATCGAAATCTATAAAAACAAGAACCGGAGTCCAAACCGACCAGGCCTTGTCCAGACCGGTCCCGGTCCGGTTTGGTGCGGATCAGCGAGTTGTCTTTCGGGCCGCTTGCTCGCCGCTATTTAAACAAGATTTTCTCCATCTATGTTGCGCTACAGGCTGAAATTACTGTTTTGACGGTTTCTACTTTATATTTTGGGTACATTTTATTAAAATATATTGAAATTGTCATCTTTTACTATTATATGTTCCAACTTTGAAAACAACAATTTAATGTACTGAAGTTCTAAAATATACCATTTACTGTATCATGACCTTTGATAATAATTTATTAGAAGTTCTTAGTTCTCCATGTTTCTCAATACACTAAATGATAAATTTTTATAACTTTATTAGATTAAATGGTAGTTTTCGAAAATAACTTAGTAATAAAAAATAAATCAAAATAAGAAAACTACAAATTACCTATTAAACAAGTTTCTCAATATACTAAACGATATATTTTGAAACTTCAGTACATTAAATTATAGTTTTCAAAGTTAGATACACACTAGTAATAAAATATAATAACTTTGATAAATTTTCATAAACTAAATCTTATATTATATTTTTTTAATTTAATTAATTTTAATCTTCTTTATTTAAAAAAATCTAAATCAATAATTAACAATTTGTCTTTAAAAACATTCCTTAATTTACATAATTAATTTCTTTATATAAGATCCATGTTATCCCGGAAAAACCAATCAATAATTTAATTAATGATTTACTATTAGAGGTGAATTGTTAAGACAAAAAGTAACTCATAATAAAAATTAGGCAAAATTACATCACAATGTCCTTATTTTTGTTTTTTTTTCAATTCATGCACCTCTCTATTAATTTTTCTATTAATTCACCCTTTGAATGTTTTATGCACTATTAATAACTTAGGACCAAAGCACTTATAGACTAGCAGTATAAAGTATGTTAGATAATTCTTATGATTGTAGGTTTAAGTCTCATAGTAAATATAAGGTGTAAATTTAGAAGTATAATTAGAATATGTAAATTTTTTTGTAAAAAAAAGTTACTTAGTGCTCAATTTAAACAATTTCATACATCTCCTTAGACCATCTATATAGCAACTCAATCACGTTACTCAACCCGAATGTCACGTAACGCGACATCACTTTCCCTTCTCTTCTCTTTCAAACCCAAATGTTTACAATAGCTACCTAATCTTACCCTATTTTTAATTATTTTAATATTATATATGTAAGAGAGAGAAAGAGAGAAGATGAGAGATGAAGAAGAGAGAGGAGGTAATCTCTCAGGTGTGAGGAACTGGTCACACAACCTAATATAGGAGACGTATAGGTGTTTTTTCCTACCTGATAAGCCCGAATAGCAACCCGTGGCGGAGCCGAAGGGCCATACGAGTGGCCCTATAGTTTGAATTATGATTCAATATTTTGGACCAACTTGAAGTAAACAACTTTGGTAGCAAAGAATTAGACTAATATCACATGGACAATATTATTATTAGGGTTTATTCATCAAATATATTTAATTTGTCACCTTTTATTATTGTGTATATCAAACTTTAAAAGTTTCTTCTGTATGTATCAAACTAATTTTAGTTTGTTGCTATTGTATATAAAGAAGTTTTTATCAAAATTCCAATTTTATAATTACCTTATTCTTTTTAATTTCGTTTACTTATTATAATTACTTTAATATATATATATTATTTAAAATCAACTGGTGTAATATACGAGTCTTTAACCGAGTATCAATCCTGGACGAGGGATCACTTGTAGGAATGATACAATGCTGAACCATGTTCCACACGGCCAAGGAAGCATCGTTCTTTTAGAGAGGAATACGTGTGCTCGGAGTTAAAACAATTTCATAAATTGAAACTGCGTGTTATCAAAGGAAGGAAGGCATACATACATACATATACATATATACATACATACATATATATATATATATATATATATATATATATATATATATATATATCAACCATCGAATATGGGTAGTGTAATCAAAGATCCAAAACTTGTAAGCAATAATAGACCCAGCCAACATATCAAATTAATATATATATTGTTGACAGAGCTGAGAGAAAGTGTGATATGGTAAAAAAAATGATGACGTTATTGATGACGTGTAATTGTGACATGGACAAATAGTATGATCTGATTGGTAGATTATGGAAGAAAATGTAATATTACATTCAAATTCAAAGCCTTTTTAAAAATTATGTTTAATAACTTGTGATATATTTTGTTTAGAGAAAAAATAATTATATATTTGTGACCGTCTCATTTTTATCTACGTTTTGATATAAATTTTATCGTAATATGACGCTTTTAAAAAAATAGTATATTTTAATTGTTTTATCCATCGAGAACAAATGCAGGTAATTGTTGGATATTTTATTCGTTTTTTATATTCATTCGCTCTATATAATATAATCGATTTCTTGGCCTTTCGATAAAAAGAATTAAAACTATACTATTTTTTAAAATTTTGTCGAATAAAATTTATATGTTTGATAACCACTTAGTAGGTATTTTAAAACCATTGGTTAGTGGCCTAAAGTTATTTACAAAACTACCACTATCATTTTAGGGCTCTTTAAAATTGATTGTTAGTGTGTGAGTAGATAAGCGCATAAAAATTATAACTCTACATAATTACTAGATAGTGAAACAAATGGTCATGTTAGTAGGTTTTGTAACTACACATACAACTTGAGATTTTATATAAAGATTTTAATTGTCTACATTTTCTTATTATTTAACTAATAACTTGGTACATAAAATTAAAGTTATTATTATATGGATATTTGAATTCAATTTTATTTCGTGTTTTCAATTATATTTAATTAAATAATAAATTATATTTAAGCAATTTACGTATGTATACACATAATCTATTCTATGTTAGAATCCTATTTTTATGTTATCGAATTTATGTATACTTAGATTGATGTCTTTTAAGAACTTGATATTATAATATCAACCATAATATTATGGTTATGCTTTTACAATGTCGGGATAAAGCTACATCATGAGAAATACATTAATATTATATTAAAAAAATTTAGACGAGCAGTATAATTTTGTATTTTTTTAAAAAGAGTATAAAAACTATTAAATATAAAAGTTTTATTTACGTACCCGAGCACCGCACGGGTATAACACTAGTTTAAACTAGCTGGCTACGCAAAATAAAAGTAAGAGCGGTTCCTCTGAAAGGAAAATCCTCTTCTTAGTTTGGCTCGACCACGTACTAGTCGGCCAACACAACACTGCAAACAGCTTCAAGATGCCACACTAGTTTGAGCATGACCATAAACAGGTGTTCTGTTGTTAGCAAACATTCAAAACTCACTAAGTTACTATCATATTAGAAATAAGATCGTGCGAGAAAAACAAAATGGCCGGTAAAATTAAATATAAAGAAGTACGTTTTAGTGTTTTAGTTATGTTGAAAGATCGATATAACAAGCAAACGTACATGTATATATATCCCAAAATCGATCAATCCCTTAATTAATCTTGAGTTTTAGCGTCCGGTTCTAGAGTTGTAGGCACGATGAGAAAGTGAGAAACGTAGTAATTGAGCAACAAATCTTTGGATGGAAACCGGGTTATATCAATATTGAATGGGTAAGTGAAAGCAATGAGAAAGGCATTGTGCTTGTACTACACAGGTTATTTTTCTTTGGTTTGAAATGCTAGCTAGGTAATATATGTCTTAACTTTAGCATATACAATACTCTAATTAATTCATAAATGATCGAGTTCTGGTTTTATGTATTCATTTCTTCTCAACTTTTCAGGCACCTACGTACATTGCATCTTAGCATGCATGGGGTCGATCATGATTTCAGGCAATTTTTGACATATATTTTCTTTCTTCAAACTCAATAATTCACTGTTTTTAGTTTTACAGAAAATTAGAGGAAGTCTCTACCATGCATCCCAATATTAATTAGCATTGACAGCTACGCTGTTCCCAAGTGATCGAGTGGGTGAGGCTAATGGTACGGTTTTTTCTACTTATTGCACTCCCGAGTTGCATCTGATAAAGATTTTTTAATTTTTTAAAATTTGTAATTATTAATTGAAAGTAGAGTACGTAGCATTTAATATTTTATTATGTTTGTCATCCTCTTCATATGCGTTTATCCAAACCCAGATCATAGAAAATTAACCCATATGTTTTTTTTTCAAAATTAGCTAAGGAGGGTGAGGTCGTTGGATTTATGGGATCAGTAGAGAAGAGACTGAAGTCGCTAAGGGAGGAAAGGAGACTTGACAATCTTGAACAAAGAAAAAAAAATACAAACCCAGATCAGAAACTTCGTCAAGCTATTCACACAAAATACCTCAAGATTTACGAAAGCTATAGAACCCAATTGTATCAAGTATCAATCTTTATTGAAGCAATACCAAAATGATTTGTATGAAACTTGGATCATATGTATGATGAGAGCAAATTATACGGTCTAGTAACACACATCAGAGAAACGTATATTGTATTACTTATTGATTTAGGGTTTGTAAACTAGCTAGTATATATACCCATAAGGTATTTACTAAAGATACCCTGTACTATTATTAATGTCAATAGCAATATTAAACTAAACTAAAATATAAATGGACACAACTTTAAGTTCTAATATTCTCCCCCTTTGTGTCCATTTTACAACTAAGCATAAGAAATGAAGATTATTTTCTTCACTGGAGTATTTGATCCTAAGCATAAACAGAGAATGAATGCTGAGGGAATCTTCAGTTTCGACATCTTTGTAACTATTCATCAAACAAAAATATACTCCCCTCGAATGTAGCTCTTGATCTTCAACAATGACTTGAAACTTTTTCATTACCTTGCTCCCCCTTAATATTTTGAACAAATATCTTCTTATGATAGATGGATGGTGAAAAGTGATGTGGATTAAAGCAAATTTACTCTTTTGAAAGTCTTAAGAGATGTTTGACAGAACGAATCACAAATGGATATTTAAGCTTAGGCAAGGTGGGAAGACGTGCATTCATGTTAGCATCTGAGAAGGATCTTGTTTGACTAACACGTACAAATAAACGAGTAACAGGACGAGGAGTAGCATGAGAAACATAACCACAACTCTTTCAAGAAGAGTTTGTTGTTTCGTTCCTTCAAAAGTATCCTTACTTTCATTCCAAAGCTTTCTCCGAAGCTTAACCCTGTTTATGAATTTCTCTGTGTAAGACTTGAAACTAGAATAATCATTCTTAGAGCATTTGGTTTTCAGATGCACAACACTTTTTGATGATTCACCTGCATGGACTAATACAGGAACCACATTGATTTCTTTTCCTTTGGAAGACTTACCCTTTTGAACTTTTTCAAAATTAGAAGATGTCGTGACATTTTCTTCTTCACAATTTTATAAATCTTGTTCCAAATTTTGAATATATAGCACAAATTGGTTATTTTCGGTCTCAAAATTCATGCTTTCTAAGGTTGACTTGCTTTGAATATCCAACAATTGTTGCTCAAGATTCCTTATCTTGACATCTTCTTCAATCTCAAAATCATGATACTTTTTGTCTGAAATCTAGAGTCTTTTAGTTAGATCAGATATTTTTAAAATAAGGTTGGCATTTTCTTTTTCCAGTTTACCTACTTTCTTTTTATGTTTTTGACTGGAAGCTACATGAAGATGTATACTTTTACTGAGTTCTTCTAATATCGTATATAATCCATTAATTTCTTCTTCTTTGACACAAAATATGGTTTGATACTTGATAATAGATCTTAGAGTGGGAAAAAAAATAAAGGTAACAAAAATATATAGTTAAAAGGTTGGCTTGGTGAGATGGCTAGAAGAAGTTAGCTAGGTGGGATGGCTAGATGCTTTTAGCGAGAATAAGTTGGCTAGGTGGGATGGCTTGATGAAGTTGGTGAGGGAAGATGGCTTGGTGAAGTTGGTGATAGGCAAATGGAGAGGAAGCAAATGGCGAGGATGCAACAACGAAGGTTAATGGCGAGGTGAGCAAATGGCGAAAAACAAATGGTGAGGATGAAACAGCGAAGAACAATGGCGTAACCTAGGAGAACAAACGGCAATTCCAAACCTGTAAATTGATCTTGATCCTTCTAAACACAACCAAATCAAGTATTTTCAATTTCAAACTCCAAATAAACACCAAATTCAACAAACCCAACTATCAATTTGAATCAAGCATCAAAAACCAAGAATTATTGAAGCCTATCAAGTGAATGGCAGGAACCTGTTTTGTCGACTGAACAGATTAAAAACTTACCTTTTAATCACTCTTTGGCTCTGATACCAATTGTATGACCCAATTGTATCAAGTATCAATCTCTATTGAAGCAATAACACAATGATTTGTATGAAACTTGGATCGTATGTATGATGAGAGCAAATTATATGGTCTAGTAACACACAACAGCGAAACGTAAATTGTATTGCTTATTGATTTAGGGTTTGTAAACTAGTATATATACTCATAAGGTATTTACTAAACATACCATGTACTATTACTAATGTCAATAGCAATATTAAACTAAACTAAAATATAAACGGATACAAATTTAAGTTCTAACAAGACCTTCATCATTTAACCCAAATTTTGAACAAAATAACAATCTTGAACAAAGAAAGATGAAGATAGAAGGTTGCCAGATTTACAGATCTTCATCACATAAAACCCTCACTTTCTTGAACAAACAAAAAAAACATCTCGATGCGGACACAAAATAGCTCAAGATCTACACATTTCATCCCCTAAAACCTTTGAAATTTCTTGGTCGCTAGAGTTCTTGGGTGCAGGAAAGTAACGAGGATTAGTTCGTAAGAAAAAGGGTGGTTGCTGGGTATGAGGAGGAAGAGAGCGGAGGAAGACTGAGGAGAGATCATGGGTGAGTCGTAGGAAGGAGATGACGTTGTTGGAAAGGAGGTTTTGGCAGGGAAGACAAGAGGGTGTCCCTTGGGTTTGGTGTTTGAGTGGGTTGGAGAAAGAGACAAGAGGGTGTCAATGGAGGATTATAAACAACTATGGAGTATTTTTAATTTAAAATTATATAATGAGTGAGTGATAGACCGGTGGTTGTCATCATTATCTGCAGGGTCCTATTTTTACTAGAAGCCTCATGATATGAAATTATTTTTAATTTAAAATTATATAAAGATGTTAAAAGGGGGTAAGTCGTGGTTGATAGTGTGATTTCTAAAAATTTTACCCACATAGTATCCGTGTGGATAGCAATACCCAAGTGAGTCTTTTAACACTTATCATGTATTAATAGACTAAGAACACTTTTCAACTCTTTGCCTGCTTTAATTATCTCTCTCCAAATATCACTTTTCATCCCATTATTATCCTACATTAGATCTCCACAAAAACCATATATATTTTTAACCACACGAACCCAAAGTGATTTGGGTTTATTTTTGAACTTTCACTACCATTTTCTCAATAGACTAATGAAAGAGTTCTTATAACTCTTTAATATTTTTCTAAAGTTTCATATTATTTCTAAAATAAAAAAAATTGTGTTTACTATAAAACTTAATAAATAATTACATAAAACATATTGTTTGACATGTAGTCCCTAATTATCTATTTGTTAAAACCTTAACGTTCAATTTTTTAAAAAAGCTTTAAACAAAAATGTGTGCAAAAATGCTTCTTTTATTCTTATATAAACAAACTATCTAAGCGAATTAAAAGAACAAACAATACCTCTATATTGTTATGTAGGATATTACTTCATCTCATATTTGTTACGGATTTACAATGAAGCTTTTCCCATGCCACCGGTTTCTCCTAAAAAGAGTACATCAACAACAATTTTATGATGAATTGAGCCTTCTCCTTTTCGCAAGCTTTCCACATGCAATCGGATTTATAGTCTTGTCTCCACATATTCACACAACAGTACACTTTCATATTAAAACATTAGTTACACTTTCACATATATAAACGTGCACTTTTAAACACTGATATAATGAACAAGTTTGTGACTTATCACATAAGTAAATCAAAAACCATCTAAGATTACTCACACGACGTTTATAATTAAATACATTCATTTTACGACAAATCTATCAGAGAAAACACAACTGAAATTCCAAGAGTAAGGCATAAAACTATCTAAAACCACTTGCATAACACTTATAATTAATTAAATCATTAATTTTTCGCGGTTTGCTAAAAAGGTCGAATGACACTATCCAAAAAGTCAACCAAACACACATATTGGTCAAAGGTCGAAATACCCTGACCCTTAACCAAACACATACCGATATGAGTTGGCGCAAAAAACCTAACTTGCCACAACCATGACTTAACATAAAACCTACTTTGTGCAAAATCCATCTTTATGTAAAAAATCATTTAATCTGTTTTGCTAAACACTCAAAAAAGAAGCAACATCTCTAATTCTGATTATTAAAAACATTTACTTTATTTTTAAATCGCAATCCCAAATACACTATAACCATCTTCTAATATACATAAAAGACTAATTTTCATTAACTTAATTACAGGATCCTAGCCTTTCATTTAATCAAAATTAAATCTTAGCCATTCATTTAATCAAAATTAAAAGTTCAATTTTGAATTAAGATAGTCAAAGTTGAAATTCAATTGTATTTTAAATTTTCTCTAATTAAAAATTCTTATCCACTAAATTTATTAAATCATATCATACATATATAGTTTATTTATATAAAATAGTACGTATACTTATCATATCAAATTTATCTCTAAACATGGTTTATTTAAATAGAGTTGTGTTCAATAAAGTCCATTTAAAAGCATAGTTCTAAAATTTTAATATTCAATCACACTTGATTCAGTATACAATCACTTGTGATTTGTAAAAGCACCACATGTGAATTACGAAAAATTACGAAAATGCACTCAGCCAAAATTGTTAAAATTTAATCTGGATCATTAATGATATTGATCTAAAGGATAAAATTAATCCCTTATAACTATAAATTAATTATGAACTATATTGAACATTCTTCTATTTAAATAATATTTTAGCCACTAAATTGATCCCTTATGTAATAATCTTCTTGAATATTCATTTTGATAAATATTATAATCCAATTTTGGTTTTTCTTGGGTTTCAATTACAACTTTATTTAAATTAAATTTTTAGATATAATTTCATTTATGTTATTCTTAAACCTTAAAATATTATATTTGTCCACTTTAATTTATAAATATCATATTTACCAATTTATAACATTTTAAATATCATATTTAATCAAATTTTTAGTTTTATGATTTTAAAATATTTTTAAAACATTTTAAATTGTTTTTAATTATAATCAATAAAGATTTGACCTTATTGTATGAGAAATACAATCATATCACGTCGTATCATGATAACACATTTCTATCACCCCCTTATGTTGCCGCTTCCACCACTGGTATAAGTGTTGACGTCGTCGTCATTTTTTTAATTCTCATTTTCTTTAATGTATTTTAATTATTTATTTTTTTCTTAATTTTTAGTATTTATCATATTTAAACCAACCCGTATATTACACGGGCAACTAATCTAGTTTCTAATATAATATTAATAGAGTTGTGTTCAATAAAATCTATTTAAAAAACATAGTTCTAAAAATTTAATTAGGGGTGAGCAGAAAAAACCGAAATCGAACCAAAAACCAAAAAAACCAAACCAATGTAGAAACCGACGGTTTTGGTTTTTAAATTTTCAAAAACTGCCTTTTCGGTTTGGTTTTGGTTTTTACAATTTCAAAAACCAAAAAAACCGAACCGAACCATTCCAAGGGACAACAATGTAAATATACATGTCCAAAAAATCAAATCTTTATGATTTTCTCATTTACATAGACACCTCTCATTTACATTAGGGTTCCACCAAAGAGGTTTCACACTAATTAAGATATCCTTCACAGTTGCAGCTTTGTTTAGTCATTAGACTACTCAATTGAGTTCACCAACATCACTTTATTTCAAGTCAACGAGTTCATTTCTTTTCAATTTTATCTATTTTCACTTAATATAGAAATCCAATTCTAGTTATTTATCTCAATTTTCATATTCTAGTTTTCTGAGTTGTATGTACTTCATTTGGAGTTGGTTGTTCATCTCGATTTTCAGTTTTGCTAATATGTTATTTATCGATTTGTTTTGAGTTTTGATTTATTTCAACTTTGACTTTAAAGTTTAAACATATGACCGTCATTTTGCTTGTATTAATTGAAATATATATGGTTTGAATTAGATGACACACATCTTGATGTTTTTTATATAGTTTCAATTTCGTTTAATTTCATAGATTTACAATGACGATTGTATAACTTTAAATCTTGATGGTTAAAATGGAAAAGTTGTAAAACCGAACCAAAAACCAAAAACCGACATCAAAACCGAACCACTCCAAAACCGAACGGTTTTGGTTTTCCGAAAACCGAAATTTTCGGTTTGTTTTTGATTTTATGCCATAACGGAACCAAATCGAACCATGCTCGCCCCTAATTTTAATATTCAATCGCATATGATTCAGTATACAATCACATGTGATTTGTAAAAACATCACATATGAATTACGAAAATATTACTCCATCCAATTTTTAAAATTTAATCTAAACAATTAATTTTATTAATATAAAAGCTAAAATTAACCTTTTAAAATTATGAATTAATTATAAACTATATTAAACATTATTATATCCAAGTTCTTGATATAATTAGTAATAAATCAGCCCTAACATCTTAAGAAAACAAATTCACGACTTAAAATAAAAACAAAACCCTTGGCTACCGGATCGCCCGTACCTTCCCTGAGCTCCTTTCATATCTCCGGCGACGGACTCTGGTTTCCAGGTTAAGGTTTCTCTCTTTCGCACACACATAAACACAGTATTAGTTCTTATGAACAATCGCGTATGATCTTGGCGTCTAAAACGTGTCAAAGTTGATTAGTTTTTTTTTTTCGACAGTTGATTCGCCTAGTTGGAAATTCTATCGAAATCATACTCAACGCGAAATAACATTTATTGGTCCCATATTATAGCGTTGAATTCTAGAGAACTAACGCAATGTAGTGACAGTGGTAATGAAGAAGGGGCTACTGCCTGTGAAAAATACTGGCAAGAAGAAGGAAATCATCGGGAAAGAAGATTTAACGAAGCTCTTGAGATGGCATTTTGGGCATTCAGAGTATCGAGGAAAGCAATTGGAAGCCATAGAAGCTGTTTTATCAGGTTTTCCACTCATATTCGTTTATTTTGCTACAGTAAAAGTGTTTAGGCTTGTTGAGATTTGTTAAAGTAGCAATTTTCAGTCACATTAA
Organism: Dittrichia graveolens; assembly: GCA_038502395.1. NCBI lineage: Eukaryota > Viridiplantae > Streptophyta > Magnoliopsida > Asterales > Asteraceae > Dittrichia > Dittrichia graveolens. The sequence continues at coordinate 18,669,483 of JARJIL010000005.1, forward strand.
TACATGATAGGGGTACAAGCATGTTAAGTTGAAATTGGTGCCTAATTATTGATGCAGGAAGAGATTGTTTCTGTCTGATGCCAACTGGTGGTGGGAAGTCGATATGTTATCAAATTCCCGCACTTACAAAACCAGGCATTGTGCTCGTTGTTTCTCCATTAATAGGTGAAAGATCGTTGGTTTTAATTTGGATGTTTTATGTTTATGGAAGCTTGTACTACACAGATTTTTCTTTGGTTTGAAATGCAAGGGTCTGACTTGATTGGATGCATTGTTTCAATCCATGATCACAGCATTGATGGTGAGCTTAACTCTTTGCTCGTCTATATTTTCTTGTTGAATGTCATTGAAGGTTAAAATTTTGTAATATATTGTGTTACTTTGCACTAGGAAAACCAAGTCATGACATTGAAGGAAAAAGGGGTTGCTGCTGAATATCTCTCCTCAACTCAGACTTCACAAGTTAGGAACAAAGTAATGTCTTCACTTCAGCATATTAAATTCTGAACCTAATGCTATTTTCAAACTCCAACAAGAATTTACGGGGGCAAATTCCACCAGTCTATTAAAAAATATTTGTCGTTGACACTTTTAGATCCATGGAGAACTTGAATCTGGAAATCCTGGAATGAGGTTGCTTTATGTGACACCAGAATTGATTGCAACACCCGGATTTATGGCGAAGCTGACAAAAGTTCACGCCAGAGGGCTGTTGAATCTGATTGCTATAGATGAGGTTTGAGATTTAATGGTTCAATAGTATATAATACTCTAATTAGTTCATTAATGAGTTACGGTTTTATGTATTCATTTCTTCTCAACTTTTCAGGCACATTGCATCTCAACATGGGGTCATGATTTCAGGCAATTTTTAAAGTGTTCATATATTTTCTTTGTTCAAGCTCAATAATTCACTGTTTTTAGTTTTTATGGTCCTCGTCTCAAATCTATCCAAAATGCAGGCCTGGCTACCGAAAATTAGCTTCTTTGAGGAAGTGTCTACCAGACATTCCAATATTAGCATTGACAGCTACTGCTGTTCCCAAGTGAGTCTTTTAACACTTTTCATGTATTCATATACCTTTCGATGCTTGGAGCAGTGATCTAACGTTATCATTGTACCCAGATTTTTCAACAAGTTATCTTATTTGTCTTGGTGCCATGTGTATTTTTTTTCTTTTCTTCTAGGAAAAATTGTAGACTATAATCTGATTTCTTTTCTTTATGCAGGGTTCAGGTGGATGTGATAGAGTCCTTGAACATGGAGAACCCTTTGGTCCTGAAATCATCATTTAATCGCCCAAATATATATTACGAAGGTTTGGTCAATTGCCTTGTTATGTTGCCTTTTGGTTCTAAATCTTCCTGATCAAAGTTGAGTTCCCCGGACGATGCATGCTTCCTTTTGATTTTTATGGAAAAATAAGGGAATTAAAGGTGTATATTTTGTGACATCCCCTAAACCATGTTCTTAATGAAAAACTATGTATTGACCATCGTTCTTCTATCTAGCCTGTTTTGAAACCGGTTGCTCTTTGACAAGTCAACAAGAATATCGAGAGATTTGTTTTCTCGAGTGGAATTTATGTCACTGACTAAAATTTCTAATTATGTTCTACAGTTCGATATAAAGACCTTCTAACTGACCCATATGTTGATTTGACTGATCTAATTAAATCTTGCGGAGATGTCTGTGGGATCGTCTACTGCCTTGAACGTGCAACGTGTGATCATCTGGCCTCTCATTTATCAAAAAGTGGCATTTCTTGTGCTGGTACATAGTTAACTTCTTTTGACCTTCTTTGATTTAATCTTGAGGTGTTCCTCACAAACAGGTATGTTTTCTTGATTTGCTTTCAGCATATCATGCAGGGTTGAACAATAAATTGCGGACTTCTGTTTTGGATGATTGGATTTCTGCGAAGACACAAGTTGTAGTGGCTACAGTGGCTTTCGGGTATGGTTAATTATTTTACTTTTACAATTAAAGAACAAAATATGCAGGAGTTTAAATTCATAGGTGATACTTTTTCTTTCTTCATCATGGTTGGTTACTCGCCTGGAGCATTTATGGTGCATCCTAATCTAATGAGACGGTGATGTGCCTTCAGGATGGTATGCTACTGTTTTACCAAATACCAATACAACATGTTTATTTGTTTGAATTTTTTTTTTCACATGAATGTATAAGTTAACTGATCATGCACAATAATACCAGGGCATAGATCGAAAGGATGTTAGGATTGTTTGCCATTTTAATATTCCCAAATCGATGGTGTCTTTCTACCAAGAATCCGGCAGAGCTGGTCGTGATCAACATCCCTCTCGAAGTGTTTTGTACTATGGAATAGATGACCGCAAAAAAATGGTTTGATTACCATCTTTGCAAAAAAAAAAAATTATATCTCCTTTTTAATAATTTCTGTATTCTGAGTTTTTACTAAACGTAAGGTACTTGCAGCAATTTATATTAAATAATGCAGATAGCAAGAAGTCGCAGTCCTCAAGTTTGCAAGACGGGTTTCCAAAGAAGTCAGTTGCTGACTTTAATTTGGTAAGCCTGTACTTACTTATAGAATTTTACTTGATGAAATATGCTCATAAAACCTAAGTGCATGCAGATGGTTGAGTATTGTGAAACATCCAGTTGTCGTAGGAAAAAGATTCTTGATGGTTTTGGGGAAAAGGTATCTAAATCCAAACTATATTATTCCTTATATAATTTTATATCATATTCACGTGTAGCAACTTCTTATGTGTGAGTCACGGGAATTAGGTGTCAGCATCATTGTGTAAGAAAACATGTGATGCATGCAAAGATCCAAATCTGGTGGTGAAGTCCTTGGAGGAGCTAAAGTCCGTCTGTTCTCTTCGTAATAGAATTGGATCCTCACAGATATTTATAGGCAGGTATATTTTCTCTAAGTGTTGAGAAGTTCCCCAAATTTCATCTAGAAAATGGAGATTTATGTAGCATTCCTTCAAAATTTGTGGATGTTTCACTTTTTTTTACCATAAAAATGACATATACTTGTAAAAATAGAACAGAGTTCGTCTTTCTTCCTTTCTCTATTCTGTATTTTCTTCTCTAAGGCAATATACCCATCCCAACTTGCATCTTAGATGAATAACTTTTATGTGCTGATTAGAGGTGCAATTCTGACCCATGTACTTCTGAATGGGTTGCTTCAGGTTATGTTTATGTCAAACAGGTTAAATTGGTAAAATATGAAAAATCTCAGAAAGAAACAGGTCAAATGGTAACGTGTTAACTAACACGCAAAAAATAAAACCTCTTAAATCCTTTAAAAACTTAAATTTTTATTCAAATAATTTTAGCTCTGTATTCATGTAGTTTGTTTTATAGAAATTTAATTGTATTGGACAACAAGTGTTCCAAGTCACAACCAACCTGACTCAACTTGTACAATCAATTTACCTGTCGTGGCCTGTTACCCAACCTGCCCAGCCTGCTCATATTTGTCACCTCTGGTGCTGATCCCGATGTATTTTATCTCAGTTTATCAAAACCAGTGGATGAAGTAGACTCAGAGTATTGGTCACGTGACGATGAAGCAATTGCATCAGAGGATGATATATCTGATGACGAGGATGATGATGGTAAAACATTTTGTTCTTTGATTTTATAGATTGAGTATTTCTAGTTGATCTCTATTCTATGGCTATAATCGAGAAAGTTCGTTTGTGGACCTATGTTGTCAGTTTGTTTTTGTAAAATGTTATAATTTAACTTCCAGATGCTATTGATGCCATGAAAGGCCTTACACAGTCGGCCTTACCTTCAAAATCAAGACTTAGTGAGAAGATGGAGTTGTTGCAACGAGCAGAAGAGAAGTATTATCATAATAAGGATCCTGATAAACAGGTACTCTATTGAAGGGATTAATAAAGAAAAATCAATATATTTTCAAAAAGGATTGTTAAACTAATATAGGTGTTCCTGGTGAACACATTACTAGGGGTTACTCTAACCTTTAATCTACTCACAGAGCAATAAACTCGACAAAAATGCCATAAATGAAACGACACGGAAGGCCTGCAAGCAGAGACTGCTCAATGCAGTAAAGCAAACACAGCAGCGACTCAATAACTTGCTGTATGCATCTCTGTTTCTCTAGCTAATGCAGTCTCCTTTTGATGTTCTAAAACATCTTTCTTTTTAAATGCCTGATATACAGTATAGACCCTGCAGCGTCTTCCATGTTCTTCGAGAATGAATGCTACAAAAAATACGGGAAAACTGGGAAATCATTTTATTTATCACAGGTGGCAAGTACTGTGAGGTGGCTTTCAACAGCTAACGCTGCAGACTTAACATCTAGACTTCCCACCACCAGTCAGAGTCCCACAATAAAAATGGCAGAAATGGAACCTTCCTCTTCAATATCACCGTGTGTTTCAGATCAGCCAATGAAGATGAATGAAAAAAATCATGGAAATGTTTCATCAGGAGACTCTTCAAGTCAATCAGCGAGCACTTACAAAAATATAAAATTGCCGCCCATCCCATCATTCTCTGAGTTTGTCAACAAAAAAAGCAGCAAAGATAGCAAACCACCGACAGTGATTAGAGACCCGTCATATGGAGTTGATAAGAAACCGGATAAAAGAAGCAGAATTCAGTAGTCTGAACTGTTTTCAATCTTTTGTTATGGTATGCATATTCTTGGTTCTACAGATTTTTTAGTTTTTACCATCTGTATGCCAATCAATTTTGAAGAATGATATAGGTCGGTGTGCTCTTATTGAACTTTATTCTGGAGTAATGTTTATCTCGCTAACTAAAATATTACATGTTTACTTTTTAAGTTCTTCCTATTACATGTTAAAAGAGATGCTTAATGTCAGGGCTTCTTCATGCTGCAGTTTTGATGGGCAACTTGCCTATGAAATCGTTTTTCAAACTTCCAAAGTAAAGATTTCCCTCAAATTCCAGGACTGAAGTGACAAAAGACATCACATCTCCATTTGGATCATCCAACCTCTTGATAATCCTTCCATCACTCCCTACATTCAACGCCATTGCGGTTCTGTCAATTGCTTGAACTTGATCATACAGCTTTGGGAATGTTGCCAAAAGGTGTTTAATTGCTTTGGAAGAATGCACAAATCTCAGTCTGTTTGGAACAAACTGTCCATCACATAACTCTTTATATTAGCTTTAATTGTTTCTTTTGTTCTTTAAAGAAAAACATATCATCTAAATACCTGAAGTATAGCTATCCAGAATGATCCGTCAGGAGCAAGGTTGATGTTGTCTGGTGAGCCAGGAAGATTGTCGATAAGAATGTCAACTTTTCCTCTATTTTCCTCCTTTAGCCAGTACTTGAGGCACCTAAATCTGATAAATAAGCAAAGTCCAAAACCACGAGGTTAGTTCTACTTCACTGTTTTTCGTTTTTAGATGTATACTTATCTTTTTCATGTTTGCTTGTGACTCTCACTTACTTCCATGATTCACATACAACCAAAAACTCTTGGTCTGATGAAATGGTCACCCCGTTAGCAAACCCAAGCCCATCGAGCACCAATGATGTTTCTGTTGTAGACGGGTCATATTTTAGAAGCTGCCCATGGGGTTTTGCCTCCAGCATATCCAGGTGCCAATTATGCAACCCAAATTTAGTGCTGGCAACAGTAAAGTATAAGCTCCCATCACTGGCTTCAACAACATCATCTGCAAACCTGGTGTTTAACAGTAAAAAGGTTAATTACAAATTCTTGAAACAACACACGCAAGTTCAAAACATTCAACAGATATACCTTATATTTGAACCATTCATATGAGTTGCTAAAGCTGTCACTTCATCTTCACTAACCTTAATCAAACCCTGCACCATCACATTATGTTTCATTTTAATCAAGTTTTGGCCCAAATATCATTTTTTTAAGTTTACAAGACTACCTCTTCGGTGTCGCACACAATCAGGTCACCGGCTCTTGTGACCGTCAAACCAAGTAAAGTGTGTTTGTTATGTATCATCTTCCAGTTCTCCCATGTCCCATTTCTATGCATTCTTTTGATCCACCCATCTCTCGTTGCAGTATACAGCCTCCCCTTTTGGTCCACACACACCCCTTCCGGTTTCGTTAATACCCCTTCCCCTAGCTTAATTACTCCCTTTTAAGAAACCACTGTTAGAAAACACACAGTAACATGAAATTTTGATTAGGAAGCTCACCTTGAAGTGGTTGTTAGGGGTGAAAAGGGGTGCAGGAGGTACTATAAGTGGGTCTGGTGATATTGGAGAGAAGAGGTAGATCTGAAGTGTAATTGCAAGTGCAGAAACAAGAATAAAGCTTGCTGTAATTACACCATACTCCATAACTCAAAACTTTGAAGGTATTTCTGATAGGTGAGTAGAGAGCTTCCTGGTCTCTCTATATAAAAAACTACCAAAAATCTTCTGTACTACATTTCCTTCTTTCAAGACTGGACCAGGACCACTTTAAAAATATCCACCACGCATGTCAGTCCAATAGCAACAAATAGCTTTGGTTAATTGTGAGCGTGGGACCTTGATTTGAGGAAAAAAAACGTGAGACGGTGGAGTAGAAAAGGTTTGAATGAAGTAGAAAAGATTTGAATGTTCGATAACAATAATTCTCATATTTCAATTATTACAACCTATAGCTTATTACATATGAGTGGCTACAAACAGTAATTCTCATATTTCAAGAATTATTTTATTTTTTATGTGGGTATATTTTTAGAAATCAATATATTTTTTGTTTTAAATAGTTATGATATCATACAGTTTTTCTTTCCCAATAAACCAGTGAAGTGACGGTTCAATGGGTTTTTAAAACATTAGGTTTAGACACAAGCTACAACAAATTGGCAGGTAAACCAGGCCTCGTTAAGCACAAACAGTATCCAAATGGGAATCCATTTCAAACTATAAAAAAAAAGGATAGACACGTCACATGTGTTGCCAACATACTTTAGAAGGTTAAATTATATTTAATAAAAATTTACTTTAGGAGGACTTTCGACTTTGCCGTGTGACTAATGAACCGCCTTTCTATAGTTTTCTTTATTTTCGGCTAATAATTGTTATAGATAAAGCATAACTCAGATTGGTTTATTTATAAGCGACTAAGTAACATACTTATCTTTATGCAATGCAATGATCATCAATGTAATTCGTAAATTAAAAGACTAACTATGAAAATAGCCGCATGGACTATTTACGTAATTATATATATATGAAAAACATGTTTGTGGTAGTCAACTTAGGTGGGCTTGGCTGTGACTTGTGACGTGAAGTGGGAATACGGGCAAAGACAAAAGAGACAAACCTCATGCCCAAAACTATTACAGGGATAAGTAATAGGTTTTTACTTATTATAGTTATTTAAAAAAACTTAAATTTCTTATCGGGGTTAATCGGGTCACCCCAATTTACTTTTTCTAACGATCACCCGACCCACATAAAACACTATCAATAAATCAAGTTTCCCAAGCAAAACACCTGAAACCTAATTATGCCTACTCAAATAACCTGAATTTGAATCGGGTCTGACATGTTATTCGGAACTCGGATTTTTGACACCCTGGTTGACAATCATCATAAAGCTTTCATATTATTATTGGTCACTATACAGTTCATGAAAAATAAAGGAAATAAAACGTTTAACTAAATTCAATGACTAAATTGACATGACAATTTATATAACGAGTGAATATTATTACTTCATCTTATAAAATGTGTCCAAACGACTCTATAAAAGTAATCTAAAAGACTTCAAAATTTTAACCTCAACTTTAATCACTAATGTTAATATAAACAACTACAAAGCTAAACTGAATTGTTGATATAGCAAACAAAATATATATTGCTTATATTGTTCGTTAACACAGAAGACGAACATGAAAAATTAATTAATGTTGGAGCTACAATTTATTTCTACTTAAAAATAGTATTTTAAAAAAGAAAAAAAGTAAAAACCAAATAGGTGATTGATAAAAAGAAAAAGAAGAAAAGTAATTTACAAATTTGGTATTTTAAAAAAGATGTAAAAACGATTTTGTAGAAAAAAACATGAAAAAGAATAATGATGAAAAAGAAACTTTAGAGAGAAGGGTGGAAGAAGCCTAAATAGACTTGGAAAACAAATTTTAAAAAAAATACAAAAGTGAGGTAAGGGTTGAAAAAGTGGAATTGGACGGCTAAGATTAGTTCTCGTAATAAAAATGATTCTCAAATGAACTTTTCACTATATATATATATATATATATATATATATATATTATATAGGGTTAGGATATTGTAAGAGGGAAATGTAGGTAAGAGTTGTAAGAGTGATTTTAAGTCATTGGATTTCATTAAAAGTCAACTAAAAATAGTCAAAAGCTAATTAATAGTAACTCCTAATTAAATAATGTTTAAGTGTAGATTAGGAAATCAAAAAATATTACCAGCTCCTAAAATCACGTATATTCCTTATTTAAAAAATAATGAAACCCTTGTCATACGGATTATATGAAAATGATGAATAATCAGATTTAGAATGAAACTAAAATTGATGAATACATACACATCGATATGAATTGAATTTTGATGATCAAGATCAACACGGTTGAGATGAAAAGAAGACATAGACAAATGATGGACATCAATTTTAAATTTTGATGATAAAAAATCTTCATACAGTAATTCATACGATTCTATTACAAAATACTTATTCTAATATGATGAATAAACAATAACAATTAATATTAATACACCCATACCTAATGAAAGTATAATCTGATGAAACTTACATGAAATTCTACACAAGAATTGTTCACACATTCATATGAACATATAAACTGATGAAATAAGAATAAGAAACATAATCAAAAACATGAATCTGACTCTATATACACCAAAATCAACATCAAATACAAAGAAATTTGATGATTAAAATGAAACAATAAATTGATGAATGAAACAAAACAAGAATAGCTCTCTATTCAGAAATTGATGAAAAGGGGATGCCAATTGTGAAACAAGAAATTACAAATTAATGAACTTTAGTAGAATAGATCTCTATTCAGATCTGATGCAGAGTAAGTGGCATATACATGCGGCGGTGGTGTGCGCGCTTGTGCTCGACGGTGGTGATTCGGGTCTCGATTCAGATTTAGTGCAGCAGAGATGGTAGATCCATAAAGAAACCAACTTTTGACAATTGTTTTCAAGATGCCATGGATGCCGGAGGGGAGAGATGTTCTTGAGGGATGGTAGAAGACGCAGGTGATTATAGGATCGATACATCTCACAGATTGGAGTAGCAAATATGATGGCCACTAAAACGTGATGAGAACAGGGGCGGCGAATGAGGGCGGTGCCATGGTCAACAATCGGAGAAGGTAGTGGTTACTGTGAAGACGGCGACCGGTGGTCATGGATGAGAGAATGAGAGAAGCAGATGTGAATTGGGTGTTAAATAGGATAGTTATTAGAGATATTAATGGAGGTTACCTTTTTTCTAGAAAATTTTAATTACTAAAAATAATTACAAGTATATACCAATTATACCCTTGTATTAATAATGTCATGTGTCATTCTTAGAATGCCTCTTATATCTCTTACATATTTTTAACTCTTATTTGATCCTAATCCTATATATATATATATATATATATATATATATATATATATATATATATATATATATATATATATATCTTACTCCTATATAATGCATTTACCACATAAAAACTCTTAATTTTAAGAAGAATAAATTTACTAAAATACCCCTCCTTTATACCTCTTATTTAACCCTCCTTTAAGTCCACAATTAATGAATTTAAACAAATAAATATTGAAAACATAACCGACAATTAATGAATTTAAACCAATACTTATAACTGAATTATTTCTAATCATATATTTTTAATATTAACTTTTGATTCATGAGATCACCATACTTATAACTGAATTAACTCTAATCATATATTTTAATATTAACTTTTGATTCATGAGATAACCTAAATTCTCGTTTTTAATAAATCAAGTTCAAGAGATTTCACAAACACCAAACAAATGAAAGAGTCAAAGAGTTAAAATTTATAAACATTGCATTATAACTCAATTACATAATAATTGGAACTATGAAACATTACACACACATATACATACATATATATAATCAGCAATTTCATGATTCAGTCATGCGACAAAACTCTTCCAACAAACTGAAAGACAAATAACTCAGAGTTAACAATTTAATTCTTAATTTCAAAGTGGTTCTCGCAAAGAATCTTCACAAACTCATATTATCTCCATCTCGCAAAGAATCTTCACAAACTCATATTAGCTCTTTGTGATTATTCTGCACAAAACTCATCACAACCTCCTCTTTATTCGCCGCCGTCTCATTGCGCGGGTACCCCACTAGTATGTATATATATATATATATATATATATATTGAACAACGAATTTAGTAGGCTGGGTCCGCAGTGACATACTAACATCCATATAGGGCAGTATGCAATCCCCAAGTTATGCATTATGAGGGAGTAATACCCTCCACCATTTTTTAGAAAAAACCCACTGTCCAAATTCAAACCCAAGACCTAAGCTATCGGATAAAACCTCTATACCACTGGGCTACGACACAATAGTATAGAGGTGACAAAATACTAACAAGTAGGCTAGGAAAAATTATGCTATTCATTTTGAAAACCTGCTATATAAATCACATTTTATAAAAACCATTCATGAACAAGAAATGGTGCAGGTTAAGGACTTGAAAAATCTTATATATTATAAATAGAGTTGTGTTCTAAAGATATTTAGAAAATATAGTACTAAAATTTTAATATTTAATTACAGGTGGTTCAGTATACAATCACATGTGATTTGTAAAAGCATCACATGTGAATTACAAAAAATTACGAAAATGTCACTCCGTCCAAATTTTTAAAATTTAATCTGAACTATTGATATCATTAATCCAGAGGCTAAAATTAGTCCCTTAGAACTATGAATTAATTACGGACTATATTAAACATTCTTTATTATAAATAACCAACATGAAACATCAAAATTAGTATGTTATTGTTTCATAACATCATTACACTCTTCACTACTATTTCTTCTATGATTAATTATTTTATCTTCGCAACACTTACTCTTATTTTCACTTCTACTTTTTAATTTTTTATACATCATACGGAAAAAAAAATCATCACACCACCGTACCTCGTGGTTGACCACCAAAATCCCTCGTGGAAAGGACTTCTCCACTTGTGGTTCGCATAAGGCCATATAGTATATATATTTACCATTTTCACTTGCAATTATTTTTGCCACGTTAACGTCACTAGCTATCCTTTTATCAACTTGTCTTTCTACGATTCTATTTATTTACCTTTATCCTATTTTTATATTAAAAACATGGCGTGTGTAAGAGAAATATGAGAGGTAGAGAGAGAAAAGTGTTCGAAAGAAGCGGAGTGTTCATCGTAGTGTAAGAATGCCAATGGTCTTACTAAATTGCTTTTATGATTATTGTTTTTTCTCATATATTGACAAATTTAGAGATCGATTTTGTTTATTCAAATTATGTATCTAATTTAGTTGAATCATGCTACGAAGTCCTTGAAAATTTATAAAAACTTGGTGACTTGGGTGTTCAATCCGCGTTAGGTTTGATTATCATGTTTCTCGAGTTTGATGGGCAGTTCAAGTCAGTTATAGTGCCTTTCTGCAGTTCGATCAGCAGCTATGCTACAAGTATTCAGGGATTGTATTTGAAATATGCATGTTTCGTCTGAGCTTGGGCAGTCTTATAAGTGTTTAGTTTGTATTACGTGTTGATTCTGGTATGATTTGGTTCTTTTTCTTGATGTTAATTCCATAGAAAGTAGGACTTGTAGATTTGATGCTGGGTAGTAGTTACTCACTTTCTTGTATAGAACTATAGATAGCCGGATGGATGTTTTTGTGGGCCTAATTATGTTTGGTTTTTTGCTTCTCGCAAAAAAAGACATAGATGCCTTAGGTTTGTAGGATATGTTCGGTATGGAGTTTATTCGAGCTTATAGCCATTTGTTTTGAAAGAAAAAACTATAAGTCATGTTCGGATGAAAAGGTTGGAAGCTTTTTTTTAAACAAAAAAACTCTGAAACAAAAAACTTCTTGAAGTAGCTTTTAAAACTTGCTGAAAGCTTTTTATATACCAAATTACCTAAATACCCTCTTTAATTGTTTTATAATTTCTCCAATTTTTATAATTTGTCTTTTTTTTGTTATTTTACACTATTAAACTCCAGCTACCAGCTAATTTGCCGAACACATATATAACTAGAATAAACAACTTCCAGCTACCAGTTATTTCCGCCAAACACACCCGTAAGTTAATATATATATAGGCAAAAGTTCAAACGAGAACTGTTTTCGTACAAGAACCGCGAGAACCAATCTTAGCCTTTCAATTTCCTCTCCTTCAATTGGATTGCCCACCCATGAATTTCTTACATGCATTCTGCTACACTCAATCCCCCCACGCTCTTCAGCTATGAATTCCATCATCCAAAATTAAACAACGAAGATTGGTTCTCGCAGTTCTCGTACGAAAAACAATTCTCGTTTGAACCCTCCCTTATATATATATATATATATATATATATATATGGGAGGGTTCATTTGAGAACCGTTTTTATTGCGAGAACCACGAAAACTAATGTTAGCCGTTCATTTTGGATAATGAAATTCATGAATGAAGAGTGTGGGGGGATTGAGTGTGGCAATGTGCATGTAAGAAATTTATGGGTAGGCAATCCAATTGAAGGAGGAGGAATTGGACGGCTAAAATTGGTTCTCGCGGTTCTCGCAATAAAAATGGTTCTCAAATGAACTTTTCACTATATATATATATATATATATATATTACCGATGGAGTAGAGAGAAAATGCCGATGTGAAAAAATGATGACATCATCTATGGCGTGAAAATATGACATACCGGTTGACCAAATCAAATATTAACCAACTATAAAATTAAATTACTAGAATATTGCTAATACCAAGTCAAATATTACACTTATATTTAAAATAAACATATCTTTAACATTCTAAAATTAAAAATTATATCAAATTTTCGAGCATTTTATTCTCTTCGATTTGACACATGTATTGTTATACATTTTTTTTCATAAAATATTGACCAAATCAAAACTAAAGTCAAACATCTACTTTTAAATGTTTTTAAAACTAAAATTAGTTTTAAATTATAAAAAATATATTAAATTGACAAGTATTTTGTTCTTTTCAATTTCACACTCATATTATTAATTTGTTATGGTTTTTTTTATAAAAAACATTTTTTGAGTAAAATGTTACACAAATGTAATATGATTATTCATCAAATGTTTGCACATGAGCATTTAGCTATAGAAACATTAATAAAATATGGGTAACCCAACATCTAGTCATAAAATTGAATTGTTTTTATGAGTTTTACTAAACAGTCGCTTATGTACAATAAAAAGGTAAATTTAGTAGAAATAACAACAACGATGTGGATATTGGTGATGATGGTAATCAGCAGTGATATAAATTTAAGAGAGAAAACAATGTAAAATATATTTAACCATTTTACTCTTTTTATGTGTGTATGTCGCGATTTTCGTAATAATTTTTGTTCTTTAACACACAATATATATATATATATATAATATAGGGGTGGTTCGTTTAAGAATAAAAATTATTATGAAACCGCGAGATTCAATCTGAGTCGTCAATTTGTTTTTAGTCATTTTGTTTTTAATGAAAATGGTAAAATAATAATGTAACTATGTTAGCTCCAAATTGATTTTCTGACCGTATGAAATATCATTACTATCACAATTACCATGACCGCTATTAGCAACCACACCGCCGCACCTTGTCCGTCAACGCGACATTTTAATCGACGATTATTGTCATGTTGTATATGTGCACCCTTTATGTATAAAACTCATAAATGTGACATACTCAAAAGCATAATCGTGTTTTTCGTAAGCTATATATCATTAGTTTTCTGCTATCACCAATAAAGACATACGTACACACATACACGTATGGATATAGCATTATTTAATATGATGGTGGCGGTCTTTGATAATGCTTTTAAGTTTTAACAATATGACCTTGAGATGAGGAATTTTTATTATTATTTGAATCTTAAAGTAAAATAAAATAATTAAAGCGTTTGAGCTCAATGAACTTTGCATCAATAATATCAATTTTAAAAGGGTTTGTTTCTTCAAAATGTATTAAACTATACTTCAAATGTTAATGTGTATATTCGTCTTCCAAATATGTTATTATGTGTGTCAAACTTTCAAAAAACGTGTTATTGTGTGAATTAAACTTCTTATTGTATGTACTAAACTTATACTTTTTTTTTGTTTTTTTATGTAATCAAAATACGTACAATAACAACAAAATAAAAGTTCAATACACACAATAACATTTTTGAAAGGTGAATATACTCATTAACATTTGAGGTATAGTTTAATACATTTTGAAAAAGTAAACCCATTTTAAAAATATATACGACTTCAAATTTAATAATGTAATTTTGAAACTTTTTCACATTAAACCAAAAATATAATAAAATATGTATTAAATACTTTAGGTTCATTAATGATGTTACACACACACACACACACATATATATATAATACTGACCCGGACAACAGACAGATATAGCACAAGTTTTTTGTTATCCATAAATAGTAGTTGGTAGGTAATTCTTGGAACCATATATATGTTGTTTATATCTATTCCTTCTACATATCATAGTCAATATAATAACTGATTTCTTGGTCTTTCAATAAAAGAATTAAATATATATATATATATATATATATATATTTTTAAATTTTGTTTTATTAAGATAAAATTTATATAAAAGATATATAAGATTTATAATGACTAAAGAGTATGTTAAATAGTTGATACACTCAAAATATTATTAAGAATATATTATATTAATCTGTCATGGTTTAATAAACTGATGTTGTAAAATATTTAAAAATTCATATTAAGCATAATGGATAAACGTATATGTACCAACTTAAAATGAAAAGTTCTTATCATAATAGAACTTAATCCGAATAATGAACACTAATCAATATAAAAATTAAAAAATCACACACACATATGTGTGTGTATATATATAGCAACAATCAATAAAAATCTCTCTTTTATAAAAAAACTTAAGGAATCACTATGAATCATAAGATCTATCCATCAAGAGCTTATATATATACATACATACACACACACGTATGTATGTATGTAATTGATAATTGGCATGCATTCGTATACATAAAAGGATATTTCTGGAATAAAAAAATCTACTACTATGATATTTCTCATTCATGCATTCAAACGTGATATAGGTGATTTTTTATTTATCTATTTCGAATATTACTTTTATTAATAATAGTGAACATAAGAAACGCATTAATATTACAGTTAAAAACTTTTAGACGTGAATAAATTTACATTTTCTAAAAGTGTGTATAAAAAGTATTAAATATAATATGTAACCGAGCATCGTACGAGTATAACACTAGTTTCTTTTGGTGGTAATGTTTTTTGTCTTGGCTATTTAAAAAAAATTATGTATCCAGTTTTTTTTATGACGGAACAAATTGTTTTTAATGTTTAAATAGCTTAACACCCTGTGTATAAACACGAGGATGATTAAAGAAAGTTTAAATGTTTATGGTATTAAATAGTACTAATATACATAGTAGAACAATTTTAGAACATAAATAGAGATGTAAAACCTCTTTAAAGCGGGGTAAATGTATTACAAATCAGAAATTTATATATAATATCATCATCAAATTTTTTTTTTTATAGAATCTCTTTATAATTAAATTCGAATTTCTAATTTAATCTAATTGGTATATGTGGTTACATAAATAACCATAAAGATAGTTAGATATATATAATAGAAGAATGTTCAATATAGTCCATACTTAAATTATAGTTCTAAGGGACTAATTTTTGTTTTTGGATCAATAACATTAATATATGGTCCAGATTGCATTTTAAAATTTTGGACGGAGTGACATTTTGTAATTCACATGTGATTGTATACTGAATCACCTGTGCTTGAATATTAAAATTTTAGGCTATGTTTTTTACATGGACTTTATTGAACACAACTCATATCTACTAAATAATTTAAATAAATATCTTTCTTAAGATATTTTAACAAATTAAATTACCTAAAATTTGAGAAAACAACTCATTGATAAGTTATTTAAGGAAACAAAGGAGTTAATTGATGGAAAATATTCTAAAAATAAATTTATGATATCATAACTCATTTTCTTTTATATATCTTTCATTCAATTCAATATAAATTAAAGACTAATTAGAAAAAATTTATTAGACAATCTAAACCTTTTATTTAACAATAGATTTAATCTTGACCGTTAATTTGATTTAAATTAAAAAAATCAATTTTGACTTTTTAGAGTCAAAATATTTTAAATCTTAACCTACAAAATTAATCCATATGGTAAATTTAAACCTATATCTATAGATTTTACTTATCTATATTTTTAAAACTATTATACCTAATTAATACTTAAATTTTAAACGTACACATTTAAAAATGTTACTTTCCTTTATCATAATTTTAAAATTATTAAAAGATTTTACTTTTTATATTTATTGATAAATGCTCAATACAGTCCTAATTTATTTTATAGTCCCGAGAGATAATTTATAGCTATTAGATTTTAAGATTTAATGGTCTAAATTCAATCTTAGATTATAATCAAAATTGATATATTTGTACGAAAGAGGGCATTTCTGACTTTTTAACTATTGGTCTCCACTTTCTCTCTTCTCTAATTTATTTAAAATTAATTATCTCACAAACCGTTAATCGTTAGACGAAACGAATTATACTGTTGCGATCCTCGTGTGCCCCTCTTTTATTAGAGATGTCACTTAATATACTTTTGACAAAAAGAAAATTTCTCATTTTGTTAGATTAGACTTAAATTTTATTAAAATATAATCACATGTGATTCATAGAGGTGTGATCAATATAGTTTTCATAAAATTATAGTTTGTTGTTTGATAATCCGGCGAAGTTCTATGGTTTAGTAACAAAAAATCAACAATTGAAAGTGATCCTAAGTTATTAGTTGTTTTATAACACATGTGATTATCTATCTATTATACATGCACATAATTACAAGTGATTTGATTAAATGTAGCATTTTTATGTCACATATTTGACAGAATCAATCACATGTGATTGCGTATTCAATCACATGTGATTTTGTACAGAATCACATGTGATTTGTAACACCGCTTCTGAAAATAGTTACTTTAGTGATAAGTCAGATTTAGCAGCGGAAATTTTTCTTTTAATATTAACAAACAGTTAATTACGTCATCTTTGTTTCCAAAACATTCATTGGTGTTACCTAATATACAGGAACTGACCATAATATCAAACATACATTACAACATAAAGTGTTCCAACCCACAAGGGGCATTTACATCAAAAGTCACCCGCCTCTCCAGGCCATCTAGTCTTTACCTGAAAAGGGAAATCATAACACCATTAGCTACACTAGCTAGTAAGTATATACTTAGCATAAGCATCAATATAGCGAGTCATGCAGCAGACACATCATACATATCATACATCATACTCATCGTACATTAGCAAGCAGTGCTAGCTTAACACATAGCGGTGTGCTGACAAGATCAGTGAGAGTTATATCTTGCAGGGGAGTCTGTCCTGCTCAATAACTCAGACCGGGGAATCAGACACAACCATCCGCGCTGGTGGGGGAGCATAAAGCAGTCCACCAAGCATCGTTCACGGAGTCAAAGACTCCTCAAGTAATCCAACCATTACCCAGCCGATTACCACTCACGTTAAGGCACGGCGGTTCTGCAGAACCTCGACCCGGGATGCATCCCGAGTCACCGTTAAATCCAGAAATGACCGAAGTCCTGTTAGGATCCAGCTAACCGGCTGACCTTAACCATGCGTCATATAGTCTGCAGACAGTTCACATACACATATACGTACATTTGATCCCACAGGGATCCATCATCATCATCATCATATAGTCATATATCGTACATAGGATCCCATAAGGATCCATCATACAATCATTCACTCATACTTTCACATACAATCATCATACAGTCCATCATTCATGCACATTATCAGATATTAACTAAGCGGTTCCAATCTGGACCCGCTGGCATGCACCTATTACACACCCTATAGTCAATCACAACATCATGCAAAACTTACCTTCATCTTCTTAAGCATACCTGCATAGACAGGTTAGACATACATACTCACATAGTTATCTTAGCATGCAAAACTTACTCTACTGAGTCTCATGAAAGTAGGCACTCACCTGAGTAGTCTACTACGTACAGGTATCTGGTTTTGACTCCACTAACACGACAAGTTCACCTGACAACGTCATTACTTACATTAATCATTCGCATAAGCGAGACACGACAAGATCAGGAGCCCCTAAAGGAACCATAGACCAATAAACAAAGACTTAATAATCTTAGAGTCGTTTACAGAAAGACACCCCTAGCGGCCGCAAGCACCAATGCTTGCGCCCGTAAGCACAGCAAATCCGATATAACTATCGGATTCCGACACTTCTTGCGGATTCCGACACTTCCATCGGATTCCGATACTTTCAATCGGATTCTAACACTTTATCGGATTTCAACATTTCTTACCGGATTCCGATACCCCTTACGGCCGCAAGGGTGGGGCCTTGCGCCCGCAAGCACAATCCGATTTCCACTTAAGGTATCGGATTTTGACACTCAACATGTCGGATTTGGGCTCCTTGCGGCCGCAAGCAAACCTGTTCAAGAACAGGTCAGCTACAGCATCCCCTGTTCCGACTGTTTCGTTTTCAAACCTCAAAAATCGAGTTTCTAAATTATATTCAACATTTGTACATCTTAGGGAACATTCATATGATCCCAAAAACATCTCTTTCATTTATTATAACATCTTACACAAGATTTGGGATCAAAATCAACCATTTGACCCACTTAAATCAACTTTCAAGAATTTCATCAAAATCATCATTTTAATTCATTAATTTAGTTCTAATCAACTTATAACTGATATAAGGATCAATTAAAGTCAATTTCAAAACTCAATTCGAGGTTCAACTCATTAACATCAAAAACCCACTTAGTAAAGCTTCTTACCAAATGAAGAACAAGATGGTGAAGATGATGAAGAAGATGACAACAACAAGGACCTCTATCTTGCTAGGAATCAGTTGGACACAAGAAACCTTCAAAAGGACCTTCAAGAACAAGCTTATAGAGAGAGTTTCAAGTTTTGTTGTCTGTCTTTGTGTTTGGCTAAACACACAGACGCGAGCATATGAGGCTTAACCGCCTTTGGGTTAAAGCCCATCTACAAGGGGGTATTTTGTTCCCCTTTTCAACTTACGACTTGACCTACGATTACCCGTCTTAACTAACGGGGATATTTCTGGAATCCTTACTTAAAACCATTCATATATTAATCATCTTACTTACTTTACTACTACTTTTGTATTTCAACATATATTTACTTAAAACACATAACAATTAAGCACATAATAATAGACGTGCATATTTTATTACTATCTTAATCGACTTTCATACACGTATATACTTAAATACAACTAGGCCCAAATCGAGGATGTTAAATGATTGAATACCAAAAACATAAGATTTGGTATTCAATCACATATGATTGCATATTTAATCACCTGTGATTTTGTACAGAATCACACGAGAGTTTGTAAAGATTCACACGAGAGTTTGTATTGATTCACACGAGAGTTTGTACAGATTCACATGTGATTGAATACAAAAAAACATGAGATTTGGTCTTCAATCATATGTGATTGCGTAGGGTATTGTTCAAACGAGAACCATTCTTATTACGAGAACCAATATAAAAGACATTGAATTCGAAGGAGAACACATCTGGACTTTTGATAGAGGGGATATGGTGTTGCTAGTACACAATATATGCATTCATGGGTAGACAATGCAATTGGATTGGATGAAATTTAATATGTACATACATGTATAAACGGTTTTAAACAAACGTTGATTTTTTTAAGCAAACATTCAAAATTAATAAACGTTAAATGATATACAATTTAAGAAGATAAAAAATTAATAAAATAACATATGTAATATTGTTATGAATCACATGTGATTATACATTAATAAAATTTAAGTTCAACCTAATAAAATGAAAAAAAAGATAGTTTGTCAAAAGTATATCAAGTGACCTCTCTAATAAAAGAGAGGAACACGAGGATCGCAACGGTATAACTGGTTTTGTCTAACGATTAACGGTTTGTGAGATAACCAATTTTAAATAAACTAGATAAAAGAGAAAGTGAGTATGAATATGCAAAAAGTCGCAATTGTCCTCTCTTATATCAATTTTAATTATTATCTAAAATTAA